>VDFB02193867.1:182970365-183295411 GCA_007258455.2 Sequoia sempervirens
TGTAATAGGAATAGTAGGAGTTTGGCTTTGAAGTACTATAGAAGATGAAACAACACTCCAATATGTCTCCATTTTGAAGATTTGATATTTGTTTTTGTTAATGTCTAAATGCTACTTTTCTCCAAGTATAAAATTGGATAATTTTAATATATATTTGGTAGCAGATTTATTAGTGTTATCAATTAATTTTAAAGATTATAAATTATTTTTATAAATTAGATACAAATGAACAAAAAATGCTAATTAGTCAGTGTTATCTAATTTAAGATTTAAGCATATAAAAACATCATCAATAATACATAAATTGGCATTCAACAATATAGATATTGTTAGAGTTTCCAATAAACTCCATAAAACCAAGATCACTTGCAAAACCTGGATTAGCCTTCTATAAGGAGAAAAATCAAAGATACAAGAGCAATTTGCAAAAGATGTGCAAATAATATTATTGAGAATAATGAATTACATGAGATGACTTGCTTTTATAAAGCAATATGCAAAACCCTAAAGGTAAAACCTAATTAGGACCCAAGTAAACTTAATAAAGTGTAATTAAATATTTAATTACACCAACACCCCCCCTTAAGTGCAACTTAGGGAGAATAAGAAACATGCAAAAAATGTAAGGATGGGTCCATGAAAGCATGAATGGGTCTTGGCTACAAGGCCATGTTAGGTACCCATGTACATATGCAATGCAAAAGAAATAGAGAATCCAACCAAGTGATGAAAGATGAAGGACTCCATAAGACCCCCCAAGTACACCATCCATCACATAGATACGTAAGAAATGCCCCCCCATAAGAGGGAAAGATATGATGAAAGAATCTAGAAGCTATTGTATTTTGATGCCGATACTAAACTGTGACCAAAACTAATCCATAGGAGCAAGTACCATGAAGATCCTGGAACATTAACCATAAAATGAATGACCCTCAAACTAAGATGTGACTCAATGAGAATTTGATGCAATTCAGGATCATTAACCATAGGCTCTCAATCTAAGACACGAACTGATGCGAACCAAAATGTGTCAAGTTATGAGCAAGATTGTGGCCAAAAGAAACTACAGGATCCAAATACAACTCATGCAAGTTGTCATCAATATGAAGATGGGATCAAAGTGCATGCATGCGATTACACTCTAATCCAATTATTATGCAAGAATCCGTCCTAATGGAACTTTATTGAACTTCATTTATTACAATACCCCAAGATTATAAAAGGAGAACATGCAAAACATGCAGAAATCAAAGAGAAAATGAAAACATAAAGCATGCAAAAAGGAAAGATTGCATGCAAGGATTAATGTTCACATCTGCCTCTATGAAAAAAAAATTGACCTTAGATTTGCATAGAGAACGAAATCAGCTTTCCAACGATATAAAATTTTCGAAAGACGGACATTGTATGCTCAAGTTATGAATTTTTGAAAAAAAGGGTAAATGTTGCCAGCTGACAATGCAAACACGACCCTTTTGGTTTGATTTCTAAAAAAATTACTTGTTGCATGCAAAAACTAATGGATACCCAAATAATATTTTGGTGCTGCCAACAAAACCCAGATAGCGTTTTTTAATCCAAAAAGCAAAACATGGGATTTGGTAAAAAAACAAAAACTTGACCTGTAGGGAAAATAACCGCAATTTTGATAGCCGTTTCTGCAAGTTCTGCTCACTATCTATAAAATCTAGCAGATACCTAGATGGTATTTCGTGATTTTAAACAAAACACACAAATTATTTTTCTCAAAATTACACGAAGAAAAATATATTGGTTGTTTTTTATCCAAAATGCACAAAAAAATTGCTCAAGGTCGATCCCTTGAGGATTTCTAAAAAAATCTCTTTGATTGAATTTCTCCAGATCTAAGAAGGGGCTTGTAGACTAGTGTTTTGATACCATGCTAGAGTTTCCAATAAACTCCATAAAACCAAGATCACTTGCAAAACCTGGATTAACCTTCTACAAGGAGAAAAAACAAAGATGCAAGAGCAATTTGCAAAAGATGTGCAAATAATATTATCGAGAATAATGAATTACATGAGATGACTTGCTTTTATAAAGCAATATGCAAAACCCTAAAGGTAAAACCTAATTAGGACCAAGTAAACTTAATAAAGTGTAATTAAATATTTAATTACACCAATAGATATGATCAAAAGAGAATAAATAGCATCATTTAAAGAATTCAATTCAATCAACTCCATCTAATTTATAATTAAAAATATCTTGGAATTGAGTTTAGTACTTACCTGAATCATAGGTCTTGGAAAGGTCATTCTCACCCTAGGAAGATATCAACGGTATTGGCTCTTGCTATGGAACAATTTAAGATGAAACAATTCCTTTTGGAACACAACACACTATTGCTCTCCACACAAGTGTTGGTTCAACAAGACAATGCTCAACACAAGTGCACACCATGCTTTAGAGTAATTACTCAACATGTACACAATATGCTTCAGAGTAATTATCCATCATGTATGCAACATGCTCTAGAGTAATTGCTCAACATGTATACATGTTTCATAATAACTACTCAACATGCATAACAACCTTGACCAGGACAATCTTGGGTGTAATCTATACCTCGAGTTGGACACACTTTGTGTGCCCCCTTCTCCAATGCCCATAGCTCACAAAAACATTTCTTCCTTGAATGTTCTCCATCCTTTCCAAGTCTCACATAAATGCTTTATATAAGCCTTAAGGGGTGGTTTCCAAACCATCACACCCTTTCCCAAATGTTTCCTTTTTAATAATTATTGGGTTGATCAAGTCCAATAACAAAGTACAATAGAATAAAACATGGTAATCTTTCTAGGTTAAGAACAATAGTAAATAATTAACATGCATAGAGTACTTCATAGAGAAACATTAGAACTAATCTTTTATTTAATTTAACTAGAGTACACTCAACTAGAATAAAAACTAGAATGCACTCGGTATCTATAGCTAACCCATCCCTTATTATTTCTTAATCTTGTTGACACATCAAGGCCCGTGTTTCATGAGATGAGACTCATTCAAAAAAAAATTCTTTATATCTTTCTTCATGTAAGGAGGTTCACCATAGGAAAGTTCTATAGTAGTGACCCCAAGAGACCATATAGAATTATTTTGTTGTGCTTCCCATTTTCATTCACAAATGTAGTCCAATATTTGTCAATTTGACTAGAACACCATTATATACGAAAATGTGATTAGGCTTGAGATCTCTATAAATGAATTCTAAATTGTGAAGACAATTCAAGGCCTTTAGTACGTCTTTTAATATTTTTGCAACTATGGACTCCCTTTGTAAAAATTTGACATGTCCCCATGTGTAAGAGAACCAAATGTATTGTCATAAAATATTGTGTTATTTTAACTAATGCAAGATGGTATTTTCCAAATTTTATGATGTGAAAATGATTTTAGGACCTGCAGCTAATGGGCCCACGATGTGCTTAAAATAGATATATGTAAGAAATCATAGTGTCAATTTTAAATAGACGTATCAAGCATGGTAAAACTATTTTCTCAAAATAGATAAAAATCCAAATGAAAATTAGTTGACAGGATACTATCTTAATCATGAAGACAACTCCCTTTATTAAAAAATATATTTCATTTATTTGAAAATGATTCCTTAATAAATCTATACATAAGATGGGCTACTTTTTTTTTTCATTAGTCAATCTAATGATTTGATTCCCCATGGCTAAGCTAAGACAAGACCTGTCTTTTAATGCTTCGACGGTAGTCTTAAGATTAGGTTATGTGCTCTCTGAAGAGAGGGGCACGACCTTTCAATATGAATGGTGCAAGGTCATGTATGTTTTGAGATGATAGATTAATAAATGAAGGGGAATTATTTATGGAAAGAAGTATATGAGATATGATGTAGAATGATAGTTAGAATTGGTTAAAATATATGTAGGAAATATTATTTATAAAGTTTTAAAATGATAAATAGACATAGAATTTTGAATATATTTAGAGGTATTTTTTTTTAATTGTTTAGATTTTAATAAATATGTATTGATTTTTTGAAGTATGATTATAGGTTTTAGTTTTATATATTTTTTTTATAGATTGAATTTTAAAAATTAGTAATTTGTTTCATAATTATAATTTATAAGAAGAAATTCTAATTGTAAAATTGGCCTAAAAGAAATGCCGTAATCAATCTAATAGGTCACAAAATTTGGTTATGATCATTAGGCTCTAATACCAAATGTAATGCTACTTTTTTCCATGTAGAAAATTGGATAATTATAATCATGTTCAACAAGTGCTCTTGGTAAGGGGCTACTCTAGTTAAGTAGGAAATGCATATTGCAGCAGTGTGGGTTAGCTAGGTGGTTGCATGCAGCTTGAAAATTGGAGATACAATATGGGAAAGCAATGGTGATGCCAAACCAGCAGGAGTAGAGACCTTTGGAGATGCCATTTCTTCTTCTGAAAAGGCAGGCACTGAAACCTCGTGTCTGTTCTCCTGAGGAATTTTTTTCTTCCTCCACATTGGAGTCTAGATAAATAATATGGGAACTCTTTTGAAAAACATTCTCCTCTAGGGAAGAAGCCATGCATCCTTCCACCATGGGTTCTGCAACTGGCTCACTCATTTCAATTAAAAGGCTAATTATTGGAATGTAACTTGAGGTGTCATTCGTGCACCAACCAAGGATTTTGGTAATGATGTTGAAGCTTGTATTAATGCGGACAGCTTGCAGCTTGGATTTCAGTAATGCCGCAATGATATTATGGGTTAATGTAAAAGGATTTGGTGGTGTACTATCGATATCCAATTGTAATTTTGATCACTCTCACAGCGTATCGGCATCAACTGTGGCACCAAATCCCACCTTTACTTTTGATGCAGGCAATTAGTTACTTCCTCATCATTTTTGCAAATAAATCAAATTCATTTTTGCCCTCCTAAGGTACATGCCCCAAATTACCCTTCTCAATGAATCAATAAACTCACCCAAACGTCTCTGTAGATCCAACATCAGAAAACGTCTAACAAAAACCAGTATTCCCTGATTGGAGTATAAGCTGATAACAAACCAAGAAACTTGAGGGAAGAATGTGCTCTCCGATATTCCTTGGAACATTGCGTGCCTTTGAGCCATGGCCTTTTTCGATTCTCCCTTGGCAATTTGTTTGCATGACACCATTAGCTAATGCGAGAGTTACATACTGGGGGAACTTGCAAGGAGCCATCAAGGCACTTTCAACCTGGATAACCATGCAGTTACACCAAAAATCTGTTAGCGAATGAATTGGCTCTTCTTGAAATGTATTGACATCAACTCTATAGCCCGTTATAATAAGACCAATTTCACTAACAGCAAGGAAAGATCACAATTTCATTTGTGATTTTCCTCTGAGTTTTTAATGAGGTACAGCTCCCTCATATGATTCAATTGGTTTTCGGGTATGTGTTTGATTGGAAAGCAGGGAAGGAAAAGCTAACAACTGCGCATAACCATGACACAGATGCAATTAACAATCTTAGAATAAAGAGAGTGCAAATAAATGATGCACAGATCACCCACGAACAGAAATCAGAAAAGAATGAACAGCAGCTCTTTTCAATTAATGGGTTAATCAGAATTAAAAGATTCTATGATAAACTCTTTCATAATCTGATATGAAAATAAGGCATTGTAGCTGCTTTAACCTGTGCATAAGTGGTCAGCTACCATTCATTGTAAATCAGGCATGCATTTCTACTGTATTTACTATGGTGAAGCAGATAAAAAACACGATGAATTGGCACTTTAGTGGCAGGAGCCCACTTTGGCAGAACCAAATTAAACTGATCTGCGACAAATATAACATCCAATAAATACGAAACCATGTAAAAATCACCCTTGGCCTGTGCATCCTCAGGCTGTTTTATTAAAGAAGCCGAGATTAATTGACCCCAATTAAGGACTTTTGGATCTTTCAGAATTATGAACAAGAATGGTATACAGACTGTATTTACATGTTCACTGATTAAAAATTATAAACTAAAATATATTAGAATATTTGTATCGTATAATCAGATAGGGACAGGAAATCACATTCTACACGATCATTCATCTTAAATACAATCAAAACCAGAAGCAATACAAATTTACAATATGAATTGTGGAAACTTGACATCTTTAAAGGAAATCACATCTTACAGGACAGCAAAAATTTTCATTCATATATTCCTTAAATACTTGCATTCCACCTTTGCTATGGTTAACCTTCAAAGAGATACTTGTTTCACACTGAAATGGAATTCACTGAAAGCTGCTTTGCAAAGTTACGAATGTCTTGATGATAATTAAATTCCGTGCACATTAGAGGTCAAGTACAATTGCAATATTTGCAACGCAGTAGTTATATTAAGGATGCTTTTGGAATGTCATTCAGGTTTTCATTCCTGTCATCTCAAGTTTCAACCATGTGTGGGGGGGTTCCTTAATTTGGTGATTTTATTATTATATATGATGGATATAGCTTTGAGTCTTTTGTTATAAAATAACCGAGTTATTTAACAGTTATTTATGCAAAACAAGACCTTCCTAGCATTATTCGTAATTATGATGCCCAGGCAAACAATATCTAGCATCAATAGAAGAATATGTCCTCAAGCAGATAAAGTTAGTTTTTTCACTTTTTTACATATCGTCTTTGGTCCTGTCATTTACTATCCATTTTGGTTGCTGCTATTTTCAGGCATCCCAAGACATGTCAACCATAAAGAACATAGCTGGTGAAACAGGCAAGAAATTGACTTCATTAGCATCCAACATCTTTGCAGACCTTCAAGATCGTGTTCTCTGATCAGAATTTTTAAAGGACTTATGGCTGTGGCTTATATGACTCTTGTGATAATAAGTTGTCAGTGTTAGGCTATGAAATTTTCATCGTGTTGTGTTTATTGTATTGGTTGGCTGCAAAATTCTTAGGGTGGTCTATATAATTTCTTAGAATAATGTATTTATTCATTCTTTTAAAAAGATAATAAATGTCGCCAGAAATTCAATCAAATTTGATTCTTAGGGCTGTTTCAATAGGGCTTTAAGGTCTTATGTGAACAATTCAATAAATTAGCATGGAACTGAGAACTATAATGATAAGTTGAATTTTCTATTGTACCACTATTAGAGAATATTTTTGATATTTGTGAACGCTATTGTAAGATTTTCTTGTGCAATAAAGAGAGACAAATGAATCTTTTTTTATTCATGGAACTGTAAAGCAAGTTTCCAATTCGTATTAGTGGAAAATTGCAGCCTTTTCATGAGCTGATATCATTATGACCACCTGTGTTGGTTTCACATATTTATCCCAATGCAAAAGTTTGAAGTAAAAAAGAAATGTTAGTTTCATATTTTAAAATGAAAAGAAAACCTTGTTACGTTTTGATTCAGACATTGCAATATGCAACTTAATTTTTTCTTCCACGGAAGTATTTTGTTTGAATGAAGTTGGGTTCCTTCCTTAATGCTGTATAAATGTGGCGCTGGTACTTTCTCTTCCATGAGGGTGATTAATTCCTTCTTCCATGGTCAAATCTATTTTTTCAGGATGTTCATTAATTCTCGTATGGCCAAATATGGTCAAGGTTGCTTTATTAGGTGTTACATGCACCAAAAGCTTTGCTAGTTGAGAGGTCAGCATTAGAGTCATGAGCTCAAGGTTGATTTTTCTAGTAATCTCCTCTTCTATAAATAATGTTACTATTAGCTAGGGTTTGATGTTAAAAAACTAGAGGAATCATAAGCTACCACTTTCAAAAGTAAGATTGGATGCAACTCTTCGAACCTATCACGGCTTTTTTTTTTGTCAAGGTTTCTATAAAAAAATACTTTTAAACAGATTTGTTTTATATTTTATAATCATGAGATATGGTCTGCTATGAATATTTTTGGGTTCCTATCTGGCAATAATCAACCATGGGCTAGTTGCTGCAAACATAGTCATCAAATAGTTTCTTGGTAATATTCACCCCCCTCCGTAGGTTGCAATGCATACAAAGGATGCAACCTTTGGAATTGGTGCATACAGACCTATGTGGACGTACCAGAATAAGAAGCTCTCAAGGTAACATGTATTTTATGTTGTTGATAGATGATTACTAGGATATCTTGAGTGACTTTTCTCAAAGAAAAATCAGAAGCTCTAGATAAGTTTAAAACATTTAAGTCTATGGTTGAGAAGGAAATGGATTTGAAGATCAAATGTTTGAGGTCCAATAGAGGTGGTGAGTTCACCTCCAATGAGTTTAATAGCTTTTGTGAAGATCATGGGATAAAAAGACATTCATTAGCTCCTAGGACTCCTTAGTAGAATGGAGTTGTGGAGAGGAAGAATAGGACAATTCAAGAAGCAGCAAGAACCATGATGAAGGAAGCAAATTTACTAGAAGTTTACTAGAAAGAAGAAATTCATACTACAATGTACATTATTAACAGAGGGTAAGCAAAGGTGAATAGCTCAAAAACTCCCTATGAACTATGGTATGGAAAACCTCCTACTATGAAATATTTCAGAGTGTTTGGAAGAAAAAGTTATACCAGGAGAGATGAAGAGGACTTAGGAAAGCTTGATTCAAGATTAGATGAATGAATCTTCCTTGGATACTCTATAAAGAGAAAGGCATACAAATGCTACAATGAAAGGTTAACAAAGATAGTTGAAAGTGCAAGTGTCAAAGTAGATGAAGAATCACATTAGAGCTCAGTGTTGATAGAAGGATATGAATTTGATGAACCCCCTTGCAGAGAAAAAGAAGAAGAGAAAGAGAAAGAGCTAATAGTAGAAGAGGAAGAAGCTTTGGAAAAGAATCCTAAGACTCCTAAGTATGTGCAAAAGAATCATTCTAAAGATCAAATCATTGGAGATAAGAGCAAAAGTGTGCTGACAAGAAGAGCTGCTATGGGAGAGGAACAAGTAAAATTTTGTTTATTTTATGAGGTAGAACCTTAGATTGTAATTGAAACATGCAAGGATAAGAGTTGGGTCAAAGCTATGGAAGAAGAACTGAGGCAGATTGAGAAGAATTAGACATGGGAACTGGTCCTAAGACCAACAAACAAGAATGCAATAGGAACTAAATGGGTTTTCAGGGATAAGTTGAATGAGAATGGAGAAGTTATCAAGAACAAGACTATAATTGTGTGTAAGAGCTACTCACAAGTGAAAGGAATAGATTTTGCAGAGACTTTTTCTCTAGTAGTAAGAATGGAAAATGTTAGGATGTTTTTGACTTTTGTAGCACATAAAGCCTTCAAGGTGTATTAGATGGATGTCAAGTCTACATCTTTGAATGGTGAGTTAGAAGAAGAGGTATACATTGAACAACCAGAAGGTTTTCAGTTATTAGAATATTCTAATATGGTCTGCAAGTTGAAGAAAGCTTTATATAGACTTAAACAAGCTCCTAGAGCTTGGTATGCAAGATTGGATAAGTACTTATTGTAGTAGGGATTCAAAAAGGGTACCGTAGACAACAATCTTTACTTCAAGGTTGAGAGAGATCAAATCCTGATTGTGGTTGTGTATGTTGGTGACATAATCTTTGGAGGAAATGAAGCAATGTGTAAGAAGTTTACAGAGGAGATGCAAAATGAGTTTGAAATGTTAATGTTTGGGGAGATGAATTTCTTCTTTGGGCTGCAAATCAGTCAATCTGATATAGGTATATTCATCTCACAATCAAAGTATGTCAAGGAAATATTAAAGAAGTTTGGAATGGAGGTCTCTAAACTAGTATGTACTCCCATGGTTACTAGTTTTAAATTGAGAAAAAATCATTCATAATCTCTTAAGACAGATCAAAGCAAGTATAGATCCATGATTGGTGGATTGTTATATCTAATTGCTACTAGATCGGATATCATGCATGTAGTATGTCTTGTGGCAATATTTCAAGAAGATCCTAGAGAATCACATGTGGAAGTAGTAAAAAGGATATTCAAATACTTGAAAGGCACTATGGACTTTGGTCTATGGTATCCTAGGGATACTGATTTCTTTTTTAATGCACATACATATACATATTAGGTAGGTTGTATAAATGATAGAAGTACAAGTGGAGGTGCTTTCTTTCTTGGAAGCAGATTGGTTTCTTGGTTAAGTAAGAAGCAAAATTCAGTGTCACTATGTATTGCAGAGGTAAAATATATCACAGCAGTATCTTGTTGCACACATGTGTTGTGGATAAAGCAGACATTGAAAGATATCAAAGTATCATATGATGAACCTATTTCTATCTTATATGATAATATAAGTGCTATCAACATTTCAAAAAATATGGTAATGCATTCAAGGACAAAGCATATCTCCATCTGGTATCACTTTCTAAGAGAGAAAGTTGCAGAGAATGAAGTGGAGTTGGAGTATGTGCATACAAAGGATCAAATAGAAGACATTTTCACAAAGGCTCTTCCAAAATATACATTTGAGTATCTCAGACAAAAAGCTAGGGGTTATTTCCCCTCCTTTCAATTAGATGCATAAGCTGGTGCATTTGTCTGGGTGAGCTATTCAAGATACATTATTGGTCTTGGACTGATGAAGGCTACCTCTCAGGAGGAGTAGGTAGTGGTATCTTTGGTTGGTGTAATTAGGGGGAGCATAACTTGTGCCCTTAGGGGGGAGAGAGAGCAGTAGAGCGAGAGCAATAGAGAGAGAGTAGTGGAGAGAGAGAGAGAGTTGCTTGCAGGTGTTGTTTGAAGTGAATTTTATAGGTGTTGCCCTTTGCCATTGATGTCAAAGGGGAGTTTGAGTAAAGTCTAAAAAACATAAGGGGAGCATGAAGTTTGAAAAATACAAGGAAATAATTGATGTCAAAGGGGGAGAGAAGACTGAGAAAGGAAGAAGTCTGAAATGTAAGAAATGTCCCAGTAAGGGGGAGTGTTGCTTGAGTATTTCTTGACGGAAGTTTGCTTTTGGGTGATCCCACAATAGTGGTTTACAATTTTTGGTCAAACTGGACACTGAAATTATTATTTTTAACTAAATCTTCACATTCGGGCACCTATAGCAGATAAACCGTAAATAATTTGAAGATGATGCAAACTAGTCTTGTCAAATTTTGTTTGTAGATTCTAAAAATATTTTTTTCAAATTTTTTGGAATTAGATTGCACTTCTTTTCCATCTCCCACAGCCGATTTTTTAGAAAACAACATTTTTAAAAGTGATTCCTGCTTGTATAGCATAACTTTTTTTTCCATGAAGGATAAAATTCTAATTCTTTGAATTAGATTCATAACTCAGATATCTAGTGCTTCCACTTAGTTAGACAATTTTTTATTGAATATTTTTCTTTAATCAAGATTGAAGTCAAACCAATTACAATTCGGACATAGCTTATAACACAACTTTTTTGTATATATCGAATTCAATTTTTTTTTTGTTGGATCAAGGACTAATATCCGGTGCACTCATATTTTTCAAATTTTTTTGATAATGCATATTTTTCCACATGTGCAAAAAACAAAGACCCTTAGTTTTGATGAAAAACCTATGTTTAATAAAACTAAAAAACAAATACATAATAAAACCAAAAATATTAAAATTATATTTGTTGGATAGCTTGTTTTGAGGACTACTTAATTCCAGTTGGGTTTGTGAAGATTCCTCCATTTTCATCCTCAACCTGAGCTTTAAAGTGCCAAATTTTAGGTTTTTTGTGTGTCTTAGGGAGGGGATGAGAATTTAGGGGGGTTCGAGCAAACCCCTAGGGGTTCATTCGAACCATGGTTCACTCGAACCTAGGTTTGAGCGAACCTCTTCAAAGGGGTTCGCTCGAACCCCTTTCATATGCATTTTTTTGTTTTTTGGCGGCAAAAAGTTTAAGGGGTTTGGTCGAACTTCTAGGTTCGTACGAACCCCCAATTTTTTTTTTTTCCATGGGGTCATTTTTACCAGTTTCCTTCCTCCATCAAATTGTAAACCACTATTGTGGCTTCACCCTTTTGTGAGTTGGTGTTGCCATTGTAAGGCTGATTTTGTTGTTGATAGTTTTTCAAAGCTGGTGTTGCCATCAATGATAGGGGTAGATTGTTGGAGGTTGTTGTAGTGTAGAAAAATGTAACCCTTTACATTTTCTCACTTGTTTGGGCCCTCCTATTTAAAATTGGACTTAATAATGCCTTAATTTAGTGTTGTTAAATGTACCTCTTTACATTTACACACTTATTTGGGCCCTCTTAATTAAATCGAGCTTAATTATCCCTTTAATTCGTTTACAAGCCCAATTAATTACATTCTCTGAAGGGGAAACTCGACAATAATTAATGCCTAAACATAACACTTTACATTGAGCAATGTGTGTTTTAGGTATAGGGACCTGAGACCCATTCACCCATGGGCGAATGGGTCCTCCCTAGACCTTTGTACCTAAATTTAAATTATGTTTTTGGCAGTATTTTAACATCTCTAAATCCATAATTCAATGTCAGCTTGTGATATTTGATTTTTAGGAAATTAAGGATACATACCTATAAATACAAGGTTATTTCACTAAGTTTCACCTAGAACTTTTATGAGATTTCAAGAGTAATTTCACAATAGAAAATTTGATAATCAAGAGCATTCAAGAATAGATATATCATAGATTTATTGCAGCATTCAAGATCTATCCATCATGTCAAAGTTTTCTTGCATTATGCATGTTTTTGGAGCTAACATTGTGATGTAGGTTTCAAGATCTATTCAAGCATTCAAAGTATCATTTCGAAGCATCTATTTCAAGTGTTAAGATGCGCATCCAATTCAACCATTTTATGCAAGTTGAAAACCTCCTAAGATCTCCATTATCAAGGTTCATACAAGGGTTTGTTGAGTCATAACATAGTTTTGTTCATTCTTCATTCCCTCTTTCATGCATTATTTCATTTCAAGGTTTGATTACCAAAACAGGGTTTGACCAAGGCAAACCCTTATTCACCAAAAACAAACATTTTTCTCTCTTGTATGTGTGATTGCATATTTAGGTTGAAAAAGACTTGAAGACCTTTTAAAAAGCAAGATTTACAAATTATGATATTGCTATCAGGATTCAACCGTGTAGTTTCGAGTCAAACTCATTGACCCATGTTTCATGAGTAGTGGTTCAACAAGAACCCATCTCTCATGATATCGAATGGTCCACTTAGCACTCATTGCATCTAGGTGATGCTCACAGAGGTGAAGCACTGGTCCATCCTGGGAGGTCACCCATCCCAGTACTGCTCCAGCTCAAGCGCGCTTAAGATTTACAAAGTTGTCAAAGTTGTTGCCAAATCATGGAATCTAACTTACAGATCGGATTTCTAACTTTTTGACATTGAAACCTGGACAAATCAGAAGCTTCAGATCTTCACCAAAGGCTCCCGAAAGATTATTGCAACCCATGTACTTGGACCCATTCACCCATGGGTGAATAAGTCTCAAATCAACTTTTAGAAAGCACTTTTGGTGACTGATACACATGTTTCTTCCCTTCTCAGATCTACATTTTATTTTTTGGTTCTGCAAATATTGAGCGTAATCTTCAAGATCTAAGTGATAGATTACATTTTGGAGTTGATTTGCTATTTTTTAGTTTTTCTCCCCAAAGTGTTATTTGACCTTGACCCCCATCCTTCAATTATAAAGAAATTTGAAGATTTTCACTTTGACTTGATTGACCTAAGGATTGATCATCAATTCATTGTGGAGATTTCATTTCCTAATGAAATAGAGGAAAATAGGTCCACCCCACATATTTCCATCAATCTATTTTGGTGAACCCGACATGAACAACTTTGGAAGAACCTTTGAAAGCATCCACTTCAGCCACTCTACAAGAAGATACAACATACACAACAAACTTTGATGAAGTTGATTATGAACAACCACTGAGTCCAAAAGAAATGAAAAAGCTCTATGGAAGAGGTTATGAACTTATGAAACAACTTGGTTATAGTGTAAAAGGATGTAGTGCTAGAGAACAAGGTATTTGTGTCCTTATAGAGCCTAATACACAAGAAACCACTAGTGGTTTTGGTTATTGTCCTTTGAAAAAACAAAAGCATCAAAAAAGCCTTCACTCAATACCAACACTATTACAAAATATTCTTTTCGGACAACTTTAACCTTGGTGCATCCTGAACTAATTGATACTACATTGTGATGAGCCCAGTTGTGTCAACCTCAACTTCTGAACTAAAACTGTATGTTTAAGTGTTTTGCTTGTTTTCTCATGAGTTTTAAGACCATTTTTGGGAAGTGCGCCAAGCATAAAATGTTGATAAAACTAAAATTGAAGAAAAATTTGAGCAACTGCAGTTGTATTAAGTGTTAAACAACTGCAACAAAGGAATTACATACAACAAACATACCTGGAAACCTCCAGATTATTTAAATAAGAAATTCTGGAGCTTGCCAGTCAAGAATCCTGAAGACTGAATAAATCCAACGCTTGTCTCCTGGTGTTGGTTTCTCCCTATCAGAAACTATAGCAAATGACTGAAGAATACCAGACAACCAATATGGAAAGGATAGAAGGCTCCAGAAGAAGGCGTTTCAGCCTTCTCGTTCAAACGCCTCAACCCCAGATGCACACGCCATAGGCCTGAAATGGTACAGCCAGCCAAGGAAAATATACAACTTGCTCCTCAGATGCCAGATCTGCTGAATGAAGGAGCCTCAATCACTGTAGACTCTTCCTTATTGAAAACTGGGAAGAAATTGAACATAAAAACTCTGGTGAAGCTCAAATTGACTTCTAAAATGAAGCCATCCTTGTAGCAAAGATTCAACTGGTCTTCCACAACCTCAAGTTTGCAAAACACTGAAGATCTTTCGTTTTTCCAATGGAAGAAATTCACTGTAACCCTTGTCTTAGACAAAATCACAAAGAAGATAAAAGTAGCAATTTCAAATAATCATCTATAATGAGGTTGAATTGCCCCTTTTGCCTTATATTTCCAAAAAAGCACGATTTCCCAAAAGTGATGCCACTTTTACAATTAAATACATTTAAAATGTATTTAAATCATTTCAATAGTTTATAATTTTCACTTTATGAAGTGAACGCACCTTTTAAGAGACTTAAGTGATTTAATTTTTCACTTTATCACCTTAAGTTATCAATTTAATATATTTAAGTGGCTTTTTAACTTTTATAAAGTCAATTTGACTTTATAATATACCAATTAGTTAAATACTTAACCACAAAAAATATTCATAACTCTCTCAATTCTCTGTGTTTTTCCGTGCTGTCAGAAGCTGGCAAACACTGTGCTACAGATGCCTGCACTGAATCCACTACTAAAGTGAAGGAGAGGGAAATGAAAACACCCACCAAAACGGCCACTGACCCCCTAACCAGATCCTATCAGCCTACAGGGGTCCAAGAAATAAGCTAACTCAACTGCTCCTAAAACTGACTAGAATGGGGACATTACATACATGTGGGAATATCTCATTGTATATGCATCAAATTGATACTTTGTCTACTCATTATAATCAATAACATTAGTTGCTGCTACTTGTCATGTGGTAGTTGTAGTCTCATAGCATATTCACTACCATGCATGAAGGTATAAATTTGGCTTTATGCAATCTTATTTCCTTTTTGCAAGGAGTAGCATATCATCTTCCATTTTTGGCTCACCTTTTTCCCTTGGGGGGCAAGGGATTAGGTAACCTTGTCCTAGTATGGCACTTTTTGTTGCCTCTTTTGGGCTAGTTGACCACCTTCGATGTATATATAAGAGTAAGCTTGGGATGTAGACAACATGCCTTAAATTGTCTCGTATGTGACATACTTTCTTTTATGTTATCTTTAGCATTGCATTTTTGGGGCAACCCCTCATCATGACATAGCTTCATTTGGAAACATATGCTTGACATAGGGCTTTCCAAGTAAGCTCTCATGTCTTCTTTATTGTTTAACATTTAGCATTTGCTACTTTAAAGTAATTGCTCACAACATGGTGTTAGTAATTTCTTTAAAATGGGGGAATACATTGGGATTATCATTTTGGAGATCTTGGACTATATTCTTATGTTTCATTGTACGGTCTTCTTACTTCTTGTGATGTGTTTTCTTCTTGGTGGTGTCATTAGGTTTGATGTCCTCCAAGAGTGAGACCTTTCTTGGCATACGATATTCCTCTTAGTGGTGATGCTAATATCAAACATTCATCTTGTCATACCACTTTGATCACTCCCACCATTTCTTACTATTCATCCTACCTATCACTTAACATTTTAATGTGTCATAATGATTGTTATAGATATATGGCTCTAGTTGTGGTACCATATTACCAAAAAAAATTATTTGCTTGGGGATATGGCTCCACATGTACACCTAGCTATGCAAACAAATAAGATAAATTTGTAGATGCATAAAATGTACTAATTGACGTTGGACATCTAATCTTGACCACTAACATTGCTTCATCCTCAATTATCCTTCGATCTAACCATTTAATCAAATACTTTTATTTGATTAAATTCATCAATATTCCTCTCAATTAAATAAATAGTTATCTAATTAAGTCATCCTTTCTCGGTAATTAAATCAACCAATTTGATCTAATTATCCCTATTTAATTAAATAATCAATTTTATTTGATTAAATCTCTAAATTTCATCCATTTATTTGAGTAAATTAAAACCTTATTTAATTTAATCTAACTTCATCTCCTTGGTTAAATAAATCAAAACCCTTTATTTAATTAAATATTTAAATCATATTCTTGCCATATTTGATTTAAATAAATCCATAAATTTAAGTCAAATAGGTCACATCATTTAATCCTTCATTAAATTAATTAACCTTGATTAATTTAATCTCTGCTCATGTCCCATCCTCCATCTTTTGCCACTTGCACATAAAAATAGAGTTATTTGATTTATTAAATCTCTATTTATCTTCAACATGGCATAAAGGAGGAATATTCTTCAAGTTTGAAATTCAAATCTAAGTTGACTTTGTCCTTCCAACAAGGCATTCCCTCCCTCTTACAAGTCCTTTTGCATTGAGCCAAGTGGCCATTACTCCATTTGACTCTCCCTCCACCTTGTCATTAATGCAATTTCAAAATTCAAATATTGGCATTTATTGGCACATTCATCAAAACTTGCACATCCCTGGCCCATTCACATTTGGACAAGTGGCACTTTGCCATTGGATGAAATTTAGTCCCACATTGCTCTATTTTGGGCATTCTTTCAACTTGTCATTCTATAAATAGAGAGCTCCTCTATTATATTTGGTATCCACAATTTGAGTAAACTTACTATACTCAAATCTTTAGCAATCTTCATCCATACTTTTGAGTTCATAGCTAGGTTATGCAGGTTTTTATCTTGGATCATTCATCACTCTTCATCAAAGTGGATCAATTTTCATCACCAAATCACCATTGCATCATTGGAGTTGGGAAAGGGCCAATTTTCACATCAAATTGGCACCAATTCCATCAAGAGATTAGGAGTTTGCTTTGCTTTAGAATAGGATTTGATATGTTTTAAGTTTTGTTGTGTTCTTCACGTCATTTCCTCTCTCTTTTGCAATTTAAATGAATTTCTTGAGGAATCATGTTACTAACCTTGCATTTGATTTAATATTTTGATTGTTTCTTGTGTATGTGCAGGTTTGGAACCATGGTTCACATTTTGGCGCTAGAAGGAGGGCTCAATCTCATTTTCTAATCACATTTTTGTCAAAAATTTTGTGCTTTTTCTTGTTTACAAGAAAACTCCACTGCTGGAAGCTTAGCATTGTTGTTTAGCACCACTTGTTCTCCAGCGTCGTTGTTTAGCACCGCTGGTTCTCCAGCATCATTGTTTAGCACTGTTGGTTCTCCAACGTCGCTATATGGAACCGTTGAAACTCCAAACTGTGATGCCTCTGACTTCCCACCCAAAATTTTGAATCCTAAACTGCACTGCTGAACCTATTTGACCCACAAGAATCTTTCAAAAACCTAAATTGCACCGCTGACCAAAAGGGTGATGCATTCATGCTCACTAGTCTAGTTACAGAGAGACGCTAACTAGTAAGCGGCACTATATAGCACCACTGGTGAATTCAAACTGCGACACCTTCATGGATTACACCACTGGAGGGGAGTATAAAGTGAAATTTTATTTGTAGCACGTATTTTTTTTCAAATTATGGTTCTTTTGTCTGTTCTTTGCTTTTTTTACCTCTATTTCTACAGAATCTAACTAACTTTCTTGTAGGTTGGATCGATCAAAGATGAAAAGGAACGGAAGCATGATGATGTCACTTCACAAAAACAAGTGTTTTTAAACGCTCAAGTGTTTGTTTAACACTCTTGGAGGATTCATTATTCCTCTTAAAGAAAAATTTGTCATCTTTTTATGCTTAGGACTTACTAATTTCATTTTGGGCTGTAAAAGGAATCTTTTAAATTCTTGTTACAAAAAGGCTTAAAAAGAACATTAGGACTCAAATTTACTAGAGTTTGTTTTGGGTTTAATAATTGAACAAGGAAAATTGTCACACTTACTTTGGTGCTTTAAAACGAATTCACTTTTGCTTTGTGGATTTAAAACGAACAAGTGTTTGCATTGTTTTGTATTTACTTACACAAAATAATATCATCAAAAGACGTATGCGATTCTCTCGCACCTCACGGTGATCTTGAGAATCAAAAGGCTTTTGGTGACATTAAGTTGCATAAGTAATTGCCCATACACACTTCGATTTGGGTTTAAAATTGAACAACAAACTTTGTGAGTCTGAGTAAACCTATTGCATGTGTTCTCCCTTTGTTTCTAATTGAAGGTTGATCGAACTATGAATATGTTTACTCGCTTTTGTTTATCTTAGAGGGCCTGCCTTGGGGAAAAATTACTCACCCAAGGGAACGACTCAACTAGTAACACTCTGAACCCGAGAGTATTTCCAGCCGAGATATAAATGTGGGTATTGGAATAAATGCATGTATCACGTGGTTGGCTCCGACGAGAAGGGCAACAATGGTCTCTCACCACGTTGGGTCAAATCCTATGAACAGAAAGTCCGAATTAAAACCCTTGTTGTAGAAAGGCCAAAATCCCTATCTATTTGTTGGTGCAAGAACAGTCGTTCTGAAGCCGCCCCACACTTTTACGGTCTTTAGTAGAAATGGAAAGCATGCCATGGGAGTTTCATGGGTGTTGATGCTTGGTTGCCCCATATAAGTGATTGTCATGGAGGGGAGCCAGTGGGGTCAAGCATCTAACCATTTGCTAAAGATAAGCATAGCTGGGCTTGTCCAAGTGGGGACTCAACAAATATTGTCTTTCATATCCATAAGCTTGTGCTTATTCTTGGTTACAAAACGCTTTGCTTGTTCGAAAACATTTTGGAAACAAACATTTAACATCATCATCAAAATTTCAAACCCTTTAGGAGGCAAATACAATTGACCAAATTCATGTGTTATTGTTTGCCCTTGGGATTTTACCCTTAGAGGTTTCTAAACACTTGGACTTACATCTCAATTTGCCTACTAAAGTTAAACAATAGGTAACCCTTGCCTTGAATTCATCAAAATTCCACATAACATACTTTGTGGGATTCAAAGAAATTGAGACATTGGACATCTAGTTTGGAAACCTAATCAAAGAAGTGTTTGTGGTAAAACAAAATCACTAA
The DNA here is from genome assembly GCA_007258455.2 of Sequoia sempervirens. Lineage (NCBI taxonomy): Eukaryota > Viridiplantae > Streptophyta > Pinopsida > Cupressales > Cupressaceae > Sequoia > Sequoia sempervirens. The sequence continues at coordinate 182,989,995 of VDFB02193867.1, forward strand.
GCAAAGATAAAAAAAAATTGGCTCTCACACATGTGTTAATTCCTCATGATTTCCAAGAAAGTCAAAATCCCAAAACGAAAGTCCTTGAGCCAAAGTTCAAAATTTAAGAGTCACACTCGAAAGGTCATCAAGAAATACATTAGGAAGTGCAATCAAAAGCAACACATCAAAATAAGCAAAAAATTCACAAGGTTCTATAGACTCATTCATTTGAACAATCTGGAAATGTATGCTTAGTTTGAACCACTTCTTAGTTATAGGGGTCCTTAGAAGTATCGTATGTTCTTCAATATTAAGGTCTAGTAAACAAGGGTCTTTTTAGGTACATCATAGGATCAAAATCAAACTTTCATCCATCTTTGAACATCAAGAAACCCAAATCATCTCATCATCAACTCTTCGAAAATCTTGGAAAAATTCTTCATGATTAAACTTTGGGCAAATCATTTGAAATCAATCCAAAATCACCTTGTTTGATTGAATGTGTGTAGATGCATCCTCCTCCACATATTTGATCAAATTATCAAAACTTGTGAACAAATTCATCCCTTGATAACATCCAACATCTTGGGATTTAGGAGTTCATTATCAAAATCATCTTGTTTGGATAGGGGTGTTTAGATGAATCCTTCTTTTCACACCTAGACAAATTAGCATCTTGTGAACAATTTAACTCTAGGATAGCATCCAACCTCTTAGAGTTCATGAGTCCACCAAAATAAGAATCGAAAATAAATCAATCCCAAATCAAATCCCAAAGTTTAACATACCCTTCAAGATTTTCTCAAGAGTTCCAATCATCCATCAAACATCCATCTTACATCCATATCATTATCACCCTTTGATCCTTAAAATCATCCTAAAAATTTCTCCTTTTGTACCTAAAGATATATCAATCCAAAGAATTAGAGATTCATCTCCCATATTCTTAAAAATTGATCCCTATTTTATGGTGCAAACTAGATCTCAACACAAGAAGAACATGGAAGCCAACAAAGAAACACCCACTTCAAGTGACCTAAGCCAAACAAACTCTAAAATGAATCTTGTTGAATCAATAAATCCTTTAACTAACTTTCCCTCATCATCACAAAATCCACAAGAGGAAAGTCAAGAAGAGGATCTTACCTTTGGGATGTCACATGAGGAAATCATTGAAATGGTTCAAAATCTAAAGAATCATAAGATTATCAATATCATGATGAGACTCAACCCTTCACTATACATGCTCGAATTGGCAAAACAAGGGGCTAAACTCCCTTCTGATTTCAATGTGAGTACTATTGTGGAAACATCCCCCATCTCATCTACACCCTCATCCCAAAGTATCACTCAAAATATCTCACAAATCACATCATCCATTGCTCCAACTCAACCTAGTGTTAACAAGGGAAGTGCATTTCTCAATGCAATACAAACACACCCCCTTGCCAATAATCAAGACTTGGATGAAAACACTATCTTGGGGCAAAATGTACCCCAAAACCCATTACATACATATGTCCCTCTCACTTTCCATGATCCTAATTGTCCATCATCATCATCCTTTCGCACAACATCCCAAACCTGTCTCCCCATAACCTCGCAAGGAGAGGGTGACATGTTCGGACTAGAGGGCATTTTTGACACTACACCATTTCCCCAAGAGATCACATCCCTCACATTTTCACCTCTTCCACCATTGCCATCATCATCCACACCACTACTTGGCTTTGGGCTTCCACCTTTACCAAATATCAATCAAAATCAAACCAACATCTTGAACACCAATCATAGCATCACGCCAAACTCTCAAAACATGTCATCAACATCACAACAACAGATGACAACTATCCCAGTGACGCAAACCACCACCATCACATCATCAACCACCCCCTTAATATATCAAAACATGATCTCTCAAGGACCAACCACATCGATCACACTATCCACCACTCAAAACCCAATCATCAACACGACAATGCTTCTCACCACCACAATGAACACCATTCCAAATCCACCTTCACCCCCCCAACACCAAGCTCCAATACATCAAGCCAATATAGTATGGCGTTACAAGTTGCTCAACAAGTTGATTATCAAAAGGCATTCCTGCAAGTACAAAAACAAAAAGTCATGCAACTAGCTGCTCAACAAGCCGCACAACTAGCCGCTCAGCAAGTCGCTCAAGCTACTCAAGTAGCCCAAGCCGCATTACAAGCACAATAGGCTGCTCAAGCCCAAATCTTATTGCAACAACAAGCGACACAAGCCCAGGCACAAGCATAAGCACAATCCCAAGCACAAGCTCAAGCTCAGGTGCATGCCCAATATCAAGCAGAACAAGCACAATATCTTGCACAAAAACAAGTAGCACAACTACAAGCATATCAGCAAGTGGTAAAACAATACCAAGGGTAGCAAGAAGCAACCCAATTAGTAGCCCAACAACAAGCACAATAGCAGGCTCAACAACAGACAATCTTGGCATAGCAGCAACAAGACCAACAACAAGCAATGTTTATACAACAACAAGTGCAAGCATACATGGCTCAACAGAATGTGAAAAAACCACCAATCAACACATCAACCAATCCACCCATCACACCCACCAGTGAACCAGCTTAGAACACTTTCATCCCACCTCCTGATTTGCAAAACGATGTGACAGCACAAATCAAGTTGCTCTCGCAACAAGTGCTCGACCTTCAATCAGGGCGAACCATAAGAACATCTAGTAACTTGTGTCCTTATCCATTTGATAGGAGCCTTGTGATGAAACCATTCCCGAAGGGATTTGAGATCCCCAAGTTTGACAAGTACCGTGGGATGGGAAACCCTGAAGATCACATCAGGGAATTCTAGGTTCATTGCATGGAAGTTGTGTATGACGATACCTATCTGATGCTACTATTTCCTAGGAGTTTGGATGGCCACGCCATGGAATGGTTCTCTCGCCTACCTATAGGCATCAAGACATTCCAAGAAATCATAGACGTATTCATCAAAAACTATGCATGCAATATCACCATGGATGTTAGTCTAGAGGAACTCTTAGCTCTGAAACAAGGTAAGAATGAATCATTTGCTTCATTCCTACAATGATGGTGATCTAAGGCCAATCAGAGAAAATGGGTCATGCCTGAGGAACAACAAGTGTGCACTACCATATCCAACTTTGATGGCCTTTTGGCATTCCATCTCAAGGTCCAAGGGATCACCAAGTACGACCAACAGATTTCCAAGGCGCTCAGCATCGAATGAGCCCTTATGACACAACCTGGAGGATCAACTTCATATCCTAAACAACAGAATAATCGCCCACCCACCAATTACAATGAAAAACCTCATACATGGGCAAGAAACAAAAATATTACCAACGATGGTGTCGTCGATGCCAAAGTTGTCATTAGTGCCCCTCAGCAAAACACACTTGCACCACAACAACAAATCAAAAACCATCATTAAAACAACCATCTAGCGAACACAACACAACCATCAAACAATCAAGCGATCAATAACATCAATGACCAAAGAGGACCGCCCCAACGAAACAAGAATTTTACCAAGAGAAAGTACACCACTCTTGGGGAACCACTTGAAGTCATCATGAAGAAACTAATAAACGAAAACCTCATCAAGATTCCCACCTATGAGAACTACCAAGAACCAGATGTTAAACCTCCTTGGTACAACGAAAATTAGCTTTGCGACTTCCACAAAATCAAAGGGCACACCACGAATAGTTGCATAAGGTTAAAGAACGTAGTCCAAGACCTTATTGATCAAAGAATCATAAATGTGGAACAACCAACAGGAAACCAGAACCTCAAAATATACACAAATCCAATGCCTAACCATAACAATAAAGGGAACAATAACATTGATAAGGGGAAAGGCACCCTCAAAAACATGAATCATGTGTATGAAACTCTCGTCACTTCCCTAGATGAACACTGTGCAACAATCACTATCAAAGGAGCTCGGGTTGATTATGGAGTCACCACAAGAGGCGAAAAAGTTACTATCGCAGGATCATCTCAACCAAACAGAACTTTCATGTCCAATTCAAGATCCGTTCCCAATGGTTACAATGTCCTTGACCAACTAAAAAGAACACTAGCACAAATCTTCGTCGTGGAGTTATTAAAAATCTCATCCGCCCATTAGAAAATCCTTGAGGAAGCATTGTCTTCATCCACTGTCACTGTAGATCTTGATGCAAAACAATTCCAAGCTATGGTCAGAAACATCATTACTTTGAATCTCCTTACATTCTCTGACCAAGATTTTCCCACTCAACCATCTCATAACTGTGCACTTGATTTAGAGGTCCCAGTGCAGAAAAGTAAATTCAAGTGAGTCTTGGTGGATGGAGGTGCAGGCTTGAATATTTGTTCCCTCAAGCTCATTAAGCAGTTAAAAATCTTAGAGGACTCCATCGACAAAGGAAAAGGTATTACAATCATAGCATATGATGATTAGGAAAGAGTGTCCCAAGGCACAATCAAAATCCCTATTCAAGTAGGGCCAGCTATCATGGAAACCACCTGTCAGGTCTTGGATCTTGACTTGCCTTATAACATTCTCCTCGGACGTCCATGGATCCATGCAATGCAAGTGATAGAATCAACTTTCCATCAATGTGTCAAATTCACATATGAGGGACAAGAGGTCACCATCCATGGAGATCCTGAACCATTCTCCTACTGCAAGAACCTTGAGGAAAAATACTACAAAATACCTCAAGTACCTAAAAATGATGAAGGCCCATCAACACCGTACATTGATCCAACCACCCTTGCTTCCACTTCTACGACAGAGACACCCACCAGTCCCGTCATCCCCACCATCTCTGATATCAAAGTCATCATCCATGATAATGGTTGTAGAAACTACACGATTCCCAAAAATGCTTTTTTGGTAGGAGAGTTACCACAATCTCCCAGATCACAAGGACGTTCACAATCAAATGAAGCCTCCACTTCCCAAACACCCCCTGAATATCCCAACTTTAAAAGTTGGGGGGATCTTGGCCAAGAAGTCATAGAAGAGGACCCATCTCACCTCCTATACCAAGATAATAGACCAGTAGCTGATCTACCAATGGATGACAGAAGCAAAGGTTTGCAAATGATGCTCGCAATGGGCTATGACAGAAACTAAAGACTTGGAAAAAATGACAACAAGCTTATAATACCCCTCATTCCTGAGACGTAAATGAGAAATCTTGGCCTCGGATGTACCCCTTCGAGTATAACCATATGTGGATGAGGTCCCCCAGTTAAAGCAGTCAAGACTTGTCGTGAACCAACACCAGCTGAACTTCGCTTACCTGTATCCACTGGCCGCGTCTTAGATAATTTCACTTTTGATATAACAAAAGTTTGTAGTAGCAGTGATGATGAGGATCCCATAACCAACCTACCTAGGTTCTTCGAGGATACCACCCTTCTCATTATTAGCACCTTATCCTTTGAGTCAGATCATCAAAATCATGAAATCGGCCTCGTTTACCCCCAACTCATTGATTATGACCAACGAGGACCACCAATTCTTGACACATTCAAAAATGATGAGCCGCTCTCAAAATTCATGGGACTGCGGGATAATGTTCCATGTGGGGATCACAAAGTAGGATTCATCATTGAGCTAGATAAAAATGCATACTATGGGGAAATGATTGAATCCCTCAGTCGCAAAAGTGAGAAATTAAGAATAATATCTAAGTCCTTGAGTGAAAACCAAACTATGGCGCTCTCTGACACGAAAAAAAAAGTAAAAAGAAAGGACGCATCCAACGGTGAAAACCTCTCTGAGGCACCTGAGGATGGGGGATTCAATCTTCCTTTCAGAGCTCTTCATCAAGAAAAATCAGTAGTCCTAGTAGAAAAGTGTAATCCAGTTAATCTAGGAACAAAAGAGACCCCGCACATCACATTCTATACGAAGTCATTAATATCAGAGGAACAAGAGCTCTTAGCAGCCTTCTTGAGAGAAATACAAGTTAACTTTGCATGGAGCTACGCGGACATGCCAAGGCTCGATCCATAAATTGTAGTTCATCACCTAGTAGTATATCCTGAAGCAAAGCCTATCCGACAAAAACTTAGGAAAATGCACCCTCAGATTGCCCTGCTAGTCAAAATGGAACTAAAGAAGCTATTAGATACAGGATTCATTCGACCAATAGACTATCTAGAATGGGTGTCAAACCTAGTTCCTGTCTCAAAACCTAATGGGGGCATCAGAATCTGCACAGATTTTAGGGACTTAAACAAAGCATGTCCAAAAGACAGTTTCTCATTGCCCAACATTGACATGATTGTAGACATGACGGCGGGACACGAAATGCTTTCCTTGATGGATGGTTTCTTGGGATACAACCAGATAATGATTGCTAAAGAAGACCAACACAAAACAACCTTCACTTGTCCATGGGGGACTTACTACTGGAATATGATGCCATTCGGCTTGAAGAATGCAAGAGCAACATACCAAAGAGCCATGACATTAATTTTCCATGACATGATCCATAAAACTATCGAAGATTATGTTGATGACATACTAGCCAAATCCAGAAAGAGGAAGGATCACATAACAACCTTAAGTACCATTTTTGACAGGCTGGAGGAATATAAGGTCCGATTAAATCCAAAGAAGTGCATCTTCGGCGTATAATCAAGAAAGCTACTAGGATACATAGTGTCAATGAGAGGTATTGAGGTAGATCCAACAAAGGTAAAAACAATCCTTGAGATGGAGGCACCCAAAACATTGAAACAATTGAGAGGTCTCCAAGGCAGGCTTCATTCCATCCGAACGTTCATAGCACAACTGGCTGAAAAACAAAATTCATACTCTCACCTACTCCACAAGGGAGTAGCGTACAAGTGGGATAACAAGTGTGAAGAAGCCTTCCATAAGATCAAAGAATATTTGCTTACACCACTAGTCCTAATGCCACCGATCCCAAGAAAACCATTAATTCTCTATGTGTGAGCAACAACAACAACCCTTGGAGCTCTCCTAACTTAGCATGATGAAAACGAGATAGAAAGGGCCATATATTATATCAGCAGGACAATGGTCGGTCATGAGTTAAACTACTCATTCATCAAAAAAGCATGTCTAGCAGTAGTGTTTGCATCATAAAAATTTAGACACTACATGTTGGCACATAAAGTCAAACTCATTGCCAAAATTGATCCCCTCAAGTACTTACTATCAAAGGAAATGCTCACTAGAAGAATGGAAAAATAAGTCATGATACTATCAGAGTATGACATTGAATATGTAGAGCGGAAAGCAATTAAAGGCCAAGTCATTGTAGATTAGCTTGTAGAAGCACCAATCTATTCAAAGAATCCTCTCATCTTATAGTTTCCAGACGAATGCATCTTCAACCTCAACATGGCCGATCACTGGAAACTTTACTTTGATGGCTCATACACACATGGATCAGGAGTCGGTGTCTTCTTTATCACCCCACAAGGGGACTGCATACCAAGGTCCTATCAATTGGCGTTCCCCTGCACCAACAACATTGCAGAATATGAGGCTTTAACCATAGGTCTCAAAATAGCAGTGTAGTGGCACATCATGGCTCTCAGAGTATACGAAGACTCTCAGCTGATAATAAACCAAGTGAGCGATGAGTACCAGACTAAGGATGATAAGCTCACTCCATACAAGAAATTGGTGGAGACTCTCAAGGAATCCTTTATTGAGATCACATTTGAGCAGATACCCAGAGCAAACAACAGAGCAACAAACACCATGACAATGATTGTATCCCTGTTAGACATCCCTCACAACGTCCTAAAACATGAATTCTTGGTAGAACAGCTTCTCATGCCTGCATTCGAGGTACTAGAGTCAGAATTTGTGTGCGAAATCGTTGGTCCTAGAGATCCCTGGTACCATGACATTTATACTAACCTACGAATATGTGTCTTACCTGTTGACATACCCTCAAGCTTAAAAAGAACTTTTATTAAAAAATCCTCTAGGTTTGTCATCCTAGGAAATACCTTATACCGTGTAAGCATAGAGGGAACCTTATTGCGCTACCTTAATACTGACAAAGCCTTGACTACTTTAACTGAGGTGCACAACGAGATTTGTAGTTCACACTCGAGTGGAATGACCTTGGCCAAGAAATTGTTGAGGATGGGGTATTATTGGCCTACAATGGAAAGAGAAGCACACGACTATGTCAAAAGGTGCCTACAATGTCAGCAGCATGGGGACCTCATCCATGCTCCAACTCAAGAACTTCATCCCATCAACACACCATGGCCACAAGTTCATTATAACTGCCACTGAGTACTTTACCAAGTGGGTGGAAGCCATACCCATGACATATATAACCAAGAAGTAGATATCAAAGTTCATCCTAAACGCTCTCATTTGTCGATATCATTGGAAAAATCACTCCCACTTCATCTAATGGCCACAAGTTCATTATAACTGCCACTGAGTACTTTACCAAGTGGGTGGAAGCCATACCCATGACATATATAACCAAGAAGTAGATATCAAAGTTCATCCTGAACTATCTCATTTGTCGCTATGGTGTCCCATAATCCATTATCTTAAATAATGGGACACCATTCAAGAATTAGGATGTCCGCGATTTGTGTGAAAAATTCAAAATCCAACATTGCTTCTCCACCCCATACTATCCCCAAGGCAATGGCGAAGCAGAAGCCACTAATAAAACCATTTTGAAAATCCTCAAGAAAATAGTCAATGACGCAGGTCATGATTGGCATCTGCAGCTCAATCCCACCCTCTGGGCCTACCGAACCAACATCTGCACACCCACCGACGCCACCCCCTTCTCCCTGGTCTACAGATCAGAAGCAGTACTCCCCATTGAGATTGAGCTCTCGTCACTAAAAATATCATTGCAAAACCTCATCACAGATGAAGAGTACCGAGTATCAAGATTGAATGAGCTGGAGCTATTGGATGAGCGGCGTATAGATGCTTTAAATCATTTGCAAGTCTATCAAAATAGACTCAAGAGGAGTTATAACAAGAAAATCAAAAGCAAGACTTTCCAAGTCAGAGAATTAGTACTAAAGGAGAATCACAATAATGTCCCAAATCCAAATAGCAAAGGCAAATTTGAACCCAACTAGTTAGGACCATTTGTTATCACAACAAGCTATAAGTCAGGGGCATATCAATTATCAACACCCAAAGGGGAACCTTTGCAAGAGCCCATGAACAACTCTCATCTCAAAAAATTTTATGCCTAATCTTTCAAGGTATAGAACCAAAAATCCAAAAAAAAATCAGAAAATGTCCTAAAAAATGGTTACCTTGGTGAAAACCTGGAAAATAGGCGTCTTGGTGACTAAAAAAAATATCAAAAAGCAAAAAATAAAAATAAAATAGAAAAAGGATAAAAAATAGTAAAGAGAAAAATCATCCTCTGGTGAAAACCACTTCAGTGGCACTTTGGGCAAGTACCTTGGTGAAAACCTGGTAAACAGGTGCCTTGTGTAAATAAGCACTTTCCATCAACAGGATCTTTATGACTTGTTCTGCATCATCCATCCATTACGTTTCCATCATCCATCACATTTGAATCTCCATCCATCACCCATCCGTTTGACATTTGCATCATAGCTTGGTCCTGTGTTTGTATCATGATCCCTCTTGGTACTGCTCGACCCATCCTCAAGGTCAGTTTGTCCCGCCTTTATCGGAGTAGTCTATTGCATCATGTTGGGGGCATGTTCTCAATTAGATCAGATTCGTGTATATTCTTGAGGTCCTAAAATCAAAAAATCCCAAAACATTGAAAAATCACAAAATGCAAAAACATTCAAAACATATCAAAATCCCAAAATAGGTCAAAATGTCAAAAATTCAAAAAACAAGGCCGCCAGTCAAACTACGGGTCTCTGAGCCTTGAACATAGGCAAGGTTGATCTTTGATCATCCCCCAAGACACTTAGGTCAGTCCTTTAGGAGTCTGTCACAATAAACTGACGTATCATCATGTATATCTTCATCTGTAAATCAGTCAGGTAGTCAGTCGAACTACGTGGTCTCTGTGTGTATAACATAGGCAAGGCTAATCTGTTGATCAACATCTGAGGCCCCTAGGATAGGTTCTTAGGTTAGTCTCTTGGTCAAAATCTCGGAAAACCCCGAAACATTGGAAAATCAAAAATAAAAACATTTGAAAATCTCATAAAAATACCAAAAAATAGCCTAAAAAATATTTCAAAATTCCAAAAACATCCAAATATTTGAAAAAATCCATTTGTCTCATCTCACTTACACCTGCAATAACATCACTCATAAAAAACGATCATCATCCTCAACCTTTGGTAAAACAATCAGAAACAAATCTAACAGGTGAAAGGTGAAAACTCAAAACGTCAAGTCTCAAGTTTAAGTCAGTACATAAGCAAGTTGCTCAACTCTTTGTGTCAATAGCCCATCATCCAATCAATCGCATTTCAATCATTTGATAACATCAGGTCCTAGGATGTATCCTTCCTACAATGGGCATTATCTTTTGGAAATAATGTTAGTTCTTATCCTTAAAAACACATTCCCCTTTGGTTAGTGGTATTGAAGAATATCAGCTTGTTTGTTTACTTTATCTTTGTCTTTTGACTTTTCTCTTTGTGCTCATTCTAATAACCTCTCGATGATGTCCAAACAAATGGATTTAGAGAGATAGGAATGGGGCAACGATCATTATCTTTTGTTTATTGTGCTTGTTGGACGTTCTTGTAATATAACTTGGTGAATACTTGCTTTGTTAGATATGTATGGAGGGTGTTTTAGGCAGATTGTTGACTATTGCATTGATAGGTTATACCTTTCTGTGTTTTGTTCCAAGATGTTTAAAACTTCTAAAGTGCATCCTAGCAAGGTTTTTGTATGTCAGGTGTGAACAAGAGTACTCCTATCTGGTTGTCGAATCAAAGTCCATCACACTAGGTACAACGCTATCCTGGTTCTCTATACCTTGATGCATCGTACCATGTGTTATCAAACATAAGGAAATTGGCCCTTTGAAAATCCTAACTCCTCGACAAGTACTCATCATCATTTGCATATTCATCATCTTATGTCTTGTTGGAATGTATTCTCTTCTCTCATCCCTTCTTGCTCTTCACGCTAACAAGGTACTATGATAGTTAATTGTCATCATCATCATCGATCTTGCATCCACAAATCGTTAGCATATTACATAACATATTATATAGGAAACATATGCATCGCATCTCCATCATCATATAAATGTGTTATTATAAGAACTTTTCATAAATAAGCATATTCATAAATCATCACATTATATCCATTTTTTCATCACATTTTTTCATCACACAAACCATCGCATAACAATCATTTGCATAAAAATTTCATAATCATTTCATATTACCATCTATTGCAATAATCACACATAATAGGTACATAAGCATTATAGATAATCCATCACATTATAAGCATACATATTCATATAGACCATCTCATAAAAACATTTGGTGTATCATCACATGAACATCATAAAGTCATCTCTCACATTACATTCATTTTGCATAGCATAAAACATCATCATACTACTTTGCATTAACATATCATTTCATATATTACATCACATCACATATAAAACATCGTTAATAAGTGCATCACATACATCTCATAATCATCTAACATGTTTAGGATAATATATATTTGTTATTCTCAACATCTTAAAACCATCTCATTTACATCATCAAGGCATATCATATAGAACATGACCATTGCATTCACATTGCATCATACATAATCATACAAACATACATATCATCCATCATCCATTCATCATCATATAAAACATCTCATAAAAGCATTCATTAGGCCATCACATCATAAGGTCATTATTCACATATCATTTCGCATATACACCATAAATCAACATCTCTGTACCATCTTGCATAAACATATCACGTCATATATAACATCACATCATAATCATCATCACAAGTGTATATCATACATGGAAAAACATGTACATTCATCATTACATAGCAGCATAGTTGGATTACTGCATTCACATTATTATCACCATCATAATAGAAAAAGAAATTGAATCACTACATTCGCATTATTATCACCATCATAATAGAAAAAGAAATTGAAAAAGAAATCATTGCATAAATCATCATCACATTTGCATCATATAGATTGCATCATCATATAAACATACATATCATCTATCATCCATCCATATCACATATCATATAAATCCATTTGCATATCATATGTCATTTATTAGATCTATTAGTCGCATAACTATCACATAATGCATACACCATCAAAAAGAAATGCATCCATATATACATCGCATAACACCATAACATTATTGCATAGCATATAGAAATGGAACCATCCATAAATGTATAATAAATAAATGATACACATCACATCATATCAACATCATCATCTCATATATATCATCGGGTAATTGTCATAGTACAAAATAATCGGATCACTGTACATGTGTATGTCAATAAGTACAAAAAGGCCCAACAGGCTATAAAAAATGAGCCCATATGGCATGAAAGAATAATATCTTGATCAAAATGAGGTTTAACCCTCTTGTCTGTTGCCCTCACCCCTATCACCATGACCCTTTTCTAGTTTGTGGCTGGTCCGTTGTGAGTAATCTAGGGCCCAATTTGCTCTGGGTATGGCCTGATGGTAATGCAAATGATAATAGTTTTCCTCTTGGATGGCCTCCCTGTAAGAACGAAGAGGCACTGTGCTCTAAGAGGAGGAGACCACCATGCTCTCTGACTGCTATCTTTGACCCATCTCTACAACCGCTTGTAGCTTTGTAGCCTACCTCTGCAAAATGGCCTGGTCTCTCTCGGCCCTGGCTTGATCCCTCTTTGCTGTCAAAGTTTGAATCTGAGCCTGCAGATGTGCAATTAGTGCATCTTGGGGATCTGACTATCTGGTTGGATGTGCTCGTGGGAGCTACACATGAGGTTGATCCTCACCCTCAACTCGTGGTGGTGTGTCTGCCTGATCTTGCTGCCTGGTTGGCCCCTGGTCCTGATCCTGCATGTGAACATCTACCTGGACCTGCTAAATTGGACCCCTACCCAGCTGATCTTGCTGCTCACCCTCTCTTTGTCCTCATCCTCCCCCTTTGCCCCTAGATCTCCATCGAGCGGAGGGTGCATCTAGAACTATCAATCGTAGGGGTGGCCGAAACCAACCTCTATAGGCCCATGTCATGCCGGGATTTGTGGATCCCTGATCATATACCCACGGTTGGGCCACCAACTGTCTGAAACTATCTACTGCCTCAAAGGCAAGAATATATCACCCCTAGGCACCCTGCGATATCGTGCGAGTGAATATAGCCATGTAGTCATCATTTGGCCAATCCTGTGGCTCACCAAACTAAAGTTGAACTCGCCTTGGAAAGTATCTCTCGACCATCGTATGCTCTCGCCCCTGCATAAAGCAATCTTGGTGGGCAAAGAATAATTGTTGTACATCATCGGCCCATCCAGGCCAACCAAGGTATGGGCGCTAGGTGAAGACATCCATATCGTCTAGGACCCTCCTCCAATGAGGAATCCCGTGCTCGCCCGTGTGTGTAAAGGACACACCGCCTTTGTAGCGCCACACTAGGGGATCATCATGCCCCATCGACACTGGAACAACTCGCGATCGAAGAACGAAGATGTGCTCCCTCGCCCACACATGAAGAAGCGTGACACATGCTCCAAGTGCTCTGCCGTTGAGGTAGACATACTCGTGTAAATTCCTATAGAGGGAGGCTAGAAGAATAGGCCCCCAAGAAAAACGAACTAGCCTATCGCGAACCATTTGCTCCCAGCAAAGGCCCAAGCCAAGACTGGAATACCATCTTCATCGATCCAAAGCAACAAGACCTGAAATGATGGCGGCTATCACTAGATGGAATGGTGATGTAAGCAACTGATGACGCTCCAGCTCTATCTGGCCCTTGCAAAACATAACCTCATTTGTGGCCAGGACTGCATGGCATGCATCCTGTCTGACATCCATATCGTAAATAACTCGCTGACCATGAATCAACAATCTAAGGATGCGCCACATGTCCTCCAAGGTGACGGTGGCTTCGCAGTAGGAAGATGGAAGGACAAGGTCTCACTGTGCCATCTCTCGGCAAGTGCTAACATCATCCCAAGGTGGGTCCGCACAGGCGCTGCATAAGCAATATACCATAGTCCCATATCTCGCAGCTGATCCTGCTCCTTGTCGTTCAGATCTCACAGGTAACTGAAAATCTCCCGCAATCTATGCTCCTGAAAATAGAGCTCCCTTGTTGCGTCCTACATCAGGAAAGGTCACCATGTTAAAACCATTGAGAAATTTTATTCCAAGCGTCCAAAAATCCAACCTAGCGTCGCTATCTATGAAGGCGTCATAGTTTGAAATTTGCAAACTGTGACATTGGGACTGTCAAAGTCTTAAAATGCACTGTCGTGGTGCACTTTTCTAAAAGCTGCGCAGTTTGGAAGAAAACCTAGTCTAAAAGTCTGTCGCCATGTCAGATTTTGAAATGCCCCTGCTGGAGGTAGCATATGTGTCAGAGTTTGAAGTTTGTTTCCAAACTCCAAACTCCACTGCGATGGTGCATTCTACGATGGCGGGTCAGTTTGAACCGTCGAGCGGTGCAGTTTGAATTTTGAGCGGCGCTATATAGCACTGCTGCAGGGAACCTAAGTTTAAAAGCATTAAATGAGCGCGAAAAATGAAAAATGAAGCTCAAGTAAGGATCACTTACCGGTGCCCTAATGTTGGGAGGTCGCTGGTATGTCTGGACTCGATTAGAAATATGCATCAAAATCTGTCATTATGCCATCTCGTCGAAGTATCATAGCTCAAATCGCAAAATCGCTAAAAGGTTGTGTGAAAATGAATTGAAAGTGACCCCTTAGGGCCTTTTTAAGCCTAAAAATTAGGGTTTTTTACCCTATTTGGCTATCCTGCTAGGGTTTTGAACTCTTGAATCTATTTTTGTCCAGTTGAGGCCCATTTTATATTGTTTTATTGCGTTTAGACATGTTTTTGGCCTCCTGAAGCCTTTTTGGACTTTGTCAGGCACCTTGTCCTCTTTTTTTCACGAGATCACCCAAAAATCAAATTTTTTGTCCAATCTCTTGAGGGAGTAGTATATTAGCATGTTTTCTCTCGAAGGGGAAGCAATGGGGAAAATTTGTGAAAACATAAATTTTTTGGCTTTGATCGAGATCGTTTATTCTTTGAATCAACACAACAAGTGCGTTGCTTCAAAGAGCCCAGGCAAAATGTAGACGCATAAAATGTACTAATTGACGTTGGACATTTGATCTTGACCACTAACATCACTTCATCCTCAATCATCCTTCAGTCTAACCATTTAATCAAATACTTTTATTTGATTAAATTCATCAATATTCCTCTCTTAATTAAATAAATCAGTTATCTAGTTAAGTCATCCTTTCTCGATAATTAAATCAACCAGTCCACTCTAATTATCCCTATTTAATTAAATAATCAATTTTATTTGATTAAATCTCTAAATTTCATCCATTTATTTGAGTAAATTAAAACCTTATTTAATTTAATCTAACTTCATCTCCTTGGTTAAATAAATCAAAACCCTTTATTTAATTAAATCTTTAAATCATATTCTTGTCATATTTGACTTAAATAAATCCATAAATTTAAGTCAAATAGGTCACATCATTTAATCCTTCATTAAATTAATTAACCTTGATTAATTTAATCTCTTCTCATGTCCCATCCTCCATTTTTTGCCACTTGCACATAAAAATAGAGTTATTTGATTTATTAAATCTCTATTTATCTTCAACATGGCATAAAGGAGGAATATTCTTCAAGTTTGAAATTCAAATCTAAGTTGACTTTGTCCTTCCAACAAGGCATTCCCTCCCTCTTACAAGTCCTTTTTCATTGATCCAAGTGGCCATTACTCCATTTGACTCTCCCTCCACCTTGTCATTAATGCAATTTCAAAATTCAAATATTGGCATTTATTGGCACATTCATCAAAACTTGCACATCCTTGGCCCATTCACATTTGGACAAGTGGCACTTTGCCATTGGATGAAATTTAGTCCCACGTTTCTCTATTTTGGGAATTCTTTCAACTTCTCATTCTATAAATAGAGAGCTCCTCTATTATATTTGGTATCCACAATTTAAGTAAACTTACTATACTCAAATCTTTAGCAATCTTCATCCATACTTTTGAGTTCATAGCTAGGTTATGCAGGTTTTTATCTTGGTGCATTCATCACTCTTCATCAAAGTGGATCAATTTTCATCACCAAATCACCATTGCATCATTGGAGTTGGGAAAGGGCCAATTTTCACATCAAATTGGCACCAATTCCCTCAAGAGATTAGGAGTTTGCTTTGCTTTAGAATAGGATTTGATATGTTTTAAGTTTTGTTGTGTTCTTCATGTCATTTCTTCTCTTTTTTGCAATTTAAATGAATTTCTTGAGGAATCATGTTACTAACCTTGCATTTGATTTAATATTTTGATTGTTTTTTGTGTACGTGCAGGTTTGGAACCATGGTTCACAAAATTTATCTGCCATTAAAAGGTAGATATGGTTTCAAACCCTTAGGAACTCTCACTATTATTATCGAGGATAGTTACAGTTCATAAGGGACATTTATTCATGCTACTCAAACACATTTTTGCATATTTAAGGACCATACCTAGCATGAGTCAAAGGGAAATGATGCTTGATAGTTATAGGTAACTTCAACCAAGTACCAATCTTGGGATGGAGGCTATTGTTGTAGGTTTCAATACCCTTTCTAGGTGTATAAAATGTCAAAAGGAAAGATAAAGGAGAACATGACAATAAAACCCATAAAAACCTTACCAATAATAATTGTGAGCATGTGTTGTTCAAGCATCCAAATATAAGGATGAAAAATCATAGATTTATGTACATCAAAGGACAAAATCCCTACAAATCATACATTGAAGGACAGAAACTGGACTAAAGGAGCAGTCTCACCCATAGGTAATTTTTGAGCATTAATGGTGGCCAAAATTAGCAACATGAAATCTACATGGCATTTCCAATGTCATGGGTGTAAGATTTTTATTTCAATTTACCCTAGTTATGATAGTAAAATATTATAATATTTTATATTTTAATTGCGTTTAATAAATGATTAATGACTTGAATCTTCTATAGATGATGTTCCCTTAAGTTGTTATGTGGCTACATAATCATGGGTAATTATTTTGTGATGACTATTATTTTCCCTATTATAGCTATGATAACAATATTTTGTAGATAGTTTTTACTACTTAAAATGTGTTTCTATTATTATTTATTTTCCTTTTCATGTTGCTATTTTTTTTACAAATGAAATGAGGAAATTTTATTTTTTCTTAGGCTAGGTTGAGTTGATTTAGGGTTTGTTGTTTTAAGGTTTAAAATAATGAATTTGAAGCATACTTAGTGATAGATAATATTGTTGTGCAAATAATATTTTAACATATAGTTTATAAGGTCATGTTATTATGGGTAAGCATTATAAAAATTTAGGGTTTATATGTTTACCATTTAAATATTTACAACATAGTAAAATTATTTTCCCTAAATCTAGCATGGGACATTACATTAACACCATCCTTGAATGCTCTTTCCTTTGGCACATTATTATCCACTATTTGATGCCTCTTGCATTTACCCACATGGTCATGGAATGAATTCTTGAAATCCCCTTCACTTGGAGATAATGTCCTCTTATTATTGGAGTCACATTCTTGTCTCCTTGGGGTGTTATAAACTCTTTAGTGACATTATCAATAATTAGAGGCTTCAAACATCCCTCAACTTTTATAAAAATAATATCATTTTACCTTTGGAAATTTGATCTTTTGAATTAGGTGAATTGGGATTTTTGTCATTACAAGCTTCCCTCATTGCTATACTCATAGTCACATTATTGTCTCCTTAAGGTGCTATATCCTCTTTACCAACATTCTCAACAATTAGAGGCTTCAAATCTTCCTCAACTTTTATAAAAGGAATGCTATTTTACAGTTGGAAATTTGATCTTTTGAATTAGGAGACATGGGGATTTTGGTCATTATGAGCTTCCCTCATTGCTACACTTTTATAACACTCTCCAACCTCACGTATTCTACCAAAAAATCTAAAACTTATATGTTGATGGTCTTCTATAACTTTTTTACGGGATTTATTATGTCTTTGCCACTTTTTACAGCTCCTTTTCCAACATAATTCATCTTAGTTAACATCTTAACACCAAATCCATTAGCGTAATTTTCAAAAAAAGAAAATATTCTTGATGGAGAGAAAAGATAATGATGAATTATCCTTAGTAATACCCTTATTTGGGTTTGTGCATCCTTCATTGAAGATTTTTCTTTACTCCTTCACCATCATCTTACAACTTAGATAAAAACTCTTTCTATTCTTGCAACTCTCATTATAACATCTCAATATTTCCCATGAGGAAGTCTTCATAGATTTCCAACTAGATTTGTAATTCTTTGCACTACTCTTTACATGATTGGAACACCTTCCCTAAATTTTGATTCTCCATTTGAAGTAGATGATTATCTCTTTGTAGCTCTTTAACTTTTTCAATTTGGGCCTTTACCATGGTTGTTTTTGCAACCAAAAAAAGCCACATGTTTCAAAAAATTTGGAGAAATATAGAACTAAAAAAGAAGTTAGAAAACCCTAAGGTACAAGGAAACCCACTTTAATACCATTGCTTTTGTAAATTGGGGTGGATACTTCACATTGCTACTCATAAACAATAGATAGTCCTAGATCTAATATGTAACACAATTCCTAGTAGAATGGATGGAGTTTTTTTAACCTAGTTAATGGAAACCATCCTAGTAACCTTAGATAAATATGCAATCCCTCACATGCTATAACCACTTGTTTTAAAAATTGCATAATAGTGTAAACAAAAATGAAAGTGGGAAAATTTCTCAGACTAACTTGTAAATGAGATAAACAAGGAAGGGCATATACAATGAATAAAACTATAGCAATGAATCCACTCTAATATAATTTTACAAGTATTAGTCATTTTGGGACTAAGTTAGATGCCCATCAAATATGGACCATCTCAAGACCTTGTAAATGTCATCCACAACCACATCATAAAAATATCAAAAAGAGACATAAAGCATTAATTACTATGTTTCATTATCAACCTAACCATTACAACCTTCATCTTTACTCCTCTTAGGCTATGACCCTTAAAATGATGAAATTGAAGGAGTAAAAATGCATATATTGCTCCCTTATCCTTTCGCATACATGAAGAAGGTGACTAATATCCACCTTGATTTTTAATGTTAGAAGACAAAAATACAATCACTAAAAAGGAGAAAAGAAAATGCTTTCTATTCCAAATTACAACTCGTTAGCTGCCCATTATATGTTCATCCCTTTTACTAGTAATTCATTCACACTTGAAGTAGCCATTTACCCTTTTGTAAGTTATAGGTTCACTATGATAGATTCTAGTTTGTTGGGGGCAAATTAGGGTTTGCCTCATTCTGTCAACCACTTTACCTAGATCTTCTAGAGGCTATAATGTTATCATTTTGACTCAAAATTAGGTACCATTTAAAAAATAAATTATTTCTAAGGGTTATTTAAATATATGATCAAATCCAACTTTTGATTCCATATACACTTTAATTTTCCCCCACAATATTATAAGGCCCCAAATTAGCTGAATCATGTTGGAAGTTGTTTCATCTACCAACAAAGATTCCAAGATGTCTCATACCATCCCAAAAACCTCCATAAGAATGAAATAAATAGTTCATTATCCAAGAATATCTCTATGATATAGATTTGACAACACATACCTCATTTGGGCTTATGGCACTATGTGAGCTAGAATGGCATGACCATAATGGTCCAAATGTATACCTAGTTTGATTTCTTAGATCACAACATGGTCACTATTAAAAATATCATTACTATTGGAATGTGTATACATATTAGGGTTTAAATGAAAAGTTTTAGGCATAAAAAAGATTTAAAAATAAATCTCAATCCAACACTTTTATATTAAAAAAATAGAGTATCTATGGTACATCAAGTCTAAAAGTGAAACCCTAATGGAATAGGCAAGGATGGATAGGGTGGCAAGAAAAGTATTGTAATAAAGCACACATACATTAGTATGGAAAGATGTATCAATGAAGCACATGGATTTAAGTGGAACTTTGGATCTAAAAATACAATGCAAACTCAAAAACAATTTCATGAAAACATAGTTAATATAAAATAGAACCCTAAAAAGAAGTTTAACTTGTATAGGGTTGGATGAGTTCACAAAATGTATGAGAATATATGCTTTCCTTATGTGTAACCTATACTAATCTAATGAAATGTATACAAATGAATACAAACCAAACTAGATTAATATATGATAATGGAGTGATGAAATTATGACAAACAAACTTACTATTTTAGGAAATTAAATAAAAAGATATGGTTGCTTAGCTCTATGAATGAAGAATGATTCCAAATGAAAAATAAATTGTAGAATAAATTTGATGCTTGATTTGGAAATAGTTTCTCTTGGTAAGTGAAGATGATTAAAAGGATAAAGGACAAAAATAGAACATAAATTCAATATGTAGAATAATTACCTTGCCTTTTACCTTTCTCACCTCATGGAAGAGGATTTGGTAGTCAATTCAACAACATACATTTGACAAATGTGTGATGATCCAAATGAGATGGGAATGGTACAATTTATAGATTTTTAGAAGGATGAATGGAGGGGGGTGATCCCATAATAGTGTGTTACAATTTTTGGCCAAACTGGACACTGAAATTATTATTTTTAACTAAATCTTCACATTCAGGCACCTATAGTGGCTAAACTGTGAGGAATTTGAAGATGGTGCAAACTAGAGTCTCATCAAATTTTGTTTGTAGATTCTAAAAATATTTTTTTCAAAATTTTTGGAATCAAATTGCACTTCTTTTTTCCATCTCCCACTAAAATAGATTTTTTTCGTAAAACAACATTTTTAAAAGTGACGACATCAGATAATGCATAACTATTTTTCCATGAAGGATAAAATTTTAATTCTTTCAAATTTAGATTTGTAACTATGATATCTAGTGCTTCCACTTGGTTAGATAGTTTTTATTGAATATTTTTCCTTAATCAAGTTTCAAAGTCAAACAAATTACAATTCGTAATAATACATCAGATAACGCCAACTTTTTTGTATATGTCAAAATTTAATTTAATTTTTTTTTGTTGGATCAAGGACTTCAATATCTGGTGCAAAATATATTTTTCAATTTTTTTGATAATCTTCTATTTTCCACATGTGAAGAACAAAGAAATTCATTTTCGATGAAAAATTATGTTTAATAAAACTTAAAAAACAATACATAACAAACCAAAACATATTAAAATTATATTCATTGAAAGCTTGTTCCGAGGAATACCATAATGATTTGAAATAAATTTTAAATGAATTCATTTGATCCCCCAAAATCTAAATCAAAAGTGATTTTTTATCAACATTTTGATAGGTGTAAAGGAGACGCATTTATAGGTATGGTTTAAAACTAGTGAGGTTCTATCCAAGGGGGTTTGATCTAAGGTGTTTTGATCAAACCCTCTTCAATTGGAATCCTTAAAATGGATCTTTTTAAGGCTTAAATCATTATATTTTCTAAAAATATGTGATTTCAGCTAAAATTCGTTCCTCTCAGGAATTGTAAACCACTATTATGACAGCACCCAGGGTTGAGATCTTCTTGTGAGATGGACGGTTGGGATTGAAGGCGATAGTGAGGACTTAGCCTTGTGACAAGTGTCACAAGATGGAAGCACATGAGTATGACATGTTGGCATGGGGAAGAGAATAAGGTGTGCTCACACATGTGTGATCACACATTGGGAAGAATAAGAAGATAACAAGTGAAAACAAAAGTGGCAAAGTGTAAGATGTGTAGGTTTGGAAGTGTGACGAGTAGGAAGAAATGGAAAGTGTAGGGTGGCTTTATGGGGAAGAAGATCTCACACATGTGTGAGCATCCAATAGAAAAGGAGTCCAACATATGATTTGGAGAAAAAAGTGACACATGCATGCAAGCCTTTAAGAGGGCTTGTAGGACACATGTCACATGTCTACAAGTTTGGGGAAGCGATATGAATTAAAATTTTGAAGAAATACTAATGAGGATTAGGGATTGGTTTAAGGTAATTAATCATGAATTTATTAACTCAATCGAGATTAAAGGACTTAGGGAAATAGAGGCTAAGGTTAAATTAAAATAAATTTATTTATTTATTTTATTTTTAGACAGTAGGAATCAGTTGGGTATTTGTCCCCCAATAGACTACAGTGCGCCTGGTAAATTTTTTTCACGTGACTGGTGACGCTGGTGTGACACGCCCTCTGATACCACCCATACGGTGGGGAGATTAGACCTCGTGACCTCTTGCCTGCAACAAGATACTTTAGCCAATCGAGCTAGGCCCACTACCCCTAAAATAAATTTGTTAATTAACCTTTGATTAAATGTAATTTAATTAAATGCACCAGGAGAGGACTTAATCAAATAAATTATTTGATTAATCAAGAAGAATGATAATAATAATCAATTAAGTTTTAATTTAATTAATTAGGGATTAGATGAGGCATTAATTAAATGTCTTAATTGAGAGAAATTAATCAACGAAATTATTTGATATAGATTAAAGGGTCGATTTAGGGTATCTACAACAAGGATTCTAGAATATACCTAATTCTTGATTTGGAAATAGTGCCTCTTTGTTAGTGAAATGTCTTGGTCCTTATCTAGATTTATGTTTTATTATAAGACAAGTTTGTGGATCTAGTATGAAGGTATAGTTGCAAATATGTATTAAGTTTAAGCTCATCCTATGTTTTATTCTATAATTTCACCAATGAATAAATTTCTACTATGCTCTTCTTGATGATTTGGGGATTTGGTGGTATTTAGAAATACCTCAGGGGCTATCAATTTCTTGCAATGAGACAAGTTATCTTTGATCAACCTTTGAAAAGTGAATAGTGATTGAAAACAAAGGACAAGCACCCTTAGTGTGTAGATTTGTTACTCTTTTAGTACATCAAATAAAAATGTTTCACTATTAATTGCTCCAATGCTCTAGGATGAGGAAAATAACATGTGTATACTTGATGACTAGGAATGATTCTAATTAATGCATTATATATATTTAAAAATTAGCACATATAATGAAAGTGCACCAAATGTGTGTTTAGTTGGCTCAAGGTTGGAGGATGAATGAGGTTGATTGACCAAATTTTAATTTTATTATAAATTGGGACAAGTCCATGACCACAAAAATGTCCCTAAAATTGTCTAATAAATATAGCTAGAAAATAAATAGATTAAGGTAGGTGCATAGGCGAATATATTAAATATGGTAAAAGTGTATGTATTAGGATAAAATGGAACCAGATATATAAAGATATGCACATTTAGTTGAATAAAAACCTAAGAGAATGAACCCAGGTTTCCATAAGATTATTTCATTGTCATCATATACATATCAAAACATTTCTTCAAAATAACTTAAAATAAGTAAAAAATAACCTAAACATAAATTTCACCATTCCACTTATTAAAACTTTTCTCTCTCGAACAATAAGACGTCAAAATCTTAAAAATGCTTCTAACAATATCTTTAACCATTTCTTAATTCAAAAGGCAATCTTTCTTATTCTTCCCACATTAACAAGGACAATACATTGTACACAAGCCCAAGAAAAGTACCCATATTCTGGGCAAGTAGTGGCGTCGCCAAAATGATCTCATGCAATGCAACCCCTTAGCTGTCACAAGTCTCTATCCATTCATTATTTTAAACCAATCCAAAACATCAATAGAAACCATGCATATTTCTTCTCCTCCATTTTTCCTACAGAAACTTTAGTTAAAAAGAAAAAAGACACAAAAGCCTAAATTAAACACAAATAAAACCATTACACTTAATTCTCGAAAGAGAACGGAAAAGCAAATCCAAAAACAAGGCCGACCTGTAGTACCGTAGTAGAAGAAGATGAAGAGGAATGGTGAGATGATCGGAGGATCCTACCATCAATGGCGGATAAGTACGGAATAGCTGTATACATAATTGGAAGAAGAGCACTTCTATAATTAACAAGACACATGTCTGGAGGAATTAAAGAAGCTTATAGGGTTTTTGGAGAAGAAATAAACAAATCGGGAAAGAGATGAAGGATCAGGGCAGTGCCACCAAATTGGTGCTTCGGCGACTGCCTCCCGCACTCTCGGAGGCTGCGCTTAGGGCGCAGATCGAGTCGCGCTTCAGCGGCCGCTACAATTGGCTCGTCTTCCGCCCCGCCCATACCAGGTACAATTTTCCCTTGTTAGGGTTTTGAAATTCCAACACTTTTTCTCTTTGACGTGTTTATCTTTTCTGAGTTTAGGGTTTTAGATTGAATTTTTAATGTTCTGCATATTCTGGGTTTTGTCTTTTTTCAGAACGATTATTTAATGTTCAGTATGCTTTATTTTGGGAATAGTTTTTTAATGTTGTCTGCAATTAATGGTTTCTAGAAGAGAATCGTAATATTATGGTTTAATATTTGATTATTAATAATCAATATTCTTTTTAAATTAGGATTTTAGAATGGAATCATACTGTTCTGTGTAACTTAGGCTTTTAAGAACTTAATCATAATGTTTGGTATTGGTATAGCTTAAGATTTAGAACATTTCTTTCCCCAATACGCACACAATTTCCCTTATAAGACGGCAGTAGGGGGCAGGGGTTCCCGCCTGATAACAATCATTATATGGTGCTTTTCGACTTGAACCATGGTCCAAGTGGACTGCTTTGATCGTTCATCTCCTGCTTACAGGCAGTGCAATTTAATATTCAATTGTCATTAATTAATGCTTCGTATAATTTAGATTTTTATAATGCAATTATAATGCTTGGTATAGTTTAGGATATAAGAATTAATGCTATATCCTCTGTATTATTTAGGTTTTAAAATGGATTCATAATGCTTTGGGTTGTTTAAGTTTTTAGAATGAAATCATAGTGCTCTGTATACCTCAGGCTTTAAGAAATTAGAAATAGTGTTGTGCATAACTCACGCAATTAGAATGGACACTTGCCATAGTTTTAGGACAGCTCTAACTGGTTCATCTCCGGAAGTTGTGGGAACCAATAATTAATGCATTGTTATAATTTAGGTTTCTAAAATGGAATGATAGTGGTTGGGATATTTAGGATTTAAGGATCAATAATCATTTCTCTGTATTACCTAGGTTTTATGAATGGAATTAGTGCTCTGCGTAGATTAGGTTTTAATAATCTATACTTATTAGTGAGTGTTGTGCATAAATTATTGGAATGGACATTTGCTGCACTTTAAGATTTAAGAATAAATAATTAATGCCTTCTATAGATTAGAATTTTACAATGAAATTATGGACATGTCACGTAATTTAATATTTAAGAATAATGCTTTCTATAAATATGATTTTTTACAATGGAATTATTATCAGTGTTCTATGGGAACCTGTCCCTGTGATTTTTGTTGTGTCCCAAATGTCCTAGGGACTTGGAGGGGACTTCCCTCCCTTATTTGGTTTATTTGGGGACTTTCTTGCATCTTCTAAAGGTTCTGACATTGCCTGGCTATCTCCGAGACTTTAGGTTACCTTCTGCATGGAAAACATAAAAATAGCAAAAAAAATCCATTTAAAAACAAATAAAACCCTAAGAGGGGCCCCCACCAAGGTCCCTTAACCCAAAAAATCTTTTAAAACTGATGCACATTGCTCTCTTACATTACCAAAAGAGGAGGGAAAGAGGAAAAGAGAAGAAGAGGAATGAGAAAAGAGTGGAAGAGCAGAATTTACTGACATATCAATCTTATGGGTACCCCAGCCTAAAAAAGATTTTAAAACCAATACCTATTGCTTATTTACATTCATCAAAAGAGGAGGAAAAGAGGAAGAGGAAAATAATGGAAGAGGAAGATATCAATTGGATGACAAATCTGAATATTGAGCTTGTTGCTCAATGTACCCATGTACTATGCATCATACAATGTTTCTTTTTGTGGCATCCCTCAATATAAATCATGTTTTTCTTATGTCTATGCTTATTTTTCAGTATCAAATAGCATTTTAGGGTTCTGCAGTAGATTTTCCAAGGCCTTCAATAGAATAGACAAGGTTCTTTTTTGTGAATTAGGGACATTATATCTAAATTTCATCCTAATCCAAATTATTAGCACTGTAACATTTTACAAATGTCACCAAAATTTTGTATACCTTTAGAAAACCATTCTATAGAGGAGCATCCCTGAATAAGTTGCTAAAGGCTTATTCCTGTACTGAAGAGACCACCATACAGATATGTCGATGTGGATATTTTTGTCTCTTCTAGAAATAGGTTCATGAAGGTGCAAGCCTTTCGAAGATTTATTGCCTTTTTGGCACAACATTATTGATATTATTTCTAATAAGCACTTTCCAAGGCTAATCTCCCTCAAAGGATTTAATAATCTATTTTGCAGCCAAAGCAATACCATGACATTTCAGATTCTTTAACTCCATACCAATCAACTTCCTAGAGAGACAATGCCATTGCCAAGATACTTCATGTCTTTGCCTGTTACCCCAACCATCAGACCCTGAAAAATTCCTAATTAATTTGTGAATCTTTTCCACCTGGCCGCTACCAAATAACCAGGCAGAAGCATGAGAAAGACTAAATGATGAAAAAACTTTTTGACATCTGAAATCTCCCTAGAACAGATAACATATGACCCCGCCATTTGTCAAATTTCTTCTCTATTTTCATCACAATGTAATCCTACATGTCTTTACTGGAAGGGTTTATAACAAAAGCTATAAACAGATAGCTCAATCTTATTAGGAATTTAGGACCATACTGTGCTCAGCTATTGTTATTAAACCAATTATGAAGGGTTTCATTCCAGTTGACAGCCAAAGATTTTTGATCAAATAATTTAGAACTAAAAGCAATGCTGTAAAATGGAAGTATTATCTGCAAATTGAATATCAATCAGGTCATCACCATTTGGAAGGCTAAGTTTACAGGCAGACCAAAAGAAGATTGTCTTAGCAGAAAGTCCAGAGATTCTGCAACAATGACAAACAAAGAGGGGCAAGGGGAGAACCCTGTCTAATGGATCTTTGCAAAATCAGTGGGGGTGAGAGCTTGCCATTTATGTCAACTTGAGCATTAGCATCTTGGAACAGTATATTGATCCATCCACAAAGTTTCTCCTTAAACCCAGTTGCTTCCAACACAAGCATAATGAATGGCCATTCAATCCTTAATTTGTTTTCTCAAAATCCATTAACACGCCCAGAAGTCTTGGCCCATTCAAGGCCTTCCCAACTGGTAATCAAATTTTCCAGTTTATATCTTCTTTTGACAAAGCCAGTTTGTGACCAGGGGACAACCTTAAGGAGAACTCTCCTCAATCTCATGGCAATAGTCATAGCAATAATTTTATAAGAGACATTAAGCAGGGTTGTAGGTTTCCAACACAAGCATAATGAATGGCCATTCAATCCCTAATTTGTTTTCTCAAAATCCATTAACACGCCCAGAAGTCTTGGCCCATTCAAGGCCTTCCCAACTGGTAATCAAATTTTCCAGTTTATATCTTCTTTTGACAAAGCCAGTTTGTGACCAGGGGACAACCTTAAGGAGAACTCTCCTCAATCTCATGGCAATAGTCATAGCAATAATTTTATAAGAGACATTAAGCAGGGTTGTAGGTTTCCAATTATTGACTAAGAATTTATTAACATTTTTAAGAAGAAGCCTAATGATTCCTTTGTTAATATCGTCACCTGAGGTACTACTTTGGAAGGCCTCATTATAAACATTTAACAAGTCATTTGCAACTATCCTTTTGTAAAATTTAGAAGGTAATTCATCATTATCATGAGATTTATCATTCTTTAATGACTTAATGACCATCTCGATCTCTTCATTATTAATATTCTCATCCAGTTTTTCAACATCCTCCAAGCTTAGTTTTTTAGGAATTATTCTCTTACACAGATTTCTAACCTCCTTAATATTATTATTCATAACTTCATAAGAGAGTCAGACCTTATAGAAGGAATGAAATTCTTTACTTATTTCATCATGGTCATCACTTAAAAGTTCCATAAATGTTAAATTGTGCCTATTTTCTATCTACAAAATTTATTTGTTAGCAGATTGAAAAAATGATTTATTCCCTTTGTCACCACATTTGATCCAATCGGCTCTAGCTCTTGCACCTCAAACTGTGTTTTCTGCTACAGAAAATCTCCTGACAGTTGATGTCATCAGAATTCTTCTACAGCTAGTCTTCAGTCAAAATTGGATCTTCTTCCAAATTTCTTGTACATTCCTTTCTAATGTCAGCTTTATTCTTACCAATAGCTTTGAATTTTTTTTGCCATGCAGATGAACACAAGTTCCATTGTGCAATATAAGAAACCTTCTCCTAGTGCCGAATGTGATTTCTAACAAGCATAGAAGAAAACATACAATCTGTTTTTAGAAGAGAAGAGTTCAGTTTAAAAGATCCTTTCCCATTGCTCTTGGCAGTTGGCAGGGTTTTTCTTGATGTTAAAAGCAGAATTCAGCTTCAATCAAATGGTGGTCAGAAAGAGAATGAGTTTAACAATAGAATGGTTGTTATTGTTGGAAGCTCTAGAAGACTAGAGCAGAATAAAGTTTTTTCAAAATAAAAGCTGTCAAGTCTGGAATATACCATCCTAGGATCAGTCTGTTGTGTACACCATATAAACCAAATACCCTTGTTTACCTCTTTATTATTTTCCATGGGTCTTTAAGGTTAAGATGTCTTTTCGTCTTTTTCTAGAAAATCCTTCATTACCCTTCCAACCAAATTTAATACCCTTCCTTGTCTTATTAAATATCAATCATATTGAAGTCTCTCCCACTATCCAAGGGATCCCCACAAGGTTGTCTGCCATCCATTTCCACATCTGAGATCGTTACCTATAATCATAAGAAGTATATATAGAGCAGATTCCAAATTTAGCATCTATTTTACAATAATGACACAACATATTCTATTGCAAGGAGAATATTACACAGGTAATTGGTAAATAATTGATGTATTAACAATGAGCAAGACGCTCAATAAATAGTTTACAAGATTTACAAAAAACGGAAAGTTTCTAAAAAGAAACTCCAGATAAGATCAGAGACGATCTTATCACTAAATTACAATAAATTACAATATTGAGCATTAATAAATAAATAATAAACATTATTTTAATACCCTCCCTTAATGCTCAATCTATCTACTACACCAAGATGCCCCCTGAATTTTACAAATTTATCTGTACTGAGTGACTTGGTGAGAATGTCTGCTTCTGATCCTTTGTCGGAAGATACAGCAACTGAACTGATCCGTCTTCAACCAGCTTCCGAATGAAATGACAGTGAGTTTCCGCATGCTTGGTTCGCTCATGGAAGACCGGATTCTTGGCAAGTTTGAGAACTCCCTGATTATCACAGAACAAAGGATTCGGACTTGCTTGAGATATTTGCATATCTGCAAGCATCCGGCGAAGCCAAACTACCTCACATGCTGCTTTTACTACTCCCGATATTCTGCTTCTGAGAGGAGAGAGCCACTGCCGTTTCTTACTAGTCCATGTGACCATCGGATCCCAAACTGAACACATACCCAGATGTTGATTTCCTTCATCAACTGAACCTACCCAATCTGAATCTATGAACCCACTGAGTTTAGGATCGTGACTCCGAGTGTACAAGAGTCCAAAATCAGAGTGCCCTTCACATAACGCAACACACGCTTCGCTACCCAATGATCAGCCTTGGGGGCTGTCATGAAGCGTGATATGTAGCTCACTGCAAAACTCAAGTCAGGTCTAGTAGCAGCAAGATAGATGAGGCTGCCTACTAGTTGCCTGAACAATGTTTCATCTACCACAGGTGAATCGGACTTAGCTGACAATTTAAGCCCTTTTTCCATGGGTGTAGAGGCAGGTTTGCAATCCTGCATTCGGAACTTATCCAGAAGACTTCGAGCATACTTGGATTGGGAGATGAAAATGCTGCTCTGTCTGCCAAACCTCAACACCTAAACAATAATGTAGGAGGCCCAAGTTTGTCATGTCAAAAGTTTTGCACAAGTCCTGTTTGATCTCAGTGATCAAATGTGTCGAACTACCAGTAATGATCAAGTCATCCACATAGACAACAACAAGTAGAATCTCATTACCAGTATTCTTGACATACAGGTTCGAGTCAGATGGACTCCTCTGAAAGCCATGATCTATGAGGTACGTGTCAATTTTTATGTACCAAGCCCAAGGAGCCTGTTTCAGGCCATAGAGTGCTTTGACCAATCTGCACACCTTCTGTTCTTGACCAACAACTTTGAAACCTGGAGGCTGCGTCATGTATACTTCTTCCTGCAACTCACCATTGAGGAAAGCACTCTTCACATCCATCTGATGGACCTTCCAACCAAACTGGGCTGCTAAGGCAACGACAAGCCGTATGGTACTCATTTTGGCTGTAGGAGCAAAGGTCTCCTCATAGTCAATGCCTTCTTTTTGTGAGAACCCCCGTGCAACTAGAGCTTTGTACTTGTCAAGGGTTCCGTCAGCTTTGTACTTCACCTTGTACACCCATTTGCAGCTAATGGGCTTCTTCCCTGGAGGAAGATTAGAAAGGACCCAAGTGTGATTCTTCTGAAAACTCTGGTATTCTGATTCCATTGCCTTTTCCCACTCAGGTATCCCTTTTGCCTCTGAATATGTCTGAGGCTCATAAACACTATGGATGTTGGCCATGAGAGCAAAATTCACTGTAGACTGTTGTTTGCTCTTGTTTCTGGAGGATCTACCCTCAATGAGCTCATCAGCACGAAGATCACTGATAGTCTTAGCCCACCATTTTGGCCGGAGAGTAGATGTGCCAACATCAGATGCAACAGGAGGAGCTGGATTTGGTTGTGGATCTGGAATAGGTTCAGCAGGGAGATGTTCATTACCATCTGGAGGAAACTCAGGTTGAGCATCATCAAAGACGAGGTCTTCGTCATCCCTCCCATCAGGTGAACCTAACGGAAGTCGGACGCCCACATCAGGAGCCTGTAGAGGCTGATCCTCTGAATGCTAAACAGGTGAAGAAGAGTGAAATGGACCTCGTTCCTCATCAAAGACAACGTCACAACTGAAGATAAGACTATCAGTGTCTATATCAATCAGCCTATATGCCTTGTGGTTGTCACTGTACCCTGTTAACATGAGTTTCTGGCTCTTGGAGTCCAGCTTAGTGCGCTTGGCCTCTGGAATCCAAACATACACAAGAGAGCTGAAAACCTTCAAATGACTGATCCTAGGTTTGCGACCAGACCAAACTTCCTCAGGAGTCTTCCCCTTAACAGATGAGTGGGTGACCTATTAAGGAGATAGACTGAAGTATTGACTGCTTCTGCCCAAAACTTGGTAGGAACACTCCTGTGTTGCAACATAGAGCGAGCCATCTCAACAATCGTACGATTGCGTCGCTCTACAACACCGTTTTGCTGAGGAGTGTAGGGTGTGGTCAACTGACGTTTTATCCCATGAGTATCACAGAAGTTGGAGAATGCACTAGAACAGAATTCCCCCCCATTATCTGACCCAAGAGTTATAATACAAGAACTGGACTCTTTTTCAACCAAGGCCTTAAACTTCTGAAATACATTAAAAACCTCTGATTTCTGTTTAAGAAAGTACACCCACATTTTCCTACTATAATCATCAACAAAAAGTAGAAAGTATTTGCAACCAGTTACAGAAGAAGTAGACATAGGGCCACAAATATCAGCATGAACTAATTGAAGTACCTTAGAAGCTCGCCAAGAGTCGCCATCCTTGAACGGTGTGTGATGCTGCTTCCTAGCCTGACAAGCACCACATACACCCTAATGCTGAGTCTGAATGTCAGGTAAGCCATCTACAAGTCCCTCTCGAGCAAGCTGAGAGAGATAGTGCATGTTCAAGTGCCCGTACCGCTGGTGCCAAAGACTGGGACAGCTGAATTTCTGGCTGCCAAGGCTAACTCCGGAGAATCACCAGTGTCCACAAGCCTGTAAAGGCCATGATCCTCTATCCCAACGGCCACTGTTGTGCGAGACTCACGATCTACAATTGAACATTTGTGCGAGCTGAACACCACATCCATCTGGGGAGAATGCCGCATTATCTGACTGACTGAGAGAAGATTGAGCTCGATATCAGGTACATAATACACGTTGAGGAATATGAGATCCCTCTCGCCAGACTGAACCTGAACAGTGCCTGTGCCGACAACTATGTATTCCTCACCTCCTCCAAAAATCACTGAGTCAGTGCAAGGGGAAAAGTCTGTGAACCAATCACGCCTATGTGAGAAATGACGCGAGGCACCAGAATCTATGTACCAAGCAGAGGATTTGACATGGTCTGCGGGCCTTTTTGCTGTCAATGCATAAAAGGCAGATTCCTTCTGCTGAGAGTGCTCGACAACATTCGCTTTCTGCTAAACCCTCCCTGCTTCTTTTGCTCAGAAGCCAAATGAGCACGACAATCTTTCTTGATGTGGCCAAATTTATGATAGTAGTTACACTGAACATTTTTCTTCTTCGGACTGGTTGACAAGAGCCTTTCTGCTGTGAAGGCTGACCTTTTCCTTGATGCTTCGGATGGGTTTTAGCTGCAAAAGCCTGCTCCGTAGAGGATGATGATTCACTGCTACCAAATTGTTGTCTCCAGCGATCCTGCTGCAACAGGATAGTGCACAGATTTGGAAACTTAAGATCAACATTAGCAGACGTAATGTTGAGAGTCTCTATGAAGTGTTCATAGGACTTCGATAGACTCTTCAGGGTGATCACGACCATGTCTTCCTCCATTTTCCGACCAATCGCCTCCAACTGATCTCTGATCTCCTGGATTTTATTCAGGTGCGCTTGCAGAGTTGTCTTCTCATCCATCATGATAGAAAACAGCATATTCTTCAAGAAAAACGCACGGCTTTTGTTGGAAGTTTCATGCAGACCCTTCAAGTGATCCCAGATCTCCTTAGCTGATTTTCCAAGTGGAATCTGAGGGAGCTGATCATCAGTAACCGAAAGCTTAATAAGCATGACGGCTTCACGATTCTGCTCATCAAACTTATCCTGATCCTTACCCGCCGTGTCGGGACGAGTAGTTTTGCCGAGGATTATTTGATCAAGGCAGTGGTATTCAAAAATTGTCAGCATTCACTGCTTCCAGGTGTTGTAATTTTTGCCATTAAATCGCTGACTGCCCTCCAACATTAAATTACTTAAACTGGCCATCTTCATGTTGTTCGAGGCACGAAAAACGAGGTACTGAGAAGAGGCTGATGCACGAAACTCAAGGCACGAATTCCAATGCAAAAATTAGAAGCAGATTCAAGTACATACTGCAGAAAGGACAGTGTACGAATGACACAAAATTCGAGGCACGAAAAACGATGCACCCAAAAAATTTGGAAACCAACCCAGTTGAGCTCTCAAAAAACCCATCAGCAATCTGGAAACGAAAAATTTTTTCTGCGTTCGAAAAGCGGGTCAAAACCCTAGACGACTGTTCAGAATGCCCTAGCCGCCATGAAAGCTTCAGAAAATTTGCAAAAATCCTGTCAGAATGCATGCCTAAATGAATAAATCCTCGGCCAGATAGAAGTCAGAAATTTCAATATGTCTGGAAGAAATCGCGGCAAAGAGAATGCAGCAAAATCACGTCCAAAGATGAACCAGAAAATCCACGAGCCGCGCTTAAACCAGAAGACAAGAGACGTGCTTGCAGAAAAATCATGGCCTAAAATGAGATCAAAATGCGGCTAGAAATCGCGTGAGATCAGGTCGCGAGAAGAATAGGGCACAGAAAAACGCGTGCAGAGTCCGCCACAACTTGCAGAGACCTCGCGACCTTTGAAGGCGCAAACACACGGCCAAAGAAGATAGAAAGCAACGCCCAAGAATGAGCAAATCGCCAGAGGTTGCGTCCAGGACAAAACGCGAATGAAAGAGGATGAGAATCGCGTCCCAAGAGGCTGAAACATGCAGCAAAACACAACCTTCAAATCGCGCGACCAGGAACTTGACGAAATTCGTCAGAAAAGCCACGAATTTTCAGAAAAAAATGCCCACGAAAATCTTCAATCACAGATCTTCGAAACTCAGGCGCCCAATAATTTCGAAAATTCCATTGAAAATTTTTCAGAATTATAAAATTTTCAAATCAATTATTTCAAAAAAATTTGAACAAAATAATTTCAAAAAGAAATTATTAATTTTTCGAAAAAAATTGTTTTCTTGAGCTCTAATACCATATTACACAGGTAATTGGTAAATAATTGATGTATTAACAATGAGCAAGACGCTCAATAAATAGTTTACAAGATTTACAAAAAATGGAAAGTTTCTAAAAAGAAACTCCAGATAAGATCAGAGACGATCTTATCACTAAATTACAATAAATTACAATATTGAGCATTAATAAATAAATAATAAACATTATTTTAATAGAGAATGATCAATGGAACTAATAAAAGGAAATTAAGGGCAAGTTCAAGAGTTTTTCCAACAACTTTAACTTATTGCAGGAACATGCAATCCAAGCTACAGTTTGAAATTAAGGGCAAGTTCAAGAGTTGGGTGACCTAGCTTCAACTTCTTGCAGGAACATTCAATCCAAGTTACAAAAAAAGTTGCAAAACATTCTAACAATAGTCTTCCTGTCATAAGCCTCTAAATCTCTAATATTCCAACTCAAACACATTTTAAACTCTTTATCTATTTGGAGGAGATTTGGAACTTTTAAACAACCTTTCAAAACAAATTTAGGTGTCTACATTTTGCCCCTTTTTGATATAGTATCATGACTATAAGGAGTGGCATTGTATCAAAGAAGATTAAAACATAGTGGGTAGAAAGGGATGAGGACTAGCTGCATGATGCCCCAATCATTGGTAGGATGAGGAAGGATGACAAGGAGGGAGTTGGTTTTGCTCTCTCAAGAGGACTTGCGGGCTCGAAGAACACGTGCATGCTCTCAAAAGGATAGGACTAAAAGATGAAATATTAATGGATGGACAAGAAAAAGATAAGGATGATGAAGAGATGGATAAGCGAGAGGATGCATGAGAATCATGTTGCAATGGTATAAGCAACCTCAATTTGATATTGTATTTGACCAGTGTTCCTCGGGGACCCATCCCTAAGTCTAAATCTCCTCGTTCCCGTCTTGGGGACAGGGGACGATAGTAGTGTACTATGTGTTTTTTATTTTGATTTTCATATCATAATTGAAAAAAATCTATATGGCAGCAATGTAGCCTTTTGGGCATTTGGTTATACATTTATAACTTGTATGTTATTGTTTAATATCACATGCATATTGACAATGAATTCTGAATTTTGAATGCATATTGAGTATTGACAATGAATTCTTAACACAAATGTTATATGCTAAGTTTCTATAATGTATATATGCATGCTTTATCCATGTTTTCATATGAATATTTTAAATTTTCTTATATTTTATATAGCCGTCCTATAGCTGTCCCCAAAATTGGCTTGAAAAATTGGGGACTTGGGGACTCGTCCCGCTATCCCCTGCCGTCCCCGTCTCGAAAACTCAGGGTAACATTGTATTTGACATTATGCACCAAGGTATAAGAAATTAGAGTGACAATGTGCGAAGTATGTGATAAAAAGGTCAAGTGCAAACATATATGCCTTATGACACCATGATATGTAAGATCGTAATGTTGCTGTGGCAATATGGTGCAAAGGCCATGATAAATGCAAACAATGATAACACACACTAGCAATAAGAAGCATGCATAACAAGCCCAAAAATAAACCAGGATTGTGCACCTAATCAAGCTGAAAACCAATTGATTGATTGATGGATTGTTGATGATGAGTATATCAATGTTAATGACAAGAACAATGTGTATCCCAAGGATTGGGAAGGATATATCCCTATGAGGATAATTGGATTGAAGTTGATCAATGGAATATCAACTGATTTGGATAAAAATCAATGGATGCTTTGGATTGCAAGATTGGATTGCATGGATTAGAATTGATTGCACTTGGATGGATTGCCTTTGGGATTTTTGGATTAAATGGATGGAAAGGGGATAAATGGATTGAATAGGGTGGGATTATGTGCAGGATATGATGGTTAAGATAAAGGGATGGATAGGAACCAATGACAAGGGAGAACCAAGGATTGATAAAAGATGGAAGGATGGAGGATTGCTTGGATAGGAGATAGAGGTATTGAGTGGATGGATGGTGATAGGAGATGGAGGATAGAAGGGTGAAGCTCCAAGGACTATGTTGCAAAGGAATGAAAATGCCCCACATTCGATGTAGTGCGATTGAGGATGGAAGAATGGTGGTAAGGATTCATAAGTTGGGAGGATGGCATGCATAAGAGGTATGGATGGTAGAGGAAGTAAGGTTTCTATTGTCCAAAGCATGCAAAAATATTTTCCTTCTAGTTTTGAGCAAGATCAAATGAGGGAAGGTAAGATGCATTTGGATAGGATGGGTGGAAGGATAGGGTGAGGGATATGGGATGGAATATGTGGATAATGTGAGGTAGATAGGGTACATGATGCTTATGAAGATCCTTAGCCTTGTCAAGATCAAAGTTGGAAATGGGGGATGGACTTAGATAGGATGATGAATAGGGGATGAGGGATAGTGGAAGGTGTGGATAGGATGCAATAGGTAGGATAACATGGATGAAGCTTGCCCCCAAGTGTAGAGTGCAAGAGGATGAGGGATTACATATGATGCCTATTTTCCAATTTTTCATCATGGTACTTGCTCAAGGTGCTACAAGAAGTGGTTTTCACCATTGGACGAATTATTTTTGTTTACTTTGATATTTTTGACTATTTGTTTTTTTGTTTTTTGGATTTTTGAATAGTATAGATGGAGAGGGATGAGGACAAGGATGTGGATAAGTTGATTTGGAAGATAGTGGATGCATGATAGGGAGATGAAGGACTCAAGCGTCTAATTCCATGGATGGTATCCCTTGAAGAATTGCTATAGTAGACCAAGGCAATCCGAGGCATGCTCATAGACGTTGGTAGAATGATGTCATGAGGAAAAATATAAAAATTTATGCAAAGGTTTGGATTAAAGGAGTGTGATGGGGAATGAATGTTGGATAATGGATGGGTTGTTGGAAGACTTTTGGATAAGTGGATGGGATTGTTGTCAAGACCAATCGCCTACACCTTAAAGGGTGGTGAAGTTGTAGAGTAGTAGATTTGAATTAGATGGAGGGGCAGATTTTGGGACATAGGGGCACAAAATGGAGGGAGGTGATGACAAAGGACTTAGAATAGTGAAATTTGGGACATAAGGACCCAAAGTGGATTTGGAGGATGAGGGATTTTTAGATGGAGTATTGGAGGACTTAGGAGTGGATGAAGCTATTGGATTAGCAAGTTTGGATGCCAATTTGGATTGCGCTTTAGGATGCATTGCCACTATTAGTTGCTTGGGAATCCACATGGGTTTTGATTTTTGTTGCTTGAACCTTTGTTGTCTCTTAGATTTAGCTTACTTTTGGATTGGATTTCTATTTGCTTTAGCATGTCATTTGATGAGACATGTTGATCTTTGGATTTATGTGGATTTTTGACTTTATGCATTCTTGATTTGGCATCTTGGGATGGAAGGGGATCATGAGATGGAGTGAAGGGGGTGCTTTGATTTTGAGATGAAAGGGGATCATCGGATTGAGTGGAGGGGATTCTTTGATCTTGAGATGGAAGGAGAGCATGGGATTGAATGGAAATGATGCTTTGATTTTGAGATGGAAGGGAATTTATGGTAGCATGCTTTGGAGTAAGGGATTGGCATAATTGGATATGTTTAGAGGAAATGAGGGAGGATGGAGATTTGACATGGCTAGCAAGGAGTGCATGGATGGATTCTAGGAGTGGTGCACATGAATGGGAAAATAATTTTGAATGTTTTTGGATGGAGGATTTTAAGTGTTTGATGGATTGGAGGAATTTGGTAGAATTGGGAGATGGAGGGTAAGGGGATGGAGATTGCACAACTTTGTTTATCCATGGGGAGTTAGGCTCCTTTACTAATAATCCTTGGAGGAAATCATGGGAGACATGGGATGAAGTGGATTTGTAGGATTGGGGTGATTAGATTGTAGGGATGTGGGAGATGAGGAAATGGAATAAGTGCAGGTTTTAGTGGATTTGTGAATTGAGGATGAGGATGAGGATCTTGAAAAGGAGTTGGAGATGGGGATTTGGAATGTGGATGGGGTTAGAGGGGAACTTTAGATAGATGGTTGGTTGCCCTTGTCAAAGGAAGCGGAAGGATGAACAATATGAGGTGGATTGGAATTTGATGGAGGTGGGGAAGATGGAATTTTGGTGCCAATACTAATGAGGTATGGCATTTTTATTGTTGTTGAAGTGAGAGGTGAGGATGTAATTGAAGAGGTCCTGGGAGTTGAAAGTGTTAGTAATGGATGTTTGGGTTGGAAGGTAGGTGGATGGGGATAGGCCCACTTGATCAACAAAACTCATTATCATCATAGGGATTATAATGATTAGGTACATAGAACAAAGGCGCTAAAACACAAAACAAATTCACTAAAATAGAAACAAAAAAATACCAGACAAGTGGAGGCGCTAATCTACAAGGTGAAAGTATTGATCCATGGAAGTGATGATCCATAGAGCATTAGTGCTAACTTGCAAAGATACAACAAATAGGGAGTTTTTGACAAACAAAGAATGAAAAATAGAAACGAGGAGTTATCAATGATAAAAAAGAAAGGTGAAAATAATAAAAAAATGACAAATAGACAAAAAGAAACAAAATGCAAGGAAACACAGGGGTGAAAGCGCTAAAAGATAGCTGCGAAGGCACTATACCATGAAAGGGCTAAAAGGCAGATGCAAAGGCATTGAAAGTTGGATGTGAAGGCGCTAAAAGATGGCTGCGAATGTGTTGAGCCATGAAAGCACTAAAACGTAGATGCAAAGGCGTTGAACCACGAAAGTGTTGTTCCATAGGTCAAGTGTACTAAATGAAGCTCTCTTGCTAAACACAGATAAAAAAACAACAATAACATTAGTAGAAAACAAAGGCGCTAAACCATAAATTGTACACGTTGAGTTGCATAAGCCCTAAGTTGAGAGTGAAGATGTTGATCTTGAATCAAAAGTGTTGAAGCATAGGTTGAATGTGATATCCTGGAACCTACAATGTAAAAACTCACTCCAAAAACTCAAACAAGAGGTTAGTTATAGGGAGTGGGTCCCATTGGGTGTGCCAAAATGAAGATGATAAAATGCAAAAGACATAAAACAATAATTAAAAGCTACAAATTAGTTTTACCTTTCCTTTTACCTTCTCATCTCATGGATAGAGTTGAAGTAGATGCACCCATGTTTACTTGATGTGCTCCTTAATGAGAGCAATGACCTTCATTTAGAGATTCTTGATGGTGAAAATGGAGGGTCAAGATGCCATGTCTAATGGAGGGCTAGGATTGGATGAGAGTTAGGACATGGATTGAGGGCTTAGCCTTGTTAGAGGGTGTCACAAGAGGAATAAAGTGTAAGAGCTAGGTGTGCTCACATATGGGGAAGCTCATGAAAGGGACAAATGAGGAAGTAGGGTGGCTATGTCTATCTTATGACATGTGTAAGAGGAAGGGTGGCTACTTTATGACATGTGTAAGAGGAAGGGTGGTGTCAAATGTGAGAGATATGCTCACACATGTGTGAAAAAGGGGTAGGGTAGGTAGGTTAGGGCACTTGTCACATGGTGGCTAATTTAAATCTTGATCCATGTGTAGATGATTTCAAGGGCTAGGATCAAATGGACAAGAATTGAGGGTGAAGTGGAATTAAATATTAGAGAAAATAGCAATGAAGGTTAATTAGTTTAAATCAATTAATTAAGTAGGTATTAATTAATTGATTTAGTTGTAGGTTTGGGGGATAAGTTTAAACTTAATTAAATAAATGCAGATCTATTTAATTAAAGGTGAGGAATAAAGGTGAAGAATGAAATAAATAATAAATATTTATTTAATTGGCTAGGATTGGGTAAGGTCAAGTGTGGTTGAGTATGGACAAATTTAGGTGTCTACATGAACCATTATGTAGAAAGACAAACTCTCATTTTTTCCCCTAGACAGTAATCCTTGTTGTCAAAGAATTTCTTCTATGATAGAGTTTCCTTTGTCTAAACAAGCAAAAAATATTGGAATGCTTCTTGACCTCTCTTCCTTTTTGACAACATTTTTTCATTTCATCATTTGTGGAAAAACCATTATTTTTCTAGTAGAGTGAGAGTGCTTACACTATTCCTCTCCTTTGCTAGACAAGAAATGTTAGAACTAGTGGTTGTTCTCTTGTCCATTGTTAGACAAGAAATGTTAGAACTAGTGGTTGTTAGCCATATATTGATAATAATCATTATGACACATTAATATGGTTCCTTGTCTGTTCGTATAATTTTTGTATAAAATTTCTTAGAAATATAGTTCATACTACCTACTTACCTCCTTTTCCACAATATTGCAAAAACTAGGCTGTTCAACTGCTCCAATTTTAATATATTCAATAGCTTTCTCACAAACTGGGTCATGTGTCATGTGCCATTCAATGGTACCTAAAAAGTTACTTCCCTTAGACACTTCAACCAAGCTTTTCTACGAAACCATCAACCCACCTTAATTGATGGTAGACATACAAAGGTTACACACACGGGGAAGACCAACAAATTATTTGGAACAAAAAGCAAGGAACTACCATTAACCCAAAAGTCCCAAGTATTATCCAAACACCAAACGATAATAAGAAAAATAGAAACAAAAGAGACTAAGGATGGCAAAGAGTAAGAATATCACCAACATTAGCCAAAAGAAATGAAGGAGAAGTCCCTTGCACACTTAAGCAATGGATAATTGCAATGGATGATTGTACGACTTCTGCCATCCTGAGCAATACTTTTCTCACTCCACATCACCCTCCTTGCAGATGCAATCTTTCTATTCTGGTCTGCTGAATATAATCAGTGCCCATGACATACATGAAAGGAAGGAGAGGTGTGGAATATGCTTCCTACACTAATCTATGAGAGAAGGTATGTGCAAAAATTGAATTCATCGTACAATTACAAGGAAATAAACACAAAAACAATATACCATAACATACTAATCATTGGTTAAAATACACTTGCAGAGTATAAGTCGTTTTAGGAGCATTACCAAGAAGTGATCTAGAGCAATTCTAACAGCATGATAGTACCTACAAAACTCACTATATAACCTTCATCTCAAGCATCCAATAAATAGGAGAAACAATACATGAAACTATGAGCTAAAACCACTCAAAATGTGGCACCCAAATCTCTAGTCAAAGTCCAATGGATAAAATCCCTAAAGAATCCACAAACTAAAAATGGCATATTCCTTCCACTTGCCATGAGTTTGTCATAATCCACTCACCAACTTGGGTGCTTCATTTTGGCTCCTTCATCTCCATTCAAAGATACCTTATGATGTGTCATAATTTGGTATTTGGTAACTATTGTAATTACCTCTTACAACACTCTCATGCGTCATAGATGGTCATACATTTTCAATGTGGGAGGCCCAACTAGTGGAGGCCATGACTTTTGATCTAGGAGCCTCATTGAGCCCCATTCTTTTTAAATTTTTTATTTTGAAGAAGCCCATGTCACAGTAACCAGATTGCTTTGGTTAGGTTCCATTTCAACATTTTTTGGGGGCCAAAATTGATTTCTAGGGCTTTGAATTGCATTTTTATGTTCTATAGCCCCAAAATTACATTTTTTGTTTTTAACATTATGATGCAAGGTTGGGATACCTTTCCTAACAATACAAACTATAGAGCATATGCATATCATTGAAAGGAAGCCCCTGCTGAGCATTGTTGGCGGAGGCTGATTGTGTGGCATTAGTATGATCATGCAAAATGACATGAACTCAATCACAGGAACCATGGGGTTTTTTGGCTGTGTGTGGTGTCATGGAAGACTGGTTTCCACTTTATTGTAAAACCAGAATGTGTAGAGTGAGCGTAACCTCCACATTCATGGAAGGATTGGGATGCTCATGAGTTCTTCCCATGTTTTGTTTTCCAACACTGCCTTTGCTGTGTCTTGAAACATTGTTGGCTGGAGGAGTATTGATCATAAGGTTGAGGACCTAAGGTAGAGAGGACGAGGGAGTCATCAACTTCCACCACAATTCGGTGAACCTTGATCCCTTCATGGATCCCATTAGATAGAGCTAGAAAAGCATATGACAAATATAAAATCCCTTGTGCAAGCAAATGAGGAGGAAAGTGGAAGAAACTTCATAAATTCTTGTAAGCTCTACACAATGCTATCCAGAGAAACAAAATGATAAAGCCTGCAAGCCATACCAAAGATGCCATTCTGATGGGATGAAGGAGGCTGCAGTGGAAGGTAAAAGGCATTGAAGAGACAACACCAACTATGGGCAGATGGAGGTGAACAAATATGGATAGTGCCCAACTATAACAAAGAAGGAAAGAAACACCTAAGGCGCTTGCCCAACCATGGAAGGTACAGTGGCAACGAGAGTGAAGGGCACAGCTTCCAAAACCAACAGACCCACCAGCTAAGAGGGTAGGAGTGAGTGAGCCAAAAGCAAGTAAAAGGAAAAGGAAGGGGCTGGAGATAACTCAGCAATATCACACCAAGTGAAAAGCCAAAAAAAAGGGGGTGGAGAACAAAAAAGAGTGTCCCACCATAAAAAAAATTCTAGATCCGCCGAAGGAAAAGCAAGTAATGGATTAGAAGTCACCTTTCTCTTTGTATCCGCCTTAGTAATTTTTAGAAACTCACTAAAAGGTTCTTTGCTTGTAATGTTATTTCCATCTAACACTAAAGAGTGGAAGCTTTCTTGAAGGCTGAGATTTGCCAGCCAACCAGCTGTGCGGTTTCCTTCGCTTCTAGAGTGAGAAAAGTGGAAATAGCTGAACTTTAAAAGAAGAAATGTGGCCTTGAAGAGAAGGTTATGAAGCTGCCAATGAGTTGTATTGCCACATGATAATACTTGAATCTCCTTCCACAATTATGTTACAAACTGGAGCATGAACTCCCAGTTTGATCTCAAGCACCATCCATTAGGTTTCTGCAATATGTTCGCTGTTTACTCCAGTGAAACAAATGTCAAGGGCTATCACTTATCCTGTGTGATTTCTAAGAAAAGTCCTTCTCCCTGATAAACTAGGGTTATTTTGAGCTGCTCCATCAAAATTTAGTTTGATCAATCCTGTTGGAGGGGGACACCACAGATTGAGCTTGTTCTTTTGGTTTTCCAAATGAATTTTTATTGCACATACAATTTTATAATGCTATCATTATTTAGGTTTTCTGAATAATTTTTTACTGCTGTGTAGTTTAAGTTTTCAGAATGAATTTTGAATGTCATGTATAATTCTGTTTTAGAGTGAATTTAACACTCTATAGTTTGAGCTTTTAGAATGGCAGTTTCGGAATGAAAATATGGTAACTATGTAAAAATTAGGGCTATATAATGAAATTTTAATGCTCTCAATTACATAGATTTTATAATAAATTGGAGTAAATTTTTAATGCCGAGGTTTTAATTATCTATATAATGAGTTTTTTTACTTGAAGGTTTAGTGAACTATAATTTAGGTTTTTAGAATGGATTTTAATTTTTTAATTCTTTTTCATGCAGTCTCATCCATGGTCACAGCCAGAGGCATCAGCTCTTTTCCAGGGCATACATACAAATGAAGACACCGCAAGATGTTTTTGAGTTTGCTGATGTGTTTAATGGCCACGTCTTTGTGGATGAAAA
Organism: Sequoia sempervirens; assembly: GCA_007258455.2. NCBI lineage: Eukaryota > Viridiplantae > Streptophyta > Pinopsida > Cupressales > Cupressaceae > Sequoia > Sequoia sempervirens. The sequence continues at coordinate 183,034,034 of VDFB02193867.1, forward strand.
AGGTATTTATTATTTATGTTGACTGAAGGATAAAGTTATTAGAGTGATTCTAGAACAATTAGAGTTTTTCTCAAATATTTGGTTGTGTTAGTAACTATGATCTGTACAATGAAAGGGTTTTGTTTTATTTTAATTTTTTGATTTTTTGTTAAACATAAAGCAAATAAAGCAATGTCTCTAATAGTTAATGTAAGTATTTCATAATTTTTTTTTTTCAGCGCCTCTGACATAATTGACCGTAAGTTCAATTAATTAGAGCATCTTCTATAATGTGAAGGTGCTGTTAAAGTTTAGACTGTCTGTCAAATAATATTCTGTTATGTGAAATGCTTATTAATTCAGAGTGAGATGTAAGTATTAACTAAATCATTGTTTGTCTAACGGATTAATTACTAGCAATGTAAGGGGTTGGTTTCAATAGATTTTGTCAAATAAGTGGCTGTGAGGTGAACTTCGTAACTAAATAGTTACTGTCATTTTAATTTCACGTTGTTTATTGAATAACTGTATGAGGCTTACAGTCTGTCAAATCTTTTGTTGCAAGATGAAGTAATTAGATTTTTTTTCTGTAATGCAAGACTAGTACAATTTCGTTATCAATATTCATTCCTAATAGTTGATGGTTTTTTCCCCTTAGTTTTGTGTTTATGGAACACTTATACATAAATTCATATGTATTTCTATATCTAGGCACCCAATGTAAATCCACAGTTGAATATGCACCATATCAAGGTGTCCCTGATACATCCAAGAAAGATCCACGTGAAGGCACCATAGACAAAGGTATAGTGCTTTTATTCTTTAAGGTCCTTCTGTAGGTTTGATGGGGTGATATGATTTTTTTGTTTGTTGATTTTATGTTTCTGGAAAGAGTTTTTAAAATTATTTAACATGTTAAAAGGGTATTATCATACTTAGAATATTCTCTTTGGCCAACTCTAGTTGGGTTTGGACATTATATAATTACAGTCACATTGATTTACTTTGCTCATTCCAATACATAGTTATAATTGAGAGTCCCATTGGCCTACTTTGGACATTTTTAGACATCAATGTAGTTTATTTTGTTCTTTCTTTATTTGATGCTTTGTTGGACATATGCATTTTGCCTCTTACAAGAAAGCAAAGTACTTTTTTTTTTTTCTGAACTATTGTATTTATGATGTTCTTTATTGAACATGCCAGATCCCAAGTACTTGGAGTTTCTTGAGATGATAGCCAAACCAGTTGAAAATCTTCCAAGTGCAGAAATACAATTAGAAAGAAAAGAAGCTGAAAGACCAGGTCAGTAGTTAGAATTTATTGTTGTACAATTTGTGTTGAACTATCAAGCTTTATGTAATGTGGATTACTTATGCAAAATCTTGAATGAGCAAACTTTATTTGCTCAACTAAAATTACTTGTTTCACATTTTTTGTGGAATGAACAAAATTTATTGCTTGGTATTTATGGCATAGTTATAATAATATAATTCCTTGTCATGCAATTGTATGATGAATAAGCAAAATCCTATGGGCACATATAGCTTTTCTCAAGCATGTATGTTATTTAAAGTTATTTATCTTCATTGTAGGTGCTCAAAAGGATGATAGGGTTGTCACCCCTTTGATGGAGTTTGTTCGGCAGAAGCGGGCTGCGAAAAGTGGACTGGTATATATATATATATATATATTAGATATATTCTTTTTCTTGAAATGTATGTGGAGATTTAAAATTGGTTTTCTGGTATGTATATAGCATTCTTTTTTTGCTTTGTGAACCATAGTATGTCACATGGCCCCTAAAACTTATGTTACAGTTCTGCACGTTACATTATAGTGATTATATAATTATGTATTTAAATATAGGATGCTTCTTTCTAGTAACTTCAATGTTTTGCATCATTGTGTCCTAGTACGTTTTAGCTTGATCCTGTTTTAGACGTTTAATATTTGCATATGCGAGCATTTTTAATTTGCTATTTTGCTTACAGGTATGCTCAGATTCTACATTTTGCAAAATTTTATGTGTTTGTTTTGTCACACTTTAGCTAATTTGCCATATTTATGGCTGTTATTTAGAGATTATCAAGTTCAGGCAGAAAGTCAGGCGGACGGCCCAGAGGAGCAGCTTCAACTGGTTTGAATAATAAGAGGGGTGAGAGAGGCAAACCAAATAATGTTACGGTAAGCTTGTGTTTGTATCTGTGGAAGACTAACTAGCTATACTGTTATAGAGTGTGCCCATGAAAGTAGTACTTTTATATCAAAGATTAACATGTATTCCTTTTGCATGAATAATGATTTTTGAAATGTAAAATGATAAATTTGTAACTTTATGCATGATATAACCTACAGTAGCAGCAGGGGGAGAAGAATCTGATGTTGTGACTGTGAATGAAACTATTGAAAACTGACATTTATTAATTTATAATATAAAGGTGGTTACTCTAAAGTAAATAAAGTACGTAGTAAATAAAATAGCTCTATAGTAAAATAAAGTAAAGACAACAAAGTTATTAAATATATAGTAATAAAATAACTCTGGTAAAAGAAAGTAAAGACACTGATATTTTAGAATATGTAGTAAATAAAATAACTCTAAAGTAAACTTAAGTGACTCTTAAGTGAATAAAAAAATAGTTGTCTTTTTAATCTATCTAAAGACTTATTTATATGTCCATGTGTATATGTAGGAGTTTAAGTAGATATTAAAATATAATATCAATATACAGAAATAAAGTTGTAAGAGTAAAATTAAATAATTCATTTTCAGTGAAATAGCTATCTACTTAAGATATTTAGTAAATAATTAATTGTTAGGCACCTTGAGATTGATATCTCTTGCTGTATTTTAGATAGATGTATTTAAGATCCCTAGCCTTAACCCTAAATTGAAAATTTTCAGTCTTCACATGCTTGCATGGGGTTCGTTGTGTGTTTATTGAGTCTAATCCTAATATGGCATATAGTCCAATTCTACTAGTTAATAATAATATTAGGTATCTTAACAGACCCAAAGGCATCAAAATGAACAGACATATAACTGATATCACCTATAAGCCTCATTGTAGTAATGGAGTCATTGAAACTACTACAACCATGTTTCTAAGCTTTTTCTTACAAACCATGACTAAACCAAATGTCTATTCTATTTCTCTTAAACAAAGACAAACCAAGCAAAACAAAATGACCAATTCATCTAATTATCCTTAGCTAAAATCTGAGGATTGTTTCCTGTTCTCTGCAGTTCTCTCACAATATCTACTTGTAAATTCCTTCACAAACATCCTTAGCAAGTACACAAAAATGTAATTCTTTCTCAAATGGAGATTTGAGATCATCTCATGCAACAAATTATCTTTGTACAGAACAGTTCAATCTGATCTCAGCAATTATCTTATGTGAGGCTCTATGAATGCTGCAAAAAGGAACTAGATTATAGAATATAGACTTCCAAGTTTGTTGTGTTTGAAGAGGGAGTGAAGGAAAATGTGTGATCTACTAATTCACATGTCTTAATAGTGTATGTGTGTTTTATTAAAATTACCGTTTAAATCCACATGAAATTTGCTTGTGATTTCCATATATAACTATCTCATATGCTTGATACACATATGTTCGCCCTTTGACAAAAGTTTCATTATTGTGCTTATGGATAGATACTAATGATACTCTTGGTTTTCTTTACTTATATGTAATTTGGACTGAAAGCATTGTGATGTTTTGTTCTTTTTCATTGTTTCCATTTGTTTATTTTGAGGCACTTGTTTAATTTGTTTGTTTTGAATCCCTTGTTTCTTTATTGAACTATTTGTTCAGTAGTTTTATTTTATGAATTCAACTATTTGCCAACTTGAATATTCTGTTATGTACAGTATGTCTTGAGGGACAGCACACGGGTTTCAAGCAACAAGGAGAAATCAACATTCATTTTAGTTCAACAGAGGGATCAACAACAGTGCTGCATCAATGAGATATCAATTGAGAAGAATAGGAAAGATGTTGATGGAAAAGATCGGCATAATTGCTCTGAGTGCATTGAAACACATGAAGAGGAGGGTGGTAATTCAGTGAAAAATATGCAAGAACCAACAGGTAATGAATGCAAATTATTTAACATAGAAGAATGCTGGAGTTAATTGTCTTTGACTATTATTGAAAACAGACATATATTGCTTTGCATTTCGATAATCTTCAATTTGTGCCATTTATAGGAATTCACTGTTTTAGAATTGACTATTTTATGAATAAGTACAATTTGTATTTTGAATTTAAAAACTAGAATCGTAGTTGTAAAACTTGGACTCGGCAATAACTTGGCAGGCCCAAATTTTTTAAAAACTTGGGACTTGGCAAAAATTTGGAGAAAAGCTCAGCAATAACTTGGCAAACATTTGGAGAAAAACTCAGCAATAACTTGGCAAATTTATCAAACATTTGAAAATACATAATTTTTTGAACCATTAAAACTAAATCAACCATTAATCTGAATGCATAAGTTTTGACTTTCAATTTAACGTATAAATTCCAGCAAGGTCTGAATCATTCCCCACTGTCATGGCCCCACCATTCTCTCTTGCTTTGCCCAAGGCTAGAGAATATGTTGACCACAGATTCTCCATGTGTCACTCTGAGAGTTTTTTATCAAAATTTTAGTGATTCCAATCTAGTTTGACTTTTTCTGAGAGTTTGTAAAAGTGTGTTGTTAGATTTCTATTTTAGGTTTTAAGTGGAGATTGTTCTAGGATTTTTCTGGGGGATTTTGGGAATGGAGACTCATGGCTCATTCACATGTTCGTGCTTATGAACCAGTGTTCTCTTTCATCATTTAGGAGGTCTGCATCAGCCATTTGTGTTACTTGTTGAGTCAAAGCACATTCCAGGTGGCCCTTTGGTGCACTCCTACAATCAAGACCCACTAATCTTCAGTATTTCCTGAAGGAAGGGTTGATCATATCCATATGCTGTCAGGTTTATTGAAACTGGTTGTATGTTTCAAGTTTTTTGGAATGCTACTTGCATATTCTGTAACTTCGTCATAACAAACATGAATCATTTTTCTTATAAATTAGTTTGAAATTGAACAGTTAATTGTCACTGTCAATGTTTTTGGTTATATAAATATAGGTATTTGATGTATACCTTTGCTATGCTTCAAATAAGTGTGTGACCTGAAGAGAAGGTGGGGCTGTACTCATAAGGCTGCTGGCCCATTAAAATGAGTTTTATGTTATGACCTTTTGTTGTGCTGCTTTGAATATACACAATCATCTGGACCTTGTTATGAGTTCCCTGTGAAGTAATTTGCCTTTGGGCTTATCAATGTCATCATTGCTATAGATATGGTCTGGTTATGCTTTATTCCATTTTCATTAGCACTCACAGAACATTGTTTTACTGTTCTTAAGCCTACATTTTTCGTCATGGTCTGTATAGTCAGTCCAGTCTTGTTGTTAATCCTCCATTCCTGTAGATGCCCGTAAGTGTGCTGAGTTTGTTCAGCTTTGATGCAACAAAACAAGGTATAGTTTTTTTTAGTGTGCTTTAGTCTGGTTAGTCTTGTTCAGTTTTTTCGTCAATTTTTTACTCTGCATGATATGTCAATGGAATCGTAAGATTGATGCCTAGAGTTTCATATAAATTTTTTAGATTCAGTAAAACATCGTTTTTGGATATGAATGCTTTATATGCAGTAATGTCAGTGTGCTCTGCAGATGAAATGGCATCTGTTGGGGATTGTAGTGGGGAATCTGGAAAGAGACGATTGCTGCTATCAAAAGACAGAGAAAAAGAATTTGCAAATGTAAGTATATTGAGAACCACAACCCATTTTAATTATGAATCAGTTCAGCTGACAGACAGGAGAATCTGCATTTTGATTTTGCTTGTACTGAGACTATGCTTTAAATATTTCCTTTCTTATTGGATGCTCTATGGAGTTTATCCCTTGCTGAGAAATCATGTTTTACTTTTCTTTACTCTGCATCTTTTATTTTTAGGGGCCTTCTGGGGGATTATCTGTGTCAAATAGCATGGATGTTGGGGTTCAAGTTCATAAGCGGCAAACATCCAATTTCAAAGGTTCTTCTGCACAGCAGACTGGTGGACCATTGCATGTGCAAGGTGTGATGTCTCCTGTGAAAGGGGCTTCTGGTTCCATGACTTTCAAGCAGAATCACCGTTGGGAATCTAATGGAAGGGTAGGAAGGGGTACACTATCGATGCAAGATGTTCATGTACCGGTGATGTCCACAAACTTGGAGCAGCAAAATCAAGTCCTGTCCAATTTTGAAAAGGATAAGCGACCGCCTAGACATCCTGGCCTTCGATCTAGTTTGAAAGATCACAGTTCTGCTAGCTCTTCTGGTGATGTAGATGTTAAGAATTTCCCAGATGAGAAAAATATGTATGCAATCTCGAAGGAGTTGTACAGTCCAACTTGCATGACAGAAAAACAGGATAGGCGCACAAGAAATAAGGACAGGCCTGACCGTCCTGTTTGGACTCCTCGTCGTCGTTCTGATGGCCCGCCTGGTTCTGATGCATCTCAACTCTTACAAACTGTTCCTGAAGGCCCTTCAAAAATAGAAAAGACTGAGAAGGGTTTGTCTCGACAAAAGGTTGCATTGGTAGAAAAAGTAACGGAGGATGCTTTCCTGCAAGTAGATAATACAAGTGAAAGTTTTGTGGCTGTACCAGGGAAATCATTATATGTGGACTTAGGAGGTACTCAATCAACTCGCCGTGCTAAAACTCATTTGGGAGTTGTAGCTTCATTGGATAATAATCAGGTAGATCCGAAAATTGAAAATGTCTTGTCAAGTGGAGTTGGAGATATTGAAGGTCAAAACATCAGTCGTACCCCTCTTCTAACTGGGGAAAATGGTATGTTTTAATTGTTTGAATGTGTGGGAATTTATTTTGCTTATGTATCAAATTTGAGAATTGTAAATACTTCTCCAGTTTTAAATTTACTGTTTTGTAACATTTCTGGTGTAATCAATATATTGAACAGGAAACCACAGGCAAATTTTGAGGAGGCCATCAGCTCCTGTAACAAGGGAGGCAGATGGAGCATCTGCATTAGAAATGAAACAAAACAAGCGGGGTGCTGCTGTGGGCTATGGAGGTCAAGAGGTTGGTCATATTATGGCATTTATGCTTTCTTTCCATTGGTTCAAATTGCAAGCCCCACTAATTTTTATTGTTCCCATTTAAATGCAATAGGTATAGGATGCCGGAAAATATTCTGTTGATTTTTCTTTTTCTATTGGACATTTGTACAGAAGCAAGTGTGGGTTGCTGTACAGAAGTCAGGCTCTTGTTCATAAATATTTTTTGGAGCTGGTGAGAGTTTTCCCTGAATCAGCAATTTTTTTTCATTTTCTTCCTGTGCAATTTTTGATTTGTTTGATTGGTTTGAGGGTCGTCCTGTGTGATGTTTGTTTGGTTAGTTTGTTTTGCATTTTCTTTTTTGGGTTCAATTTTTATTTTAATCTATCAAGCAGCTGTTGGTTGCTGTAACAGTAATTCGTTTCCACTGAACTGGTGTACATATTGTTCATCATGACCTTAAATATTGCCATTGACAGGAATTCCTGCTTACTATTTGAAGTAGCTTTTATCACTTAGTTGTTTTGGTCTTTTCCTTTATTTTTTTGACAAAGTTTTTAATTTGTATAAGTTATTTTACTATTAGTAATAGCGGTGTTGTATCTTATCATGTTACTTCATTTCTAGTAAGGTTGGATTGGCAAGACACAGTTTACTCCTGACTTGGTCAAGAGTTAAAATCCAAGGGTACAAACTTTGAACAACATATACTAGGTGAATTGTAAATACTCCCATGTTCCCACAAGAATGCTTTCATATGCCATGTTTTCAGAATGATGGGTTCTGGCATTTGGGAACTGTAATTGTATTCCATTCATCCTTCGATCTGTCATTGCAGTTTGAATTGCACATTACTTATGAGAACTTCAAATTACTGCCTTAAGTTGTACGTGCTATTACCTTTTATGGATAAGAAGCCTTTTAAGCATATCTTCCGTGATACAATATTCATTAGTTGAGCATCTCACTCACTCAGCAAACCTTCAATGGATTGTTGAATCATGGAAACCAATGCCACCATTTTACACCTTAACACATTGGTATAGGACTCATACTGCTGGGTTTTCAATTGGGCCATTGTGGCTAAAAGCATCTGACTTTACTGCTAGATGACATCTTGGAAGCCAGAATATCTAATATTGTTGTTTAACACATTTCTTTGTTTGCTTATGGGTTTAGATTCTTAGAATCAGATGAAGCTTCTAATTCAGATCAGATGAGTTTGGAGTCTTTCTCCAATTCATCTATTTTAATCAATTAGATTTTAGTATTGATAGTATCAGTAGTCATGTGCAAGAATATCAGCACCGCATTGTGTTAGTATTTCTAACGTGCATGTCTTATAGACAATTACTTGCATTCGAAATATCCATTTTTCTTTCTGATAAAGATTAATTAAAATACGTTAATTGTCAAAAAAGGGATTGAGCTGCACAATCAAAAAGAGATTTGTAATTGATGTCATTGTTTACAGTTGCAAGCAAGAAACTATCTCCTAACTAATAAGCACTGAAATGCAGTGCATGCAGCAACGTTTTTGATTGCAATGTATGAGAATGGTTCCTTGCATGACAATCAAGTTGATTGCATTCTTTGAATATTCCATGTATGCTTGTGCTTTTTGCTCTTTTTGAGTACATCTTTGATATTTGAGACCACAAGGACCTTCATGGTGCATGCCATTTTCATAATTTTATCCTTATGTTTTCTCCAACACCAAGTCCTCACTGTTTCAGTATCACTATGTTTGCTGAAGATAACTGGTCTAAGTGATGAGGCTATGCAGTTTTAATAGCTTTTTTTGAGTGTCTAAGGAGTTGGTGGGACACATTAGATTGTTAGGATTAGGGATACATTTAAAGGGCCAGATATGGGTGATGGCTACAGGTTTCTGGGACGGTCAAGGAGCACAGCTGAATTTCTTGACGGCCTTTGGGATGTCCCAGTGTGCCCTCAATGTCCCCATTATGGGGGTACCCCTCAACATCCTCTCTTGGGATGGAGACTTCCCAGGGATGTCTCCTACTTGGTGGCAGCATGAGAGAGGGATGTTCCTCGACGTCTTGGCATTTTGGAGACATCCCAATCTCCAGCCATATGTTAGTTAATCGTGCATGTTGCTTTTTGCTCTTTCCCATCTGATATCAGCAGGTTTTTTTTTCACTAACAGATTGCATAATATGATAATTGTTGCTAGCCTTTTTCTTCCTTTTCAACTATTGAAGACTTCTTTTTTTCCATTGCTTGATCTTGATTATTTGTAGCTTAGTATTTGGATTTTTAGCAAGGGAATGCCCCCTTGCTAGATGACCATACTCATGGCAAGCTTTGGACCTAAAAGGGATGCATTCATCTATAATTTGAGTGAGAATCTATTTATACTCTGCCTGCCTTGAAGGTAATACTTTTGGGAGCGATTGATCTAAGCTCAAGTTAATGCAGATTCATGCATAGTTTGTTGCTTCTCTTCCCAATGTCACTTTGCAAGAATGAAGTTACTTTCGCATGAAATCTGCCAACATTTTAAACATGGGCAGACAGGTGAATCCATCCCAGGGCTTTGGTTGACATTTTGATTTGCTTTATAGGCTTGAAGCAAATATGCCAAACTTTATGAATAACCTCACATTTCTTAAGAAATAGGGGATTTCTTGGGAGCTCCTATCTCCATCACAAGCACGAGAAGATTGAATATTCTGATTCTGCATAGGTATACCAATCTTTCTTAGCTCATGCATGGATATTATCCACAGATAAATAAATACCTTAGAATCTGCACATTAAATCCCTTAAGGATTGAATGGACATTATGTTCCAGTGTAGCCATATTTAGCTCTAGAACATGGCTCCCTTCAATGGCCTCTAGGCAAGAAGATCCAATTTTCTGCAGAGGGACAATTTTTAACTTCCCAACTGTCCTTATTGCAGCTTGTTTTTCCTTTTTAGCTGATTCTAAGCTTCCCCCACTATTCTCATGCTGGAATTGCCAACTCAGGAGGGCTGTTGCTCCTCCCTCCCAACCTGCAGCACTATATATGCTCTTCCTTATTCTTCTTCTTTCCCATTAACTACAAAAACCTTCCATCTTTGTCTCTACCATATACGACTTGTGTTCCACGGCATGCATCCCCTGGCCTTCAAACTCCTGTCCCCATCCCCAGTGGCATTTTGGGTGTGGCGGGATGTTAGAGCCGTTCCGAAAAATCTTCAAAATTCTGAAACGTTTCAGAAATGTGTTGCAGGAACAGGAAACCCAGTGGGAAAGTTTGGCCATCCCTGATGGCAAACAATTTTGTATAATGTTTTTAATTTTTTTTCCTACATGTCATTAAAAAATATTGTATTAAAATTCCTTAATGACATTAAAACAATAGTCACTAACTATGAATCTGAATCATCATATATTTTTCGCTGTGGAACATAGTATAAGACCCAACATATGTGAAGCCTTAGTAGAACCCAAAGATTATTTCTGCTCTTTTCCATGCAGCCACTTCCACTAAGAGTTCTGGATCAAAATTTAATCTCAACTTATGCTGCAGGAACTTGAGGTATTTAGAGTTATTTGAGCTCCACAGCACTAAAACTTAGTTTTTGGGGTTTAATCCAGTTTGGTGACTTTGATTCTTCATGTCTTCTGATGTCTTTTTGATTTTTCACTATACAGTTTTTAATGTTAGTTGTGAAACATGTGAGACAATTGCAAAGTTTTACCAAGTTTCTTTGAGTTTTTTGCTCTAAATTTTTTATGGTAAAACATCGGTTAGTTGATTTAATGAATTCATGCCAGAAATTAGCTTACTACATCATATCTCATTTCTTGTCGCTGTCAGTTTCCTGGTTGAATGTGTTGTCCGTATTCTCAGTTACTAGTTTGCTTGAGCATGAGCAACAGTTTCAGCTTTTATTCTACTTAGTGCTTTGTAAATTAGAATTAGCATGTGTAAGATTTTGATTTGTATTTGCTCCAAATTTAACACCTTGGAATTAGATTAGTATGGTTTATATTTGGGCTTGATTTTAATGCAGGGTGCCAAATCTAAGCATCTCATATAAAGGAGAGGGAATTGGTTCTGGAGAACCCAAAATTTCCACTTTCTTGTGAGTTTTACAAGCTTATGTCCTAAAAGAATAGTGAAAAGAAAGTTGTATGCTTCCAGTTGGTAAAGCAAATCAGGGATTTCAGGCATGGAATATAAACATACAGTCGAATGTTTTTTTGCTGCTAAGTTACTCTACAATGTGAGCCTGCTTTCTTGTTTTTGAACGAGGTTACGAGATGATAGAAATGTTGAAGCTGAAATTGGCAGCTCGCTGTTTTGTGGGAACCAATTTTTGTTTGGAGGCAAAACCATTATTGGTTTAGGTGGGAAATATTTGATGTTTGGTCCACCATGATGGTGGATGTAATCTATCCTAATGCTGGTGTGTGATTTATGAGGGTGAGTATCCCCACAAAGGCCATCGTTGATGTGGTTGATTTTGTTCATATCTTCTCAATAGGCTGCCTAATTCCATAGCCCTGAGGAATATGTAGTTTCTCTGTTTGAAGAGCTTATTATTGTTGAGGATGACACATTTTCTGATTGAGATTATGTTTGGTTATTGGGCGGATGACTTACATGTTGCAGCAGAAATATACTCTAGCAATGTAGGATCATACTATGGAACATGGTTGCTGGGTTGCGTTTTGTTACCAGATTTGAAGGATGCAACTTTTTCGGTTGAATACTCATTGCATATGAACAGATTGTATAACTGAGGGACCATATTGCTAGTCTGATCTATACAGTTACCAAATTGTACCGAGTTTTGCCCATCAGCCAAGGAGTTGGAGTTGTTCTCCTAGTAGGTAGTTCTTGATCTTCCTCTTATTGCTGGGACTGAATTATTGTATTGAAAACTGCATCTGTTTAAAAATAAGGTAAAAGTTGCAGGGTGTGCAAATATAAAAGCAGAAAAGCAGTTGGCAAAGTCCACGTGGAAGAACAACATAAGAGTCTATAAGTCCTTTATAGTGATTTGTATGTAATATCTGATCATAACCTGTTAAAGTGGATGCCAAGATGCTAAGCATTCGGTATTTAATGCTACCAGCAATAATCATAGACACAGCTTATTTTAAACTGACGAGTGTTTTGGTTGATGTTTGTAATATTCAAATTTGATTGCTTGTCTTCATTGTTAGTGGATGACCTTCTAGGAGCAGCATTTGCTAGTTTTTAGTAACCATTTGTTGGACAGATGTTTTTAAGTGTTCATGTATATGAGGGTAAATGCATCTATTATTGCAAAACCTAATTCAATTTGCTGTTGGGACAATTTAATGACAATGTTCCTTTCCATAGTCAACTCCGACTCTTACTTTTGTGTACTGAAGAAAATATTCAAATTTGGTTTTACCTGAAGACTTCAGTTGTCTTTATTTTGCCCACTTGGTTCTAAACATGTACACTCTTAATTAGAGTCTGCTTTTGAAGCATTTAACATATATGCGTTTACAACAGTGCCATCCAGGTTACCTTGCTATATTCAATTTTTAAATCAGAGAGTATTGGTTTTGGAAGTCCACTTGGAAAGAACAATGGAGGTTGGATTCCAGTAAAATAGTTTGCAGTGTTTCTCCAAGATTGTGAGATTTGGGGACATGAACATTGTTTTGGTGACAATTTTTTTCCTGAATTTTGGGTAAATACGTGTTAAATTTGCAATGACCCCCTTATACATTTTAGGGTCTTTTCACATTTTTTTCTCTTTTAATTGACATTGAAAAAATTTGATGTATCCTCCAAGGTCTTTGTGTACCTGGGATATCCACGTTGTCACCCTGATGCTCAGGATGCATCCCAATGTAATGCTGATAGTTTCTGATGCATTTGAATTCCCACATTATCCATTTTGTTATACGAAATGAGAAGGTTCAATCGGGTTAATATTAAGTCTGTACAAGGTTACGCATTTGTCACTCCACAGCACGGAAACTGTACTAGATTCATCCCAAGTGGGTGGCTTTTTGGCTTAATCCTTGGAGGTGCAAATGATTGACACCATGTTATGTTTACAGGTTTGGAAGCATTTAATGCAGCAAGAAGCACATTTAAACACATTTCCACTCTGCTTGAATGACACCAGACATAAGATAGTTTTTTCCCTATTTAATTTAGTCTTTAAAACAGCGCTTTTAATTCTATACTTCGTATTCTTAGATATAACATTTGTTATTGTTTTTTGATTTCCAACAACTATCATTTTCTTCTAGTTTTTACATTGTGAACAGATCAGTTCTTTCTGTTGGTTACATTTTCTGTTGTTTGCTCATAATATTTTCATGTTTTTCTGTCAATTATTAGGAGAATATTCCTGTTAACAATTAACAGCATTTCAGATAATGCATGGATTTTTGAGGTATCATCTCATATCAGCACCATGTTAAGATGGATCTGTGATAGTATGTTGGTGTTTATGTGTCTTTGTCTGTGAATGTTTGTGAATGCATATTCTAGAATTCATCCAGAAACCAGTTACATGTCATCCAGCATCCTTAAGATGCCAATGGAATAAAAATGAGAATACTATCCATATTTTTTCTCTTGAATCCAAAACAATTGAGAATACTATACTTTTCACGAGTGTGATTGGTTCGCATTGACTGTTTTGTGAATTGGATGATCAGTTGGGCGGAATTGCAGGATTACCTATACGCACTAAAAGGGTTTCAAGGGAATCATAAAGCATCAAAGATCTAATGTAGGCAAATGAAATAACTATAATGTGAGTAAATATTCAATGAAATGATAAGAAGGCCAAGTAGGGGGTAAACGAGTAGTTAGGGGAATGGATAAAGGGGGGACAAATTATAGAGCCAAGTGAACAAATGTGGTTCGAAAAATATTAAACGCGTGTTATGTTCGTTCTCATGGAGTCTAAATTAGAGGCTAAGAAAGTTATATATTAAGGATAACATCATGTATACAAAAATATCTTAAAGAATAGATTAAGTCATATAGAATACATCACGTACGCACCGGATGCTTTTCACCCAATTATGAATTTTTAAATAATGGAAACTATAAGTACTCGTCAGAAAAGTATTTGATGGTCACTTCCTTTTTCTTTGCGAGTACACAGTTCGTGGTTAAGAAGTTTATGCATTAAAATAATACCATATGGGACGTACTATGTTTTGATGCCTTTCCAGCTTCTATATGAATCCTTAAATGAACGGATGTGTTTTAGTACGTTGCAAAATTTAGTAAAACAATTAGAAGCATCTTATGATGAAAATGCCGTCTTACTATTTTAATGTAAATGAAAATAAATTCTTTCAGTACAAGTGAAGAGTACATTACTAAACAATAATATAAGTCTAGGATTTTAGAGCTGGTACTGGAACAACAAATGTATAATTGAATTAATGAACTTTATGTAAATTAAGTGTGTGATACTATGCTCAAAATTTGGGTGGAGTAATGCACGTTTGAAAATGTTGGGAATTGATTTGTACAAGAGTAAAAATAAGATCTTGTTGAAACAAATGTTTCCAACGAATTTGTCCAACAAATCTTTAGATTGATTGGAGTTTGGTCTAGTTTAGGTGTGTATGAGAAATTGAACTCATACATAGAAGTCAATTTGGTGTGAAAAATCACCTTGACTTGCATAAATGAATTGGCTAAGAATTGAAGATTTTTGTAGATGTCACTCGGTTTCTTGTATTATGTTTGAAGTGGTGTGATGTCAAGAGATTGTTTGGGAACTTAGCAAGGATTTGTTTGCGTTAGTCAAGTCCCTAGGTGGATAATTTGAGAAGGATGAACAAACTAGGATGATGATGCAATCTGATAATACAATTAGGATGCTCCTTAATGCTATGATTACCTCTTATATAATTGTTTCTCCATTTTATGATTTTAAATGGATAAGGAATGCTCTTAAATATGAAAGTACACAAAACCATATAGGCATATAACAATTTTACAATGCTCATGACTAGTAAGGGAAGGGTGGCAAAGCCAAATATTAAATTTGAGTTGTAAAAATTTGAGGTTCATATTTGTATGTGTGGAAATTTAGTGCGTCAATTTTACACCTATAAAATTGAACTAGGGTGACAAATGGGAGATTTAGGGATTAGAACCAGTTCTTGGAGATGAATGATGAGGAATACAAATCGGATCAAGCTGAGAGTTAAATTTAATGTAAGAATTTGTATCTTGTAGGCTTGTTATTGCATAAAAGAAATCTTTGCAAAGTGGGCCCATAACAGAAGGGAAAAAGGGCTTAAGTATGTTATTTTTAGTATTACATTTTCTCGTAGTTTGATGTGCATGTGAACTACTATGAGAATGTATGTCAAAGTAGAACCAATCAACATGAAAAGTAAATGTTTCAAACACTCAAAATGACATAGATATAAACAACAATTCTTTTATCTTCCTTGCAATGAGTGCAATGCCACACATTTAAAATATGCACTAGCTACTTGTTACTCGAAAAGTCTCTTTCTGAAAGAATATGATGATGCAAAAAGATAGATAAAAGTCACTCTAGTCGAATAATTATGAGCATGCCATTGCAAAACATTAACTTACAAAGGGAATCTTAGTAACATATATGCCCCTTCCAATTGGTTGCATAAAGTGATGAAAGGAATTGGAGGTAAAGGAGAAATCAAAATTGGAGATCTACATCAAATGGAAGGTGTTTCGAGAAAAAAATATAAGATATATGATTGCAAGTGAATAACACACTAATCATAATATTGTTCACTAGATATTTCTATTGCAATGATATAATAAGAAATATAAAATGAATTAAGTATGAGAAGTGGCAAGGCCCATATCCTTTCTTCACCAACAAACATATTTGTGCTCACTAGCTTAATGAAGTAATCTACAACACTATCCAAAATGTCAACCTTCTGTATCAAGACTTTGTTACCCTCAACTATTGCATGCATAAAGTGACTTTGTTACCTTTTGTATCAATATGTTTTCATACAAGCATGGTACATATTATTCTTTTCCAAATAGATAACACTCTAATTGTCAAATTAGATCTTAACAAATTTGCACTCAAAACCAGTATTTGAACATAATTTTTGCAACCAAACTACTTCTTTATAGGCATGTGTAGTAGCCACATACTCTACTTTTATTGTAGATAAAGAAACCATGGGTCACCTTTTAACTCATACAATTGGAAACACATTCAATTAGAGTGAACAAATAATCTCTCATGGACTTCTTGTTGTCCAATCACCAATCTAATTTGAATCAATAAAGCCTTGTATATCAAGTCACCTTCCCACATATTTAGTCCTGTGATAGTGAATACAATAGTTAGAATTCCCTCAAATATTTGAAAACCCTTTTCACATAATTCTAATGGTCTATACTAGGGTTACACATAATTTGCTAAGAACTCACTATTTGGAAAATATCGGATCTTGTATAGAGTAACAAACATCATGTTATCTATAGCACCAACATAAGGAAACTTAGTATGGACAGGTAAAGAAACATTTATTGGTTTTAAGTTATGCATATCAAACTGTTGTAAAATTATTTTAGCATACTGTAATTGAGTCAAATATTTCTATTATCTCCATACACAAGATGTATCTTGGAGCACCCAAATCCTTCATGTAAAGGCATTAGAAAGTTGAGTTTTGAATTATGCCATTACTATTTCCAATAAACAAGTCATCAACATAGATGATATTAATTATTAACCAATATGAAGTAAACAAAATGATCATATTCACTCACAACAAACCTAAGTTCCAATAAAAAGTATTTGAGCTTTTGATACCACAACTATTATGATTACTTAAGACCATACAAAGATTGCTTTAACTTGCAAACTATATTTTCCTTTCCTTTTACCACAAAACCATTAGATTGACACATTTAAATTTATTTCTCAAGGTCTCCATGCAAAAATGTAGTTTAAACATCGTTTTTCTCCACCTCTAAATCATAAGCAATAACAATATAGTTAAGAATATAATAGTAGTAAGTCTTGCAATAGGAGAAATTCTTTCACCAAAATCAACTCCCCCTTTTCGGGAGTACCCTTTTACCACCAACTTTGCCTTATACCATTCTAGATCACCATCTACTAAATTTTTTAAATACACTTGGAAAACAATGAGATTCCTTCTCTTAGAAAATCCACTAGATCACATGTCTCACACATTTGCTTCTCCATGCCTTCATCCAAGACTCATGCTCCTTTAATTTTTTTATAAGATAAAGTAAATACACAACAAAAATTTGGTGGGTTATACCTTCCAATTGATATCCATTATTTGCGAACCTTTTCAAAATTGTTGTAAGAGGTTCATGTTGTTCTCCCTTTGAACTCCCATTTGAAATTGGACTTTTCTTCCCTTTACATCCTAATTTCCAAGACGTTCTTCCACCTATGAATCTTCTCACTTTTCTATTTTGGTAATCAAAATGCATAATTTTCTTTTCCTTTCTATTTGGTTGTACTTGATTAGAATTAACTTCGAGTTCCCTAAAAATATAATATACCATTTTAAGGGTTAGTGAATTCTAAAGCTTTTAACCCTTTACAATATTGCCATAACCATTTTTTTGTTTTTTTTAGGTTTAAAGTCTTAGATCTTTTTACTTTAGGTATATGAGCAAAAGCCTCAAGACTAAGTATTCTAATGTGCAAAATAGAGGGTTTATTATTTGTCTACATTTCATATGGTGTTTTTATCAACTCAAGCAAAACACAAAGATCTATTAATTAATTAACAAACAATACTTATAGCTTTAGCCCAAAAATACTGATCTTATTGAGCACTACTTAACATGCTTTTGACTATCGATTAATGTTTTGTTCATCCTCTTCATGGTGTGATTTTGTGGTGGTGAATATAGAGCTAGTTTCTATCCCGCAATACCTACATGTCTATAGAAATAATCAAATTCTCCAAAGCAATATTCTCCTCCATTATTTGACTAATACTTTTATTTTATGATTCATTTGATTTTCTACAAGAACTTAAGTTTTTTAGAATTTTTACAAACTTTATATTTGTGCCTCAAAAATAAATCCAAATATAATGTGAGTAGTAATCAACTAAGGAAAAACAATAATGATATTTTTTGATTGAAGCAACATCCACAAGACTAAAATGAATAATCTCCAATAACTTTTTTCTCTAGTGGTATTAGAATTTAAATTTACTCTACTCTATTTTCTAAAAACATAATTATCACAAAAATAAAATTGCAAAATAACTAGACAAACTATCCACCATATTTTTATTAACTAAGGTCTTAACTCCTTTTCAACAATGTGGCTCAACCTATGGTGCCACAACATACATGAATTTAGGTTTTCATTTACATAGGTTGAGTTACAATAAGTAGATGCATCAAGCTTAAACAAAGTCCTCCATTGGGACCCCTTAGCCAACTTGCAACCACTATCGATTATGACACACTCCAACATCATTTGTTTTAGAAACTAAAAGAAAATTTTGTGCCAATCGTGGAATGTGCACACATTTATAAGACATTTTATTTTGGTATCAGTTGACACACGTTCTAATTTCCATTTATAAACAATTTTGTAAATTGTTGTTATCAAGGAACACCTCACCACCATCATATGCCTTGTATGAAGATAACCACTCCTTATGAAGATTTGTGATATGAGGCATGCGAGTTAATTAACCATGAGTAATCATTAACAATGTTTTTGATAAGATAAGCAACATTTACAAGGTGTTGTACCCTTACACAGAAAGCCCAAAGGGCCAAAAAGAAGCTAGTTCAAACCAGAAATGAACTAGGAACAAACCACACAGAAACAACTGACAAATAGTTGTCGAAACACAAACAAGGACTAGACAACCCCAGAATCTGAGGGGACTAATTTGACTCCCTTAACCCTAGGCCACGAAGATGAGACAAATTGAGGGAGTCCTTTCTTCTTTCTCAACACAACAGACTAGGAAGACTTAGAATCCAAGTCCACTGAGCGAGGCGAGAGAAGCGGATCAATCGAAGCCACCAAGGGCAAAGAGCCATCACACTGCGGGGGAGGCGGCAACGCAGGGGAGGAAACATGATCGAAAAGACCATTAGAGGCAAGCAACAAAGTTCGGCTAGGCTCAGACAAAACAACGTCAACAGATTGAGCCAACAATGGCTCCATGCGAAGGTTAGCCCGAAGAGGAGTAAATAGAGGTTCTTGAGAGAAAGCAATAGGGTCATCTTCCGCAGAAGAAACCTCTGAAGGAGAACCCACCGTGAGGTGATTCGAGAGAGCATCCTTCCACCAAGTAGCAGCACCCTTGCGGCGGGCTTGAGGGCAATGAGAGGCCAAATGACCCATAGAGAAGCATCTCCGACACCGAAAGAGGAGATCCTCATAGTCCAAGAGCTACTTCCAAGGTCTGTCCTCCACCAATAAGACTACATCACAATGGAGAGGTTTGGAGATGTCCAAATCAACTAATATATGCACTACCGTAGTATGCCCAAGCTCCCTTGTCGTAGAGTCCAACATTAAAAGCGTCCAACGGAGTTGCCTATGGCCTCATAACAAGAATCCTCCCAAAATTGGAGAGGGAGACTTGGTAGACGGACCCAAATAGGTCTAGTGTTTAGCGGCTCCGTAAAGGGATTGAATGATCGAGACCAAGGTCGGATGGACAGAGAATGAATCCCCCACATCCACCCCCTATCCAACACACAGTCTCGCTCCATTGGGGAGGCAAAGGTTGCCATAAAGAAACCCCTAGCACAAGGGTAGAGTTCAATCTGCCTAGTGACCACCGGCTTCCAGAGCCAAAAACCTAGCTATGGAGATTAGGAAGGGAGGGCCACAGGCCATTAAACCTGCAGACCACCCTGCTTCAAATAATAATCCTCGTTCTCAGCAACTTTAGGTCCACATACCACAACAAGGTAATCCCTAGCACAAGGTAGAGGACGAACACTAGACTAAGTAGGAGGCCGAGCACCCCCTTTAGCAACCACAGAAAAAGACTTCACCCAGCCCGAAGAACCCCTAGCAAGAGGAGGGACAGACCCGAGTGCAACAACATCAAGAACAAAGCCCTCAACTCTCGCAAAGGAGGAGGAGCCCGCGCCCAGCCCCCCCAGCCGGAATCCCACAACCCCCAACAGAATCTATCGTGGCCAGAGAGGGCACAGACGCCCCAGGCACGGTCTTCCCATCCGCAACAAACTGCAGTAGCACACTCTTAGACTCCCCATTAGCGCACACAGACTTCCTCCTGCTCACGCATCGCCGAAAGACAGAGCCTTTCCCATCCACGCAAACCCCACCCGCATTAGGACCCACGTCTGGCGACCTCCCAGGAGAGCCGAGCCCAAGCGCAGTCCCGACACGCGCAAAGCCGTTCACAGAAATCGCCCGTTGGGCATCATCGGCAGCGTTCCCGCTCTCGCACATTTTGAAATCTACAATAATAAATCGTATCTATTTTTCCTTTGTTGTGGATAAAGAAACTGAAGGTTGTTTTTAACTTAACCAAGACACTAGACTATTGCCAAGAAAGAATATCACTAGCAATGTTAGCCAATACGAATAAAGCACTATTTTAATCATGGGAGGATTTATCATTGGATAAATCTTCAAAAGACTTCTTATTTCTACATTTCTTCTATACATGGTCCTAAGTCCAAAATTTCCAACATTTAATTCTACTCTTACAAGGGATTTTAGACTATTCTTTTCACTTAGACCTCTTGTTATCCCTCATTTTGTTACAACCTTTTATATTGGGTCTACCACCATATGTGGAGTACATCCTTCAAACTATTGTGCATGAATTTTTCCTCATTTCTTCACTTAGTAAAGTGATAACAAGGCCATCCATTTTGGGATCTATAATATAACCACTCAATGCAATGAGTAAATTCTCCCAATATTTGCATAAAGAGCAAAACAACAAAATAAACTTTCTCCTCTTCTAGTTTAGCATCAATACTACCTAGCTAAATCAAATGAGATTAATTTTTTTTGCATGCTTAGCTATTGAGTCTCCTTTCTTCATTTTAACGAATACAATTTTCCTTTTAAATAAAGTTTATTTACTATACTAATTATTTGAATAGATTTCTCTTATTCACTTGTATATATTGAATCTAGTAGCCTCCTTTGAGACATTCAATTGAACAAAATTCAGTAGACACAAATGTATCGTTCACCATGCCTTTTTATCCATATTTCACTAATATTCATCAAAAGTCTCCATGGGTTTATCTTTCCTTTTAATTTCTCTCCATTGATCCTTTTCCTCTGAGATATCCTCCATTTTAGTTTTCATAGCTTGTATGTGGAGCCACTAAACTTCACAGTCTTTGAATGGGATGTGCTCACCATGATTTCTCTAACCACACTTGGATCTATAAAACCACTAAAACATCCCATAGTAACTAAAAAAACACACAACACTACAAGAAAGGCGTCCCTTTTAAATCAAGCCATAGCTTTGATACAAATGTTGAATATATGATAAATAGACACCATAGGAATTTAACCAATGATGCTTTAAATTTGATCAAACAAGTGATATATCATAAACTATTAACAAAACACTACTTAAGAAAACATATAAATATTATGTGGAGAACCCTTTTCCAGAGAAACTCCACAACCAAAGAGATATTGAGCTTATATTAATCTTAAAAATAAGATTACACCAATGCAATCCACATAATTTTCAATGGTCTAATAACATTGTGGCTACTTAACAATACTTCACTTGCATAACCTTATATAGCCTCTATCTCATACACTCAATATATAGAGAAAAAAGAGACATGACAATACAAGTGGTCTCAATAAACTAGTGGCCACCAAAACCATGGCCCACATGTAAAAAACCCATGCACAACTATGCATTGAACATTTAGCCAAGATAGAAACTAATAATACCTTTGATGCCATTATTCCTAGTAGGCATAAGTGCCATATCTCTTAGTAGGTATGACTAGCAAGAATAACTCTCCACAATGAAGATGCCAACTACCATGGGTCTCACTAATTACGACAAGCTGCCCCACTATACATTGAAACATGTACCCAAGAGAAACCAATTAATAACATATTTGACCCCATAACTCTTGGTAGGCACCATTCCCAAGACTAGGACTCCATGATGAAGATGCTAACTATCATGGGTCCCACCAATTGTGACAAGATGCTCCAATCTTTCCAATGTAACATCCTATTGAATATCTTAAGTCCACCTCTTATCCTTTCTATTTTTCTCAAGTATTGCACTATGAAACTTTGGAGCTCATTTTCTCACCTTTTGAGGGGATTATAAGGGATTTAATGATCTCCAAACTAGTCTTTGATCAATTTAATGTGTTCCATTCATTGAGATATTTAATTTATTTATTCTTATACTAAAATTGGAGCTTTGGATTAAAAGTAACACATTCTAGAAGCCGTTAGGAGTAAAACAACATTAGATATAGGATTGCAATTGAAAAACGTATGAATTGTAATATAACTTCACTAAGTATTTGGTCCCTTCAAAGAGACTCCAACACCAATGTTCATCAATTTTGAAGTCTCTCTTTTCCCACAAATCTCTTATTTGATGGGTCTTGTCTCTTTATGTTGTGTGGCCTCACAACTCTCATCATTGTTGTAGTGAATTAACACTTGACGATGTCCCATGAGCTGTTCATTGTCTCTAACGATGTAAGTTATTCTTCCCCTAAATGTATTTGATACTCTTGGTCAACATATATTGATTTGATGTAGAACATGCCACCTCATGTCTACCATGCACTCCACCATCCATAATGACCATTGATTGCAAAACACCACTTGACATTCATTGAAGTTGATTGGGATTTATTCCTTGTTGGATCACACAACCCTCCTCTTTTAGGGATAACATGGGGAACATGCATGCAAAGGAAGCCATCATGGTTCTAGTTGTCTATGATTGAAGTTCCTAATCAATTTGTGCTTACCACATCTTGTTTCCCCATCTATTATTTGTTGAATATTATCCAACAATGATTATATCTTCTCAAACATCTATTCCCCTCATCCCATTATTTTTCTAAAAATATTTCCAAGTTCAATTGGATGTAACCACATCAATTTCCCACAGTTGTATAAATAAGGGTTGTGTCATCTTGTAAATATTTTTGGATTAATATAGAACCAAAATTCTTTGGCTTTCTGTACTAAATAATTATAATTAATTGATTATGATATTAACTTGTAAGAATATGAGTGTGTTCTAGCACTCTATGTTTGCTATTACTCACCTTGGAGAGTGCCCCTTGGCTTAATATTGTATATGTGTACATGTTCATCTACGTATGACCCTAGATTAAGCTAGATTATATTCTTACATTAAATGTCCACATGCCATAGATGTTAGTTAATATATTTATATCACAGGTAGGTTAACATAATATAAGTTGAGGCAACCCTACCATAGGTATACACATGTTCATATTGGAGAATTAGTTGTGTTGTAGAGAAGTTAGCAGGTCACCCAAGTACATGGGCACTCCTTCACCTACTCTTTTTATTCGTTTCTCTAAATCTACCCCATTTCTAACCCTTATCCTCTTTCTATCCCCTTTCTTTTACTAGTTAGAATATGCTAGGCTAGATGCTAAAGTACATTCGTATTCTACATTGTTTGTAGTTTTAGCAGGTGTTTAATTAGTTTTAAATGCCTTCACGTGGGAATAGCAATGAATCTTCTTCAACGCCTATCCCCCTCCTCTCTATCATTCTGCATTCTTTCTTTTAATATGTTAACTATCTTCCCAATTGCGCTTCCCCTTCATAGTCTCTGATTTTTATCCCTTCATATTCTCTGTTTTTTTTCCCATTCATTTCTCTTTTCTTTCATTTCTTTGTCTTCACACAAGCATTTTCTTCTTCAGATCGATTTAACTTCCTTTAGCTGTCTTTCACCATTTTAATCTATATTTTCAAAGGTGGCACACCAATTTTGCATTTAAATCTATTTTAAAAGTTGGATTAAATGTCCAATTTCATAATTCTTAAAAATTGGATAAAATGGTAAACCAATAAATAAGAAACTGCACAATATAATTGAATTTAATGGAATTCGAAACTTCAATCTGCACTCTGAACTATAGACCAGAATTATATTGTCAAGCCAAAAAGTGAAAATCAAATGGAAAACTAATTTGGTTGATGTCGATTACCATAAACCCAGGATGCTCTTGCATCATTTACTAATAAAAGAGGAAGCGTGATCTCATAATAGTGTGTCCTACCTGTGAAAAATCTTTATTTTTTCTTGAAATCACATAATTTTTAGAAAAAAACAATTTAAGTCTACAAGGATTTCATCTGAGGGGGATTGATTTAAGGGGGTTTGATCAAATCCCCTTTGATAGAACCGCCTAGGCTGAAATTAAACCTTCGATAATTTCTCCTCTACACCTATCAAAATGTTGACAACAAAATAAGTTTGCTTCACCTTTAGAAGATCAAATGAAGTCATTTAGACATACCATTTTGTAAATATGTAGCCCTTACTGATAACTTTTCAAAAATTATAACATGTATTATGTTATTTATTGTTATGTATAGTTTCAATTGTATAATAAATACAACTTCATTATGGAAAAACAATAACATCTATTCAAGACATTAGGAAAAATAACATTGTTAGAAAACCATTAAAAAATGCACTCCTCTCCACATGATTTTTTTTGATATATACTAAGAGAAATGTGTAGAGAGTAATATAGGTTTGGAATTTTTTTTAGTACTACAAAAATAATAAATAAATATTTAATAAAAAATAACCAAAAAATGTGTGCACTATAGATTGGAGTTAGCAATCCAATTCCAAGAAATCATAAAAAAATAATTTGTAGTGAAAGTTGCATATTATACAAAATGTTAATCAAAATTAATAGAAAAAAATCCAAATTTATTGAAAAGTAAAAATAAAAATGATAGAAGTAATCCTTAAAAAATTCAAAAAAATACAACTTAAATATACATAGAAAATTCTACATCATCCTTAAATTCGTGATTGTTTTTTGAGTATAATTGACACAAATTAAAAAATTCTAATTTTGAGTGTCCCACTTAGGATAAAAAGTGGTTCACACAATTGCGGAATAGCTTGAATGTTTAACTTCTATAGAATTTTCTTCACAATTATTCAAAAGCAACCATTAACGTGAAGGTTCCCTATTTGTTGGAACTTCTTAGTGACTAAAAAAATTAGTAAGCACAAGAACTTCATACTTTCACTATATTTGGTGGTGGTCAAAGCCACAAGGTTTGAATTCTCACATGCCTTCATGTCAAGTGCTTACCTATAAGTGTAAGGACTCCTTTCCCCTCCCCATGATAGATTTTCAACAAAATTTATGGTGGAAAATCCACCATACTAGTTAATTTTTGGGATGCTCAATGGAATACAACTCAATCTTCCCACTAATTCTATATTCAATTTTATATTTGACTTGTTACTATATTCATATTTTTATTGGCTACTCTCTTCAATCTTAATGAAGACAAAAAGTTTCTCCTTTCTAAAAAGTGAGTATTCACTTGTTGACTCCATTTATTTAACCTTGCTATAGATCATGTGCCCCTCTATGAGACAAATCCTAACTAGGTCTCAAGTGAGAAAAAATTCTATGTAGTTTCACACAATAGGAGATTTCACCCATAAGAAATCCTAGATGACCAACTCCATATTTTACATCTTTGGCTCCAAGACTTCCTCCAAAGCCAACCATGGATTTTTCAATGAGGATGAATATTTTGTCTCTTGGGACAATGATGGCCCTCTCAAACTTGTCAATAGAGATGAGCTATCGACTGTTGCTATGAAGAAGCTTCACTTGTTTAATGGGAAAGGGTTCCTTTAGGAAACTGCTATTTATAGTCATAGTTTTTATATATTACCTTAGACCTATCAATCTTGACCTCACTCTAATAATTCATGTCTTAGGGCCATTAAAATCATTAGAAATTTTGGTCTATCCCTCCAAGTTAAGAATAACTTGATCTTAGCTAGAAAGATTGTTTTGAGACTTGTTATGCCCATATTCCAAGAAATTGCCCCTCCCTTCCCCCTTTAGCCACTTTTATCCCCATGTAGGTGCAGTGTCCCCCATTTAACTTGATACTTACTCCCTTGGCTTCTTATAGGGAGATGTCATCATCTTATAGTCTCAAAATTGTAGAGCTCCTTAAAGTTCCACTAAAATGATGTGATGTATCTCCAAAAAATTGATTGCTATGGAAAGGAATCGACGTAAAAAACCATGGGGACATTAGGTTGACAACTATCAAGGCTACCTATTAAATTTCTAGTCATCCTCGCAATAACCTACCTATGTTGCTACTTCTCCCTCTTATCCTCAACTAAGTCCACCTCTATTATTTGGTCACTTTCCCACAATACTAAAAGCACGTTTGTGTTGCTTTGAAACATTTTATCATGCATGAACTTAGCTACTTTGTTATAATGGAAGAATCTCTTGAAGTCCCTCTTAATTTCTTTGAAGCCTCCTTGATAAAATCTATGACCAATACAGTTTTTGGCCCATGCACAAGTGTGTTTGTTAATGAACCCACTCATAACCAATTCACACACATTAAGAATAGAGAACTAGATGAATTCAACCACAAGAACTTGAAGGAAACCCCTCTGTCTTCCTTGAATGTGACATTGATGCTGCAATTCAACCCAATCTAGTTTATAAGGTTACTCCTATTTTTCCTCTTATCATTAAATTCTTGTTATGTTGATGGGTGTTTTGATACACACAACAAATTATATACAATTACTAGGTATCCTACCTCTCTTGGAAGAAAATTAATCTCCAAGGAAAAATGACTATCCCTAACAACCATATCTTGGTTGTATAGGATTTAACTCAGCGATTGATGTGTTTCTATTCCAATTCAAGGAGCATAAAAAAGCTTATTTCTTTGCTGAAATTCACTATTGAATTAGTTTTCAATAAGCAATACATATCTAACCAAAGTTTTATCTAGATATACATTGCTCAAATAAATAATATAACTTAAAGTCCTAGTAATGGATAATGCACTTATAATAAGAGATACTCAATTTAATAATTTTTAATCGTTAGTTCCTAAAGTTATTTTAATCTAATCAAATTGATGTAACAAAGTATAAAATATTTAAGAAGGAAAGATATAGAGTTAGAGAAACCTAAGCCTGATCTTCCATTTTCCACATATTATTTTTTTGCTAGACATTTTCCACATAATATTAAATGAATAGACAAATTTACAAAATAAAATATATCTTTTCTTAGCTAGGAAATTAACAAATCCATATAGGATGGTGCAATCTTTAATGGGATAAACCAATCATAAAAGAAATCCACATTAAACACCTAAAATTGGCATAGATTAATGAGATACTTCTAAAACTACAACTCTAATGGAAAACAATATAGAGATTGAAAACCATGAGAGGATACAACTCTAAATGAGAAACAAAATGGCATTATATTTGCATTCAATTTTTAATAGTTTCCAACCCTTTTCTCATAAAAAATACTACCTATTTATAGATGTGGCAACACCTCTAGTTCATCTTTTCAAAAAAATATGAATGTATAAGATTAATTCAATCAAAGGGCCATAAATTTAAATAATTTAATTTTAGTGATAAGAAGACCTCCATCATTCAACATTAACAACCTTTAGATCCAAGGCATCCAACTTAAATGACACAAGTTACAAGATATTTCATATTTTTTGAACAAATTTTACAAATGATATTACAATATAATCCATAATAAATAATCGATCCTTAGAAAAGTTGACATTTAACTTAGGGAATATAGGTTCATTTTATTTGAAATAAAAATTTCCAAATAACAAGTCAAAATATCAAATCTCAAATGTCAAATCCAACTTTATTGGCCTCATCTTCATTAGTGACATCTTCAATTAGGATCTCATCATCCATGATAGACTCTTTCCTTTTACACTCCATGAATGTTCTAAATGCCTGGTTGATCACCTCCATGTTGTGTTTTTTATGATTGATTATGATAATTGTGTTTACTTTAAATTGGTTGATGATTAGTCACTAATCATTGCCATGCATGTTGATGAGATGCTCATTGGAAATATTAATATTATGATTAGGGAACTTAAACCTCAACATTTCAGTGCTTTTGACATGAATGGTTTGGGTGTTGCAAGATATTCCTTATTTATGGAGATTAGCAAAGGTCAAGACAATATAAAGTTTTGGCTCAATTAAAGTATGTTGAGACCATTTTACAAAAAAATGATATTAGAAACTGTAAACTAGTAAATGTTCCTTTACCTGTTAGTACTAAATTATCTTTCAATCAATGTCCTAAACCAAATGGTGATTTGAACTTGGTAAAATTATTCCTTTAGGAATATAGCTATTTGTGATCATAGTTTTTATATATTACCTTAAAACCATCAATATTGACCTCACTTTGATGATTCATGCCTTAGGGACCATCAAAATCATTAGCAATTTGATCTATTCCTCCATTGACAATAGCTTGATCCTAGTTAGAAACATTACTTGAGGACCTACTATGCTCATCTTCTTAGATATTGCTCCCCTTTTCCCCTTTAGCCACCTATTGTCACCACATAGGTGTAGTGTCACCCTTGTAAATAGATACCTACTTCTTTGAATACTCTTAGGGAAACAACATCATCTAGTCTCAAAATTGTAGATATTTATTTTCTAGAAATGATGTGAGGTATCTCAAAAAAGTTGATTTCCATGTAAATGCATCAAGGTCAACAACCCCAAGGATATCATGTTATAACTATCAAGGTTACCTATTTAATTTCTAGTCATCCTAGCAACAATCCACCTCTATTACTACTTCTCCCTCTTATCCTCAACTAAGTTGACCTCCACTATCTGATCACTTGCACACAACACCAAGAACACTTATGGATTTCTTTAAAAAATATTATTGTGCAAAACCTTAGCTACTTTTTTCTAATGGAAGAAGTTATTTGAGGCCCTCTCGATTCCTTTGAAGCATCCCTTATGAACTTTATAACCAAAAAATTTCTTGGCCCATGTGGAAGTGTGTTTGCTAATGAACCCACTCATGACCACATCACACACATTAATAAAAAAGTACTATATGAATTTAGCTACCTAGGTTGTGCTCATACTTTGTCCCACTTTGTGATAGAGGGACCAAAGGTCCCTAAGAACTTAAAGGAAGCCTCTATGTTTTCCCTTAAAGTGGCATTCAAGATTGTGATTCAACCTAATTAATTTATAATATTTATCCTATTTTTTCATCTTACCATCCAATTGCCATTCTATTGATGGGTCTCAGTAACTTGGTCTTGGTTGTGCAAGATAATGATTGATGTGTTGCTATTCCAATTAAAGAGGCTTGCAAAAACTTATTTATTTGCTAGAATTCACCACTACATTAGTTGTCAATAAACTATACATATCTCAACAAAATATAACAAAAACATATATTACTTGAATGGGTAATTCATCTTAAAATCCTAGCAATGGATAATGCACTTACATTAAGAGAAATTTATCTAATACTTTGTAAGCCTTAGTTACTAAAATTAATCTAATCTAATCAAACTAGTATTAAAAATACAAAACATTTATGGATGAAAGAAATAGAAATATAAAAACTTAAGCTTGGTCTTCCATTTTCTACGCAACATTGAATGCATAGACAAATTTATAAAATAAAATACATCCTTAGCCAATAAATCCACAACTCTACATATGATGATGTAATCTTTAATGGGATGCCACAATCATTAAAGAAATCCAAATTAAACACCCAACAATTGGCATAGATTAATGAGATACTTCCATAAATGATAGAAAAGAGTGTTCAATTTGATTACATAGAGCATTCTACCCTCAACAAAACACTAGTGATATGAAACTCATATAGATTGATCAAATATTCATAAATTTAAAAGAGTGAAATGATTGAAAACCATTAGAGAATACAACTTTAATGAAAGCAACAAAATGACATTTTAATTCATAATTTTAAAAAAAATTCAACCCTTTTCTCATAGGAAACTTGTCTATTATAGATATGACAATGTACCTCTAGTACATATTTAGAAACATATCACTAGCTAAGATTAATTCAACCCAAGGGACACAAATTTAAAGAATTTAATCCTAGTGGCTAGAAGATATTTACTATTCAACACTAACAACCTTTAGAGCTATCAAAGATATTAGGAGATGAATTAGGACAAATATAATACTTTATTTCTCCTCTTATTTTTTCAATCATATTACATGTTTATAGGATTCTCATATCTTATTTTATAGGAAACTTCCTAAAATAATTTGTTAGAGTAATCATGCATTAACTAATAATTAATTAATCTTTAATTGATTATTAGTCTAATTTATTCTCATACACTTAAGCTAAACTTAGGATTGCTTTATTAATTGAGTTAATATTAGATCATTATGTCTCATTTCATGTGATGTTGACACTTGTCATGATCTGATCCATTTCTCATTTAGGGCTTTGCTCTTATAAGCATTCAACCCTCATTGTAATTACTCACGAAGAATATCTAGAGCTTTCATATCTTCTTGAAAGTTTCTTCTTTAGCTTTTTCTTGTTGAAGAATATTGCATATATTATTTGTAGATCTCTTATGTGAAGGTGTACTTGTTTGTTGTTTGATCCTATGGCTCGTGGTTTTGTGCTTGTTCCATGATTCTACCATGGTATCAGAGCATGGATTCAATGAACCCCTTCTTGATTTATGAGGTTTTTTTCTTCAACAAGGGTTACAGGCTTCAGATCTGAATCCCCTTTGCTTTTTTTGAAAATTTTGGAGGTGGGAATTTTTTGAAGCATTTTTGTGTGAAAAGGACCTCGCTGTTGGATCCAGAGCTATTGAGAAAGTCAAATTTGGCTTTTGTTTCACTTGATTTCGATTTCGTTTATTAGATCTGTGAAGGTTTGAAGAAAGGGATTTTTTGCTAGATCTAGGGGGATGCAAGGTTTGAAGAAAGGGATTTTTTGCTAGATCTAGGGGGTGCCTAACTTTTCAGGATGTTTTGAGCCCAAACGGACCTTAGCATTGCATTCAGAGCAACCAAAAACCCTAAAAACACTTGTCAAATCATCAAATTTGGTGAAGTTGGCCTCTGAGGCAAATTTTTTTGGTACAAAGGCCCATATGACCCCTGTATGGATTCCTGCACGTTGTTCGAGAATTTTTTTTTGCAAAAATAGGTTATGCGTTTTTTGTTTTTTAAAATTTTGTTGTTTTGAAATTTTTTAAAATAAAAAAAAGTATATTTAAAAAGTTTTTTTAAAAAAAACAAAAGTTGGGCGGATTTTTTTTAGGTTGGGGATGCATTTATTAATATACCCGTAGGTACTTGCTATGGCAGGCCCTACGGCCTATTAATGTTGTCTGCCAGCGGCTTTAATGCCACCGGTGGCAACTTCATCCGCTGGTTGGCGACTTTCAAAAAAGCTGGCCACAAACTTCTTTATTATTTTTTTTTTAAAATTTTTTTTTGTTGTTTTTTATGAAAAAACAATATTTTTAAAAAATAAGTCGAATTGCACAAATGCTGTGACGGCCATATGGCCGTCATTTTTAGGCTATCAGTTTTGCTGCGACGGTCATATGGCCGTCAAATTTAATGTAGTGACTTTGTCTTTTGCCCTTTGAGGGCGGTTTTCTTCTGGAGGCCATAACTTTTGCCCACGATGTCGAAATCGGGCAAACAAGATATCGTTAGAAAGAGGACTCATAGTACTTTCCAATGGTGTAGGAATTTTTTTGGAGATTTTTTCTTAGGTTCCTATTATTTTCAGTCAAATTCAGATCATCTTTTCTAGAGTTGCCTTCAGTGTTTTCGACATAACTTTTGCATACGACGTCAAAAATGGGAAAACGAGATGTCATCAGAAAGATGGTTCTGAGATCTATACAATGGTGTAGGTGGTTTCCATATTTATTTTTATTTTTTCTAAAAATACTTCTTCTCAGCTGTAGTCTTTTTTGGATCTTATGGGCTCACATTGCATGTTTTTATCATCTGTAAATGCACTGAGATAAAGTGCCTTTGTATTGCACCCGTATAATGGGATATTGCACATCACTTTGTGCCTTATTTTACTCACACTATTATATAAAGTGCCATGGGGTTTAGTGCTTGCCTTTGTTTTGCCTTCATACCTTTCTCTTGCATGTGTGCACCCTTTATATTTGCTTGTACTTTCATGTCTACACATTCAGATGTTCTAGGTTCTTTATCATGCACTACATTCAGGCATTCAATTTTAGTGTACCTATCATACCTCTCCCTTGTTAGCATTATGGGGGGGTTTCTACTGTTGGTGCTAATGCTTCCTTGGTTTCGCTTTGGAGTGAGCTATGTATACAGTATTTGTTCCTATGTACTAGGCGGATACAATGACTGGTTACCCATGCATTTTGGTGAGATGGAGCACTTACCATATGGACACTCTTGTATTCCTATTTTTGGAGGCGACCTTCCATTTTTCACTTGATTAGTTCTTCAAACTATTGGTACTTGTGCCATCTATATCTTTGAGTTCTTGATGTTTGCCTTGGTTTGCCATCGGATTTGAGTAGTGTCATTGGGGGCACTCATATAGATTCTTGTCTTCTTGATCCTGATCATCATATGTTTCAGCGAAGGTTCTTTTTTTAGCATTTCAACAATCATTCTATGGCAGTGTTTGCAACTTCTTCATGCACCAGAGGTATTCTTTTTTGTTCATCCTTTGTTCCTATATTTTGGGACAACCTTGTCTTGTTTGAAGGCTTCTTTAGTCCTTCACTTGGATTTCATCTCTTTTTGGAGTGGATTTTTTCCCATGAGGTTTTCTCTATTTCTCCACATTATAGAGATATTCTGTTTGTACATAGGTACCTTATTTGGCCTTGTTTGCTGGGACCCATCATGCATTCTTTTTTAGGGTTTTTAGCTACTCCCTAAGTTCATCTTAAGGGGGGGTGTTAGAGTAATCATGCATTAGCTAATAATTAATTAATATTTAATTGATTATTACTCTAATTTATTCTCATACACTTAAGCTAAACTTAGGATTGCTTTATTAATTGAGTTAATATTAGATCATTACGTCTCATCTCATGTGATGTTGAAACTTGTCATGATCTAATCCCTTTCTCATTTAGGGCTTTGCTCTTATAAGCATTCAACTCTCATTGTAATTCCTCACAGAGAATATTTGGAGCTTTCATATCTTCTTGAAAGTCTCTTTTGTAGCTTTTTCTTGTTGAAGAATATTGCATATATTATTTGTAGATCTCTTGTGTGGAAGGTGTACTTGTTTGCTGTTTGATCCTGTGGCTTGTGGTTTTGTGCTTGTTCCACAATTCTAACATAATTCTCTTGGGAAAACAAATAATTATGGGCATAACCAAACTATAACAAATATTCACGGGAATAAGCAAAATCTAAACAAACTAACAAGCAATACCAAGACTTATAATGATGTAATATTCCTAAAATACCCCATATTACATCATTCACTAAATACGGATAAATCGACTAACAATACTTTATGACTACATTCAATAGTTCATAAAAAATATAAGGTAAGAGTAGGGACATACACGTCTACTAATGACAAGCAATAGTAGAACTTGCCTCACTATGTTTTTGAACTTTTTCAAGGATAGGGACTAACACATCTATTCAAGGTCATGAAAGTTTGGATAGTGATAAAAAACATCTATCAAACATTAGTTATGAACAATGAAACACACTTATGGTCACAAAAATTATGATTGGGGACACACATCCAATCATAATTACTCCATAAATGTGATTAGGGACAAACACTTCCAATAACATACACCATCTTGTGACTGAGGAAAAACACATCCATTCAAAAACAACCAACACTTGTGATTGGGGACAAAAACATCCAATCACAAATACTAACTTTTGATTTGATTTAGAAAATGTATTTCTCCTCACTGTTCTCGTGTGGAGGGTCTTCAGTAGATATTTCAAAAATACAATCATCATCATTGTTTGCAACTATTGCCTTATTTGTAGTTAGCTTTCCATTAAGGAGATCCTTGGAAAGTTGAATGCAATTCATAATGATGTGCCCCTTTTTATTGTAATAGTAGCATAAAATTCTATCCTTGAAGAAAGTTAATTTGATCCCCTTGAAGTAGAAGAACTAGATTTAGAGGAATGGTTAACCTTATTTTTGAAAAGCATTAAAGTTTCTTCTATAGTTGAATCATTTTTCTTAGTTCCTTCATCAATCAAGGTAGATATTAGATTTCTAGAGTAGCATCCACTTTGTTCAATGTGAACAAAATATTACTATAGTTAGAAGACATGCTAATCAACAAAATAGCGTTTGCATCATCATCATCTATCTTGGATTTTATCTAGCTAGTTGATTCATTAGGGAGCGAAACTTATTGATGTGTTGAACAATATTGTCACCTTCCATAATTTTAGCCCGAACAATTTCTACTATAGGGCCATCTTTGCACTTGATGCTTGTGATCCAAATAAAGAATCGAGACCATTGTTAGATTCTGTGAGAAGCGAGAACTGAGCCAGGATTTGATGTCGGTCATAGATCACATGCAACTTCACTCAACAAATGATCAAAGATCAAAATAACAGAATGAAGAGAAATATGAAATGAGAGAAAAATGGAGACAAGGCAAGAGAAAATGTAGAATACTCTCAATACTCTCACCAATCCATCATCGAACTAGCCGAACTAATGGAGCTAGGTGAATTTATGAAGGTGAGAGGAGAGTGCTCAATATATAGAAAAATAAGGGAAAACACATCCAAGAAGTGAATTAACTCCTACTACCCATAAAAGGTGGGAGGTTTCACCTACTTGGGAAATGCCAAAACATGTGGCATAACCTCCTCAAATGAAGACAAGAGAGAGGTGGCACATAAATCCAAAAGAGTGTGAGAAACCTGTTGTGTAGTCTCACAACACGCCCCATTTTGCTACTTCGGCAAAATGTCGACCCCCTTTTTTTTTCTTTCTTTGCCATTTTTGCTTTGTTGTTTTTGTCCGCCTCGGTGTGGTTTTAACTGATGCTTGGCCGGTTGCTGGTTGTTTTCTCAGTTTCACTTGGCCTCTTTGATGATGCACTTTTGCTTCTCAGTATTTCAGTGTTTTGGTATGTCCTTTATTGTTTATTCTATTATCGAAAAATTAGAATTTCAGAGTCTTGCGTCAGTCAAAAGAGTTTGTGTCTTTAAATAACTCTAGTTCCGCCTGGTATTTTATTAATCGAATTGTATAAACATGGTAATTTTCTCTTTTATTGAAGTACAGTGCCTTATTGTTTTCTTTGAAGTAGAAAGTCAAAAACCGGAAAGTCTTCTTTGAAATGTCGTCAAGTATATCTTTCAATTTTGGTTTCCAGTTTTTGTTCTTTTGTTCTGTTGTTTTTTCTTTTCTCGGGAAGTATATCCCAGATCCCGATGTTATGCAAATTTTTTTCAAAGACATTATCGGAAGCTGTAACTCCGGTGATCATCATTAATCTCATGTCTTTAATGGCATATACCCTATATAAAATTAGCGTGACATGTAACTTCCATGAATAGTCACCGCGCCATCTTTCTTCTCAAATGGCAAGCCAGCTCAAAAATCTAGGTGTTCGTGATTTGAACCATAATCCGCAATGATTACACCTTTATTCTAGGAATTAATGTGAAATAATGGGTAATTAATGAAGGTGGCGAACTACCTATGTACTTGGTACCACCTCAAGCGTGCAATTGCTCTTACAACACTCCACTTTGCATCATATTGCAAACTTGCTAAAGACATTGAATTCACGGAGCTAGTTTGGCGCACAAGTAGAGGTAAATTTTTTGAGAAACTAAGTTGCGGCTACCCAAGGGTTTTTGAAGTTGTACTATAAAGAATCACCATTTTAACCACAACCAGGTATGTTCTGTATAATTGATTTATTGACAAGAGTTTCTCAAGATAGAAATCTTCGATAATGGTATTTTCTCATTTTGAAATTGGGATATTAATTTTCCTCTGAGTTGTTAAATTTGATCAAAGAATGAATTGAAAATTTTATGAAATGTAATGTTTGGTTAAATTTAACCCTAACTCGCACATATAGACAACTATTTTGAAAAATTGCATAACACATTTTATTGAAAATGAGCACTTCTGAAGCAAGAGCAGAAGACGAATTCAAATAATGCAATTCACAGGTAGTACCTATTAATGTGGTGGTCACAGATACCCACAGGGGATGGTCTTCTGACATTGAAATTTGTTCACAACTGCTGCAAGAAAATGCTACGCAATGTACTAAAAATGTCGTATCAAATGGGTTACTTCCTATAGGAGGGTTTCCACCAGTGATGGAAGCTCTAGAATTAGTAATGCAATGTATAAAATATTATAATCCAACCAAAAGGATTGTTGAAAAGGAAGGAAGAATTTATGCAAACTTGTCTCAAAATGAAATTATGTGTACTGTTGGTCTCCCCTCCTACACAAGGATGTTCAATGTCGACCTGAAAGAAAAGGCCAAGACATATTAGAGTGCTGAAGAATGTAACAGAGAAATTATGAGCACCCAATGGTGCCAACAACCAATCACACCACAAATCAAGGTAATTCAGAGGTTTGCGTTTAAACAAGAAACACAAGACATAATAACTTTGCTAAGCAGAGTAGCTAGTTTAAGAGATGCAAGTAGGTTCGAACCTTGGATGTTCGTGATAATATCTCAAATGATAGAAGGTCCTGTAGAGTTGCATTGGGGAAAATTGATAAGCGACAAGTTACATGAAAAAATTACTACATTCCCCAAAACCAGATGTTTCTACATGTTGTCATATGTTATTTACTCCTGTGCTATGAGAGCTAGTAAACAAGGATTAAAATAGGTTGGTACTCTAGGCACAAAATTTGGCAATAGTTTGATATACACACATTTACCCCAAATCACTGTTCACGAGTATAAAGGTGATTACAAAAAAGTTAATGATTTGTTTTCCATGAAACTGGTGAGAACAATGGAAGTTGATAAATCTAAGAGATTATCCCTGGAAGCACAAAGTGCCATTCAACCTATGGGAGGCTAGTACATACAGTTCCCAACTTACTCCTATATCAGAGTGGAGGGATTTGATGGACACCCATTTATGTTGCCCATATACCCTGCAAACAAAATTGTTTTATTGGAATTAATGAGACAGTTAAAAACATCCCATAATCTTTATAGCCATGCTCACTAAAATTCCTCTTTCAAATTTCCTATTACAATAGGGAATTATAAGTGCAGTGCAATCAAGGTGGCTGATTTATGTGAGGAGCAACTGAAAACCTACAATTTTGAAGAATTTTCACTTCAAAGAATGTACTATGATGTTGAAGGAAATATTGAAAGAAGCATAGCTCATTATCATGCTCATGTACCTCATTTAGAAGATTATTGGCTTAATTGTGAAGACGAGCACGAGGTCAGAAGGAAAAAGTATGAAAGAATGACTCTAGGGTTTGCTCGAATGCTCAAACTCTATGATATCCCAAACCAATTGGTGGAAGATGATGGTTAGGTGCTAAATCAATTTTATAATAATGATAGGATATATGATGAACCCATTCAAGACCTAGGTGTTGATGATGAAGACATGACATCAATTGATGATTTTACTAGGCTAGTCATAAGGTACACTCAACACTGTATTGATGATTTTTGTAAAAGTTTAAGAGAAAGAGGAATCAAACCCATCTACTTAGAAGAGAAAAGAAGAAAGCAAAGAGATAAAACTGCTTTTGAAAGTGGAGAGCCTATCAAGAAGAAAATAAAGAATAGCAAGGCTACTCTAGGTGTTAGAATTGAAGAAAGAACCCCTTAAGCAAAAAGACATGAAGTTCCCACAAAGTTATCAGAAAAACATAAAGATGCAGAGACAGGTAAAGATAAGTCTAAAGCAAGACCTAAAGGTGCATCTTCTTCTATGGCCAGATCGAGAACTAGAATAACTATTGATTAAGGAACAAGAGTAACAAGGAATGTTGGTACACAAACTAGATCTGCATCTCAAAGAGCTGCAACATTATTTACTTCTCCCCCTTCTATTAATATGGCCAGTATGAAACACGCATTGGGTGGGACTCTTGTGGCTTTAGAGGAAATTTTTGAGGAAGATGATGCTAGAATTAAGGAACAAGTAGATAAATGGGGTGCTATGTGGGAGAAGATAAAAGAAAAGAAATCCAAAGACAAGCCCATAGTACACTCAGTGATAGAAGAAATGTAGGATACAAGCTCTAATCCATAAATATTGAAGAAGAAGAATTTATTCAAGGGATGCTCACCTCAGAGGCAGGAAATCCTAGCATACTTGAAATGGAAGCAGGGGGAAATGGAGAGAAATATCTTGTTGATAAGAGAGTTATTGAAGATACTCTTGATTCTTAATTTTCTTTTGAGAATGTGCAAAATGTTAATGAACACTTGCAGGTCTTTGATGAAACATGTAAAGGCCATGCTAGAATTGAAATTGAAACTGAAACTTTAGAAGAAGAGGCTACATAGTTCACAGGAAATGGAATTGAAAATGAAGAGAATCCTGGTGTAGCTGTAAATGAAGAAGATAAGATTTAGAGAGAAGAATAAAAAAATCTGGATAGATAGGAAAACATAAGTCTCCAAATAGAGGGGTGTTGCCACAATAGTGGTTTATGCTTTCTGGGAGATCTTGATTTTTGCTGAAATCACATATTTTTAGAAAATATAATGATTTAAGCTTTGAAAAGTTCCATTTAAAGGATTCCAATTAAAGAGGGTTTGATCAAACCACCTTAGACCAAGCCCCCTTGGATAGAACCCCGCTAGTTTTAAACCATACCTATAATGGTGTCTCCTTTTTACCTATCAAAATGCTGATAAAAAAACCACTTTTGATTTACCTTTTGGGGGATCAAATGAATTCATTTGAAATTTATTTTTTGTAAGTATGTAGTCCTTATTATAAGCTTCCAAAAAAGTATAATTTTATTTAAATTTAATTTGATTATTATATTTATTTTTTATTTCTTGTGAATGTAGGTTTTTCACTGAAAATGAAGCTCTTTGTTCTGCACATGTGGAAAAATAGCAGATTATCAAACAAAAAATATGAAAAATATGAGTGCACTAGATATTGAAGTCCTTGATCGACCAAAAAAATAAAAATTGAATTTTGATACATACAAAAAAAGTTACGCGTTATACGGCCTCACTATGTTTGAATTGTAATTGGTTTGACTTCGAAACTTGATTAAAGAAAAAATATTCAATAAAAAACTATCTAACCAAGTGGAAGCACTAGATATCAAAGTTATAAATCTAAATTCTAAAGGATTAGAATTTTATCCTTCATGAAAAAAAAGTTATGCATTATATGGTGAGCGTCACTTTTTAAAAATGTTGTTTTATGAAAAAAATATTTTTTGAGGGAGATGGAAAAAGAAGTGCAATCTGATTCCAAAATTTTTGAAAAATATATATTGAGAATCTATAGAAAAAATTTCACAAAACTCTAGTTTGCATTATCTTCAAATTCCTCACGGTTTAGCCACTATAGGTGCCCGAAAGTGAAGATTTAGTTAAAAAAATATTTTAGTGTCTAGTTTGGCCAAAAATTGTAAACCACTATTGTGGGATCACCCAGAGGAGGCAGTGCCAAACCCTATTAATCCCGAGTCTATGTAAAATGCTGATAAATATATTCCTATTTCACAAAATATGGCAAGTCATAGAGATGTAATTCCTGAATCAAGTAATAAACAGAGACAAGAAAGAGTTATAGAGGTACAACAAGATGATGATACACCTGATTGGTTAATAAGGGAATTAGCTTCTCCAGTGGAAGTAAAAATATTACCTCTGAACCTCAGTAATTTCATACAAGAACTAAATACTCCTAAACCTAGGCGTAGAGAAAAAGCAAAGCATTCCATACAAAGGAATGCAAATGGTAATAAAACTATCCAGATAGCTACTCCAACAAATGACGAAGATAGACATGAGATAACGCCTAAGGAATATAAAATCACAAGTATTAATCTTAGACACTCATCTTGGCAACAAGAACTAGAAGAAATAAAAGTGAATTTGAATGCTACTGTTGCCAAAGTACAAAAATATAAACAAAAGAAAAGAGAATTGAAGGAACGAGTTGCTACATTGGAGCATTTTATCAAATCATTGACTTTATCTGGTCAAGAACAAGCTGAATTGCCCCAACATCTGGTGTTGATGTCACAAGAGCAAGTAGATGCCATTGCTGCAGTTCATCATAAAATGAATATATTTGAAGAATGGATTGAATATTGGATAAAATAGGGAGATGAATTTATTACAAATGCAATAAAAATGTATAAGGAAGCATACCATCATTAAGAGAAATTGAAAAGATTTGAAGATGAATGGAAACTTTTCCAGGAGCAAGTCATTGACGAAAGGAAAAATATGAAAATTCTCATACAAAAAGATGTCCAAGAGTTAATACAAAACATTATAATATCAGAACCTGAAATTTCATTGCTAGGAAAGTGGAAGAAAAATTTGAAATGGGAAGTTGACATGTTAGTACAATGTATTGAAGGATTTGAAAAGGTCACCATTGAGTGCAGAAGACTGATAAGATAAAATTAAGAACTTATTGAAGTATTGTCACGTCAAAGCTTTGATCCCCAAACATTAGGGTAGGATGGGAAGGAAGCTAAAGCTTTCAAAGAATGGATAGAAAGAATAAACAAAGATCTTGTTCAATTGTTGACAAGGGAAGTCATTGATAAAATAATACAATGCAAAAATATTATAGTCAACTATGAGGTAGAAAAGGCACAAAAAAATGATGCCATACTTCAAGTGACTAAAGAATATATTAGGCTCAAACTTACTTGGAGAGAAATACGAAGGATTTCAAAGGAACACATGCATAAAAAACTAAGAGCTTTTCGAGAGTACTAATAAAAGAAAGGAGGAAGTCCGAAACCAGGGCCATAAGCGAATACAAAAGAACCGGATATCGAATACCAGAAATATAATAGAATTTATTTGTTGTTAATTTTATAGGTTGGTCCCAGTCTCGGTAGGTGTTTTTCATTCCAGTATTTCAAAAGAAAGTTTGTAGCCTCAATGAAGATAAAGTGCTTGTGCTGAAGTATGGAGAAAAGCGTTGTTGCGGATAAAGTCAAAGCTTTGACTTATTCTAGAAAGTTCTTGATGATAGTTGGTATATGCCACGTGACACATTTTCATTTTTTGTTTCTGATTTCTCTAAGATACTTTTAAGTTGAACTTCTGAAGTGCCTTGTTTCTATAAAAGGCCATCTCCTCCCACATTTTTATTTTAAGTTCAAAATTTCTGGATGTCGGAGGAGCAAAAACTTCTTTTAAGTTTTGTTCTTTTTTCCTATTTTTTGAACCATTATGGCGTAAAACTTTGTATGCACATAGACATTAATTGATATCAGAGCTTTATGGATAGCTACCTATTTAAGTATCTTTTGTAGCTAGTTTTGTAAGTTCAATTGAACAAGACTGTATGCTGTGCCGTTTAAGGGTGCATACAAAACCTATTTAGTGTCCATAAACGAAACCCTCTCTTTAAAAGCTTGCACCATTTTATACATAGTTGTGAAGCAATCTGGTGAAATATA
Organism: Sequoia sempervirens; assembly: GCA_007258455.2. Classification (NCBI taxonomy): domain Eukaryota; kingdom Viridiplantae; phylum Streptophyta; class Pinopsida; order Cupressales; family Cupressaceae; genus Sequoia; species Sequoia sempervirens. The sequence goes on from VDFB02193867.1 coordinate 183,075,880, forward strand.
AAGCGGTTTGCTTTGTTTTGATTAATTCTTTGGGGCATCCATGGAGAATAACTGGGATAAATTTTAATTTTTTTAGCATTTTTTATGTTTTGCTTTAGATTAGATGTTAATATTTTTGAAAATGTTCTAAAAAAAAATACAAGTGAATGGAAATAGTTTTGTTGATTTTTTTTAAATTTTCCATGAAATTGCTGAATGCTTAACGCTAAATTTACTTAAGTGATAGCAAACAATTTGTTTTATTCATGAAATATTATGATGAATCTTTCGATTTCATGATGTCATTTGATGATAAAAATGAAGTTTTATGTGAAATGTTAGTAATACTTGATAAATCTGGAAACAACCATTGTACCCTTTGAGATTAACAACAAATTATCACATCATTACCCTAGAGCTATGTTTAGTGCAATCATGACCTCATTTACGAAGACTTGGGATTAAACGAGAGTCAATCTTTGTTCTATAAATGCAGAATTCTTTCTTAGGTTGTCTTTGTTTCATATCTTTCAAGAAAGGTATGATTTTTGCTGTCTTGTTCATGGAGATTCTATTCGAGTTGTTTACTGCGAGTAAAATCGTTGTCAACAGGAACTGGCACTAGAAGGAGGGCCTATTATTGTTATTTTTGGTTTTGTTAGGTTTTAAACTAGATTTCCATAGAACCACTAGATCTCAGTCTAATGATCCTAGGGTGACCTTAGTTGAGCTTATTGGTTGAACATTGTCCAGACCTCAAAAGTATGCAAGTTCAAGTTCCAATCCAAAGATTCCAACCGTTGTTACACCATCACCCCCTGTAGTGATGTAATTCTTTAATGTGGAATCACCGATTTAATTTGCTGTATATAATGATTTACCAAAAAATCTTGATAACTTGTGTCCTAAGTATTATTTTCACAAAGATGCTGAAGAACACATCAGTATATTCGAAGATACATGTTTCTGAGAAAGAATTCAACATGAAGACGTTGTGTGTCGATTGTTCCCTTATACTTTGAGTGATGACGTTTACCAGTGGTATATCAATTTTCCTATTCCATCAGGTCATGGAAAGACATGGAAACTCAATTTTTAGCTAGGTTTAGAATACCTACAGATCTTGCCTTGCTATATCACCAATTCGCTCAAATAAAGAGGTTCAAAGGAGAAATTATAACTGCTTTTAATGACAGATTTCAAAAGGCTTATTCTAGGGTACAATCACCTTATATAGTGGATAGTTTCTTTGCTATCATAGTTTATTATACAATAGTAGATCCTTTGACTGCTATGTTTGTGAAGCGAAGAGCCAATCCTCCCACTACTTTACCAGAAGCTTATGTTGAAGTCGTAAGTGTGAATTTAGAAATGAAACATCTTGGAAATGGATCATCCACAAATGGCGGAAATGAATTAAGTATTTACCCTACCCCGAACACAAATGGAGTCCCTATAGTTCATCCCATGACTCCCAACATTTATCTTGTAGTGGTCCAAAATGGGACATTTCCTCAAAATACTCTTTTTCAACTAGGAAATAGTCAAGCTTTAGTCCCACACCCTGGTCCAGCTATTACAAAGCTACCTCCTAATGGAAATTCTTTTTTCTCACAAACTCAAGAAAATCAAAATGTCAAAATTTCTGAGGAAAAGGAAGACATGAAAGAAGTCATAGGTCAACTCAAAAGATTGACTATAAAAGTTACACAATTAAGAAATCATAATTTTTATTCTCAAAAAAATAATTCGAATTCTCAAAATCAAGTGTATAATGCTCCCAGGCCTTTTAGACCATGGAATACACACCCTAATAATGGGGGAGTATCAACACCTTTGGATAATCCCGATTCAACCGATGAAAAGTTTACATCAAAAGTGAACTTAGCTGACCTTGCAATGAAAAATTAGTGTAGAATTCATAATACAAATCCTCATTCTGAAGTGGACTGTTCACAATTCAAAATCACTTCAGATGTTTTCCTTGCTACTACTCATCATAATGGGCATTGTGATTCTCAACCTCCTAAAGGAAATGAATTAGTTCCGGTAGGATATGACTCTGCCTTAGTCCTAGAAAGTTATGAACATTTCAAATTACCTTCAATTATTACAAATCATGCTCATAGATATGAAGGTGATGATTCGACTATGCATTTGGAGACATATACTTTTCCTTATCAAGATGAAAATGAGCCTATAGAAGAAATGGATGAAATACATGTTTTTCAACAATATTAGAGGGGACATAATTACAACACGAGGAATAATGCTAATAGTGGAGGTAGATTCAATGGACCTCTAACAACGTCCATCCTACCAAATAACCTTAATACTCCACCTGATGACAAACAAGCAATAATCCTAGATTACCTAAGGTGACTTCTCAGTACAATTCATCAAATGTTTCAAAAGGTGAAAATATTGATCCCGCTGATCAAAATAATTTGACTAATTACTTAGCGGAAGAAATCAAGAAAGTAAAGATTAGCCTTTCTTTGATAGAACTGCTTAAAACGCCTATGATCAAGAAAGCTTTATTAAATACTTTGGAAGATTTTCCTAAAGAGAGCAAATCCAAGGATGTTCAAATGAAAGACAGTAAAGCTAAAACAAAAGACAAGAACATTGTTCCCATAGCTGACACACAAGTAGCCTTTTATAAAGGAAAACTAGAATCCTTGCCATTTTTTCTCACTTTGAGAATATTTGGTAAGAACCTTCACAATTGCTTAGTAGACTTTGGAGCTTCTACTAATGTGATGCCGTTATCCATATGTCAAACATTAGGTTTAACTCTTGCAAATTATTTAAAGAAGGTCACTCAACTTGATAAGACATAGGTAAATGTGATAGGAGAGTTGACTAATATCCACATGCAATTGGCTTCTGACCCCATAATCCATATTACATTGAAATTCAAGTCGTGGAGATACCAGATACCTATGGTATGCTTTTGAGTAGAGAATGGTCTAAAATGTTAAATGGATACATGTCCACTGACTTCTCACACGTGGTTACCATGGAAAGAAGTGCCTAATCAAATCACAGTTGAAAGAGAACCTCATATGAAATACATGATCACAGATTATAATCAGAAAAATGAAGTTCTATATATCGATGTAGAACTAGGAGTTTATAAAATATGCAGTTCAGGAGTTAAAATTGAAGAAGTTTTCACTTGTGATGTCGAGAAATCTAATGAGCTAATTCCTGGAGCAGATATTTTAATTGAATCAAATTGCGACTCCTCTAAGGAGGAGAATGATCCTTATGATAAATTTGAAAATAGTATTATTGCAAAAGCTCAAGAGAATGATAAAAGTAAAATTTCACTAAATTTTTTGTTATTGCAGGACTGGTGCCGATTGCACAATGTTGCACATTTAGAGAAAAACTGTATGATTTGTTTGGAGATAATCCACAAAATTGAGAGCTGATTTTGTCTAGGACATGACGATATCACAAGAATTGAACCGGAAGCACATGAGAATGAAGATCAAAATATACAGAATGAAAATATTTGTACAATGACGTCGAAGAATGGTAAAATATCGATTACAGATGATCAAGCTTGGATTCTTAAATTGATGGATCAAAATCAGAACAAGGAATTGGAATTGGAATTGGAGTGGAACTTATCAACCCACAAGGTAAGTCCTTTCTTGTTGCATATCGATTGCAATTTCAATGTACTAACAATGTGGCAGAATATGAGGCTCTTATAGATGGCTTTATCTTGACAATCAAGAAAAAGGCTAGAATCCTCAAGGTGTTTGGCGATTCAGAATTGGTAGTTAAACAAGTCTGCAAGCAATATATTTTCCATTACAAAAGATTATCTAATTATCGACATAGAGTGTGGGATCTGATCGAAGAGTTTGATGCATTTAATATTACTCAATCCTAAGAAGATTTAATCAGAGAGCAGATGCTTTGGCGACTGCTGCTAGTACTTTGTAACCTTTGGAAACTTCAGATTTGAAAATATTCATAGGTGAATTGGTACAATTACCTTTGGTTCCTAATAATGTTACTGACCTACAAGTGTTCGAAGATGACAGGCACATACTGGAATTCATTACTAATTCCGGTATTTTTGAGGCACAAATTATTGAAGAAATAGATCGCCCTGATGTTGAAATTCAAGATGAATAATTAACTCAAGTCAAAGATAATAAAATTCTGAACGAAATAATTGAGTTAGAACGATTGTTCGATATTATCAGATAATCAGACAAAAAGATTTACCTCAAAGTGAAGGAGGATTATCTGAATTATATAATTTGAATACTGAAGAAGATCCTAAGAATGTACTTATAGGGAAGGTTTGTACTAAAAAAGAGAAAAGAAATATTGCTCAGGAACTTAAAGATTATTGGAAATTCATAACATGGACATATGAAGATTTGAAGATGAATGAAACTTCTATCATCACACATACTATACCATTGAAGCCTGATGCAAAACCTTTCCGACAGAAAAAACGTCCAGTGAATGCACTTTTAGAGCCTTTAATTCAAAAGGAAGTTCAAAAACTATTGTCAGCCAAGATAATTTTTCCAATCAGACACTCTACTTGGGTGGCGAATTTAGTCCCAGTTAGGAAAATGAATGGAGACATCCGATTGTGTGTAGATTTTCAGAATCTCAACAGAGCATCTGAAAAAGACAATTATCCACTACCTTCACTCGAAGAAGTGTTACAGATAGTTAACGGTTCACAAATGATGTCCTTTTTGGATGGATTTTTGGGGTACAATCAAGTAGGAGGATTGGATGAAAACAACTTTCACCACTAAGTGGGGAACTTTTTATTACAGAAGGATGCCGTTTGGATTGATAAATGTTGGGGCTACATTCCAAAGAGCAATGGACTATGCTTTTGGAGAATTGATAGGAAAATTCATCATCATTTACATGGATGACCTTACAGTATTTTCTAAAGATAGAAGAGATCATGTCCGAGATCTCAGAGCGATATTACAAAAGTGTGAATCTTACGGAGTTTCCCTAAATCCTAAAAAATGTATTTTCGGGGTGACTGAAGGAAAGTTATTGGGACATATCATTTCTGAACATGGTATTTGAATCGACCCAGACAGAGTGAGTGCACTACTCAAATTACAGCCCCTAGGAAGTAGAAAAGAATTGAAGCCATATTTCTGTAAGATCAACTTTGTTCAAAAATTTATTATAGGATTTTTTGAAATAGTGAAGCCACTCAATGATATGTTTAAGAAAGATGCCAAAATAGAGTGGACGAATGAAGCTAAGATCACCTACGATACTATAAAGATTGCAATCACAGAAGCACCAATACTGGTAAGTTCAGATTATATTAAACCTTTTTATATTTACTCATTCACTTTTGGTCATACTTGTGTTGTAGTATTAACACAAAAAGACAAAAATAAAGAAGAAAAACCAATTGCTTGTATGAGCGCTCCATTCAAGGAAGTAGAATTGAGATATGAAGATGTTGACAAACCATCCTTTTCTTTGGTCAAAGCCGTACGCAAGTTTAGACATTACATCCTCAGGAGTATAGTTAAGGCTATTGTCCTAGATTCAATTGTCAAGATGTTGTTGAAACAAAGTGAGCTTGGAGAAAAGAGAGCTAAATGGGTTACTATATTACAAGAATATGATTTAGACATCATACCTATGAGGTTGGTCCGAGGACAAGCCTTGGTTAAATCTATTGCAGAAATAGATCCCAAAATTTTGAGTCAACAATACATGTTGGATGAAAAGGACCAAGAAGACTGGTATTCAAACATTTGGCATTATTTGATCAGCCATACTTGTCTTGATCATATGCAAGGAAATCAAAGAAGAGCCCTCAAGATGAAATCATAGAGTTATATAAAGGAAGATTCAATGCTCAACTGCTATAGCTAGTGATGGAGATGCATCCCTTTTCACAATGGGGATTAGACTTTATTGGAAATATTAATCCTCCATCCTCAGTTGGACATAGATTCATATTGACCACTACAAATTACTGTACTCGATGGATAAAGGCGTGCCCCAACAAACAATGCACTACTGATGTAGTCATCAAATTTTTGGAAGAAAATATTCTCACCAGGTTTGGAACGCCATATGCTTTGGTATGTGATAATAGCCCTGTCTTTGCTTCATTAAATTTTTCTAATTGGGAATTTGAATATGGCATAACATTAATTTTTTTTTCTAATTATTATCCACAGGGAAATGGATTAGCTTAATCATCAAATAAGAATTTTTTGGATATAATTAAAAAATTGATTGAAAAGAACCCTAGGGAATGACATTCTTTATTGAGGTTCTCCCTATGAGTAGATCGTACTAGAATGAAAGCTGTATTAGGGAATTCTCCTTATCATTTGGTTTATGGGGTAGATCTTATACTCCCAATAAATTTAAAAATCCCTACCTGGCAGTTTTCTCAAGAATATATTGAATTAGATGGTCAAACTGAAGCTCGATTGTTGCAATTGATGCATTTAGATGAGAAACAAACATGAGCCATAGGTCATTTTTCTAAACATCAATCCATAGTGAAAAGATGGTTTGATAAACGTGCCAAGTTCAAGACTTTCAAAATATTCGATTTGGTCTTATATTGGAATAAAGCCCATGAATGTAAAAATGAACATGGTAAGTTTAATAGATCATGGACAGGCCCATACCAAATTTTTGAAATTTTGGGTGATAGTACTTATAGATTAAAGTCCTTGACTAGCGAAGATATCCCATTACCTTTGAATCAAAAGTTTCTAAAGCATTATTTTCAGTCACGAGTAAATAGTTTTTTTTTCTTCGGTGTTTCTTTTGTTTTCTTTTGTTTGCTTTTTTTATTTTTCGGGTGTTGCGTCATTGGAATTTACATCAATTAGCAACTTTTAAAGGTTTACAAGTCAATAGAACGTCAACTCCAGAACTTTAATCTCCATTATGACTAGAATTAGTTTTCCATTTATAAATTGTTCAAGAATTGTTCAATTTTATGTACTCCAGTTAGCATGAATTATTTAGTTGATGTTGAGCTACAAAATAACACATTTAAATCATTCTAATGAAATTTGGGATAATAGTTGTTTGCATTAATTGAAAAATCAAAAGACTCCCTTTGCTACCACTGTAATTCCCATCCTAAGCAGTGCTTCAATGCTTGCAAGTTGATAGATGAACTATTATTGCAATATCAAAAGTAAAAAATGAGCTATCATTGCTATATCTAGAAAAAAAAAGTGATATCAACTCTTTAGACTATCCAAATAACTCTACCGGGGCAATGGACACTTGACCGACAGTAGAGCTATGTTTGGGAGGAATTACAGAGATAACCTTGTCGAGGCTATGGACGCTTGAATAGCAACAAGGCTCTATCCTTGGTTGGCTTAAAAGGAATTGTCATATTATGTAGGTTAATGCAAATGGTTGATATTTCTAAGTTTACTGTAACGGAAATAAATCAATTGCACACACGTAAGCTTAGTAATACTTAATTGTGCATGTTGACCAAAGTAAGATTTGGAAATAGAATAAATATCCTATGATTTATAATTAGAATAGTAAAGAAAGTTGGAACATGTATGTTAGATCTAGAATTGACTTTCTATTGTTTTGTTTAGTTTTGTTGGTTGCTAGTTGTTGTGTAGTCTCACAACACACCCCATTTTTCTCCTTCGGAAAAATGTGGACCCCATTTTTTTTCTTTCTTTTCCCTTTTCACTTTGTTGTTTTTGTCCACCTCAATTTGGTTTTAACTGATGCTTGGCCAGTTGCTACTTGTTTTCTTAGTTTCACTTAACCTCTTTGATGATGCACTTTTTGCTTCCTGGTATTTCGGTGTTTTGGTATGTCCTTTGTTGTTTATTCTATTATCGAAAACTGGAATTTCAGAGTTTAGTGTGAATCGAAAGAGTTTGTGTCTTTAGATAACTCTAGTTCCACCCGGTATTTTATTAATTGAATTGTATAAACCTGTTAATTTTCTCTTTTATCAAAGTCTAATGCCTTATTGTTTTCTTTGAAGTAGAAAGTCAGAAACCAAAAAGTCCGCTTTGAAATTTCATCAAGTATATCTTTCAGTTTCGGTTTCCAGTTTTTGTTCTTTTGTTCCATTATTTTTTCTTTTCTTGGGAAGTATTTCCCAGATCTCAATGTTATGCAATTTTTTTTCAAGGGCATTATCAGAAGTTGTAACTTCGGTGATCATCATTAATCTCAAGTCTTTAATGGAATATACCCTGTATAACATTAGCATGACATGTAACTACCATGAATAGTCATCGTGCCATCTTTCTTCTCAAATGGCGAGCCAACTCAAAAATCTAGATGTTCGTGATTTGAACCATAATCCATAATGATTGCACCTTTATTATAGGAATTAATGCAAAATAATAGGTAATTAATTAAGGTGGTGAACTACCTTTGTACTTGGTACCACCTCAATCGTGTAATTGCTTTTACAACACTCCACTTCACGTCATATTGCAAACTTGCTAAAGACATTGAATTCATTGAGCTACTTTGGTGCGCAAGCATAGGTAAAATTTTCAAGAAACTAAGCTGCGGCTACCCAAGGGTTTTGAAGTTGTACTCTGAAGAATCACCATTTTAACCAGAACCAGGTATGTTCCGAATAGCTGATTTATTGAAAAGAGTTTCTCAAGATACAAATCTTCGATAATGGTTTTTTCTCATTCTGAAATTGGGATATTAATTTTCCTTTGAGTTGCTAAATTTTATCAAAGAAAGCATTGAAAATTTTATGAAATGTAATGTTTGGTTAAATTTAACCCTAACTCGCACACATAGACAAATATTTTGAAAAATTGTAGAGCACATTATATCAAAAAGAGCACTTTTGAAGCAAGAGCAGAAGAAGAATTAAAATACTGCAATTCACAGGCAATACCCATTAATGTGGTGGTCACAGATACCCACAGGGGATGGTCTTCTGACATTGAAATCCATTCACGGCTGCTGCAAGAAAATGCTATCCAATGTACTAAAAATGTTGTATCAAATGGGTTACTTCTTACAGGATGGTTTCCACCAGTGATGGAAGCTCCATAACTAGTAATGTAATGTATAAACTATTATAATCCAACCAAAAGGATTGTTGAAAAGGAAGGAATAACTTATGCAGACTTGTCTCAGAATGGAATTATGTGTACTGTTGGTCTCCCCTCCTACACAAGGATATTCAATGTTGACCTGAAAGTAAAGGCCAAGACATATCAGGGCGTTGAAGAACGTAACAAAGAAATTATGAGCACCCAATGGTGCCTACAACCAATCACACCACAAATCAAGGTAATTCAGAGGTCTGCATTTAAACAAGAAATGCAAGACATAATAACTTTGCTGAGCAAAGTAGTTGGTTTAAGAGATGTAAGCAGGTTTGGACCCTGGATGTTCGTGATAATATCTCAAATGATAGAAGGTCCTGTAGAGTTTCATTGGGTAAAATTGATAAGTGACAGGTTACATGAACAAATTACTCCATTCCCCAAAACCAGATGTTTCTACATGTCGTCATATGTTATTTACTCCTGTGCTATGAGAGCCAGTAAGCAAGGATTAAAACAGATTGGTACTATGGGAACAAAATTTGGCAATAGTTTGATATACGCACATTTAACCCAAATCACTGTTCACAGGTATAAGGGTGATTACAGAAAAGTTAATGATTTTTTTTCTATGAAATTGGTGAGAACAATGGAAGGTGATAAATCTAAGAGATTATCCCTGAAAGCACAAAGTGCCATTCAACCTATTGGAGGCTGGTACATACAATTCCCAACTTTCTCCTATATCAGAGTGGAGGGATTTGATGGACACCCATTTATGTTGCCCAGATACCCCGCAGACAAAATTGTTTTATTGGAATTAATGAGACAGTTAAAAACATCCCAAGATCTTTATAGATATGCTCACAGAGAGGCCTCTTTCAAATTTCCTATTACAATAGGGAATTATAAGTGTAGTGCAATCAAGGTGGTTGATTTATGTGAGGAGGAACTAAAAATCTACAATTTTGAAGAATTTCCACTTTAGATAATGTACTATGATGTTGAAGGAAATATTGAAAGAAGCATAGCTGGTTATCATGCTCATGTACCTCATTTAGAAGATTATTGGCTTAATTGTGATGATGAGCATGAGATCAAAAGGAAAAAGTATGAATGAATGAATCTAGGGTTTGCTCGAATACTCAAACTCTATGATATCCCAGAACAATTGTTGGAAGATGATGGTCAGGTACGAAATCAATTTTATAATAGTGACAGGATATATGATGAACCCATTCTAGACCCAGGTGTTGACGATGAAGACATGACATCAATTGATGATTTTACTAGGCAAGTCATAAGGTACACTCAACACAGGATTGATGATTTTAGTAAAATTTTAAGAGGAGGAATTGAACCCATCTATTTAGAAGATAAAAGAAGAAAGAAAAGAGATAAAACTTCTTTTGAAAGTGGAGAGCCTATCAAGAAGAAAAGAAAGACTAGCAATGATACTCTAGGTGTTAGAATTGAAGAAATAACCCCTGAAGGAACAAGACATGAAGTTCCCACAAAGTTATCAGAAAAACATAGAGATGCAAAGACAGGTAAAGATAAGTCTAAAGCAAGACCTGAAGGTGCATCTTCTTCTACGGCCAGACCGAGAACTAGAATAACTGTTGATGAAGGAACAAGAGTAACAGGGAATGTTGGTACACAAACTAGCTCTACATCTCAAAGAGCTGCAACATTATTTACTTCTCCCCCTTCTATTAATATGGCCAGTATGAAACAAGCATTGGGTGGGACTATTGTGGCTTTAGAGGAAATTTTTGATGAAGATGATGCTAGAATTAAGGAATAAGTAGATAGATGGGGTGCTATGTGGGAGAAGATAAAAGAAAAGAAATCCAAAGACAAGCCCATAGTACACTTAGTGATAGAATAAATGCAAGATACAAGCTCTAATCCCATAAATATTGAAGAAGAAGAATTTATTCACGGGATGGTCACCGCAGAGGTAGGAAATCCTAGCACACTTGAAATGGAAACATGGGGAAATGAAGAGAAAAATCCTGTTGATAAGAGAGTTATTGAAGACACTCTTGATTCTCAATTTTCTTTTGAGAATGTGCAAAATGTTAATGAACACTCGCAGGTCTTTGATGAAACAGGTAAAGGCCATGTTGGAATTGAAATTGAAACTAAAAATTTAGAAGAAGAGGCTACAAAGTTCACATTAGATGGAACTAAAAATGAAGAGAATCCTAGTGTAGTTGTAAATGAAGAAGATAAGATTCTGAGAGAAGAATAAAATTATATGGATAGACAGGAAAACATAAGTCTCCAAACAGAGGAGGCAGTGTAAAATCCTATTAATCCTGAGTCTATGTCAGAAGTTGATAAAGAAATTCCCATTTCACAAAATATGGCAAGTCACATAGATGAAATTCTTGAATCAAGTAATAAATAGAGACAAGAAAGAGTTATAGAGGTACAACAAGATGATGATACATCTGATTGGTTAATCAGGGAATTAGCTTCTCCAATTGAAGTAGAAGTATTACCTCTGAACCTTAGTAATTTCATACAAGAACTAAATACTCCTAAACCTAGGCACATAGCAAAAGCAAAGCATGTCATATAAAGGAATGGAAATGGTAATAGAAATATCCAGATAGCTACTCGAACAAATGATAAAGATAGACATGAGATAACGTGCGCAAGGAATATAAAATCACAAGTATTAATCTTGGACACTCATCTTGGCATCAAGAACTAGAAATAAAAGTGAATTTGAATGCTACTGTTGCCAGAGTACAAAAATATAAACAAAAGAAAAGAGAATTGAAGGAACGAGTTTCTACATTGGAGCATTTTATCTAATCACTGACTTTATTTGGTCAAGAACAAGCTGAACTGCCCCAACATCCGGTGCTGATGTCACAAGTGTTGGAAATATGTGCCTCAAACTATACAGGCTGAAACTTCCATTAGAGTCAAGTCGGTGTGACATTCTAATTGTTTGGCCGACTAGTAGGTTTGTTTTATTCAGTTCTGAATAGGTCGCTGTGACCTTGTTATTGTCTTTCCAAAAGGTTACACTGTGGAGTCTATCGCTGTAACATGGTGTATTCGTTATGACCTTATAGCACTCAGGAGACCTCTGGCCGAAAGGCCATTCAAGCGTGTATCAGAAAGACTCTTGGCGACTATGGTCTTCGGTGAAGCTAAAGGTTCTTGCTAAGATGTCTCAGTGAAGTGTTAATGTCTTGCTGACAGCATTTACTCTGTGGTCCTCGGGGTAACTCATGTTGGCTCGGTGACAAGTCACCGCGAAAGCAAATGTTACGCCGACAGTGTTTGGTTTGTTTCATCGGGGAGACTTGGCTGAAGGAAGTGCCATCGGTAAGATGTCCTACTGAAGTGAATATGTCTCAGTGACAAAGACTCAAGTGTTAGTCTTCGGTGTAACTCTTGTCGAATGGTGGTCATCGGTGGAACACTGGGTTTTCGGTAAGAAGTCCTAGCGACTCTGATGAGTCTCGCCGATGTTGAAGAATCTTCGGGGTAACTTAATGATCACAGGGAAACGTCTCGGTGATAAGCTCTTGTCTTGCTGACTATTCTTTGGAGTGACTTGTGACATCAATATGAAGTCTCACTGAAGCTCGATACTCTTGCTGAATGAAATACTCATGTCTATACGACTTCGTTGTAACCTTTGATGTCTCGCTATGATCTCCTGGCGAAAGTGATAGGTCAGGGCGACTGCGTGATGACTCAGTGTATCTTTTGAAGCTCGATAGAACATCTTGGTGACTACGATGACTCTTGGTGACATCGGTATGAAGTATATGTGGCATCGGTGAGACACTATTAGTGTCTCACCAAGATGCCAATACAATACGAATTCTATTGAACGAGTAAGACCGTCCTATGTGGAGTCTTGTGGACGAATAAGAGGAGCCGAAGGGGAACAGTTGGAAGACAGTCAGTTGTGATGGTTCTATGAGGAAGCTCAACAGACATGGAACAACAGAGATATACTCTGTGATTTCAGATGGTAGTTTTTTTTGGTTCAATCAACAGTGGAGTGTGAAGAGTTCAAACTGTATCAGTGTGGATTTGATTCTGTAAAGACTGTAATCAGAAAAGGTTCCTGTGCAATTTGGTTAATGGTGAATGCTGCTGTATAATGACACCAAAAAGATAAGTTTGGGATTTGTATGTAATTTCATTACTGTAATACAAAGTGATTTCTCTTGGTGTGGTGGGTTTTTCTCCGTAAGGGTTTTCCCACGTATATTTGTTGTTCATGTGTGTTTGTCAAATACTTTGTTTCTGAAATCTGTTTCATAGTGCATCTTAACTTGACTGTAATTGTAAAAAAATTAAAGTGTATCTGCATTCTTTCCTGAGGTATTGACGTTAGGAGAATTGTTTTCCACATCTAATTTTCCTTACAAGTGGTATCAGAGCCTGGCCAGTTGTGTTATCCTTGTGGGTACATTTGGTTTTTTGAGTCAATTCTGTTTCAATGGGAGTCTTGTAGAGTTTTTTTTAATTTCTGATTACAGGTTAAGATGGCTAGTACATATGGAAAGTTTGAAATAGAGAAATTTAATGGTAGTAACTTTGAGTTGTGAAAACTCAAGATGGAGGATCTTCTTGTTGACCGTGATCTTTGGATTGCTGTGGCTGGAGTGAAACCTACAGGCATGAAGCAAGAAGATTGGGACCTTGCAGATAGGAAGTCTAAGGGGCTGATAAGGCTCTGTTTGGCAGACTCATTGCTTCTAAATGTGCATGAAGAGAAGACTGCGTCTTCCTTGTGGAAGAGACTGGCGTTTATTTATTAGGGGAAGTCCCTGGTGAATAAACTATTCCTGAGGAAGAAACTATACTCTTTGAGAATGCAAGAAGGAGGGTCTGTAGCTGATCATTTGAACGCATTTAATATGCTACTTGCTCAATTGACATTTGTTGGTGTGAAGACTGAAGAAGAGGATGGCTGTATGATTCTATTGTGTTCTTTGCCAGACTCATGGGATCATCTAGTGATGGCGATTGGGAGTACAACATCCAGTTTCAAGATGGAAGATGTTGCATCTTTGCTGTCAAAAGAGATGAGAAGGAAATATTTTGAGATGGCGAAGGAAGCTCTTGCTGTCAGAGGAAGACCAAAGGAGAAAGGCAAGAAGAAGGACAAGAAGTCCAAATCAAAATCAAAAGGGAGATCAAAGTCTCCTGGAAAGAAGTCCAAGGTGAAGTGCTGGAACTGTGGGCAACCTGGTCATGTCCGAAGGGATTGTAAAGAGGAGAAAAAGAAGGGCTCTTCTGATAATGGTTCTTCTCACAGTGATGGTGACGCCTTCATTGCAACCTTGGCAACTCAGGCATCAGATGATGTCTGGCTAATTGATTCTGGAGCATCGTTCCACATGACATCTCATAGAGAGTAGTTCACAAAGTATGAAGAATATGATGGTGGAAAGGTGTACCTAGCAAGTGATTCAACTTTGGAGATTGTTGGCCGTGAAAGAGTTAGGATACAATTCCCTGATGGCAGAGTAAAGGGAATAAATAATGTTATGCACATACCAGGTCTAGCTCAAAATCTATTGTCTGTAAGTATGCTAAATGATATTGGAGTACAAGTTACGTTCTCTGGAAGTGGCTGCAAGATGACTAGAGGTTCAATGGTGCTGGCTAGAGGTGCTCGAATTGGTACCCTGTACAAGCTGGATGCACAGGCTGTTCAATGTAACAGTGTCTCTGGAAAGTCACTGAAAGCTGCTAGTGGAGGTAAAGAGGGAAATATCCCTAATTATGTAAACTCTACGGAAGTAAAACTTCCTGCAGAGAAGACTATGATTTGGCATCATAGGTTAGGCCACATAGGAGAAAAAGGTTTAAAAACCTTGAAGAACAAAAATCTTGTTGAGGGGCTTGAAAGATTGTAATTTCGAATTTGAATTCTGTGAACACTGTATATATGGAAAGCAACATCATGTTTCATTTTATGACAGTCCTCATAAATCTTCTGGTTTGTTAGATTATATCCATTCAGATGTGTTTGGTCCAGTGAATGTTCCTTCATTGTCTAAATCAAGATACTACACATCGTTCATTGATGATTATTCAAGGAGAGCATTTGTATATTTTTTGAAAAGTAAATCAGAAGTGTTCAGTCGATTTAAGGAGTTTAAAAATCTTGTTGAAAATTAGATTGGTAGAAAAATAAAATGCTTAAGGACTGATAATGGTGGTGAATTATGTTATGATGAATTTGAAAAATACTGTAAAGACCATGGAATCAAAAGACACAAGACTACACCTTATACTCTACAACAGAATGGAGTTGTAGAAAGGTTCAATAGGACAGTGATGGAGAGAGCACGAAGTATGCTTAGTAGTGCTGGTTTGGAGGAGAAGTTCTGGGTTGAAGCTACTGCTACTACATGTTACTTAGTTAATCGGTCTCCAAACTTTTCTCTTGTTGATAAGACACCTATGGAAGCGTGGTCTAGTAAGAAGCCCTCTCTTAGACATATTAGAGTCTTTGGCTGTGAAGCATATGCTTATGTGCCAAATGTAAAAAGATCTAAGCTGGAGAACAAGGCTGTCAAATGTATTTTCATTGGCTATAGTGCTAACATTAAAGGATACAAGCTTTGGAATCCTGTTACAGAGAAGGTTGTATATAGCAGGAGTGTAATCTTTCATGAGCTGAAACCTTCCACCTTGGATCTGCAGTCAGAGATAAAGTCTGAAAATAGTAAGGATGTAGCATCAATTCCTCCTATACCAGAGAAAGAGGAGTTGAAGATTCAAAATGTACCTGAAACTGAGGAGAGCTCAAACAATTCTGAAAGTTCTGAAGAAGAACCTCAGCCTCAGCCAATGAGGAGGTCAACCCGAGAAAGGAAACAACCAAATAGGTATGGGTTCTCATTGATTGATTCTACTTGTGCCTATGCTTTGATTTCTAGTACTGATGAGCCTAGGACTATGAAAGAGGCATTTAAAATGTCTGATTCAGATTCTTGGTTGGAAGCCATGGAAGAAGAGATGGCATCTTTAGATAAGAATGAAACCTAGAGTCTGGTGCCCTTGCCTAAAGGCAGAAAGGCTGTTGGCTGCAAATGGGTATTTAAGAAAAAGATTGGTCTAGATGGCAGTGTAGAAAAGTACAAGGTAAGACTGGTTGCAAAGGGTTATTCCCAGGTCGAGGGAATTGATTATGGGGAAATATTTTCTCATGTAGCAAAGCTGACGTCCATTAGATTTCTATTGTCACTTGCAGCAACGTATGACTTAGAGGTTGAATAGATGGATGTGAAGACAAAATTTCTTCATGGTGATCTTGAAGAAGAAATCTATATGTCCCAGCCTGAGCACTTTGTTGAGAAAGGTAAAGAAAAACTGGTATGCAAATTAAAGAAGTCTCTCTATGGGTTAAAGCAGTCACCTAGAATGTGGTACCAAAAATTTGATACATTTGTATTATCTTTGGGATTTGTGAGATCAAAATCTGATCACTGTGTATATTATAAAGCTGAAAGTGATCAAGTACTTGTTATTGCTCTTTATGTTGATGATATGCTTCATAGGAAATAGCAAGCTAATGCTTTCTGATCTTAAGTCTCAGTTTGCTAAGTTCGAAATGAAGGATCTTGGTGCAGCAAGGTATATTATGGGGATGGAGATAACTAGGGATAGGAAGAATAGAAAGATTTGGCTCAGTCAGAGTAAGTATGTCAAGAGTGTTCTTGAGAGATTTTGTATGAATGATTGCAAACAACTAGTGGTCCCAGTAATGCATGGAACGAAGCTATCTGTTGAGGACTATCCAAAATATCCTACTAAGATGGAGGACATGACCAATGTACCTTATGCTAGTGTAGTAGGCAGTCTTATGTATGCAATGGTCTATACAAGGCCAGACATTGCCCAAGCAGTGAGAGTACTTAGTCGATTTATGGCTAATCCAGGAAGAATGCATTAGGATGTTGTGAAGAGAGTGTTTAGGTATTTGAAGGGAACTTTAGATTTTGCTTTATGTTACCATGGGAATTCTGTTGAATCACAGAGGACTCTCAGCATTCGTGGTTATGTTGATTCTAATTGGGTAGGGGACATTGACAACAGGAGGTCGATCAGTGGATACATATTCATGATGAATGGTGGTGCAGTGAGTTGGATGAGCAAGCGGCAGGCTGTAGTTGCTTTGTCCACTACGGAGGCTAATACATGGCAGCTACTCATGCTTGTAAAGAAGTAGTTTGGTTGAAATGTTTGTGTTCTAACATTGGTTTTGATGCAGGTGAAATACCAATTTTATGTGACAGTCAGAGTGCCATTTGTCTGGCAAAGAACCCAAATTTCCATGCCAAAATGAAACATATAGACATACAATACCATTTTGTACGAGATATGGTTGAGGATGGAAAGGTCAATTTGGAAAAGGTTGATACTTTGGAGAATGTTGCAGATGCATTGATGAAGCCAGTGAGCACAAACAAGTTTAGGTGGTGTGCTAGTTCAATGGGCCTTAGTGCCCATGATTTTTCAGTAAGTTATGATGTGCTCTGGAGGTGCTTGTATGATCTTCGTCAAGTGGGAGATTGTTGGAAATATGTGCCTCAAACTATACAGGCTGAAACCTCCATTAGAGTCAAGTTGGTGTGACATTCTAATTGTCTGGCCGACTAGCAGGTTTTTTTTATTCAGTTCTGAACAGGTCGCTGTGACCTTGTTATTGTCTTGCCGAAAGGTTACACTATGGAGTCTATCGCTGTAACATGGTGTATTCATTATGACCTTATAGCGCTCGGGAGACCTCTGGCCAAAAGGCCATTCAAGCATGTAGCGGCAAGACTCTTGGCACTATGGTCTTCGGTGAAGCTAAAGGTTCTCACTAAGATGTCTCAGCGAAGTGTTAATGTCTTGCCGAAAACATTTACTTTGTGGTCCTCGGGGTAACTCATGTTGGCTCCGTGAGAAGTCATCGCGAAAGCAAATGTTACGTCGACAGTGTTTGGTTTGTTTCATCGGGGAGACTTGGCTGAAGGAAGTGCCATTGGTAAGATGTCCTACCGAAGTGAATATGTCTCAGTGATGAAGACTCAAGTGTTAGTCTTCGGTGTAACTCTTGTCGAATGGTGGTCATTGGTGGAACACTGGGTTTTCGGTAAGAAGTCCTAGCAACTCTGATGAGTCTCACTGATGTTGAAGAATCTTCGGGGTAACTTAATGATCATGGGGAAATGTCTCGGTGATAAGCTCTTGTCTTGCCGACTATTCTTCAGAATGTCAATATGAAGTCTCACCGAAGCTCGATACTCTTGCCGAATGAAATACTCATGTCTATATGACTTCGTTGTAACCTTTGATGTCTCGCTATGATCTCCTGGCGAAAGTGATAGGTCAGGGCAACTGCGTGATGACTCGGTGTATCTCTTGAAGCTCGATAGAACATCCTGGCGACTACGATGACTCTTGGCGACATTGGTATGAAGTATATGTGGCATCGGCGAGACACTGTTAGTGTCTCACCAAGATGCCAATACAATACGAATTCTATTGACCGAGTAAGACCGTCCTATGTGGAGTCTCGTGGACGAATAGGAGGAGACGAAGGGGAATAGTTGGAAGACAGTCAGTTGCGATGGTTCTGTGAGGAAGCTCGACGGACATGGAACAACAAAGATATACTCTATGATTTTAGATGGTAGTTTTTTTTGGTTCAATCAACAGTGGAGTGTGAAGAGTTCGAACTGTATCAGTGCGGATTCGATTCTGTAAAGACTGTAATCAGAAAAGGTTCCTGTGCAATTTGGTTAATGGTGAATGCTGCTATATAATGACACCAGAAAGATAAGTCTGGGATTTGTATGTAATTTCATTACTGCAATACAAAGTGATTTCTCTTGGTGTGGTGGGTTTTTCTCCCGTAAGGGTTTTCCCACGTATATCTGTTGTTCATGTGTGTTTGTCAAATACTCTGTTTCTGAAATCTGTTTCATAGTGCATCTTAACTTGACTGTAATTGTAAAAAATTTAAAGTGTATTTGCATTCTTTCCTGAGGTATTGACGTTAGGAGAATTGTTTTCCGCATCTAATTTTCCTTACAACAAGAGCAAGTAGATGCCATTGCTGTAGTTCGTCATAAAATGAATATATTTGAAGAATGGATTGAGTATTGGATAAAGCAGGGAGATGAATTTATTACAGATGCAATAAAAATGTATAAGGAAGCATACCATCATTCAGAGAAATTTAAAATATTTGAGGATGAATGTAGACTTCGCCAAGAGCAAGTCATTGATGAAAGGAAAAATATGGAAATTCTCATACATACAGATGTCCAAGAGTAAATGAAAAATGATATAATATCAGAACCTAAAATTTCATTGCTAGGAAAGTGGAAGAAATAGTTAAAATGGGAAGGTGACATGTTAGTACAATGTATTGAAGGATTTGAAAAGGTCACCATTGAGTGCAAAAGATTGATAAAAGAAAATCAAGAATTTATTGAAGTATTGTCACTTCAAAGCTTTGATCCCCAAAAATTAGGGTAGTATGGGAAGGAAGCTAAATATTTCAAAGAATGGATAGAAAGAATAAACATAGATCCCATTCAATTTTTGACAAGGGAAGTCATTGATGAAATAATACAGTGTAGAAATATTATAGTCAAATATGAGGCAGAAAAGTCACAGAAAAATGATGACATACTTCAAGTGACTGAAGAATATATTAGGCTCAAACTTACTTGGAGAGAAATACAAAGGATTTAAAAGGAACACATGCATCAAATACTGATAGCTTTTCGAGAGTACTAATCAAAGAAATAAGGAGGAAGTCTGGAACTGGAGCCATAAGCGAATACGAAAAGAACCGGATACCGGAAATATAATAGAATTTATTTGTTGTTAATTTTGTAGGTTGGTCCTGGTCCCGGTAGGTGTTTTTCATTCCGGTATTTCAAAAGAAAGTTTGTAGGCTCGATGAAGATAAAGTGTTCATGCTAAAGTATGGAGAAAAGTGTTGTTGTGGATAAAGTCAAAGCTTTGACTTATTCTAGAAAGTTCTTGATGTCAGTTTTTTTTTATTCAAGGGGTAAACGCTTTTGACCGGAGCTATGAACTGGAATACAACCATTCAACAATACCACCCCAACGGGGTTTGAACCTTGGTGACAAGAACAACAATGCCACCTTTAAACCAGCACATCATGCCAATATCGGTAGTTCTTGATGTCAGTTGGCATATGCCATATGACACATTTTAATTTGTTGTTTCTGATTTCTCTGAGATACTTTTAACTTGAACTTTCTGAAGTTCCTTGTTTATCTCCTCGCACATTTTTATTTTAAGTTTGGAATTTGTGGATGTCGGAGGAGCAAAAACTTCTTTTAAGTTTTTTTTTTTCCTATTTTTTGAAGCATTCCGGCGTAAAACTTTGTATGCATGTAGACATTAATTGATATTAGAGCTTTATGGTTAGCTACCTATCGAAGTATCTTTTGTAGCTAGTTTTGTAAGTTCAGTTGAACAAGACTATGTGCTACGCTGTTTAAGGGTGCATACAAAACCTATTTGGTGTCCATAAATGGAACCCTCTCTTTAAAAGCTTGCACCGTTTTATACATAGTTGTGAATCAATCTTGTGAAATAGAAAGTGGTTTGCTCTATTTTGATTAATTCTTTGGGGCATCCATGGAGAATAACTTGGAGAATTTATTTTTTTCATTTTTTGTGTTTTGCTTTAGATTAAATGTTAATATTTTTGAAAATGTTCTAAAAAAAATACAAGTGAATGGAAATAGTTTCGTTGAATTTTTTTTTTCCATGAAATTGTTGAATGCTTAATGCTAAATTTACTTAAGTGATAGCAAAGAATTTGTTTTTTTTCATGAAATATTATGATGAATCTTTTGATTTCATGATGTCATTTGATGATAAAAATGAAGTTTTATGTGAAATGTTAGTAATTCTTGATAAAACTGGAAATAACCCTAGTCCCCTTTGAGATTAACAATAAATTACCACATTATTACTCGAGAGCTATGTTTAGTGCAATCATGACTTGATTTACAAAGACTTGGGATTAAACGAAAGTCAATCTTTGTTCTATAAATGCAGAATTCTTTCTTAGGTTGTCTTTGTTTTATATCTTTCAAGAAAGGTAGGCTTTTCACGGTCTTGTTTGTGGAGATTCTATTTGAGTTGTTTACTGCGAGTAAAATCATTGTCAACAAGAATTGGCACTATAAAGAGGGCCTATTATTGTTATTTTTGGTTTTGTTAGGTTTTAAATTGGATTTTTGTAGAACCACTAGATCTCAGTCTAATGATCCTAGGGTGACCTTAGTTGAGCTTAGTGGTCAAAAATCGTCCAGACCTCAAAAGTCTACAAGTTCAAGTGCCAATCCAAAGATTCCAACCATTGTTACACCATCACCCCTTGTAGTGATGACATTCTTTAATGTGGAATCACCGATTCAATTTTTTGTATATAATGATTTACCAAAAAATCTTGACAAGTTGTGTCCTAAGTATTATTTTCACAAAGGTTCTAAAGAACACATTAGTATATTCAAAGATACATGTTTCTGAGAAAGAATTCAACATGAAGATGTTGTGTGTCGATTGTTCCCTTATACTTTGAGTGATGAAGTTTACCAATGTTATATCAATTTTCCTCATAATTCCATCAGGTCATGGCAAGACATGGAAACTCAATTTTTAGCTAGGTTTAGAACACCTACAAATCGTGCCTTGCTATATCATCAATTTGCTCAAATAAAGAGGTTCGAGGGAGAACCTATAACCGCTTTTAATGACATATTTCAAAAGGCTCATTCTAGGTTACAAGAACCTTATGTAGTGGATAATTTGTCCGCTATCATAGTTTATTATACAACAATAGATCCTTTGATTGCTATGTTTGTGAAGTGAAGAGCCAATCCTCCCACTACCTTACCAGAAGTTTATGCTGAAGCCATAAGTTTAAATTTAGAAATGAAACATCTTGGTGATGCAGAGCCAAGGTGAATACCAATCACAATAATGGAAAAACCAATTCTAAAACAAAGAATTCTTCTTTCAATGCTTTCAACCTGCTAGGAATCAACTCACCCTCAAGGGTCTCAACCCTTCAATCTGTAG
The DNA here is from genome assembly GCA_007258455.2 of Sequoia sempervirens. Lineage (NCBI taxonomy): Eukaryota > Viridiplantae > Streptophyta > Pinopsida > Cupressales > Cupressaceae > Sequoia > Sequoia sempervirens. Next base: position 183,098,050 of record VDFB02193867.1, read on the forward strand.
AAAAAGCACAAGTCTTCACCAATACCCTGTCAAAACCTTCAACATACTTCTAATGGCAAGTTAGATCATTCTAAAATACCCTTCAAATCTATTTCATTGGACACATCAAAATTCATCAATTGACCTTATTTAAAATCAAACAATCACAAATTGAGGGTGAAGTGTGGGTGCTCCTGCACCATACACCCCCCCTAAAATATTCTCATGTGCCATGATTTGGTGTAGATACCACTGCCTCCAAGCATTACATAAAATCCATTGATTCACAAATGCACCCCACTGATTCATGTATATTGGTTGTGAAATCTTCCTTGTGTGTTGACTACTTTGAAATGTGTATCCATGGGCATGCATCCCTTCCTCTGTTCTTAGACCTGCAAACAACCTTTCTCCATTTCTCTGATTAATATTTGGTTGACTATGATGCCCTGTACTTGCATAAAAACATTGGTTAGTAATACTTTGTTTTGTCTTCCTTTCCTTAACACTTTCATCTCTACAACTCTTTTTCCTGCTCTATTTTTGCTATCCTTCAGTCACTATCCCTGTACCTTGCTTTACCATTGTTAAATCAGGCTTATACACCCTTGCACTTGCAAATTTTGCTTGATTCTCAACTCTATTCTCAACCACAGGGCATTCAATGCTCCCTATCATCACACTATCATGCAAAATCACTGTCCTTACCTCCTTTATCTTTGCATTTACCTTTTCATCAGCTACCCCTGTATTTTCAGTTTTAGAACAGTTGCCAACATCAGAATGTTTGTTTTCTTTCATCACATTTATAGGCATCTTCTTGCCACACATAATGACCTTAGCCTTTCCCTTAACATCTTCAACAAGGGGAGTCAACACAAAGGAGTGACCGCCTTGAACTATAGTGTAAGTATTCATTCTACCATCATACAATGTCCTTTTGTCATATTGCCAAGGTTTGCCTAATAGAAAATGACAATAGTCCATTGGAAGAACATCACACACAACACTATCATGATAATCACCAATTTGAAAGTCTACAACAATCTTCTCATTTACCAATAAAGATTGATCATCATTCAACCATGAGATCTTGTAAGGAAATTCATGAGGAATCTTTTTCAATCCTAACTTATTGACCATTTCACAAGAAACCATATTTTTAGTTGAGCCAAAATAAATGACCACTCTACATACCTTGTCCTTGCACTTACAATTTGTCTTGAAGAGACTTTTCCTATGCAAAGGTGCTTCCTCTTTTGTTGCTTTCAAGATTGTCTTTCTCACCATCAACATTTCTCCAACCTCAGGATTTGCATTCTTACTTGTGGAACAATGAATTTCACATTCCTCTTCCTAAACCAACTATTATCTCCTATCAATCTTCTAGTCTCCATTTGATGAACTACCAACCCTCTTAGGACATTTCCATGAAGGATGGCAAAAATCATTACATGTATAACATCTTCCTACAAAATCAGTAGTACCTCTACCAATACCAAACCTTCCTCTACCTCTAAAACCAAAACCACCCCTAGAATCAACATTGTGATCATTATCTTTGGTTGCTCCTTCTTGAACTTCATTTGGCTACTTTGATGCAAAATTTATTCCTCTTCCTCTTGCATTAGGACCACCTCTTCCTCTCATTGATTTCTCTTGTCTCCTCTTAAGCTTCTCCTCCACTCTGATTTCCATTTGATAACAATCCTCTACACTCCTAGGGTTAGCCAAAACCAATTTATCCTGTATATTAAGCCTCAAACCACCAATATATCTAGCAAAATTTTCATCTTTATTCTCATGATGACCAGATCTTAGACTCAATTTATAAAACTCCTCAGTATAAGACTTAATATCCATTTCCCTTTGTCTTAAGTTTTGTAATCTCTTAAACATTTGAACATGGTGATCTTTGGGTAAGAATTTACCTTTGAGTTTTGATATCATCTTCTCCCATGATGTGATCTTAGTCTTTCCTTGTTTCCTCCTCTTAGACTGAAAGTAATCCCACCATACCAAAGCATGACCCTGCAACTTAGTCTTTACAATCCCTACTCTTTGCTCCTCAGAAACTTCATCACATTCAAAATGATTATCTAATCCAGCAATCCAGTCAAGTAGTTCTTCATCATTTAAACTACCACCATATTTAGGAACATCAAGTTTTACCTTAGGCTTGTCATCTCTAACTGCCCTTACCAACTTTGCAATCCTTTGATCTTTTGGAATAAGTTCTTCTTCCATGTCTTCAAACTCATCATCTTCATCTTCATTTGATTCATTCTCTTCATCCACATCCCTTCTCTTGCTTGTCTCCAGGGCTATGATCCTTTCTTCCAACTCCCTGATTTCTCTAGCATGTCTGTCCTTCATCTCCTTCATCTCTTTAGCCATATCTTTGTTCTTTGGAGGCATCTTGTCAACCTTGCCTCCACCTTCTTCTTCAACCTGCAAAATGAAAACAAAACTTAATCCCTAATCTAATACCACTATGATGTAGAGCCAAGGTGAATACCAATCACAATAATGGAAAAACCAATTCTAAAACAAAGAACTCTTCTTTCAATGCTTTCAACCTGCTAGGCATCAACTCACCCTCAAGGGTCTCAACCCTTCAATCTGTAAAACAAGCACAAGCCTTCCCCAAGACCTTGTCAAAACCTTCAACATACTTCTAATGGCAAGTTAGATCATTCTAAAACACCCTTCAAATTTGTTTCATTGGACACATCAAAATTCATTAATTGACCTTCCTTATTTAACATCAAACAATCACAAATTGAGGGTGAAGTGTGGGTGCTCCTGCACCACTTGGAAATGGATCATCCACAAATGGAAAAAATAGATTAATTATTTACCCTACCCTGAACACAAATGGAGTCCCTATAGTTCATCCCATGACTCCCAACATTTATCTTGCAGTGGTCCAGAATGGGACATTTCCTCAAAATACTCTTTTTCAACTCGGAAATAGTCAAGCTTTAGTCCCACACCCCGGTCCAACTATTACAGAGCTACCTCCTAATGGAAATTATTTTTTCTCACAAACTCAAGAAAATCAAAATGTCAAAATTTTTGAGGAAAAGGAAGACATGAAAGAAGTCACAAGTCAACTTAAAGGATTGACTACATAAGTTACACAATTAAGAAATCAGAATTTTTATTCTCAAAACAATAATTCAAATTCTCAAAATCGATTGTATAACACCCCCAAGCCATTTAGACCATGGAATACATGCCCTAATAATGGGGGAGTATCAACACCTTTGGATAATCCTGATTCAACCGATGTTACATCAAAAGTGAACTTAGCTGACCTTGCAATGAAAAATTAGTGTAGAATTCATAATACAAATGCTCATTATGAAGTGGATTGTTCACAATTCAAAATCGCTTTAGATATTTTCCTTGCTACTACTCATCATAATGAGCATTGTGATTCTCAACCTCCTAAAGGAAATGAATTAGTTCCGGTAGGATATGACTTTGCCTTAGTCCTAGAAAGTTATGAACATTTCAAATTACCTTCAATTATTACAAATCATGCTCATGGATAAGAAGGTGATGATTCAACTATGAATTTGGAGACATATACTTTTCCTTATCAAGATGAAAATGAGCCTATAGAAGAAATGGATGAAATACATGTTTTTCAACAATATCAGAATGGACATAATTACAACACGAGGAATAATGCTAACATTGGAGGTAAATTCAATGGACCTCTAACAACTTCCATCCTGCCAAATAACCTTAATACTCCACCTGATGACAAATCAAGCAGTAATCCTAGATTACCTTAGGTGACTTCTCAGTACAATTCATCAAATGTTTCAAAAGGTGAAAAGATTGATCCTACTGATCAAAATAATTTGACTAATTACTTAGCAGAAGAAATCAAGAAAGTAAAGATTAACTTTTCTTTGTTAGAACTGCTTAAAATGCTTATGATCAAGAAAGCTTTCTTAAATACTCTGGAAGATTTTCCTAAAGAGAGAAAATCCAAGGACGTTCAAATGAAAGATAGTCAAGCTAAAACAAAAGACAAGAACATTGTTCCCATAGCTGACACACAAGTAGACTTTTATAAAGAAAAACTAGAGTCCTTGCCATTTTTGCTCACTTTGAGAATATTTGGTAAGAACCTTCACAATTGCTTAGTAGACTCTAGAGCTTCTACTAACGTGATGTCGTTATCCATATGTCAAACATTAGGTTTAACTCTTGCAAATTCTTTAAAGGTCACTCAACTTGATCAGATAAAGGTAAATGTGATAGGAGAGTTGACTAATATCCACATGCAATTGGCTTCTGACCCCAAAATCCAATATTACATTGACATTCAAGTCATGGAGATACCAGATACTTATGGTATGATTTTGAGTAGAGAATGGTATAAAACATTAAATGGATACATGTCCATTGACTTCTCACACATGTGGTTACCATGGAAAGGAGTGCCTAATCAAATCATGATTGAAAGAGAACCTCGTATGAAATACATGATCATAGATTATAATAAAAAAATGAAGTTCTATATATCGATGTAGAACCAGGAGTTTATAAATTACGCAATTCATGAGTTAAAATTGAAGAAGTTTTCACTTGTGATGTCAAGAAATCTAATGAGCTAATTCTTGGAACAAATGTTTTAATTGAATCAAATTGCGACTCCTCTAAGGAGGAGAATGATCCTTATGATAAATTTGAAAATAGTATTATTGCAAAAGCTTAAGAGAATGATAAAAGTAAAATTTCATTGAAAAGTTTGTTATTGTAGGACTAGTGCCAATTGCACAATGTTGCACATTAAGAGAACAACTATATGATCTGTCTAGAGATAATCTGCAAAATTGAGAGCTAATTTTGTCTAGGACATGATGATGTCACAAGGATTGAACTGGAATCACATAAGAATGAAGATCAAAATGTACAAAATGAAAATATTTGTACAATGACGACGAAGAATGGTAAAATATCAATTACAGATGATCAAGCTTGGATCCTTAAATTGATGGATCAAAATTGAAATAGGGAATTGGAATTGGAGTGGAACTTATCAACCCACAAGGTAAGTCCTTTCTTGTTGCATATCGATTGCAATTTCAATGTACTAACAATGCGGTAGAATATGAGGCTCTTATACATGGCTTGATCCTGGAAATCAAGAAAAAGGTTAGAATCCTCAAGGTGTTTGGCGATTCAGGATTGGTAGTTAAACAAGTCCGCAAGCAATATATATGTCATTACAAAAGATTATCTAATTACCGACACAAAGTGTGGGATCTAATCGAAGAGTTTGATGCATTTAATATTACTCACATCCCAAGAAGATTTAATCAGAGAGCAGATGCTCTGGCGATTGTTGCTAGTTCTTTGGAACCTTTGGAAACTTTAGATTTGAAAAGATTCACAGTTGAATTGGTACAATTACCTTCAGTTCTTGATAATGTTACTAACCTACAAGTGTTCGAAGATGAAAGGAACATATTGGAATTCATTACTAATTTTGGTATTTTTGAGGCACAAATTATTGAAGAAATAGATCACCCTAATGGTGAAATTCAAGATGAAGAGTTGACTCAAGTCAAAGATAATAACATTCTGAAAGGAATAATTAAGTTAGAATTATTGTTTGATATTGATCAGATAATCAGACAAAAATATTTACCTCAAAGTGAAGGAGGATTATCTGAATTATATAATTTGAATATTGAAGAAGATCCTAAGAATGTACTTACAGGGAAGGCTTGTACTGAAGAAGAGAAAATAAATATTGCTCAGGCACTTAAAGATTATTGGAAAGTCATAGCATGGACATATGAATATTTGATGACGTATGACACTTCTATCATCACACATACTATACCATTGAAGCCTGATGCGAAACCTTTCTGACAAAAACAATGTCTAGTGAATTCACTTTTAGAGCCTTTAATTCAAAAGGAAGTTAAAAAATTGTTGTCAGCCAAGATAATTTTTCCAATCAGACATTCTACTTGGGTGGAAAATTTAGTCCCTGTTAGGAAGAAGAATGGAGACATCCGATTGTGTGTAGATTTTTAGAATCTCAATAGAGCGTTTGAAAAAGACAATTATCCACTACCTTCACTCGAAGAACTGTTACAGATAGTTAACGATTCACAAATGATGTCCTTTTTGGATGGATTTTCGGGGTACAATCAAGTAATGGTAGCGAAGGAGGATTGGATGAAAAAAACTTTCACCACTAAGTGGGGAACTTTTTCTTACAGAAGGATGCCGTTTGGATTGATAATTGTTGGGGCTACATTACAAAGAGCAATGGACTATGCTTTTGGAGAATTGATAGGAAAATGCATCATCATTTACATGGATGACCTTACAATATTTTCTAAAGATAGAAGAGATCATGTCCGAGATCTCAGAGCAATATTACAAAAGTGTGAAACTTACAAAGTTTCCCTAAGTCCTAAAAAATGTATTTTCGGGGTGACCGAAGGAAAGTTATTGGGACATATCATTTTTGAACATGGTATTTCAATCAACCCAGACAGAGTGAGCGTACTACTCAAATTACAGGCCCTAGGAAGTAGAAAAGAATTGAAGTCATATTTCGGTAAGATCAACTTTGTTCAGAAATTTATTATAGGATTTGCTGAAAAAGTGAAGCCACTCAACGATATGTTAAAGAAAGATGCCAAAATAGAGTGGACGAATGAAGCTGAGATCGCCTTCGATACTATAAAGATTGCAATCAGAGAAGCACCAGTACTGGTAAGTCTAGATTATATTAAACCTTTTTATATTTACTCATTCGCTTCTGGTCATACTTGTGTTGCAGTATAAACACAAAAAGCCAAAAATAAAGAAGAAAAACCAATTCCTTTTATGAGCGCTCCATTCAAGGAAGCAAAATTGAGATATACAAATGTTGAAAAACAAGCCTTCGCTTTGGTCAAAGCCATACACAAGTTTAGACATTACATCCTCAGGAGTATAGTTAAGGCTATTGTCCTAGATTCAACTGTTAAGATGTTGTTGACACAAAGTGAGCTTGGAGAAAAGAGAGCTAAATGGGTTACTATATTACAAGAATATGATTTAGAAATCATACCTATGAGGTTGGTCCAAGGACAAGCCTTGGTTAAATCTATTGCAGAAATAGATTCCCAAATTTTGAGTCAACAATACATGTTGGATGAAAAGGACCAAGAAGACTGGTATTCAAACATTTGGCATTATTTGGTCAGCCATACTTGTCCTGATCATATGCAAGAAATCAAAGAAGATCCCTCAAGATGAAATCACAGAGTTATATGATTAAGGGAGGAGCTCTATTTAAGAGAAATCATGAAGGAATCTATTTAAGATGCTTAAATAGAAGAAAAGCTGATAAAGTGTTACATGAACTACTTGATAGATTTGGAATAGCTCATGGAGCACCTTTGGCTACTGCACACCTTATTTTAAGAGTAGGCTACTACTGGCCCAATATTTTTAAAAATACTTACAAACATGTTAAATAGTGTCATACATGTCAGACAGTGTTAGATAAAGGAAGATTCAATGTTCAACCGTTGCAACTAGTGATGGAGATGCGTCCCTTTTCATAATGGGGATTAGACTTTATTGGAAATATTAATCCTCCATCCTTAGCTAGACATAGATTTATATTGATCGCTACAAATTACTGTACTTGATGGATAGAGGTGTGCCCCAAGAAACAATGCACTACTGACGTAGTCATCAAATTTTTGGAAGAAAATTATTATCACCAGGTTTGGAACACCGTATGCATTGGTATGTGATAATGGCCCTGCCTTTGCTTCATTAAATTTTTCTAATTGGGCATTTGAATATGGCATAACATTAATTTTTTTTTCTAATTATTATCCACATGGAAATGGATTAGTTGAATCATCAAATAAGAATTTGTTGGATATAATTAAAAAATTGATTGCAAAGAACCCTAGGGAATGACATTCTTTGTTAAGGCTCACCCTATGGGTAGATTGTACTAGAATGAAAGTTGCATTAGGGAATTCTCTTTATCATTTGGTTTATGGGGTAGATCTTATACTCCCAATAAATTTAAAAATCCCTACCTGGCAGTTTGCTCAAGAATATATTGGATTAGATGATCAAATTGAAGATTGTTGCAATTGATGCATTTAGATGAGAAACGAACATGAGCCATAGATCATTTTGCTAAACATCAATCCATAGTGAAAAGATGGTTTGATAAACGTTCCAAATTAAAGACTTTCAAAATATCCAATTTGGTCCTATATTGGAATAAAGCCCATGAACGTAAAAATGAACATGGTAAGTTTAACAAATCATGGAAAGGCCCATACCAAATTTCTAAAATTTTAGGTGATAGTACTTATAGATTAAAGTCCTTGACTGGCGAAGATATCCCATTACCTGTGAATCGACAGTTTCTAAAGCATTATTTTTAGTCATGAGTAAATAGTTTTTTTTTTGGTGTTGCTTTTTTTTTTTTTGGGTGTTGCGTCATTGGACTTTACATTGATTAGCAACTTTTAAAGGTTTACAAGTCAATAGAACGTCAACTCCAAAACTTTAATCTCTATTCCGACTGGAATTAGTTTTCCATTTATAAATTGTTCGATAATTGTTCAATTTTATGTACTTCGGTTAGCATGAATTATTTAGTTGATGTTGAGCTACAAAAGAACACATTTATATCATTCTACTAAAATTTGGGATAACAGTTGTTTGCATTAATTGAAAAATCAAAAGAATCCCTTTTCTACCACTGTAATTCCCAACCTAATAGCAGTGCTTCAATGCTTGCAAGTTGATAGATGACCTATTATTGCAATATCAAAAGTAAAAAATGAGCTATCATTGCTATATCTAAAAAAAAAAAAGTGATATCAACTCTTTAGGCTATCCAAATAACTCTACCAGGGCTATGGATGCCTGACCGACAATAGAGCTATGTTTGGGGGGAATTACAGAGATAACCTTGTTGGGGCAATGGACACCTGACTGGCAACAAGGCTCTATCCTTGGTTGGCTTAAAATTAATTGTCATATTATGTAGGTTAATGCAAATGGTTGATATTTCTAAGTTTACTGTAGCAAAAATAAATCAATTGCACACACATGAGCTTAGTAATACTTAATTGTGCATGCTAACCAAAGTGAGATTTGGAAATAGAATAAAGATCCTATGATTTATAATTAGAATACTAAAGAAAGTTGGAACATTGATGTTAGATCTGGAATTGACTTTCTATTATTTTTTTTAGTTTTTTTGGTTGCTAGTTGTTGTGTATTCTCATAACATGCCCCATTTTTCTCCTTCAACAAAATGTGGACCCCCTTTTTTTTCTTTCTTTGCCCTTTTTGCTTTGCAGTTTTTGTCTGCTTCGACGTGGTTTTAACTGATGCTTTGCTGGTTGTTGGTTGTTTTCTCAGTTTCACTTGGCCTCTTTGATGATGCACTTTTTGCTTCCCGATATTTTAGTGTTTTGGTATGTTCTTGTTTGTTTATTCTATTATGGAAGACCAGAATTCTGGAGTCCTGTGTGAGTTGAAAGAGTTTGTGTCTTTAAATAACTCTAGTTCCGCCCGGTGTTTTATTAATCGAATTGTATAAACCTTGTAATTTTCTCTTTTATTGGAGTCCGGTGCCTTATTGTTTTCTTTGAAGTAGAAAGTTAGAAACTAGAAAGTCTACTTTGAAATGTCGTCAAGTATATCTTTCAGTTTCAGTTTCCGGTTTTTGTTCTTTTGTCCCATTTTTCTTTTCTTTTCTCGGGAAGTATTTCCCAGATCTTGATGTTATGCAAATTTTTTTCAAAGACATTATCGGAAGCTGTAACTCTAGTGATAATTATTAATCTCATTCTTTAATGGCATATACCCTGTATAAAATTAGCATGACATGTAACTGCCATGAATAGTCACCACGCCGCCTTTCTTCTCAAATGGCAAGCTAGAACAAAAATCTAGGTGTTCGTGATTTGAAACATAATCCATAATGATCACACCTTTATTATAGGAATTAATGTGAAATAATAGGTAATTAATGGAGGTGGAAAAATACCTATGTACTTGGCACCACCTCAAGTGTGCAATTGATTTTACAACACTCCACTTTGCGTCATATTACAAACTTGCTAAAGACATTGAATTCATGAAGCTACTTTGGCATGAAAGCAGAGGTAAATTTTTTGAGAAACTAAGTTGCGGCTACCCAAGGGTTTTGAAGTTGTACTTTGAAGAATCACCATTTTAACCAGAACTAGGTATGTTACGAATAGCTGATTTATTGACAAGAGTTTCTCAAGATAGAAATCTTCGATAATGGTATTTTCTCATTCTGAAATTGGGATATTAATTTTCCTTCGAGTTGTTAAATTTGATCAAAGAATGAATTGAAAATTTTATGAAATGTAATGTTTGGTTAAATTTAACCCTAACTCGCACACATAGACAAATATTTTGAAAAATTGTAGAGCACATTATATAAAAAATGAGCACTTTTGAAGCAAGAGTAGAAGAAAAATTTAAATACTGCAATTCATAGGTAGTACCCATTAATGTGGTGGTCACAGATACCCACATGGAATGGTCTTCTGACATTGAAATCTGTTCACGACCGTTACAAGAAAATGCTACCCAATGTACTAAAAATACCGTATCAAATGGGTTATGTCCTGTAGGAGGGTTTCCACCAACAATAGAAGCTCCAAAATTAGTAATGCAATTTATAAACTATTATAATCCAGCCAAAAGGATTGTTGAAAAGGAAGGAATAACTTATGCAGACTTGTCTCAGAATGGAATTATGTGTACATTTGGTCTCCCCTCCTACAAAAGGATTTTCAATGTTGACCTGAAAGCAAGGCCAAGACATATCAGAGTGCTGAAGAACACAACAGAGAAATTATGAGCACCCAATGGTTCCAACAACCAATCACACCACAAATCAAGGTAATTCAAAGGTTTGCGTTTAAACAAGAAATGCAAGACATAATAACTTTGTTGAGAAAAGTAGTTGGTTTAAGAGATGCAAGCAGGTTCGAACCTTGGATGTTCATGATAATATCTCAAATGATAGAAGATCCTGTAGAGTTGCATTGGGGAAAATTGATAAGTGACATGTTACATGAAAAAAAATACTACATTCCCCAAAACTGGATTTTTGTACATGTCATATGTTATTTACTCATGTGCTATGAGAGCCAGTAAACAAGGATTAAAACAAATTGGTACTCTGGGCACAAAAGTTGGCAATAGTTTGATATACACACATTTAACCCAAATCACTGTTCACAGGTATAAAGGTGATTACAGAAGAGTTAATGATTTGTTTTCCATGAAACTGGTGAGAACAATGGAAGGTTATAAATCTAAGAGATTATCGGGCTGGAAGCACAAAGTGCCATTCGACCTATGGGAGGCTGGTACATATAATTCCCAACTTACTCCTATATCAGAGTGGAGGGATTTGATGGACACTGATTTATGTTGCCCAGATACCCTGCAGAAAAAAAATGTTTAATTGGAATTAATGAGATAGTTAAAAACATCCCAAGCTCTTTATAGCCATGCTCACAGAAAGGCTTCTTTCAAATTTCCTATTATAATAGGGAATTATAAGTGCAATGCAATCAAGGTGGCTTATTTATGTGAGGGGGAACTGGAAATGTACAATTTTGAAGAATTTCCACTTCAAAGTATGTACTATCATGTTGAAGGAAATATTGAAAGAAGCATAGTTGGTTATTGTGATCATGTACCTCATTTAGAAGATTATTGGCTTAATTGTGAAGATGAACACGAGGTCAGAAGGAAAAAGTATGAAAGAATGGCTCTAGGGTTTGCTTGAATGCTCAAACTCTATGATATCCAAGACCAATTGGTGGAAGATGATGGTGAAGTGCTAAATCAGTTTTATAATAATGATAGGATATATGATGAACCCATTCCAGACCCAGGTGTTGATGATGAAGACATGACATCAATTGATGATTTTACAAGGCTAGTCATAAGGTACACTCAACACAAGATTGATGATTTTTGTAAAAGTTTAAGAGAAAGAGGAATCAAACCCATCAACTCAAAAGATAAAAGAAGAAATCAAAAATATGAAACTACTTTTGAAAGTGGAGAGCCTATCAAGAAGAAAAGAAAGACTAGCAAGGCTACTCCAGGTGTTAGAATTGAAGAAAGAACCCCTGAAGCAACAAGACAAGAAGTTCCCACAAAGTTATCAGAAAAAACATAAAGATGCAGAGACAGGTAAAGATAAGTCTAAAGCAAGACCTAAAGGTGCATCTTCTTCTATGGCCGGACCGAGAACTACAATAACTATTGATGAAGGAACAAGAGTAAAAGGGAATGTTGGTACACAAACTAGATCCGCATCTCAAAGAGTTGCAACATTATTTACTTCTCCCCCTTCTGTTAATATGGACAATATGAAACAAGCATTGGGTGGGACTCTTGTGGCTTTAGAGGAAATTTATGAGGAAGATGAGGCTAGAATTAAGGAACAAGTAGATAAATGGGGTGCTATGTGGGAGAAGATAAAAGAAAAGAAATCCAAAGACAAGCCCATAGTACACTTAGTGATAGAAGAAATGTAGGATACAAGCTCTAATCCCATAAATATTGAAGAAGAAGAATTTATTCAAGGGACACTCGCCTCAGAGGTAGGAAATCCTAGCATACTTGAAATGGAAGTAGGGTGAAATGAGGAGCAAAACCCTGTTGATAAGTGAGTTATTGAAGACACTCTTGATTCTCAATTTTCTTTTGAGAATGTGAAAAATGTTAATGAAAACTCACAGGTCTTTGATGAAACAAGTAAAGGCCATGTTGGAATTGAAATTGAAACTAAAACTTTAGAAGAAGAGGCTACATAGTTCACAACAGAAAGAAATGAAAATGAAGAGAATCTTGGTGTAGCTGTAAATGAAGAAGATAAGATTCAGAGAGACGAATAAGAAAATTTTGATAGACAGGAAAACATAAGTCTCCAAATAGAGAAGGCAGTGCAAAATCCTATTAATCCTGAGTCTATGTCAGAAGTTGATAAATAAATTCCCATTTCACAAATATTGCAAGTCACAGAGATGAAATTCCTGAATCAAGTAATAAATAGAGACAAGAAAGATTTACAGAGGTACAAAAAGATGATGATACACCTGATTGGTTAATCAGGGAATTAGCTTCTCCAATGGAAGTAGAAATATTACCTTTGAACCTCAGTAATTTCATACAAGAAGTAAATACTCCTAAACCTAGGAGCAAAGCAAAAGCAAAGCATGTCATACGATGGAATGCAAATGGTAATAGAACTATCCAGATAGCTACTCCAACAAATGACAAAGATAGACATGAGATAATGCCTAAGGAATATAAAATCACAAGTATTAATCTTGGAAACTCATCTTGGCAGCAAGAACTAGATGAAATAAAAGTGAATTTGAATGCTATTGTTGCTAGAGTACATAAATATAAACAAAAGAAAAGAGAATTGAAGGAACGAGTTGCTACATTGGAGCATTTTATCAAATCATTGACTTTATCTGGTCAAGAACAAGCTGAACTTCCCCAACATCCGGTGTTGATGTCACAAGAGCAAGTAGATGCCATTGCTGTAGTTCGTCATAAAATGAATATATTTGAAGAATGGATTGAATATTGGATAAAGCAGGGAGATGAATTTATTATAGATGCAATAAAAATGTATAAGGAAGCATACCATCATTTAGAGAAATTGAAAAGATTTGAAGATGAATGTGGACTTCGCTAGGAGCAAGTCATTAACGAAAGGCGAAATATGGAAATTCTCATACAGAAAAATGTCCAAGAGTTAATACAAAACAATATAATATCAAAACCTAAAATTTCATTGCTAGGAAAGTGGAAGAAATAGTTGAAATGAGAAAGTGATATGTTAGTACAATGTATTGAAGGATTTGATAAGGTCACCATTGATTTCAGAAGACAGATAAGAGAAAATCAGGAATTTATTGAAGTATTGTCACGTCAAAGCTTTGATCCCCAAACATTAGGGTAGGATGGGAAGGAAGCTAAAGCTTTCAAAGAATGGATAGAAAGAATAAACAAAGATCCTGTTGAATTGTTGACAAGGGAAGTCATTGATGAAATAATATAGTGCAAAAATATTATAGTCAAATATGAGGCAGAAAAGGCACAGAAAAATGATGACATACTTCAAGTGACTAAAGAATATATTGGGCTCAAGCTTACTTGGAGAGAAATACGAAGGATTTCAAAGGAACACATGCATCAAATACTGAGAGCTTTCTGAGAGTACCAATCAAAGAAAGAAGGAGGAAGTCTGGAACCAGAGCCATAAGCGAATACGGAAAGAACCGGATACCAGATGCTGAAAATATAATAGAATTTATTTGTTGTTAATTTTGCAGGTTGGTCCTAGTCCTGGTAGGTGTTTTTCATTCCGGTATTTCAAAAGAAAGTTTTTAGCCTCGATGAAGATAAAGTGTTCATGCTGAAGTATGGAGAAAAGTGTTGTTGTGGATAAAGTCAAAGCTTTGACTTATTCTAGAAAGTTCTTGATGATAGTTGGCATATGCCACATGACACATTTTAATTTGTTGTTTCTGATTTCTCTGAGATACTTTTAAGTTGAACTTCTGAAGTGCCTTGTTTCTATAAAAGGCCATCTCCTCCCACATTTTTATTTTAAGTTCAAAATTTGTGGATATCGGAGGAGCAAAAACTTCTTTTAAGTTTTGTTCTTTTTTCCTATTTTCTAAACCACTCCTGCGTAAAACTTTGTATGCATGTAGACATTGATTGATATCAGAGCTTTATGGATAGCTACCTATCTAAGTATCTTTTGTAGCTAGTTTTGTAAGTTCAGCTGAACAAGACTGTATGTTGCGCCGTTTAAGGGTGCATACAAAACCTATTCGGTGTCCATAAACGAAACCCTCTTTAAAAACTTGCATCATTTTGTACGTAGCTGTGAAGCAATCTGGTGAAATATAAAGCGGTTTGCTCTGATTTGATTAATTCTTTGGGGCATCCATGGAGAATAACCCAGAGAATTTTTATTTTTATTTATTTTTCATTTTTTTAGCATTTTTTATGTTTTACTTTAGATTAGATGTTAATATTTTTGAAAATGTTCTAAAAAAAAATACAAGTCAATGGAAATAGTTTTGTTGATTTTTTTTTTTATTTCCATGAAATTGTTGAATGCTTAACGCTAAATTTACTTAAGTGATAGCAAATGATTTGCTTATTCATGAACTATTATGATGAATCTTTTGATTTCATGATGTCATTTGATGATAAAAATGAAGTTTAATGTGAAATGTTAGTAATTCTTGATAAAACTGGAAATAACCGTAGTCCCCTTTGATATTAACAACAAATTATTACATCATTACCCCAGAGCTATGTTTAGTGCAATCATGACTTGATTTACGAAGAATTGGGATTAAATGAAAGTCAATCTTTGTTCTGTAAATGCATAATTCTTTCTTAGGTTGTCTTTGTTTCATATCTTTCAAGAAAGGTAGGATTTTTGCGGTCTTGTTTGTGGAGATTCTATTTGAGCTGTTTATTGCGAGTAAAATTGTTGTCAACAAAACCCAACTACCCCATAAACTACTCAAGTAAATACAAAATAGTGGTTATGAGAGGTGGCACAACAAGCCAAAAGAGGATGTGTAACTCAACTGCCCATGTGTGGGGAGATAGTGACACATGTAGCCAATGTATTTCGCCACGTGTCCTCATATTACCACATCTAATAAACCTAAGCAAGCTTAAATAATAATGTGTAGAAAAAAGAAATACCCCCTAACATAAAGAAAATAAAAAAACTACACTAACACCCCCCCTTAAGCATAGCTTAGGTGGGTGAAAAGACAGAAAGATGGGTCCCGACTACTAGGCCATGTTAGGTACCCATGTACAATGATAATACCTCTCAAAATATGAGAAAGAGAAAACCCATAGGACAAAACTCCTCCCCAAGAGAGAAGAAGAGAGACCATATAGTCCCCCAAAGTACAATATCTTGCATTGTTAGTGAATGCTCGACACAAGAAGTTGAAGATGATCCAAGATCACCGAACAATATTCCTCCCCTTAGGAAGAAAGAAAACCAACGATGTATGTAGGATATCTTCCAATTCCTAAAAGAAATATGTAGGAATAATGATGAAAATGTATGATGTCTTTGAACTCTGCTCAGGTGTCCCCATGTCCATGCTGAAAGCTGTCACCATCAAATCAGGTGTTCTAGGCCACACTATAGAAGATGACAATCTAGAACCTAGTGGAGATGGATGTAGAACAAAATCCGAAGACAAAAATATCTCCTTTGAAGAAAAAGGTGTCTCCTCCAAATGCTGCTCAAAAGTATCCACAACCATGTCAAACTATGATGAATGATCATGTGGAGAATGAACAAGAGGATCCAAAGGTTCCTCCATAACAACTGAAGAAGAATCAAATTCATCAAAGAGAAGATGTATGTCATGAAGAATGTCTCCCAAATCTGAAATATGTGACTCCATAAACAAACTTGTAATGTCTATCAAGTAGTCATTTGAAGTATCTATATCTGGAAGACTATGTGTATCCTGTTGCACTGAATCACAAGAAGCCATGAATGTAGCAACACAAGTATCCTCAAAAGCAACAATAGATAGAGGAGAAGGAATGCAAGGCTCAATAACTAGATTTGATGTGAGAATACCAAGATTCAGATAGCCAAAATTCTCCTCAAAATCAAAACTCACACTAGAAGTGTGATCAATAACCAAAGGATCAGAATCATCATCATGTGCAAAGTTTGAAAAGGTATACAACTGAGATGCATGATCAACCACCCCAGTAGCAATTATCTCTTTGCTCTCCAAGTCTCTGATGATAACTGAATTAGGTGTGAATTCCACAGTTTTCCCTACTCCACCATGAGTGATTTGATAGATGGAAAGAAGATTATTTGTCAAGTGAGGTACACACAAAAAATCATTGAAGGTGCCATCCCCAATATCAACATGATGTAGAGAACAACCAAAACCAACAAACCATCAGGTTTCTTCAAACACAACTCTATTTGGAGATCACTTTGACAAATCCATCAAAATTCACTTTTTACTTCTTCAAAATCACATCATTTCTCTTGAAAATTACAAGGCACCAAATAGCCAAACCTCTTCACCAACATTCCATCTCAGTATCAGACTCAAAAAAATATTTATCTTCATAAAAATGATTGAAACAAATCAATAACCTGATTAGAATTCACTGAACCAAACAACTCTTAAGTTTTCCACAAATCACTCATCAATTTAACTTGCTTTTACAAGGAAAAGTAACCACAAACCAATCCTTCAAGCTTCAATCATGTTCTAAGACTTCTAGGACACCATATTATCATATTTTTGAGTAACATAAACCAGCATACTTCCACAACACTGTACCAACAGATTTCCCTAATTCTTGCAGCCAAGACAACTTTTTCACATAGTTTCCCCATTGCTACAAACAACAAAAACAACAAATATGCCTTCTATCCTTTATCCAAACATAAATAAATATGTGACAACATAAAATAGTCAGTATTCAAACATTTACAACCATTCTTTGCACTGTTCCATCAGAATATTAGTTTCTTGCATTCAAAAGGCCAAAATTTGCTCATAAGTGCCAACACACTAAATCGGGTGTAACTTGCAAACCACAATGAAAATCTACATGATAAATATATTTTTGAGTACCCATTTAGATCATTAACAACATATCTCATTTTCAGGTACACTTGTTTTGGTTGTTTTGGAACACATGCCTGTTGTCCTGACTTCTTTGCTACTAAAGAGCCCCAAATAGGCCAATTTAACAAAGGAGACACCTTTAAAATAACTCCAAATCACTTACCAACCATAAAAATTCTTTGTAAAGGTGGAAAAACACACAAATATTTAAAATTCCATGTAGGAAACACCCTTCAATACAAATAAACAACAAACCCTTGTTTATAGGCTTTTAAGAGCACACACAAGTGAGGGTTTTTAAGAAATATCATCTACAAACCTCCAAATCACCCGCCTTTGTTGCAAAAACCTATAAATAAGTCTACCTAAACATAGTAACCCTTCTCCATATAAAAAAAATGCTATTCCAACTGTTCCAAATTTGTAGGCACCATCTTTCATATGGAAAACTCAGATTTTCCTCTTGGAGCAACAACTATCTTCATATCCACGCCTTCCCTGTTACCTTTTGAAACACATTCCACACAAAAAATATTAAATAAACAAAAAACCATCCATCCCACCATTCTAATAGCCTATAATGGTGGGATGGAAAAATATATTCCTTATAAGACTCTCAAAACCCCTTATTATGGGTTCACAGGCTGATTTTGGATTTCTTGTTTTTCTAACACCTTTAAATCTGATCCAACCCCTACTAGATACCTCAAATGGATTGTCCACACACTGATTGAAGTAAACAAGAAAAATATAAGAATACTATGTTGTTGTATAGTCCGTACAATGGACTGGTAAAGGAGAGAAAACTCCAAAAATTGGTAGAACAAGGAACTTTATTACTAAAATTTGATTCAAGAATACAAAGCCTTACTTTGCTCGCCCAATACATGATTTTTAAAGTTGTTTCCCACTTAATAACTAACTCTACAAATTCTCCATCGGTGGAAACTTCCTAAACTACCTCTTGACTCTTCTCATTCCTGATTTTTGTGTTCTTTTTTTTCCTTTTTACAAATTTGGCAATTTTTTTACAATTTTGCATTTTTACACCTTTTACAACATCATTTTTCAAATTGACTCCACCCACTAATGACCTAAATCACATTGGAATGACCTTTTACAAGATGTACATGGTTCTTCACTTGAAAATTCAATTTCTTGAAATTTTTCCTTTTGAAGACATTTAGTGTGAAGGTTCTCCTGCACCATACAACCAACCAACTGAACCTTTCCAAGTCCCTTAGAAACAAATTGCATCATCTTCACTTGTACCTGCAAAAAAAAAATCACATCTTCCTTGGTCTTCTTCTTCTTCTTTTCTCTTGAATCTTCATCTGTCTTGGTTCCATTCTTTGTCTTCATCACTTCCTTCATTTTGTCTTTGCCTTTTATCAGGTTCACAACCTCTTCTTTCTTTTTCAAAGGACACATGACTGTCCTTTCTCAACTCTCATCTTTCCTCTGAATCTTTCCTCAACCAAGGACACAGGACTGTCCTTGCAAATTGCTTCTCTTCAACAATCATCCCCAACCTTCTTTGACCAACTTATCTTCATCTTTTCAACTACTCCCATTAGTGGAGTAATCTTTACACTGCAAACTCAAGTGCTTCTTGAGACAAGAATCCATCTCTCTTCAACCTGCAAACACAAACTTAAACACCAACTCAACAAACCATCCATCTTACCCAACAACAGATTTTGGAAGATGCCTCACTCTTTTTCCTTTGAACCTTCTACCTAGCTTAATCCCCATTGGAGGATGATGACCATAGACTCAGCTTGTCTGCCAACACACACAACTCAGAAACCTTCTTCTTTGCAACTTAGATGGATCAAGCACCTGCAACCAAACTCAACTCAACAACTTAACCACTTATCAAAATCTTCTAGCTCTAATACCACTTTGATGTAGATAACAACCAAAACCAACAAACTATTAGGGTTTTTCAAACACAACTCTATTTGGAAAAGATCACTTTGACAAATCCATCAAAATTCACTTTTTACTTCTTCAAAATCACATCATTTCTCTTGAAAATTACAAAGCACCAAATAGCCAAACCTCTTCACCAACATTCCATCTTAGTATCAGACTCAAAAACATCTTTATCTTCATAAAAATGACTGAAACAAATCAATAACCTGATTAGAATTCACTGAACCAAACAACTCTTAAGTATTCCACAAATCACTGATCAATTCAACTTGCTTTTACAAGGCAATGTAACCACAAACCAATCCTTGAAGCTTCAATCATGTTCTCAGATTTATAGGAAACCATATTATCATATTTTTGAGTAACATAAACCAACATTATACTTCCACAACACTGTACCAATAGATTTCCCTAATTCTTGCAGCCAAGACAACTTTTTCACATAGTTTCCCCATTGCTACAAACAACAAAAACAACAAATATGCCTTCTATCCTTTATCCAAAAATAAATACATACGTGAAAAAATCAAATAGTCATTATTTAAACATTTACAACCATTCTTTGCACTGTTCCATTAGAATATTAGTTTCTTGCATTCAAAAGGCCAAAATTTGCTCATAAGTGCCAAAACACTAAATCGGGTGTAACTTACAAACCACAATGAATCTCTACAAGCTGAATACATTTTTGATTACCCATTTTTATCATTAAAAACATATCTCATTTGAAGGTACACTTGTTTTGGAACACATGCTTGCTGTCCTGACTTCTTTGCTACTAAAGAGCCCCAAATAGGCCAATTTAACCAAGGAGACACCTTTAAAACAACTCTGAATCACTTACCAACCATAAAAAGTCTTTGTAAAGGTGGAAAAACACACAAATATTTAAACTTCCATGTAGGAAACGCCCGCCAATACAAATAAACAACAAACCCTTGTTTATAGGCTTTTAAGAGCACAAACAAGTGAGGGTTTTTAAGAAATATCATCTACAAACTTCCAAATCACCTGCCCCTATTGCAAACACCTGTAAATAAGTCTGCCTAAACATAATAACCCTTTTCCATATAAAAAAAATGCTATTCCAACCGTTCCAAACTTGTAGGCACCATCTTTCATTTGGAAAACTCAGATTTTCCTCTTGGAGCAACAACTATCTTCATATCCACGCCTTCCTTGTTACCTTTTGACACACATTCCACACAAAAAATATTAAATAAACAAAAATCCATCCATCCCACTATTCTACTAGCCTATAATGGTGGGATGGAAAAATATATTCCTTAGAAGACTCTCAAAACCCCTTATTATGGGTTCACAGGCTGATTTTGAATTTCTTATTTTTTTAACACCTTTAAATATGATCCAACCCCTACTAGATACCTCAAATGGATTGTCCACACAATGATTGAAGTAAACAAGACAAATATAAGACTAGTATGTTGCTGTACAGTCCGTACAATGGACTGGTAAAGGAGAGAAAACTCATAAAATTGGTAGAACAAGTAACTTTATTACTAAAATTTGATTCAAGAATACAAAGCCTTACTTTGCTCGCCCAATACATGATTTTTAAAGTTATTTCCCACTTAATAAATGACTCTACAACTTCTCCATCAGTGGAAACTTCCTAAACTACCTCTTGACTCTTCTCATTCCTGATTTTTGTGCTCTTTTTTTTCCTTTTTACAAATTTGGAAATTCTTTTACAATTTTGCATTTTTACACCTTTTACAACATCATTTTTCAAATTGACTCCACCCACTAATGACCTAAATCACATTGGAATGACCTTTTACAAGATGTACATGGTTCTTCACTTGAAAATTCAAATTTTTGAAAATTTTCCTTTTGAGGACATTTAGTGTGAAGGTGCTCCTGCACCACAATAGAACCCTTCCCAATTACACTCAAGTATTGTTTCCCATCAGAATAGGTGGCATAACACAAGGCTCAAAAGAAGAGAACATAGACTGTGAAGAAGCCATATGATGAGAAGCTCCAGAATCTAGGAGCCATTTCCCTGATTCATGACTTGTAGAAGCACAAAGAGCTTTACCTTTATTTTTCTTTGAATCAGTAGCAAAAACTACATGAGCTTTATCTTGACTAGATCCTAATTATTTAGAATGTGAAGAAGAAGAAGTAGACTCAGACATTGTAGAAGGTAGATCAATGTTATTCTTCTTAAGAAGATGTTTCAGTTCATCAATATCCTTCTTATAACAAGAATGTTCTTCATGTCTAGTCCTCTTGCAATATGAACAAGTAGACTTCTCCTTCTTAGATGAATCCTCCCTTGAAGAGGATTTGTGTTGTGCTTGATTTGTGTGTGGATTTTTCTTAGATTTCTTTTGTTTCTTGTCAAATTGTCCTTACTCTTTCTACCCCTTAGGCTGATTAGCCAACAAAGCCTGAGTATGTGATGGCTTTATGAAACCCATAAAAAGAAGCTTCTATTGTTCATGCATTAACATCTCAGAAAAAAGATGCAAATGAAGGCATAGTATATGCAGATCCCATAGTCAGTCTATAAGTATGAAAGCTAGAAACAAACGCTGTAAATTCAAGACCAAGTTTATTCAGTGTATTATAGATTAATTGAATATCCTTTTTGTCAATACCACATGCTTTACATTGTTCTCTTAGATTATTGACCTTAGTAATATAATCCTAGATGTTGCCAAAATTATTTGGATCAAGGCTCATCATTTCATTTTCAATCTGATAGCCTTTGACTTCATCTGTTGTACCATACAAAGATTTTAACTTTTCCCAAGCATCATGTGAATTTGTACAAGATTCAATTTGAAACATAAGATCAAGGGAAACAAAGCTACAAAGACATCCAAGAGCTTTTGTATGTTCAAGCATCCATTTTAACTTTTCCTTATCATCTGTAGGTTCAACTACCTTCTTTTCAACATATGGAGTATACCCAAGTTGCATTAAGGCATTCCATGCATGTTGATGCCATGTTGCACAATTATAAGGTGTTAGCAAAGGAACCTTAGAATGATCCATGTGTGAAGGAAAAGAAGAGCACAAGTGAACAGATTAAAAAACACACACACAAAGAGAGATCCCCCTTTATCACTCAATCAAGAATCCCCACCTAACAAAAAATGATTTGGCACTTTATAAATCAATGCCTTTACAACTTCCACTAGCAATAATACTTAGTGGTCTTGATCTCGATGCTTTACAAAATTCTCACACATTGGGTGTATGCTAAAAGTATAAAATTGGAGCTAATCCAAGTGAAACTAACAACACCACTGTGATCTACTCAAAAAATAATGCACTTTCAAAAAAAAATCATCTCAATTCGAGATCGTATGAGAAAGTTATGAGTCTTCGAAGTTCCCAAAACGAGAACGGTGCAATGTCACAGGTGAGAATCTACAATTTTTGAAAAACTAACTGCATCAAAACCAAAAAATTACCACACTACTACAAAGAGCATGAGAAAATAGTCCAAATAAAAAAAATTTGCTTGAGAAATGAAGCCATTATGAGTGAGAACGAAGCGTTTGAAAACTGCCTTCAAATCTGCAATTGTCAACGAGAGGGGGTCTGCTGAAGTGTTCTAATTCAGTTTCTGAAAAATATACAACTTGTGTGCAAAAACTAGCAATGAACCAAATGGTTTTTTTTCTGTTGCGAACAAAACCCAAATGGTGGATTTTCTGTAAATTGTACAAAAAATATGGATCTAGTGTAAAATAATGCTCCCAACAACAAAAAATGACCCTATAAATGAAAAAATGGCCTATAAAGGATCAATCAGCTACCTAAGTCAAGCTAATGCATGCTAAAACCTACAATTTTAACAGGATCTTCAGAAATCCTTTCAGATTCTTTAGATCGTCCAAAAACGTAAGAGAAGAGCATACAAGATTTTGAAGAAAATTGCAACAAAGCTTATTAGTCCCCAAAAATATCTCAAAAAATTAGAAAAACAATGAGCTATAACAGACAACATGGCTCTGATACCATGTTAGATTTTGCGAGAAGCGAGAACTGAGCCAGGATCTGATGTCAGTTGTAGATCACATGCAACTTTCACTCAATAGATGATCGAAGATCAAATAAACGAAATGAAGAGAAATTTGAAATGAGAAAACAATGGAGACAAGGCAAGAGAAAATGTAGAATACTCTCAATACTCTCACCAATCGATCACCAAACTAGCCGAACTAGCTGAACTAATGGAGCTAGGTGAACTTATGAAGGTGAGAGGAGAGTGCTCAATCTATAGAAAAATAAGGGCAAATACATCCAAGAGGTGCATTAACTCCTACTACCCATAAAAGGTGGGAGGTTTCACCTACTTGGGAAATTCCAAAACATGTGGCATAACCTCCTCAAGTGAAGACAAGAGAGAGGTGGCACATAAAGCCAAAAGAGGGTGAGAAACCTAACTACCCCATAAACTACTCAAGTAAATACAAAATAGTGGTTATGAGAGGTGGCACAACAAGCCAAAAGAGGATGTGTAACTCAACTACCCATGTGTGGGGAGAGAGTGACACATGTAGCCGATGTATTTCACTACGTGTCCTCATAGTACCACATATAATAAACCTAAGCAAGCTTAAATAATAATGTGTAGGAAAAAGAAATACCCCTAACATAAGGAAAATAAAAAACCTACACTAACAACCATCTCATACTTGCTTTGAGGTCTTCAATAAGTCATTATGGTGGAGATATGAATCTGAAAGTCCAAGATTGATCAAAACTATTTCTCTTCGACCCTTTCTAATCCATTTTGTGATCCCATCAACATCAATTGGCCTTGTTAAAGCTCCACTCACCAAACCCCATAGATAATTTTTAATAAGGATCAATTGTAGCTTGACTTTCCATGTACGAAAATCCTTACCTTAAAATTTCTCAATCAATGTACTGCTTTTTTCTATATTAAAAATACCTAACCCCCCTTAATCAAAATAATATAAAAAATGTTGATTTCCATTAATAATACACCTTGAAATGATCAAACTTTCACAAATTTACACATATATTAAAAATAAATACTAAAATCACATTTATAATACTAACCAAGGCATTTATAATCTATCATCCTATGCATTCAACCCATTACATAAAATCCTACATAAACACAATCAAAGCACCAGTGAAAATATTACAACTCACCTCTCTCTGTGGACAATAAATTTGCTACAAAGTCAAATTAGATTGTTCCCTTTAAATCAATTCTCTGGAATCTTTGAACTTTCCTCTATTGATTTTTTCCTGCAAGGTCTTTGGGTCCTTGCCATCAATGGTGAAGATGATAATTCATTGACTTCATGGACCTTTCTTTCCTCTTTGAGGATGATCTATTTTTTCTTTTTCCTTGACCAACGAATATGCTTGTTGGTGAATTTCCCTTGTGCTTATTTCAAATTCTCTTGAATTATCACAAAGTTTGAAAATCCCTAATATGATGACATTCCTCTCTACGAGTTGCCTCCTCTCTATGAAGTTCTGACTGGCTCAACTTGTCAATCAATCTCGAATTACTCAAAGTCTCTAGACCAGGTCAGGTCATGATTTATTTATCTCATCAACTGCAAATATGCCTTAATTATTTTTTTCGTGTACCTAACTAATTTTAACTTTATCATGCATGCTCATGGATTCAACTCAACTATGATTTACATCCACAATTGTACAAGTTTACCATCCATTATTAGTTGTTTTATGTAGGGGGAAATTTGGGTGACTTGTTCTTACAAATCTTTCTCAAATTTCTAGTCCTTATTCATTCTAGAAACAATACTTGATATCATTGTGTGCATCCCTTGGATACTTCTCTAGTTTGATTACCTATATTGTCCTTTGCAATTTGGTGATCTATATGCAAGATATCCATATATTCCTTGTCAACTAGTGTCATTGTAATTCAAATATTCTTGATCTTGAAGCATCGATAAAGATGAATGAGTCAGTCCTTGTATTCTTCTTGACATATGTAGAATCTATAATAGCAACAACAACAGATAAATCCTTAGAGATAAGTTTTATAATCTTCCCTTTTTGAAAATTGATGTATAGCCATGTAGGAACCATTGTTACAATGGAAACACAGGGTGGAGGCACTTGTAATTGATTCTCTTGAGCATTTGGAGATGGATTTCTTGAACTTGACTAGTTTTGGTTTTTTTCTTTCAATCTCATCCATAATCTTCTCCACCTCTTCCATCAAGAATCTTCATCTTTTATCTCATTATCACCCATTTCCTTGAGCTTAAAATTCTTCCTAACGTTGTCTTTTATCTTCTTTTCATCCTTCTTTATTTTCATCTTCTCTTCCTTCTCCTTAGTTGCTACAATTTTTGATCGAGCTACCTTTTCTTTTAGTTGTTGGGATGTTCTATCAATTCTTGGTAAGGGAAGGGGAGATTTTGGTGGATAGGATTTAGGAGAGGGACACATAGTTCTATATTTTCTATAATGCATTCCTTGATTGGTGAATAATGAAGAGGCTCATGAATTTTTTTCTTCGAGGGAAGGATTATTGGATAGGGGTGAGACATTGGTCCCAAAAAAGTGTTTATTTTTTGGTACACGAGGTGGAGATAGAGAGGTTTGAGCAAGGATATCACTAATAGAAGTATACATTGGAATGCATAGGGGGGACATGGGTACCTGCTTGGATGATTTCTCTTGAATAATTAGATTTTGAAGAGTGGATGTAGTGTTAGCTTGGGAAGATAGAGAACTCAAGGCTCATTAAGAGGTGTTCTTGAAAGCACCCCCATCTTATATAGACTCTAGTATTCCTCTTAAGGGGGGATCACTCTTGTTTTTGTTCTTCATCATTCACCATACTCAAATTCCCAATAAGAACTCTAGTAGCTTTCTCTTCCTTTCGACTTACTTCTTCTTTTTGGCTTTCCCTCTTTCTTTGGTTTTGACCCATTCTTCATTGTCTTTGAATCCTTCTTGGGTTATGATCTATTTTAATGGTGGTTGATGGTTTTATTATTTTTTAGTTAGAGTTATTTGAAGTTTATCCATTGTTGATGGTTGCTCTTGCAACCTCAATTTCTTAGTTTTATTTTCAAGCCAACCTTGACTAGAGTCTATTATTCGTTTGCACAATTCCTGCAATGATGCATCTTCCTCTAACCAATCCAATAGAGGGACACAAAATTAGAGAATTATACTCTTATTATACACATTCATTATATATTTTTCATCATTAGATGGTTGGTGTGAAACTTTGACAATCCCAAAGACTCTTAATTGGAAAGTATTCAACCTAGAGAATTTTCCTTGCATTACATCATGTTCGTCATTATAATTTTCCTAAAATTACTCAAGGTGATGCACATGATTGATGTGAGAGACGACCAATTTATCCATCTTTCCCTTTAAATCAAATGAATAGAAGTTACGCCATTTTTTTGCATTTGAGGCTTTGACATTGGGCATGGAAGAGTAAGCGTAAGAATTAATGGTAGTGGGGAATTGAACCATATCTCTATGTTTTCTTAACACTAATTTTGATCATATCCTCTTCCAATATTTTGACGTGGAAGAAGATAAAATTATCATTCATCCTCTTATAGTGCGTCTACCTCTCTTTTAGTGCCAATTGAGGGTAATTCTCCCACACTCTAACTTCTCCTTGACATTTCCTAATGACACTACAATTTGTAAATCGTAGAAACACATATCTCCTAGTCATCAAATACACAACATTGGATATCTTATAGAACATCTTTATCTCTTATACTTTTATCAACTATTTATGAAGGTTTCCATTGATGATGGTGATCTAATCAATGATATCTTTATCTTGAAAGATGATGGTGATGAAGTTGAAAATTCTTCGTGAGAATGTGGATGTTTTTGGTAATCTCATGATTCTATTTAATAGTGTGATTATATCTCCAATATTCATTGAGAAATTACTTATGATCAACTATTTAGGGAACTTGAAGATGGTGGGTATAGGTTTTTAGTGTAGAAAATTGTAGCAGTGGTGTGTTGCACTCAAGTGTTGTGGATGATGTAAACACTTAAAGATATCAAGGTAGAGTATAACTTTACTATATCTATTCTTTGTGACAATTCAAGTGCTATTAACATATCAAAGAATCTAGTGATGCATTCCAGAACTAAGCATATATCAATCAAGTATCACTTCTTAAGAGAAAAGGTTGTAGACCTAGAGGTCACAATGGAATATGTGCCAACCCAGGATCAAGTTACAAACATATTCACTAAACCTCTTCCCAAAGAGAAATTTGAGTATTTGAGATATAATTTGGGAGTGGTTGCTCTTGCCTCACATCACTAGATCCTAGTGATAGGGCATGAGTCTAGGGTGAGAATCAAAAAGCTTTGTTCATCCTTGGAAGAAGAGGGAAAAGGCAAGTAAGGTATGATTGGTTTTACAAATTTCAAAAGAATTGATGGTTGAAAATGCTTGGACAAACTCCTTTATCTAATAAAGGGGGAGAAAATTTTGGAAAAAGGGGGAGAAAGTTGGAGTCCCTTTTCCATTGATGTCAAAGGGGGAGAAAAAGTGCAAATTCTCTTTGTGAAAGTTTTCCAAATGCTCTATATTTATCGAAGGGGGAGATATGATAGAAAATGATCCACTAACTAAGGGAGAGAAAGGTTGTGAAAATATTCCACTCATGCTCATCATAAGCTAATGTAGGTATAGTCAATGCTAGAGAAGGAGAAAACATGCATGTTCATGAACAAAGCATTTATTTTTCCATCAATGAAAAAGGGGGAGATTGTTGGCAATAAGATTGTCATTGATGTCAAAAGGGAAATTTTTGGCATTTTGGATGTCATTGATGTCAAATGATCATTCATTGGAAGGATTGATGGAGATCTGAGAGAAAAGCATGTTTTGCAGTTGCACAATGTAAGGTTATGAAAAGTTGCAAATGTTGTCAAGCAACATTGAAAAAGTTGCTCAAAATTTGCATAGTCTTGGTGAATTAAGATACAAGCACTTGCAGAGAAAAAAATAGCAGATCTGATATGGGTTTTTCAAGTAATTTTCAGAAGTATGATCTATAGGTCCAAATGATAAAAATTGAGCTAAAAAATAAGTTATTTTTGTTCTCTAATTTGATTAGGGTTTAGCAAAAAATCCCTAAGGGTTTTCAATCACAACGCTTTTTATTTTATATTTTTCAATTGAATGTTGATAGACAATTATCAATTGCTTAAGTTATGACTTAAGCCTTCAAAGTCATTATGTAATCGACCCTTCATCCTAGTGGAGCTTGTAAAATCTATGGCTATTTTGATGTTCTGGAATTTAAGAGGTTTTAAAATTCCTCAATTGTATTGAATTTAGGGGTTCCAAGTCTGCAAGTTAGGGATTTCTAAAACCCTAAACCCTAGGTTTGAGTGTGCACTTTTGTTATAAAACTCTATGACCTCTTATGACTGGTTCCTAGTCATTTAAGTTATAACTGTAAGAGTTATCTTGCATTAGCTAATAATTAATTAATATTTAATTGATTATTAGCCTAATTTATTCTCACACACTTTAGCTAAACTTAAGAATGCTTTATTAGTTGAGTTATTATTAGATCATTATGTCACATCTCATGTTATGTTGACACTTGTCATGATATGATCCTTTCTTATTTAGGGCTTTGCTCTTATAAGCATTCAACTCTTTGTAATTACTCTTAGATATTATTCACAGAGAATATTGAAGCTTTCATATCTTCTTGAAAGCTTCTTCTATAACTTTTCCTTGTTGACGAATATAACAATTCTTGTTTGCAGATCTCTTGCGTGGAAGGTGTCTTTGTTTGTTGTTTGATCCTGTGGCTCATGGTTTTGTGCTTGTTTCACAATTCTAACATGGTATCAGAGCATGGATTCAACAAACCCCTTTTCAATTTATGAGATTTTCTTTCTTCAATGAGGGTTGCAAACTTCAAATTTGAATCCCCTTTGCTTTTTTTACAAATTTTGGAGGTGGGAATTTTTTGAAGCATTTTTGTGTGAAAAGGACCTCCTCATTGGATGCAGAGCTATTGAGAAAGTAAAATTTGGCTTTTGTTTTGCTTGATTCCGATTCCGTTGGTCAGACCTGTGAAGGTTTGAAGAAAGGGCTTTTTGGCCAAATCCAGGGGTTGCCTGATTTTTTGGGGTATTTTGAGCCCAAACGGACCTCACCATTGCATCCAAAATGGCCAAAAACCTTAAGATCGCTTATCAAATCATCAAATTTTGAGTCAAGAGCTTCTGAGGAAATTTTTTTTTGCCAGGGAAGTCGTACGACCTCCCTAACACATGAATCGAGGTGAATTTTTAAAAAAATATATATATATTTTTCCTGTATGTAAATTTTTTTTTCAAAAAAATAAAAAAAATATTGAAAAAGCCCTTTTGGGCTGACGCAAATATTTTTTGTTTTAAAAAATACATTGTATTAAAAAAAATTTAAACAGGAGGAGGTACCCGTGGGTACCTGCCACCCATATGGTGGCAGGCCCTTGGGCCCCGCCTCCCTGCGGTGGTGGTACCGTAGGGGTATTGCCCCTGCCACCTTGGCAGGTGGTGGCCCCTCCAACCCTGCCAAGGGAAAAGCAGGTGGGCCCAACCCACCGCCATTTTTTTTAATATAATTTTTTTGACTAAAAGTATTTTTAATAATTTTTTTTTCAAAAATTTATTAATTTATTAATTTTTTTCAAAAATTATTAATGTAATTTTTATATGTTTTTAAATAAAAATATATAAAGTTTTTTTTCTTTTATCTTTAAAAAAAAAAGTCAATTATTATTTTTTTGCAATTTCTTTTGCAAAATAATGTAAGTGCAACCTACTGGAGAATTTTTATCTACAACACTAAAATTGGCAGACCTCTAAATTTGGAGGTTTTTGACAAATTTGGCAGAGATGTTCTTTTTCCCTTCTCATCCCTCTCCGTTGGGCTTTTCAAATTTGCACCCAATATTCTAGAGGCAATATCTCGACCATACGGTGGGCTTTTCAAGTGCAACTTTTTTTGAAATGGGGTAGAATTTTGAACTCTTCGTAGTGGTGTAGGTATTTTCTAGTTTTGACTTCCAGGTTTTTTTTAGAATTCTATTTTCTTAGTGCTGTAGTTTTTCAATTCTCATTTTGGAGACTTTGACGGGCCATATCTTCTACATCCAGACACTTTTTTGGGTGTCATTTTTTTTCAAAGTGCATGTTTTTTCGTGTAATTCATCAAGGTGCTACTAGTTTCCTCTTTTTATGTCAGATAATTATATTTTCAACATGTTGTCCTATTTTAGACCTTATGGGCTCACATTGCATGTTTTTATCATCTGTAAATGCACTAAAATAAAGTGCCTCAAATTTGTATGTGTAGCGTTGGGATTCTTGTACATCACTTTGTTCCTTGTTGTACTCGCACTATGATATAAAGTGCCATGGGCATTGATTTTTTCCTTTGTTTTCCTTTATACCTTTCTCATGCGTATGTGACTTTTTTTTTCACATCCTTTATACCTGCTTGTACTTTAATGATTGCACCTTCAAATGTTCTTGGTTCCTCTTCATGCACTACTTTCAAGCATTCAGTTTCAGTTTACCTATCATACCTCTCCCTTGTCAGCATTATGGGGGGGTTCTACTATTGGTGCTACTGCTTCCTTGGTTTCGTGTTGGAGTGAGTTATGTATACAGTATTTGTTCCTATGTACTAGGAAGATGCAACAGCTGGTTACCCATGCATTTCGGTGAGATGGAGCACTTACCATATGGACACTCTTGTATTCCTATTTCTGGAGGCAACCTTCCATTTTCTCATGATCAATTCTTCAGACTTTTGATACTTTTTCCATTTGTATCTTTGAGTTCCAGGTGTTTTCCTTTGTTTTCCATCTGATTCGAGTAATGTCATTGGGGGCACTCATATAGATTCTTGTCTTCTTGATCCTGATCATTAGATGTTTCAATGGAGGTTATTCTTTCGACATTACAATAGTCATTCTTCAATAGTGTTTGCAACTTCTTCATGCTTCTGTGGTGTTCTCTTTGTTCCTATCTTTTAGGACAACCTTGTCTTGTTTGCAAGCTTCTTCAGTCCTTCACTTGGCTTTCATCTCTTTTTGGAGTAGAGTTTTTCCCATGAGGTTTTCTCTATTTCTCCACATTATAGAGATCTTTTGTTTGTACATGGGTTCCTTACTTGGCCTTGTTTGCTGGGACCCATATTGCATTCTTTTTAGGGTTTTTAGCTACTCCCTAAGTTCATCTTAAGGGGGGGTGTTAGAGTTATCTTGCATTAGCTAATAATTAATTAATATGTAATTGATTATTAGTCTAATTTATTCTCACACACTCTAGCTAATATTAAGATTGCTTTATTAGTTGAGTTATTATTAGATCATTATGTCACATCTCATGTGATGTTGACACTTGTCATGATATGATCCTTTCTCATTTAGGGCTTTTCTCTTATAAGCATTCAACTCTCTTTGTAATTACTCTCAGATATTATTCACAAAGAATATTGAAGCTTTCATATCTTCTTGAAAGCTTCTTCCGTAACTTTTCCTTGTTGATGAACATAACAATTCTTGTTTGCAGATCTCTTGTGTGGAAGGTGTCTTTGTTTGTTGTTTGATCCTGTGGCTCGTGGTTTTGTGCTTGTTTCACAATTCTAACAATAACCCATGTCACGATTTTCGTTCATCAATCAACCCCTTGGTTCCTTTTCATCGCTTGTGCCCATAGGTCAAATATTTGATCAAATGTCCTAAGTCTGCGGGTCATGAAATAAATTTTTC
This sequence comes from Sequoia sempervirens, assembly GCA_007258455.2. NCBI lineage: Eukaryota > Viridiplantae > Streptophyta > Pinopsida > Cupressales > Cupressaceae > Sequoia > Sequoia sempervirens. Next base: position 183,130,514 of record VDFB02193867.1, read on the forward strand.
CTAAGTCTAAGTTTTTTTCTAGGTCCAACATAAATCTAAGTGTCAAAATCTTACATTGACCTAGTGAAATGACCCATTTTAAGTCTCAACTAAAAGCACACACTTTAAGTTGTCTTGAGTCATGTATCCTTTAGCCCCACAACAACATGTGTTCAATTTTCATTGCCCCCCACTCACCTGCAAGGAAAGTGCGGGGATGCAAGAGGGTGCCATGTATCTAGTGGATCCTATGGCTCTTCGTAGAGCTCGTTCGAAGCTGGTGGTGGGCCCAAAGTTTTAGGGGATTGAATTGCAATAGTCGAGATCCATATGTCAGTTCCCCACTATCTTGTTGGACATAGTCAACATTTACAAATGAGACTGTGAGAATGCGAGATGTCACCACATTAGCTCCTTTGACACTTCCAGAGGCGGTGGAACTAGAAGAATATTCCCTACTAGGTGTTGCATGTTCATTACATCATGTGGGTAATTCATAGTGTTGTGAATTATTCTGTGTTGGGCAAGGAGAAATATGCAATGCAGATCTACGATGCAAGTTTAAGGGGGTTTTGATTTGAAGACCATGTTTTAAAATTCTATTGGTCCTTTGATCTCAACCATCTGTCTTCAATCGAGCGGCTAGAATTCAAATTTCAACGGCTTGTGGCTTCATTTCATGGGAAGACCTAGAGTAATTGTGCAACTACATTTCCAGGGACCAAATCAAGCCCAATTGACTCTAAATCAATTTTTTACGCTTTGCCCATATTGCATTAATGGTTAGGATGGCACCAATGCTCCTTTATGTGTTGCAACTTCCAAATTATTTTGTCAGAACATACTCGCTTGGATTTAGTTGTAGATTTCCTAGGAGTTCCACGTCTACATTCATGAAGATTATGATGGAATGTCTGCTGATGGTGTCACAATCGTTATGGCTAGGGTTTTTGTTCATATTTTGGGAGGGGAATTCAAATATTTTAAAAATTCAATTGGATTTCATTCTTACTATACTTAGGGTTAGGGTTTGAAATCAATTTTGAGTTATGCTTGCACTATAGAGGCAAATTTTGTTGTCATTCAAAGGGTTCTAATTCGTAGTTTTTGTAAGTCTTTGTATAGGGTCAAGTTGAGTAGGTAATCCTAGAAAACTCAGAGAAGGAATGTTGTTAGTTTTTCCCTATAGTAATAGCAAATGACTCAAGCACTCATTGTGTTTTCTCATATTTGAATGTCAATATATTGTTGTCTCCATATTGTAACACAATATCTTTTGAATCATTTAATCAAGGATTGTTCATGGTTCTCATATCATATTTGTTGTCATGAATGTTTGAATTGTTAGTTCCTATTCAAGGAGTAGATGAAATTTGATTTCAATCCATTCATTAGAAATTGTGTTGTTATGATAAGGATCTGTAAGGAGAGTAATGGTATTGTCCCTTTGTTGGTTTCTCATTGCAAGGTAATGGGTTATAAGAAGCGAAGAGTTGGTCTATTGTAGGAGTTTATTTCATTCCTAGACTCTGTGTGGATAAGGCACTAGTCAAGGAGACCTATAAAGTTTGAAGCTAAGGCATAATCAAACAACAAATGAAATCAAGCCATTTACATTTATGTATTTTTACTTTTTATGTCCATTACCACACTATAAATAACTACTGAAAGTATAGAGGGTCTCAAAGATGATTTAGCCCATCAAGTTACCTCCTACCATATTAGTGTGAAGAATTTCTTATCAAAGGAATCATTACATGTTTTTATTGTTGCATGATGTTATAGGGAAACCCACCTTGGTTTTGCAGAGCCTAAATTGCAAAGGAGAACTTGTAAATCTATCTCTTGTTCGTTGGCCACTGACCTAGGGTTTTTGAGCATAAGGAGTAGCTAATATTTAGGAAAACCCAGACAATCAGTTGGAAACACCAACAAATTTGTGGCTCCAATGGGGATGAATTGAACAAATCTTTAGGTGAGTAATTGAAAATGTACTTTTCCTTAACCGAGCCACAAATTTGGTGACTCCACTGAGGAAGATAGATGCATATCCATTTGGAAGGAGTCTGAGCTTTACTGATCTAAATTTTTGGGTTAGATGATCCAATGACCTTCATGCTTGAAGAAGGAAGCTATCACAACATTTCTGGTGTGTTCTTGAAGTTTGGTGCTCTGCTGGTGGAGAGAAAATAGAAATACTTAGATCTTGGAAGGAGCTTCTTGTTGCTTGAAGATCTTTTCCTCTTTCAAAGAGGTATGACTCTACAACAAAAAAATTACATCATCAAAAGAGTTTGGTCTGCAACAGTTCGAGGTATTTATCTATTGCAACATTTTGTATGAAGGTCAGTAATAAAGTTCTAGTAAATATTGTCCCTTATTCAATACTTTAAGGTACTAGTAGAAAAGGGAGTTGAGAAAGTTGGATATTTTGAAGTAGATAGTTGTAGAGGGATAGGTATTCATTAGAAAATATGTATAACCAGATGGGTTCCCCCTCTACAAGCTATTCTGCCATGATTGAACCACATTCATACCCTCAAAGAAAACCTTTCTCTATAGAAAGATATAACCCTATGGATTTCAATAAAATACGAGGTTATCCACACATTGTCTCAAGAGAAATAAATGGATACCTGCCTAAGTTTTGAGGAGGTTATGAAGAATCAACATCAAAACATCTACAGGTTTTCACTAGTTTGATGGTGGAATGTCAAATAGAAGAGGAAAATGTTGTCATGAATTTTTTTAAAAGAACTTTAGAGAATGATGCTAAGGATTGGTTTTGCAATATGCCTTTGCATTCTATTTGTTCATGGCATGAGCTTGAGATACTATTCACAGATCAATTTTGTGAGGTGAATAATGAATGTTCTTTTGATGGTAGGCTTTTGCACAATCAAGAAAATTTTGAAGAATATGAACATTTGATTGAATACATGTCACCTCTTGATGCATTATGTGACATAAAAAGATATGAGCGTGAATCCTCCTATGGTTTTCATGATAGGTTCATGATTTTTTTTGCTATACTAGCATTAAGTAGACCCGCTGAATCAATATGTATTAATTTTTTCTAAGAAAGCCTGGTTTGAGTACAATGCCACAAGATTGGAAGCCTTCTAGACTTAAACAAATATGTTAGTGGCTTTCAATGGTTGATAGGATGATAGGGAAGTGTGGAAATCATTTCCTATCTCGATTATGTGATGCTACTTATTCTAGGATTATTGATGTGAGTATGGATGGTAAAGTAGAAGATAGTAATGATGCATATTGTTGTGGTAAGAATCATGCTCTTGGGAAGCCCACAAAGGACATGTGTGCTGATGAGAACAACAGTATAGCTGCAAGGTATGATGAAGTGACAAAAATATTTGATTTCATACCTTCTGTAGATGTTTAAACAACAAAAATAGAGAGCCAACTCTCTATATCAGATGAGTGTGATAGTATGTGTGGTGATATTTAGCTGGAGCAATCATCTGTGGAAGAAGAAGAAGATGTGTATGCAAGAGATTGACTTTGTTGATTGTTGTAGTAGTATGGAAGAAGAAGAAGATGTGTATGCAAGAGATTCTTCTGATGAATCAGTTTAGGTAGCTAATTTTGTTGGGTGTGCATATGATGGTGATGTAAGTGATGAACAAGAAATTGCCTCCTTGTTTGATTCCCCACCTTCTTTTGTCCCTTGTTCTAGTTTTGAAGTTTTCACTAAGTTTTTGCATGAGGATAGCATAGATGTAGTTGTACATGAAGATGAAAATGTAGAGATAAATGTTGTTACACCTACTAAATTTTTTTATGATGAGTTTGTACTTGAGGAGTGTGATTGTGTCAGTCACATGGATACCTATGAAAACTTATTTTTAGGGTGTGCAACTTGTTAGAGCTGTAAAAATCTGATGTTTTTACATGTTGATCTTACTCATAAAATTTCTAGATTGGTCCTACCGTGTGCATATTTCACCCATATTTTTCCCATATTGCCCCATTGAATCCATTGGGTCATGCATTCTCACATTCTGGTTCTTATCGGCCTGAGATGGTCAAGGTCTCCCCGACCCATGTTGCATTTTCTGCTTGCATGAGTCTGTGTTTCCTATCAGCAAGACTCATTTGATGTCATAGCGATTGAAGTTTTCATGCAGGCAGCATTCAGCGCGACTTTGTCTTTGTCTCGGCAATGGAGGAAAATCTTATTGGTGAGATTGTTATCTTTGGGCTGAGGTCTCAGCAAATACTTCATGTCTTAGCGACCCACGTTTGGAAAAGACATATTGGCAAAAGAAATCATTTTTGAAAGGATGTCATGGCGATCTCCATATGTCTTACCAACTTGTGCACAAATTTTCACTTCGGCATATGTGTTGTATTCGGTATGTAGTCTCACCGAAGATTTTTGTCTCACCGAATGATGCATTGAAAGTCTTATCGGCAAGAGTTGCGACGTCGATATATGGTCATAGCAAAGTGTATGTGTCTCACCGATGGAGTACTAAAGGTTTATTTCAAATAGCTTTCAGTGAGAGGTTGGCTATGTCTTGGTGATCAAGTGTGGACTCGGGATGTTTCAGTATGACTTAGTGGTTTCTTTGGGACCTCTCCCCGATTTTGAAATGTCTCGGAGAAAGTGAGTGGGAGATGCTTCTTGGTGTGAATTTTCTCTTGTCTCAACGACTCAGGATGAATGAGGGAACTTTTGGTGAAACATGGTATGCTCTGCGAGAGGTCTTGCCGATGTTAGAATGTTACGACGACTGTGAACGAAACAAAAGAACGCATCGGTGAGAGATATCTTATGTCTTAGCGATTGGAAGGAACGTAACATGGGGCTCTCAATGAAACATAATGTATGTTGTGTGACATCTCACTGACGACATAAGGTCATGGAAAAATGCAAAGGGGACAAAGGGATACTTATTGACTTCAGCATAGCAAACAAATGGTCACGGCGAAAGTGAACAACACAAAGAATAGAGGAACACAGGATGACTAATGATTGACGATTGAATTTCCTTCGGCACACTTTCTGGTTGTCTTAGCGACTATTCCATTAGTGATTAATAAAGATTCAAACACTGTGGGCTAACATATGAGAATTTCTAAATACTGTTGAAGGCCAACATGATTTTTGCCCGATCTCTACGATGGGCCGACATGAATTTGAAGCGATATGATTCCTGATGCTAGTGTATAAATATGCACTCCCGATTGTAATTGAGAGAGATGAGATCTTAGATAGATACAATAGATTAGGAATGGACACAGTCGAATAAATTTCTCATTCCAGAGACTATGTTGCATGTTTTCAAATGGCATTTTCAATGAAATTTAGCTGGTGTGGTAGTTTATTTCTGGTGTCAATTGTCTGTTGAATTTATTGAAAAGTATTGCTAAGTTGTCTCCAAGTTGATTCTTTTTGGTTGTTTAAATTGATATAACAAGCTTATTTTTAGTTTATCAGTGCACATTTGCTGTATTTGTGTGTTTAATTAACCGATTCTCTCAAGAAGAGATTAAATCCTTTTAGTTGATCATAGTAATCAGGGAGATTCATCTAGATTATTAAAGTAGAGCTTAGTAGTCATAATCCTGCATGTTTATATGAGTTATAAATAGAACATATGCCAACAATTTGATTTTCTGCCAGAATGAGTTGCCCACTTCTGTTTCATTTGACTCCGCATACCCAATAAGGCACTGGTCTCTGCAATTTCATCATTTGGATTCATTCAGTTTCTTTACATCTATTTTACATTTGTTAATTGAGCACTTTAGGATTTAGATTAGAAGATTGTTATTGCCATCAAGTTTGAATTCGTTTGTTCACTTCCATTTGCCATTGTGGACAAACCATTGTGCAAGAAAGATAATCATAAGTTAAGTTTGCCCAATTCAGAAAGGTATACCCGCCTAGGTTTGGTAGCACCTGAAGAGTAGAAGGTTGAGTTCTCTTGACCTTGTATGTTACCCTAAAGCATATCAAGAGATTGGCAGCCTCTTGAGGCATCTTGCCTACATTTTTGAGAGCAAACAAATTGGCGACTTTGCTGGGGACAAACATCAGAAAATTCGGTTGAAGACAATCATATAGAGTCATTGAAGAAAAGATTTGTAATTTGAGAAGATTTAGAAAAGGTGATTCCATTGGGGAAAAAATCAGAAATAATGATTTTCGTACTTTTGGAAAAGTAGGTGGTGACCATGAAAGAATTTTTGCAGCTGTTCAAACATGAATGGAAGAGGATCTCAGTTCAGGGGAGGTCATGCTGGAGCTCCTCATGGTTAGCAGTGTATGCCATATCATCATACACAACACTGTAGTCCAATGTACCAGCATTCGTACCTGCATGGCACCCCCCTCATCAATACACAACAATGATTAGACAATTTGATTTGGCAGGGATTCAATTATCCCCTTATCTAATGGATGGCAGTTGGAGAGGTATTGTTCCAAGGTTTACAGGGAATGATGCAATCACTGCTGATGAGCATTTAAGAAGTTTCAATGCTTTCATCCAAGATTTGGGTGTGCCATATGAAGATTTACACATGAGGCTATTCATGATATCACTTATTGAAGACGCTAGGGATTGGTTCAATAGCCTACCAATAGCTTCTATTAATTCTCTCCAAGGATTTTAGGACCAATTCCTCGAGAAATATGGGAATCTAGGTGCACCAGATGCTGCTCTTCATGAATTAATATGGATTCAGAAAGATCAAAATGATACAATTTATGACTTTAATCAGAGGTTCAATAAGTTGCAGAGTAAAATACCTCCTAGATCAAAGTTGTCAGACTTTGTAGCACTGAGTGTTTATTTGAATGCATTTGATCCTAAAATAGGGTATGAATTGAGAAATAAATTCCCAAGAGATTTGGCTGAAGCATAGAAGATGGCACTAACATTTGAAAACAATAGGAAGGCTGTTGGGATAGTCAGTAAAAGATACAATCCTAAGGTTCCTTAGAAAAGCAACAATTATTAGTATAGACAGGAGAATACTTATAGAAATGAAAGGATGAGGTTGCATGACATGCCTTATAATACAAACTAGAAGGATGAGAGACCTATAACAGCTAGGCCTGGAAACAAAGAAGCTCCTGATCCATTGAGCAAGAGGGGAACTTATATGGTAAGTAACAATTACTTCTGTGAATTTTGTGATAAGCCACATTCCCCAGATCATTGTGTTGTAGCCCAAAGAATGCAAGAGGAGGGAATGTTGATGGGAAACAATATAGAAGATCACACAGTATATTTGACTTCAAACACTTTTCACCATGTTGTGGAGAAGTACTCATCTTTAGAGGATGAAGGTTATCAACATGATGTTTCAAATCAGAAATACAATGTTCATATGCCTGAACAACAGGTCCTTTATGACTTTGAAGAAGATTATACAATGCCACATTCTGTTGTGGTGCCTACTCAATGCAGTATGAGGAGACTCACCGAAGAGGAGATAAAGAGACTAACTGTTGCTGCAGTTAAGGAAGCAAAGAGTAAACATTGGCTGAGAAATAGGACAGTAAATGAGAATGAAGGTGTCCCTAGAGGAATCTTTATGAAAGATCAGAAGGCGACACAAGGGGCTGATAAGAAAGCAGAAAGTAGACAGCATAATAAAAGTGAACAAAGCCTGTCCGAAAGGAGAAGATTAGAGAGCTGCTCAAAGATATGCAAGAGACTGATCAGAAGGAAGAAAACAAAGAAGAAACATTGGAGCAGAAGAAAAGGATTAAGGTAGAAGGCTCCTCTTTTAACTTCATTCAAGCGTTATTCCAGGGAATAAGGTATGAGAACACTATCAATGTTGAATCCAATAGTTGTATTTCTGATGAGTATAGAGAAATTGATCAGATGATGCAACTGATAGAAGATGAAACATGTGCAAATCAAGATGATTCCTATGATAGCTTGCATAGGGAAGATGAAGGTACAAGAGATTTTTCTTGCATAACAGATTGTGACAGGGAAAGCAGTGCATGTTGTGAGGAATCTAGTGAATATTCAGATTCTGATGATGAACCAGAGGATTTTGATCTACAATCAAGGAATTCTTCTACCTATTATGAAGATACAGTTGATGAAAAAGTGGTTGGTATATTTGATAATAGTTTCCAAACTTTTTCAAACCCATTATATGATGATGAGTTAAAAGAGGATCAGATGATATTTTGCAAAGGTATGTCCAAGAATGAACTTTAGGTATTTTCAAATCCACTTTATGAAAGAGAGGAGCTAATTTCAAACAAGCAAAATTATGGAATAAATGACTGCGCTGATAATGTTTCTGATTTCTCATTCTCTTATTGTCTTGGATTTCTTTATGATGATGACAAAAGTGAAGTATATTGCTGTTGTGATGAAAATATTGAGACTTGTTCACTCAGCAGAGAGAAAATTTCAGATTTGTTAACTCCTGAATACCAGGGATGTGCACATGAAGGTGATCTTGAAGTTTTGTGTCCAACTTACATTTGTTTTGACAGTGAAAGATCTTTGTGTAAAGATTCTTATGACCCCCTGTGCATTTCTTGGAATGATGGTGAAACCTTTCATGTTGATCAAAAGTCTGTTTCCATTCAGGATGAGGTATGTGATTTTGAAATTTCTAATTCATTGAAGAAGATGTTTACTTGCATGCCCAGGAGGATAGAATTCTAGCTTTGATTGGTTCACATGTGCATGATATTGAGGATATGAGTCATGATCCAGTGTTGTCTCTGAAAAGAGATATTGAAGAGGTGCAAAAGGTTTCAGATTTGTTTGTTTCAGACAATGTTGGTCTGACATATTTTTTTGATTCTCAAAAGAAGCACTTTGATGGTCAATTTTCAATACAGCTGGGAGGGTGTTTCATAATACATAACAGTGAGAAAGATAATGAGGAATTTTGCATTGAATATATTTGCATTCTGTATGTTGAAAATAATAGGGGTCTGTCCCATGATGATAAAGAATTTGAAATACATGATGGTGTAGGGATTTTGGGCCAAACTGAGCACAATGATTATCAAAAAACTTGCAATGACAGTGATAGGAAAGATTGCATGAGTATCTTCAAGAAGAATCTGATGAGATCAAGACAAAACCATGTATTTGACAGGGGAAAGTATGATTTGAGTTTTAGATTGTAACAGCTTAGAATAGGTGAAGTTAAAACATAGAGGATTAAGGGTTGCCAGTGCATGGAAAACTCTTGCTTATCCTCTTTAAAATTATTTTCCATGCACAGTAGTTTAGGATTTTGTCCATCTCCATTTCAATCTCTTTTTCCATTCATCTCCATTTTGCATTTTCTTTCCTTCTGTTCCATCATGCTTCATTTCCATTGCCATTCATTCCATCTCTGCTCTCTGGTTTATCATCTCGTGTCTGGTCTGCTCACCTAAAGATTCTAGATCCTTGCAATGATCTTACTTTCATTCATTCCTAGATGGAGCCACTGTTAGAGCTGTAAAAATTTGATGTTTTTTACATGTTGATCTTACTCATAAAATTTCCAGATTGGTCCTACCATGTGCATATTTCACCCATATTTTTCCCATATTGCCCCATTGAATCCATTGGGTCATGCATTCTCACATTCTGGTTCTTATCGGTGTGAGATGGTCAAGGTCTCCCCGACCCATGTTGCATTTTCTGCTTGCATGAGTCTATGTTGCCTATCGGCAAGACTCATTTGATGTCACAGTGATTGAAGTTTTCATGCAGGCAACATTCAATAGGACTTTGTCTTTTTCTCGGCGATGGAGGAAAATATTATCGGTGAGATTGTTATCTTTGGGCTGAGGTCTCAGCGAATACTTCATGTCTTATCGACCCACCTTTGGAAAAGGCATATCGGTGAAAGAAATCATTTTCGAAAGGATGTCATGGCGATCTCCATATGTCTTACTGACTTGTGCACAAATGTTCACTTCAGCATATGTGTTGTATTCGGTATGTAGTCTCACCGAAGATTTTTGTCTCACCGACTGATGCATTGAAAGTCTAATCGATAGGAGTTGCAGCGTCAATATATGGTCATAGTGAAGTGTATGTGTCTCACCGATGGAGTACTAAAGGTTTATTTCAAATAGCTTTTGGTGAGAGGTTGGCTATGTCTTGGCGATCAAGTGTGGACTCGGGATGTTTCAGTATGACTTAGTGGTTTCTTTGGGATCTCTCCCCGATTTTGAAATGTATCAGCGAAAGCGAGTGGGAGATGCTTCTCGGTGTGAATTTTCTCTTGTCTCAACAACTCAGGATGAATGAGGGAACTTTTGGTGAAACATGGTATGCTCTACAAGAGGTCTTGCCGATGTTAGAATGTTACAGCGACTGTGAACGAAACAAAAGAATGCATTGGTGAGAGATATCTTATGTCTTAGCGATTGGAAGGAACGTAACATGGGGCTCTCAATGAAACATAATGTATGCTGTGTGACATCTCACCGACGACATAAGGTCATGGTGAAACGCAAAGGGGACAAAGGGATACTTCTTAACTTCGGCATAGCAAACAAATGGTCACAGTGAAAGTGAACAACACAAAGAACAGAGGAACACAGGATGACTAACGATTGACAATTGAATTTCCTTCGACATACTTTCTGGTTGTCTCAGCGACTATTCCATTGGCGATTAATAAAGATTCAAACACTATGGGCCAACATATGAGAATTTCTAAATACTGTTGAAGGCCGACATGATTTTTGCCCGATCTCTACGGTGGGCCGACATGAATTTGAAGCGATATGATTCCTGATGCTGGTGTATAAATATGCACTCCTGATTGTAATTGAGAGAGAGATGAGATCTTAGATAGATACAGTAGATTAGGAATGGACATAGTCGAATAAAGTTCTCATTCCAGAGACTATGTTGCATGTTTTCAAATGGCATTTTTAGTGAAATTCAGCTGGTGTGGTAGTTTATTTCTGGTGTCGATTGTCTGTTGAATTTATTGAAAAGTATTGCTAAGATGTCTCCAAGTTGATTCTTTCTGGTTGTTTAAATTGATATAACAAGCTTATTTTCAGTTTATCAGTGCACATTTGCTATATTTGTGTGTTTAATTAACTGATTCTCTCAAGAAGAGATTAAATCCTTTTAGTTGATCACAATAATCAGGGAGATTCATCTGCATTATTAAAGTAGAGCTTAGTAGTCATAATCCTACATGTTTATATGAGTTATAAACATAACATATGCCAACAATTTGATTTTCTGCCAGAATAAGTTGCCCACTTCTGTTTCATTTGACTCCGCATACCCAATAAGGCACTGGTCTCTACAATTTCATCATTTGGATTCATTCAGTTTATTTACATCTGTTTTACATTTGTTAATTGAGCACTTTAGGATTTAGATCAGAAGATTGTTATTGCCATCAAGTTTGAGTTCATTTGTTCACTTCCATTTGCCATTGTGGACAAACCATTGTGCAAGAAAGATAATCATAAGTTAAGTCTACCCAATTTAGAAAGGTATACCCGCCTAGGTTTGGCAGCACTTGAAGAGTAGAAGGTTGAGTTCTCTTGACCTTTTTTGTTACCCTGAAGTGTATCAAGAGATTGGCAGCCTCTTGAGGCATTTTTCCTGCATTTTTGAGAGCTAACACAACTCATAGTCTTCCTCACGAGTAGTTGAATTCAAATTTGTCATGGTAGGGCAGTGTTGCTGAGATGAACTCCACATATGTGTGCCACGGGTCTAATTTTTGTGGAACATATGTCTCAACAAATTGCAAAAATATTGAAACAGAGAGACAATCTGAAGAGTGCACCTCTTTACACAAAATGCCTCACGGTTTGAATGAATGTGTTGATGAGGTCTGCATCAGCATGGGTAATCCCAAGGTATATTGGTCATCCATGGTCCTTGTTTTGAGTGAGGTCATATATGACACAACCCTTTATGATGAAGTTGTTTCTCACAATATGGACGTCATTGTTCTTGATGCTGAGCACTTCACTTGGACCTAGCATGCAACTTGCAGTGGTGATGAGCAACAACAAAGTAGTGATTTTTTGGTTGCTTAAGTTCCTTGTATGCTAGAGATTCAGAGTTTTTAGTTTGATTTGTTAAAGGATGAGTTTCCTTATGCAAGCTAGCATTGTGAAGAGGCATATTTTTCTTTTCCATGTGAATTGGAGGCAATATCTTTTTTCCCTAATTCACATATGGTGATCAAAAGGTATGAAGACACCATGGAATCATGTGGTGTTGATCAAAGTTTTAAATTTATGCCACTTCTAGTACGAAATTAGAAAATGCAATATGTGGTAGTGAGGTGGCCTATATTGTGTGGTTACCATGCAACAACAGGATCCAACATGTAGCAATTCCTCACTTTCTCAAAGGTAACCATGTGTTTTTTCTTGCAACAAAGAGGTTGCCCTTGCCACTATGGTGTTTTAGAAAAAAAATTGGGTTAAGGGCTCGATCAACTCCTTTGTCTTGGAGTTAAAATGAAACTGAGAGGGGGGGGGTGAATAAGTGTCTTAACAGATTTGACCAATTTTTCAAAAACTTCAAAACATATCACAAATTTGTTCTCAATATTATTCTGATTTATGCATTCATGAGTTGAATGTAATCATTTATAAATAGAATTGAGAAAAGTAATAACTCAACAGTGAACAAAAACAACAACAACATAGTAAAACAAAAAGAGCACAGAAGAACAAAGAGGCACAATATTTTGCCGAGTGGAAAACCCTCCTGGGGTATAAAAATCACTCCCTAAATGCCTTCCTGGCTTAATCTTATAATCAACTGTTCACAATGCCTTATAGCCTGATTTTTGAGCACCCACTCAAGGAGCACCAACCCCTCATTTAGAGATATCTATCTCAAGGAGTACCAACCCCTCAAATTATGTTTTGAACAATTATAACGATTCAGAGGGTTTCTCTATTTTTAGATAAGCACATATCTCTCTGTTTTCTCATCTACATAATACCTTAAAGATTCAATAACTGAATCCCTAAAATACCTCATAGAGAAGAAACTCACAATCTCTGCATCTTATTATACAGATTTTATTGCAAAGTTTTATCCATATATTTTTATACAGCCAAAGAATGATAATCTCAGAGTTACATCAACAGTCGAACAAAAAACTAAGTTTTCTGCTTCTATATATACATCTTGATTTACATGCCAAATAGGTAACTGTCTTCAGGAGTAATGACAAAACAACCAACTCAGCTAAGAGCCGTTCTCAACAAATCTGAAACATGTGAGTTCATTTTTTTGCATAAAAAGCACAACTGTCCACCACAGAAAATCATAACCTCTAATGCATGAATGAAAATACTCAGTCAGGGCATCATTTGTCATAGAGATGCAGAGAGTAGTTAAAGAAAATAGTTATTATAAACCAGCAAGAAACACATAAATAAAAATACCAAACAGATATGTAACTCCCATGGCTCCATTATCCACTATCGAGCTTCCAATCAGAAATGCACCAAGTAAACCTTCCATAAACCTCTGAAAGAACCGTTACAATCAGCAACAATAGAAATGCAAACACTCATGATGGCGGCCAGGCTAGGGTTCGATACCCAGCCAAAAAGAACAAGCTCAAAATGTTTGCCCTAAACCTTTTTATTTCCATCGATGACACGTTATGCCAAAGGAAACTTTAACGTTTCCAAACATTCAATTCGCTTTCACTGTGACACATCAGATTCAGAGAGAAGACATATCGCATACAACATGCTACGCCGAGAGCCATCAAACATCCTTCTGGTCGATGAGACAGAAAGTATCTTTCACCAAAATGAAACCATCATTCTATCACAATAGCTTTTGATATCAGAGAGACATTATATAGACTGCCCCTTGTTTTACCGAAACATCCTGAGCTCACAATAGATCGCCAAGAGAATATCAATCTCACACCGATGAGCCTTTGATAGAAATCCCTTGTGTGATGTTGCTGTAACATACAATCTTCAGGGAGACCTCTTGGAGAAAAATCTTTGACATACCGAAAGAACTTTATAAACTAAGTCGCTGAGATCATGCCAAACTTTCACCGAAAGCACTTCAAAAGACTTAGTTGGTAAGACCAAAGTGTTCGCTAAGACATTCCCTCAAAATAAAAACTCATGCCAATATGCAATGTTTTTTAATCGGCGGTCGGTGTGATATAGCACATTTGATATGACTTCACACCAAAAACAATAAGTCAGGCCAAAGTGAATCCCAGATGTGATGTTGGCGAGACAAAACCACTTCGCCGAGACCTATTCTGAGAACCCTGACTCTTGTCGATACGCATCCATCCACCATCGGTTGGTGTAACATTGCAATCTCGCTCTGACTTCATACCGATGGTATTACACTTTTCCGATAGACTTCCATTCAACCTCCAATCGGTGAGACAAGATGATTTCGCTATGACCTCAACCCGATACCGCTTAGTTTGGCTGAAGTTCTCTCAAAGAGTTGTTCGGTGAGACTCCTCCCGAAAAATAGATAAAACCTTTTGAGCACGAGTCGATAAGACAAGAAAGACTCGCTATGACATTACCTCGAAGATGATTTTCTTTGCCGATATGTTCATTCTAAAGCGGGTCGGGGAGACTTAATAAAATCGCTAAGACCTCATCTCGATGGCCAAAACCATGCCGAAAAAGATTTTTCTTCTGTCGCTAAGACCACGAACAATGTCACGCTGAAAGTTGCCAGAATGTTAAATTCAATCGACATAACATCAGAAATGTCTTGCTTATAGGCAACTCAGACATTTCAAAGTGGATCGGGGAGACCCTACCATACTCATGCTGATATGTGTAAGCCCGAATGAGAAACAACCAATACCTGTGATATGCAAAAAGAACCATCCTGACAAAGAAACCATCTTCAAAACTTTGTCAGTCAAAGAGATAGCATTCATAACTTGAACTAGAATTCTCATCACCAAGAGACATCAAAGAAGTGCCATTATAAAGCATAAGGATCTGAGATTTTGTCATCAAGGACAAACCATAAACACAACTGAGATCCAACAAACTCCCCCTTTGTCCTTGATGGAAAAACACAAATGACTCTCCCCCTTTTTGCCTCAATGACAAAGAATAGAAGAGAAGAATGTGCAATGCCATGAAACACAACTGAGAAGCCAACCAAAAATCATGAGAAACAGCTGCAATAAAAGAGCAGTAGTGCAGCAACCAAAATTGAAGGAGAGCTGTAAGTGAATCAAAACATATAACATGCTCCCCCTAAGCAGTAGCTTGGAGATTCAGTGAAGTAATGATTGAGAGATAACTCCCAATCGAAGTCTCAGCCTTTCAAATAGCTCTTTTGCTAAGGGCTTAGTAAAAATGTCAGCCACCTGATCTTGAGATCCAACAAACTGTAAGCAGACTTGATTAGCCAAAACCTTTTCTCACAGAAAATGAAACTTAATAGCAATATGTTTGGTTCGAGAGTGCATAACAAGATTTTTTGATATATTTATCGCACTAGTGTTATCACAAAGAATGGAAATAGGTTTAGAAACATCAATACCCATATCTGAAAGAGTCTAACTCATCCACAGTACTTGAGTACAACATGTAGTGGCAGCAATGTATTCTGCTTCAGCAGTAGAGAGAGAAACAGATACTTGTTTCTTGTTGTGCCATGCCACTAAATGATCACCAAGAAAGAATGCAACACCACTGGTGCTTTTCCTATCATCCAAACAACCAGCCTAGTCAGCATCAGTATAAGCAATCAAAGAAAAATCATTGCTCCTAGGATACCAAAGACCATAATCAAGAGTGCCCTGAATGTATCTAAAGATCCGTTTAATAGTAGTAACATGAGATTCTTTAGGTGATGCCTGAAAACGTGCAACAGTGCAAACCGCCTGCATAATGTCAGGTCTAGAGGCAGTTAAATATAAGAGATTTCTGATCATTGATCTATATTCCATTTGATTTGAATCAAAAGAATCATCAATTTTAGTAAGTTTTCATCCAGTAGCCATTGGAGTGCTAACATGATGACATTAATCCATTTTAAATTTCGTAAGCATCTCTCTAGCATATTTGGATTGAGAAAGAAATATTCCAATCTCACATTAAGAGATTTGAAGACCCAGAAAGAAATTTAATTCTCCTAACATTGACATTTCAAACTCAGATTCCATTAACTGAGAGAACTTTTTACTCAAAGAGACATTATTGCAGCCAAAGATAGTATCATCAACATAAATTTCAACAACCAAAATATCAGAACCTTCAGTTTTAACATAAAGATTACTGTCTACACCTCCTCTAACAAAGCCATTAGAAATTAAATGATTGTCCAACCTAGAGTGCCAAGCTCTAGGTGCTTGTTTGAAGCCATAGAGAGCCTTTTTCAACCTGTAAACATGGTTAGGATTATTTTTGCATATAAATCCATCAGGTTGTTCAACATAGACCTCTTCATCTAAATAGCCATTCAAAAAGGCAGTTTTGACATCCATTTGATAAACAATAAAGTTTTTGAAAACTGAATAAGCCAAGAATATTCTGATGGATTCTAATCTAGCCACGGGTGCAAAGGTTTCGCTGAAATCAATACCTTCTTGTTGAGCATAGCCTTTGCAGACAAATCTTGCTTTGTTGTGAATAAAAATACCATTTTCATTCACCTTGTTTCTATATATCCATTTGCCTCCAATGACATTCTTGTCATCTGGTCTTGGGACTAACTCCCAAGTCTGATTTTTCTCAATTTGATCAATTTCTTCCTGCATAGCATTAAGCCAACATGAGTCTGTGAGAGCTTCATTAAAATTTTTAGGCTCAAACTGAGTAACTAGATAGAAAGCAATTTGTGCCTTTTCATCAGATTCTGCAGCCTTTCTTCTAGTTTGAACTCCAACATTTTTATCCCCAATAATCTGATCTTTGGGGTGGTATATAGCTAGAGTTTTCGAAGGAGCATTTGATGCAATCTTTTCAGGACTTGCATTTTCATTCTTAGGGCTTGCTGATTCAGCAATAGACTTTGTTGTTCCAACCCCTTCATAAATTATTTCAAATTCAAGTTCTTCTTCCTCATTATTCTACAAAGATTCAACATTAAGATGTGGTCTTTCATCAAATTTTACATTAACAACTTCAATGATCTTATTAAGCCTTTTGTTAAGACATTTGTAAGCTTTGCTGTGAGTTGAGTATCCCAAAAAGATACCCTCATCACTCTTTGATTGAAAGCTCCCAAGGTTATCATAATTTTTCTTGATAAAACACTTTCAAAAATTTTAAAGTATTTGACAGAAGCAGTTTTTCCATACCAAAGTTCATAAGGAGTGTGTTTAGATTTCACCCTAAGTTGTACTCTGTTCAAAATGTATACAACTGTATGAACAACTTCTTTCCAATACATGTCAGACAATTTAGCTTCATCTAGCATGGTTCTATCCATTTCTTTCACAGTTCTATTCTTATGTTCAACTACCCCATTTTGTTGAGGTGTTTTTGATGCAGCATACTGCCTTTTAATACCATGTTGTTCACAGTAATCGATAAACTCTTGAGAAGTGAACTCACCTCCTTTGTCTGATCGAAGGAATTTGAGTTTCAGATTAGATTCCTTTTCAACCATTTTTCAAAAGATTTTGAACCTTTCAAAGGCTTCTGATTTGTGCTTAAGAAATGTGACCCATACCATTCTAGTATAATCATTTACAAAAAGCATAAAGTAATTTTCACCATTAATAGACCTAGTTCTAGTTGGTCCACATAAATTAGTATGCACTAGCTATAGAGGTTTTGATGAAGAGTGTTCTTTTGTCTTGAAGCTGATTTTAGTTTGTTTACCACTTAAGCATTCTTTGCACACATAATTTTTTGGCTTGTTAAGAATTGGTAAACCTTTAACATTCTGATTCTTACTGATTCTAACCAGATTTTCAAAGTTTATGTGTCCTAATCTTTTATGCCATAACCGACTCTCTTCAATTTGGCCCATTAGACACATACCTTGAATATTTTCATTGCAAGATGAGTCAAGGAGATTGTACACATTTCCTTTTTTCCTCCTTCCAGCTGCAACAACCTTTCCAAGCTTGTTCTTAATCTCACATCCCTGCGAATTAAAAAGAACATGATAACCACTATCACAGATTTGAATAACACTTAGAAGATTGTGCTTGAGACCTTCCACACAGTACACATTATAGATAGGAGTGTCTTCATTCAGAAGAAGTGAACCTCTACCTTTAATTTGAATACCAGAGTTATCACCAAACTTAACATATCCACCTACATAATCTTCAAGTTTGATAAACTTGTCCTTGTCGCCAGTCATATGGTTAGAACATCCATTGTCCAGGACCCATAAGTCCTTTTTCTTGGAATGAAAAGCAGTTTGAACCGACATAGTTTGTTCAATGTTGTTGACAGTCTTAGGTTTCCAAACCTTTTTAATTTTCTGCTGTTTAGATTGCAGATCAGTTATGCACTGTTTGACAGAATGTCCTAAAGTATTGCATTTAAAACATTTGATCTGTCTAACAAAAAAATAGTGTTGCCTAAGACCAAACCTAGGTATTCTAGAATTCATAAGCCTACAAGTACTCACTTTATGACCAAATTTGTTGTAGAAAAAGCAATAACCATAGAAAAAGGAATTATCCTTGTATGAAGGTCTATTACTTCTAAAAAACTTAACATGATCCTTACCAGATTCTAAGTGATTTGAACCTGAGCTTTTGACTTCAGTAGAGGGGTTTTGTTTTGCTTTGTCAGATGAGCATTCACCCTTTTCAAAACCTACACTAGATTTATCTTTATACATTTTCTGCTTGCTGAGCATCTCATTCAGTTTTAGAGTGCTTTCATATTTTTCAATTTCCTTCCTAAGAAGGACTACTTCTTGTTCCAGTTTTTGAATTTCATGATCTTTGCAGCTTATAGTCTCTCTAAGACAGACTTCAGCTCTTTTAGCTTCTTCAAGCTGAGTTTTCAGAGAGATCAAATCTTGATCTGGTTTATGTTCTTGAGAAAGAACTTGTTTTTTGAGTTTTCTGACCTCTTGAAGAGCACATTTCAGCTCACTTTCAAGATCTACTTCACCTTCTTTAGTGTCAATGGTGTTAGAATCATTTTGCTAAGTAATTTCAGCCATGAACAAAGTTTCAACTTCATCAGCTGATGAGTCTTTAGACTCAATATCAGATTCATCCTTACTATACAGACTTTTCTTCTTTTTAAAATTGAAGTTTCGTTTAGGTTTGAAAGCCTTCTTCTTAGGCTGTATTTCAGTTGTCTCGTTGTCATAGATTTGATCATCATAGGGACACTTTGTAGAAAAGTGACCTATTTTTCCATAGTTAAAACATTTAAAGTTAAGTTCTCCCTTATATTTTCCTGATCCATTTTTAAATCTTCTAACAAAATGAGATTCTTTAGAATCAAACAACTCTAATTCACTGACATCGAATTTTTCTTTCTTTTCAGAGTTAAAGGCATTTTCTTTTCCTGTTGAATTATTTTTGCTAGTTCTCATTTCATAGGCAGTAAGAATTCCTTGCAGGATGTCTAACATAAGCTTATCAAAGTGTTTCTTTTCTTCTAGGGCTGAAACCTTAGATTCAAATTTAGATGGTAAGGACCTAACAACTTTTCTGACCACATCAAATTCATTAACCTCTTGACCTAGACCTTTCATTCCATTGACAAATTCATCAACTCTTAGGAAATATTTAGCCACTTTCTCATCATCCTTCATTTTCAACTCCTCAAACTGATGTTTGAGAGTAATGATTTTTGAAAGTTTGACTTTCTCATTCCCTTGATATATAGTTTCAAGTTTTTCCCAGATTCCATGAGCATATTTGCAATGCATGACTTTAGTGAACACATCTTTAGTTAATCCACACAAGATGGAATGCTTACCTCTGGCATTTGTTTCATACTTCTTTTTCTCAACAACATCAGTGGGAATAGTGGCTGGTACATTGTAATCTTCTAAAACAATGCTCCAAACATCAACATCAAAAGAAACAAGAAAAGCTTCCATTCTTATTCTCCATAACACATAATTTGTTCCATCAAATAAAGGAGCTCTGGTTACAGAGGCACCTTCTTGAGAATGTGCTAGTAAAAACAAACTCCAAGACCAAGATCAATCCAAGGTAATTTAAAACCTATCAGAGGACCCTACGCTATGATACCAATTGTTGGAGTTAAAATGACACTGAGAGGGGGGGGGTGAATCAATGACTTAACAGATTTGACCAATTTTTCAAAAACTTCAAAACATATCATAGACTTGTTCTCAATATTATTCTGATTTATGCATTCATGAGTTGAATGTAATCATTTATAAATAGAATTGAGAAAAGTAATAACTCAACAGTGAACAGAAACAACAACAGCATAGTAAAACAGAAAGAGCACAAAAGAACAAAGAGGCACAATATTTTGCCGAGAGGAAAACCCTCCTGGGGTATAAAAACCACTCCCTAAATTCCTTCCTGGCTTAATCTTATAATCAACTGTTCACAATGCCTTATAGCCTGATTTTTGAGCACCCACTCAAGGAGCACCAACCCCTCATTTAGAGATATCTATCTCAAGGAGTACCAACCCCTCAAATTATGTTTTGAACAATTATAATGATTCATAGGGTTTCTCTATTTTTAGATAAGCACATATCTCTCTGTTTTCTCATCTACAGAATACCTTAAAGATTCAATAACTGAATCCCTAAAATACCTCATAGAGAAGAAACTCACAATCTCTGCATCTTATTATACATATTTTATTGCATAGTTTTATCCATATATTTTTATATAGCCAAAGAATGATAATCTCAGAGTTACATCAACAGTCGAATAGAAAACTAAGTTTTCTGCTTCTATATATACATCTTGATTTACATGCCAGATAGGTAACTATCTTCAGGAGTAACGACAAAACAACCAACTCAGCTAAGAGCCATTCTCAACAAATCTGAAACATGTGAGTTCATTTTTCTACATAAAAAGCACAACTGTCCACCACAAAAAATCATAACCTCTAATGCTTGAATGACAATACTCCGTCAGGGCATCATTTGTCATAGAGATGCAAATAGCAGTTAAAGAAAATGGTTATTATAAACCAGCAGGAAACACATAAATAAAAATACCAGACAGATCTGTAACTCTCATGGCTCCATTATCCACTGTCGAGCTTCCAGTCAAAAATGCACCAAGTAAACCTTCCATAAACCTCTGAAAGAACCGTTACAATCAGCAACAACAAAAACGCAAACACTCATGATGTCGGCCAGGCTAGGGTTCGATACCCAGCCAAAAAGAATAAGCTCAAAATGTTTTCCCTAAACCTTTTTATTTCCATCGATGACACGTTATGCCAAAGGCAACTTTAACGTTTCCAGACATTCAATTCGCTTTCACTGTGACACATCAGATTCAGAGAGAAGACATATCGAATACAACATGCTACGTCGAGAGCCATCAAACATCCTTTTGGTCGATGAGACAAAAAGTATCTTTCGTCAAAATGAAACCATCATTCTATCGCTATAGCTTTTGATATCGGAGAGACATTATATAGACTGCCCCTTGTTTTTCCAAAACATCCTGAGCTCATAATAGATCGCCAAGAGAATATCAATCTCACACCAATGAGCCTTTGATAGAAATCCCTTGTGTGATGTCACTGTAACATACAATCTTCGGGGAGACCTCTTGGAGAAAAAGCTTTGACATACCGAAAGAACTTTATACATTGAGTTGCTGAGATCATGCCAAACTTTCACTGAAAGCACTTCAAAAGACTTAGTCGGTAAGACCAAAGTGTTCGCTAAGACATTCCCTCAAAATAAAAACTCATGCCGATATGCAATGTTTTTTAATTGGCGGTCGGTGTGACATAGCCCATTCGATATGACTTCACACCGAAAGCAATAAGTCAGGCTGAAGTGAATCCCATATGTGATGTCAGCGAGACAAAACCACTTCACCGAGACCTATTTCGAGAACCCTGACTCTTGCCGATACGCATCCATCCACCATCGGTCGATGTAACATTGCAATCTCACTATGACTTCATACCGATGGTATTACACTTTGCCGATAGACTTCCATTTAACCTCTGATCGGTGAGACAAGATGATTTTGCTATGACCTCAGCCCGATACCACTCAGTTTGGCCGAAGTTCTCTCAAAGAGTTGTTTGGTGAGACTCCTCCCGAAAAATAGATAAAACTTTTTGAGCACAAGTTGGTAAGACAAGAAAGACTCGCTATGACATTACCCCGAGGACAATTTTCTTTGCCGATATGTTCATTCTGAAGCGGGTCGGGGAGACTTAATAAAATCGCTAAGACCTCATCTTGACGGCCAAAACCATGCCGAAAAATATTTTTCTTCTGTCGCCAAGACCATGAACAATGTCACGTCGAAAGCTGCCAGAATGTTAAATTCAATCGACATAACATTAGAAATGTCTTGCCTATAGGAAACTTAGACATTTCAAAGTGGATCGGGGAGACCCCGCCTTACTCATGCCGATATGTGTAAGCCCGAATGAGAAACAACCAATACCTGTGATATGCAAAAAGAACCATCCTGACAAAGAAACCATCTTCAAAACTCTGTCAGTCAAAGAGATAGCATTCATAACTTGAACCAGAATTCTCATCACCAAGAGACATCAAAGAAGTGCCATTATAAAGCATAAGGATCAGAGATTTTTTCATCAAGGAAAAACCATAAACACAACTGAGATCCAACACTTTGACAGGCTAGTGTTTGACAGAAGCAAACATTGGCATCCCTTTTTTCATTTGATGGCCTAGAGCCATCAAATGAGGTTTTTGAAGGTTGGGAAGACTCTATGGCCCAATATATCAAGGAGAGAGTTAATATTGCACTACATCCATGGTGACTTGCTTTGCACACCGTTATGTAGATTTTTTTTTGTCATGCATGTTTATAGTTATATATAAGCTCGTTTTAGAGCAAGGAATTGTTGAAGTCGGTAGAGATTTTCTTGGAATTAACATCAAATGCCATGATACAATAAAGATCCAAATAGATTTAGTGTCATCGATCGATATTAGGTATTAAAAGGTCTAGCCAATAGAGTGGAAATTGAAAGAATTTAACTATGCATTTTTTTCTTTCCTGGTTCTAAAAACAAGAGAAATCTAGTTATGGTGTCAACGTTGCACATTAATTATGCTACACAAATTGCACAATCCTTAGAGTGCGATATTAACATGACATCAATAGTTATACATGACTAGGCATGTTACATGATTTCTTGTCATGTCTTCAAACCTTGTTTTAATATCGTTAAATTGGATCTTACCTAATGGAGAGGATCTTACCCTACCAAAACCCTCCAAGGTTTTTATTAACATTGTTTTTTTTGTAGATTTAGATTGCAAAAAGTGGGGTGAAGAGGTTCTAGGTGACCGAAACTATATAAGTCAAATACATAAACAAAGACCAAATTTATTCATGTAGATTGATTCTATGGGCACAAAAATGATATATAGAGCTCTACAAAAAAAATAAAAAAATAAAAAAACCCAACCTAATAACAATCATATGACAAAGCCTATCAACTATTCATAATGATAAATTCAAAAAGACAATGTATCACAACCATATAGCCAAGTCCCTTGATACTAGAGCTAAGATATGATGGGACCAATCTTTTTATGTCAAACAGAGGTATAAGCTATCTCATTTTGAGTTGTTGGACAAGAAAGTAGGACAATGAGAAAGCTCTAAATTGAAATAATTCAAAAACCTCACACATACTCCACTCATAATTTACATATATTTTGTATCACAAGACACAAAATTACATGTCCTTCAAGACTTTAATTACACGATAAAAAACTCAAATTATCTCACTAAATTTATTTGCAATATATAGATGTTTATATTACTCCTATCGACATGTATAACACATATTAAAATAATACAATTACTAATTAATAACCATAAATAAATTATAATCAAATTGTCAATTAAAAAATCAATTTATAATCTAAAATAATTTTTTACTTTTTAATTTTTAATTTATACTAAAATTATAACTTAATTAAAAAGATAAAAATGTTCTTTTAACAATTTAAAATAACTGCCCATCACATTTTAGAACACTTTACTTAAAACTAACAATCACAACTTAAATTATGTTTAAGTGATAATAATCATTGTCTAACATTGTGCTTGGAAAACAACACTTAGCAGGCGAACTTTTCGCATTGTTTATTTTATTTTTAAATTTAAATATGGATGAAATAAATATGTCTCTGTCTGAAGTAAACTAATTTCCCCACTTATTCTTGTGCGTACGAGAACACCAGACTTTGTCCGCCAAAAACAAGACTTTACCAGCCTAGTCAAGAATCCATAGAAATTAAAACCGACATGAATGAAGCTGCGAAGGCATGTGCAGTGGTCAGACGTCTTTTGTTTTTGCCTGCCACTGGCAGTACCAAGTCTACGCTGGTAAATGGTGAAGAAGAAAATAGACTTGGTAAATGGTGAAGAAGAAAATGAGGGGAAAATGGGAGGTACGCTGGTAAATGGTGAAGAAGAAAATAGACTTGGTAAATGGTGAAGAAGAAAATGAGGGGAAAATGGGAGGGAAGTTGGTACTGACAGTGGCCGGCAAAAACAAAAGGCGTTTGACCACTGCACATGCCTTCGCAGCTTTATAATGATCAGATTTCACAGAACACACACAATTCACTTGTTTCTGAGTTGAATAGAGATAGAGATGAAGATGGGTTTGGTAGTTTCTCCCCTCCTGCTCTTGTTTCTCTATGCACTGCCTTGTTATTCTTCCCTTTCCTCTTCCTCCTCTTCCGCTGAACAAGAAGCTCTGTTGGCTTTTAAGCATTCTCTGTCCGGCGACCCTCGCAATTCCTTGCTTGATTGGACTCCTCGTCATTCCTTCTGCAACTGGACTGGGATTGTCTGCTATTCTCGCCATCAGCATGTGCTTTCTTTGAATCTTACTGGTATGTCTCTACTTGGACCAATCTCTCCTTTCCTTGGCAATCTCTCTTTTCTTAGAGTACTTGCTCTCAGGAATAACAGCTTCCAAGGCCAAATTCCTCCTCAACTAGGGAGGCTGTCTCGCCTTACAATACTTAGATTGTCTCTAAATCAATTGGAAGGCTCCATTCCCACCACTCTAACATCTTGCTTCTCTTCGCAAGTTCTCATACTGTCCTATAACCTTTTGAGAAATACTATCCCTTCCCAACTTGGCCTTCTTTCACAATTAGAAATCCTTTATTTAGGGGGAAATCAATTGTCTAGGACAATCCCACCCTCCCTAGGAAACCTATCCTCTTTAGCCGAATTGGCATTGGAAAACAATAACCTCCATGGTAGTATTCCTTCTGAATTGGGTATGCTTACTCAACTTAGAAATCTTTATCTCTGGAATAACAACTTGACAAACACAATCCCACCCTCCCTAGGAAACCTATCCTCTTTAACCGATTTGGCATTGGCACACAATAGACTCCATGGAAGCGTTCCTTTTGAATTGGGTATGCTTACTCAACTCAAATTTCTTTGTCTTTGGGGAAACAACGACAAGCACAATCCCAGCCTCCCTAGGAAACCTATCCTCTTTAACCATCATGGAGTTGGAAGGAAATAGACTCCATGGAAGTATTCCTTTTGAATTGGGTATGCTTACTCAACTCAAAGTTCTTCGTCTTTGGGGAAATAACTTGACAAGCACAATCCCACCCTCCCTAGGAAACCTATCCTCTTTAACCATCATGGAGTTGGAAGGTAATAGACTCCATGGAAGTATTCCTTTTGAATTGGGTATGCTTACTCAACTCAAAGTTCTTCGTCTTTGGGGAAACAACTTGACAAGCACAATCCCACCCTCCCTAGGAAACCTATCCTCTTTAACCATCATGGAGTTGGAAGGTAATAGACTCCATGGAAGTATTCCTTTTGAATTGGGTATGCTTACTCAACTCAAAGTTCTTCGTCTTTGGGGAAACAACTTGACAAGCACAATCCCACCCTCCCTAGGAAACTTATCCTCTTTAACCATCATGGAGTTGGAAGATAATAGACTCCATGGAAGTATTCCTTTTGAATTGGGTATGCTTACTCAACTTAGAAATCTTTATCTCTGGAATAACAACTTAATAAACACAATCCCACCCTCCTTAGGAAACCTATCCTCTTTAATTGATTTGACATTAGCACTTAATAGACTCCATGGTAGTATTCCTTTTGAATTGGGTATGCTTACTCAACTCAAAATTCTTTGTCTTTGGGGAAACAACTTGAAAAGCACAATCCCACACTCCTTAGGAAACCTATCCTCTTTAACCATCTTGGATTTGAGTAGTAATAGACTCCATGGTAGTATTCCTATTGAATTAGGCATGCTTACTCAACTCGAAATGCTTTCTCTTCAAACAAACAACCTGATAGGAACAATCCCACCTTCTCTAGGAAACTTGTCCTCTTTAATTGAATTATATTTGGATGGAAATAAACTCCATGGTAGTATTCCTATTGAATTGGGCATGCTTTATCAACTCAGAAAACTTTATCTTAGACACAATAGCTTGACAGGAGTGATTCCAAAAAAGTCTTGGAAAATTGTCATTTACTTACAAAAGTTGAATTTAAGGGAAAACTAGCTCATTGGAGAAAGCCTAAGCTCCATCTTTAATTGTACTTGGAAAAAAAAATGTATATGGAGTTGTTCCAAGTCAAAACATGCTTTCAAGACAATTGCTCGATAGTCTTGATGGCCTCCCACAAGTAAGACATCTTGCTCTTGATCATGATGTACTAGTGAGGAAGATACCTCTCAACTCAAGGAGATACCAAACTTTGGAGTAGGTGGACTTATCTCATAACAAAGCAAGAGGAAATATATTATAATGTTTGGCCAAACTCTAGAAATTTAAGGATGGTGTGTAATTTTTATCCATTTATATGACAAAAATAATTATTGATTTATATATATTGAGAAATAGAAATAGAATCCAAATAAAAGGAGCATGAGTTTTTATTCTTAAGTGTCTTCATTCTTATTTACAAATGATTATTAATATTTGTAATATTTTCTAAATATTGTCTCTAAGATTGTGATAGCACATCCAATAATGTATTTTCCTATCAATCTATCTCAAGAATGGGCTTGATGGTGGGCTTGATGGTTTTATTTGAAATTAATGGAATCCATTTTTTTGATGGCCTTAAAAGGTCCTTTATTAGTGAAATGTGTTCATCATAATCACCAGATATGAACTATACCTTTATTTTTTGGCATATATATGGAATTTATTGAAATAACTGGTTATAAATTTTGTATAAATGGAACAGTGGTCATGTTACATAATTTTTTGTTTTGTGTTCACTATCAATTCTTACATTTTAACTAATTATTTTTTATGGGAGCCTACCTGTGAACTATTCTCTAATATAAATTCATACCTTTTTGTTGTTGCAAATAACCAATTTGCATGCTTTTATTGTTATGGTTTACTTTGCGTGATAAAATGATTTAATCTTCTATTCAAGTTTTGTGGTACTATGGCCTTATCCAAGGTGGGCAATGGAGAGAATAAGTGCAACAATAGAAAGGAATACCGACACTTCATGTTTACTACCCTTTTTTCTATCATTTTTTCAAAATTGATATCATGTTTGGGCTTATACCCAATGTATTTATATATTTATTACAAATACACTCCATCAAAATTTATTCAACACCATTTTTGAAGCAATATTGTTGAATTAGAAAGAAACAATGAATGTGATCCATAATTGCAAAACTAATGCATATTACCCTAGACTACATGAAAAAACAATTGCTCAATGAATAACCCAATTCAACTTTTTATTTAAATGAGTTTTAGATATTAGAACCTCAAAATAATATTAAAATTTCAATTTAGCTTTCATCTTATTTGAACATTTTGAGAAATACATTACACTTCTACCTACTGTTTTCACTTTTAAATAACGTACAATAGTTCTTTATCCATGCCACAAATTAAATGATAATCAAATGATTTAACACAATAGATGACTAACATAATTGTAGTTTTACAAAGATTGTTTACATCTTGGTTATATATCGTTTCCCCTTAGCATACTATTCTTCTCATGAGGAGGGTTTAATGGAACTTTTGAAAGACAGTTTACATTATAGAGGGTTAGTGGATTTTTCCCCTTATATGCTTTAATTAAAGATTCAAGGAAATCATAATTTGCAATTATATTGCTTTTGAGTAATGTTATGTGATTTCTTTATAAAGTTGTAATAAAAATTTGGCTTCCTACTATCCTTCTTTGTAGAGAATCTAGGTGTGTGGAAAGCCTTTATGATATAGAATAATTATTAATAGAAGGAAAATATAAAATAATTAAAACTAATTGCTAAAAATTTAGCAATGCATTTTCGACTCAAGGGTTTAATAAATATCAAACAAAGAAAATTCATGACTTGTTTTTGTCACTAATATGAAAACTCATTTTTTTATTCTTGAGTTATAATTTTTCTCTACAAATCACTTACATAGCTAAAATTCCACTCTACAATCAACAAAAAAAAGTCAAATGTGTACTAAAAATATTTAAACTCAAAATTATTTTGCAACTTTAAAAATGAAAATATTTATTCTACAAATCAACACGAAATATTTACCAAAAATATTTAGTACAATTTTTTACCACTTTAAAAATATTTTGTTTCACTCTAACAAGAAATTTGAAAAAATTATTATCGGAAGCTTTTGACCTCTATGGTTTTCTTTTCAATTTGTATTTCAAAGGTTATTTTGTCAAACTTGCACCAAAAAAATTATTTTACAAGATTTGGATTTTTTTTTTATTATGATTTTGTATTGTCTTCTTTAAATTAATTTATCCTGAAACTTCTTTTCTTGTAGTGTTCAATTCCTTGCCAACTCTTCAATTATGACTATTGAATTTTTTTCATTTTTTTATATTTTATGAAAAATCTAGGCTAAAAATGAATGCTCCTATGTCAAGTTTGGTTCACATTGATGTTATATATTTTTTATTAAATCACTAAGAGAAGCCTATTCTTGTACAATTTCTATTCATATTGATATTTGGAAAACCATCGTCCCTCATATTGAATAATTGTAATACAAATGTTTATGATTTCAATTACATATTAGAAGGCAAGAATGAATATCTTAGATTTAAGTTATCTACACATGTATTCTTTCCTTGTTTGAGGAGTTTTACTTTACAGTGTTGAGTAATTTTAATAGTGAAAGGCTTAATTTCGCAAAAAATAATAGTTTGAAAATTATTTTGTCTTTCGTGCATGCACATGCAAGATTATTTACTCCATACCAATCAAGGAATATTATGATACACATAAACCTTATTACATTACCTATATGTTTATATAATTTTAAGTCATGAAATTTAGTAGGACTTGTTAACCATCCTCAACTATCTAGATTTTTTTGGTGGTAAGTACATATTTTATGTAAAGCAATAAGAAATTCGAAATGCATAATAGAAATTGTTACTAGAAGATTTTTACCTCTATGTTTTTCTTTTCAATTTGTATTTTCAAGGGTAATTTTTCTCAAACTTGTACCAAATAAATTATATTACAATATTTGGAGATTGTTTTGATTATTTATTAGTATTATTTTCTTTAGATTATTTTCTTTTTTGTATTGTTTGATTCCTTGTCAACTCTTCGATTATGGATATTGAATTATAAAAATTATTAAAAAATAGGAAAAATAAAATGCTCCTAAAGATATTTGTTTTCATTTGATGCTATATATTGTATATTAAATCATAAAGAGAAGCCTATTATTTTACAAGTTCTATTCATATTGATCTTTGGAAACAAAATGTTCCTCATATTGAAGAATTTTGGTACAACTATTTATGATTTCAATTACATATAAGAAGGAAGGAATGACTATCTTGGATTTAAGTTAGATATATGCACTCTTTTCTTTCTTGAAGAGGTTTTTGTAACAATATTGAGTAATTCATATAGTGAAAGGCTTATTTCCACAAACATTAAAAGTTTCAAAAGTCCATATTTTTATTAGATTCACATGTAAATTTTTTTACTCACATTGGTGTTTCCAATTGATTTTTTGATTTTCTTTAAAGGTAAGATACTTCTTATTATTAAGAAGATTGGGTCAATGACCAATGAACAAGGATTTGAAACATCTTTTGCACTTTAGGATTTGAAAACCAAGATGGGTCTCCCTTCACATACACCACTTGGAAATATACAATACAAGAAAAAATGGTGTTTTCAATAAATTAGCTTCTCGTACATATGGTTAGGAATATAATGTCCACATTCATCTCAGCCAAACAAATTCCTATAATTCCCTCAATTGTTGGTGTAAGATTATAACTAATCACTAATCATAAGAAGCTTAAAATATTATGATTTAGTTTCTTGTTGCAAGTATGAAGGTGTTGTCATTGATGTCAACTAGTTACCAACTGGTTGTTGTTGTCATTGATGTCAAGATAGTTGGTTATTGGATGTATATGTTGAGGATATTGAGAAAATTGTAATAAAGAAGGTTTGCAGGTTGTGCATGTATAGTTGAAGTGTTGTGAGTACATGGAGTTATCTTTATGATTGCTATGTCTAGAGGTGTATTAGAGTGAAGTAATGTGCTACAATGATGTCTCTAGTACTTGGGTTTGAAGTGCTTTTGAGAAAATTTGAGGAATAGGGAAGACAATGTCATGTAGGTATTCTATGTATGCTGTAGGATGTACTCCATTTTTCTTCTATGCTTGTGCACTCCTGACATATTGTTCATGGTTGATAGTAGTTGCTATATCTAGAATTTGGGCTTCAAGATTGTTGTATAGTTTGAGATATTATCACCAGTATATGAACTATGCATTTCAGTGTGTCTAGCCGAGGTTTGGGATAAATGTAGTTGCTCTGGATTTCTCTGAATTTTGGGTTCATGACTTGTAGTTTTGAGAACAAGTTGATAAGGTTGTGTTTAAGTGAATTTTTTTGTCTGAAAGATTGGACTGAATTAAGGATGCGTGTGCTTAATTTTTTTATGTGTTTTACACTAGTGTTGGCCAACCTTGTGTTAAACACTACTTACGAAGTTCATGGAATTGTGTTGAGGCATGTTGGGACTAATTTAGGTCCTCATTAAATATATGTTTGGGTCACCCTCATTCTAATTCCATTATAGAATGTTTTGGCACTGACCTAATTTGAATTTGTAGATGCAAAATGTGTATGGCCGACCTTGGAAGGGTTTCAAGGTTGAAGATGCTATAAGTGCAAGTTGAGATGTTGGTGAATGACAAGATAGATGTGAGATATGTTGTGAGATGCGAATTTGAATAGAGGGGTGCGGAATTCATGTTAGGGTTCCAAAGGAAGTGATCTGAAGGCATTTGATACCTTTTATGTGAGATTGCAAAAGTGTGGAAGCATTTGTGGTGGAATATCTGTTGCATTGAGATAGTGTTTCTCTTTGTAACAATCCTCTTCTATCTTCTTTGTAATTTTTTGGCAGTGAGCCCTCCTGGCAATGAGCCCTCATTGGATAGTGAGTCCTGTCTTGGCAGTGAGACTTTGTATTCAGTTTTGGAATTTCTTTATGTTGTGAGCTAATCCTCACCATAGTTTTTCCCTCATTCAATTTTCCACATAAATCTCGTGTTATTGTGTGTATGATTTTTCTATTTCCAGTTTTTGTTTCTGCACTTAATGATTAATCACATTAGAAAAGTAAAGGTTATATGAATGCTTATAAATCTAACTTTTGTTGAGGGTTTTGAAGTTTAAAATTGCTACAACTAATTCACCCCTCTCAGTTGTCTTGTTCAAAAATTTGATGAGGGAGAAACCACCCAAAACCCTAACAAATCACAACAATAGATACCAACATAGAAAATGTAAGAAAAAATAACTCACTTTCAATTATTTTTAGAAAATAAAATTACAAAATTAGATTGGTTCTTCCACTTTTCAAGTTGTTTCGGGGCCTCTAAGCATTTCATATTTTAATTTGAAGCTACATTGGAGAAATTTCTCAAGATGGAAACTTTAATTTTTCCCAAACTATACACGATATTGATATGATTCTTTCGTGGCCATAAATATTTTTCAGTTTCACACCTTGGGGTATATTTTCAGGTCCATACAAGCCTGTTTAGGCCAACTTACTAAAAATAGTAAGTAACTATTTTTCTCCTTTTCTAACTTCTAACTATCTTACACCCCTTCAGTGCCATCATGGGACTCAAAACAACTAAAGAAAATAAAGATTTTTTTTTTGGGTGATGCAAGATTTCCCTTACACCACTAGATGCTCCTGCATCAAACACCCAGGGTTATTTGAAAAGTGATCCTATCACTTCATAAGAATTAGAGGGAAACCAAGATGGTTAACCTCAGCCTTAGACAACCATGATGAATCTTCAACATACTTTCCTTTCCATTTAACCAGATATTCTTTGTACTTCTTGTTCCTTATACTTCTACCCACATGACTATTCAAGAGTTCTTCTATCTATTCCTTCTCTGAATTAGGTGTTGGAATTTTCCATTGTTCTTTTATCGACCCATCCTCTATATCACCTTCATGATACTCTAGGAAACTCTACCTCATAAGCATTTCCCGAATCATGCTTCTTTAGGATCTTGCATGGTTCAAACTTCTTCATCTTTAACTTGTTTTATGTACCAATTGGAAACCTTTCCTTTTGCAAATGAACCATGAATTCATCTCCTACCTGGAACTCCTTATACCTCCTTTTCTGATCTACCATAACCTTATATTATGAGTTCATCTTATTGATATGTTTCTTCACCTCTTCATGAAAATTATTCAAGTGCTCAACAAAATCTTCAACCTCATCACTACTCTTCTCCCCCTTATCCATCTTTCTTAGTTCAAAATTAGTTCTTGAACTACTCCCATACACAATCTGGAATGGTGATTTACCAGTACTCCTGTTGACATAATTGTTGTAAGAAATTTTTTCCTGTGGTATAATCAAATTAGGCATCCCTTGGGCTTATCTCCTACTAAGCATCTTAGTAGGTTACCCAACCTCCTATTCACCACCTCTATTTTTCCATCAGTCTATGGATGGTGTGCATAACTGAAATTCAAATATGTCTTCAATTTCTTCCATAATTTCCTCTAGAAATAACGAACAAATTTGGTATCTCTATCTGAAACTATACTCTTCGTTAGACCATGTAGTCTCATCACCTCTCTAAAAAAAAACTCTACAATATGAACATCACCAATCCTATGACATGGAATACAATGTGCCATCTTTGAAAATCTATCCAAAACCACAAATATGGAATCATTCCCTCTTTGTGTCCTTGGAAAGCCAAGAAAAAAATCCATGCTAACATCCTCCCATGGCCTCTCAGGTATAGGTAATGGCTGATATAATCCAATATTCTCACTTGTTCCTTTTTCCATCTGACATACTCTGCAAATTTTTACAAACTTCTTCACATCTTGTTGTAACTGTAGCTAGTAATAATTTTCACTAACAAGAGCAATTGTCTTATCTCAACTGAAATATCTAGCCAATCCTCCACTATGCTTCTCCTTGATTATATTATCTCTCATAGAATTCCTTGGAATACACAATTGGATTCCTCTGAACAACATCCCATCTTGGTTTAAGAAATCCAACCATCTTGTCCTATCCAATGTAAAAGGTTCCAAACAAGCCTTCCAAGCTTCTACAAAGTCTGGATCTTCAAGATACAAATTGTTGAGTTCATTGAACCCAACAACCTCTATAGTCATCTCTATCAACAAATTTTCCTTCTACTTAAGGCATCTGTAACTCTGTTTGTCCTTCCACTCATGTGCTTCAAAACAAAAGTATAACTCTACAAAAACTCAACCCATTTTAAGTGCCTTTTATTTAACTTTCCTTGACTATTGATATACTGCAAAGCCTAGTGATCAATATATAAAATAAATTCTTTTGAAAACAAATAGTGTCTCCATTTCTTCAAAGCTTGAACTATAGCATAAAAATATTGGTCATAAACATAATACTTCTTCTTTGCATCATTCAAATTTTCACTAAAATAGGCAATGGGTTTAACTTCTTGACTCAAAATAGCTCCAATGGCATTACCGCTAGCATCAAAATCTACCTGAAATACCTTATTGAAATTTGGAAGTGCCAAAACAGGTTGCTATGTAACTTTCTTCTTCAAAATATCAAAATTTTTTTTACTCCTGTAGTCCACTTAAAATGTTTTCTATCCCCTCTCATTGTTTCAATTAGAGGTGCACAAATTCTACTGAAACCTTTGATAAAATTTCTATAAAAAATTTCTAAACCGTGAAAAGATCTCACTTCTGTAGCACTGCGGGCTATTCAACAATAGATTTCACCTTCTCTGGATCCATCTTAAGACCCTCTGTTGAGATACCAATTCCCAGGTACACCAACTCTCTCTTTATAAAGTTGCACTTCTTTAAATTGATCAACAATTTCTCCTCTCTCAGTTTTTCAAAAAAAATTCTAATAAATATCAAATTAATGCTCCTCAATGTCTTGCTTAAAATTAAAATGTCATCCAAATAAACAATGAAAAATTTACCCAGAAAATCTTTCAATACCTTGTTCATGAGCCGCATGAATGTGCTCGGTGCATTTGATAGCCCAAAAGGAATGACTAACCACTCGTACAAGCCCTCTTTGGTCTTGAAGGTTGTCTTCCATTCATCTCCTTCTCTAATCCATATCTGGTTATAACCACTCTTCAGATCTATCTTTGTGAAGTACTCATCCCCACTCAAAAAATCCATGATGTCATCCATCCTTGGAAAGGGGAATCTCTACTTGATGGTGATCTTGTTGATGGCTTAGGATTTTGTACACATCCTCCATTCCCCATCCTTCTTTGGTGCTATTACTATAGGTACCACACATGGTCTTAAACTCTCTTGAATCAATCCCTTTCACAAAAACTCTTGCATCTGTTTGTTCAAATCTTCATTCTTTGTTGGAGTCATTCAATGGGCTACCTTATTTCAAAAACTGGCTCTAGAAATCAAATCCATCTAATGGCCGATCTTCCTTATTGAAGGAAAACCTTTAGGTACGTTATCAGAAACAATACCCTAAAAATCATTCAACAAATCTAAAACCTCTATAGGTACCTCATTAGTATCTTCTTTATCAACTCTAGGGATCAATGCAAAACACATATGCTCATGCCTCATACATTCTAGGAACTTTCTTCTATCAACCAAAAAGATTCTTGCATTCCTGCATACCTTTTCCTCTACTTCTTTCAAGGGCTTAAACTTATGAAGAACTCCATCCTTTGTCAAAGAATAGGTGTTGGCATGCCCATCATGTACTGCTCTCCAATCAAACTGTCGCGGTCTACCTAACAATATGTGACAAACATCTATAGGCATAATATCACACAATACCTCATCATGGTAATTTCCAATCTTGAACCTTACTAGACATTGATCATTTACCAAAGCTTTATGGTCCTTTTGCAACAAATCAATTCATTATGGATTCAGATGCCTTCTTATCTCTAACCACAACTTACTAACCATCTCTTTTGAAACAAGGTCATCAGTACTACCTCCATCAATAAT
Organism: Sequoia sempervirens; assembly: GCA_007258455.2. NCBI lineage: Eukaryota > Viridiplantae > Streptophyta > Pinopsida > Cupressales > Cupressaceae > Sequoia > Sequoia sempervirens. The sequence continues at coordinate 183,166,138 of VDFB02193867.1, forward strand.
AATATTGAAAACTTTACCTTCACACTTACATCTGGTTGGAAACAAATTCTTCCTTTGAGTTGGTTCTTTCTCCTAATTCAGCAAGGCTCTTCTAGTAACACAAACCTCTCCTCTTTCTGCATACTCAAAATGTGAAGACTCAACATCTTCATCTACATGGGCAACTTGTGCATTACCCTCAAGTCTTCTATTTGTCCTTCCTTGATATTGAGGACACTCATAGGCTCTATGTCCTTCTCCACACTAGAAACAGGTTCCACGAAAGCATCCTCTTCCTGATTCTCTTCCATATCTTCCTCTTCCTCTTTAGTCTCCATTATTTTGATCATGTGGACGGTAGGTGTTCTCCTTTCTGGTTCTGGCTACTACTAGATCCTTCACCCTTCTTTTGATCTTCATTTCAACCTCCATATGACCACCCACTAGTCATTCCACCCTGACCCCCACCTCTCTGCTTGCTTTCAAAACTTCTATTCAACTTTTCTTCTACCTTCAAAGCAAACTGATATGCATCTTCAATGGTAGAAATTCTTACTAGACCCAACTCTTCTTGAATACTCGACTTCAACTCATTTATGTAACAAGCAAATTTTTCCTTGTTGGCCTCAGAATGTCATGTTCTAATTAGGACATAGTAGAATTCTTCTGTATACTCCTTGACATATTTCCCCGCTTGTTTCAACCCTTGCATCTTCTTCAAAAAATCTAGCTCATACTCCATAGGAATGAACTGTCTTTTTAATTTGTCCACCATTTGGTCCCATCTGGTTATTTTCTCTTTTCCTCTTCAATTTCTTTCTAGTTGCACCTCTTTCCACCAAATATTCACATGACCTTTGAGCTTTGTCTTTGCAAATTTGACCCTCTCAAGATCTTCCACCTCCTCATACTCAAAGTATTCATATCATTGATCCAATAAATCAACTCTTTTGGGTTAATATTTCTAGAAAAGTAGAAACATCAAATCTTTGGCATTTTCCCAATCTTGGAGATGACCTTAAATAATATGACTTGCTTTGGATCTATTGCTTCTTGTTCTTCTTTGAGTTGTTCCTCATTTTTAGTTTCATCTCCTCTTCTTGGTTCAAACCCTCGATGCAACTCCTCTTGTAGTGCTTCAACTTGTCTCTATAGGGCTCTAAAACCCTCTTGTGGTACAATAACATTTCTTCCACCACCACTATTTCTTTGTGGAGGCATTCTGATCACTTTTTACAGAAACCCACAACCACAAGTCCTGGAGCAAATTGCCTCATGTTCAATGATTTTTTTACACTCAGGAAAACCTACTTTGATACCACTTGATGAGGGTGACACCACCTGAAACCCTCACAAATCACAACAATAGATACCAACACAAAATCTGTGAGATAAAAAAATAAATCACTTTCAATTATTTTTAGAAAATGAAATTACAGAATCAAAACTTACAATGCTACAACCTCAGGGGCTTGATTCATTACAACAAAATCAACTCTAAAAACAAAATATATTATTTGGAGCCACCCTCTAGAACCTCCACTTAACCCTTTTTATTTTTACCTAATAATCACCCTAGAATGTTCTAGAAAGTGTAACTTTCCCTTTTGTTTTGGCGCCAAAAGTACCGCGGTTTGATTTCTTGCCTAGGAAGATTTTTTAATGAAATTCACTTTTTAGTGGGGGCAACTTCGTGGGGCCATAACTTTTGATTTGGGTGTCTGATTTTCTATTATAAGATATCGTTGGAAATCTCTCGATGAGATCTACAATGCCGAACCCATCAAAGATCGGTTTGTCCACCTTTCGAGTTGTTTCAGGGCCTCTAAGGTTTTCATATTTGAATTTGAAGCTACATTGGAGAAATTTCTCAGGACGAAAACTTTAATTTCTTCCAAACCATGTAGGGTATTGAGACAATTCTTTCGCAACCAAAAATATTTTTTAGTTCCGCTCCTTGGGCTAAATTTTCAAGTCCATACGAGCTTGTTTAGGCTGACTTACTAAAAATGGTAAGTGACCATTTGTTTCCTTTTCTGACTTTTGACTGTCTTACACCCCTTAAGTGCCATCATGGGACTCAAAACAACTAAAGAAAATAAAGAGAACATTTTTTTTGGGTGATATAGGATTTCCCCTACATAACTAGATACTCTTGCATCACAATTGGTATCAGAGCAAGGTTCCTTAGAGAAGAGCTTAACCACTTAAGGAAGGTCCAAGATGACGAGCAAGATTGTTATTGAGTTTCCTAAGTTCGATGGGACTAACTATGCACTCTGGAGAATAAAGATGGAAGGATATCTATCATATTGTGGATATGTGATCGGGAAGTCTATTTAGAACCAATATGTTCCTCTAGTGAATGGTCCAAGTACTACTAATGAGATCAAAGTGCATGAAATGAATAATAAGGAAATTTTTATTATTGTTAACAGTCTTTCACAATTTGAAGGAGTTAAAGTTATGAATTTGAAGACTACTAAAGAGGTCTAGGATAAGTTGGAAAGGATGTATGAAGGAGATGAAAAGGTTAAACAAGCAAAGTTTCAGAACTTGGAGGCACAATTTGAGATATTGCGAATGGGTGAAGATGAGAACATCAAATCCTACATGCAGAGTTGATGAGCTGGTAGGTGGAATGAGAGGACTTGGTGCACAAGTAGATGAATCCAGGATACTTAATAAGGTACTCAAAACTCTTCCTAATATATATAGTGAAAAGGTATCTACTATAGAGGAAATTGTGGATTACAATGATTATACTAAAGATTAGTTGATTGGTACTCTAACTTCATTTGAAATGAGAAAGCTTGGATTGAAAAATGGAACAAAGACAAAAACTGCATTCAAGGCTACAAAAGTGGAAGATCTAGATGAAGACAATTTTGATGAAGTGGATTCAAGTTTTGCAAGAATAATGAAAAGGGTTCTGGTAAGTATCAAGGTAAATTACCATTCAAATCTTTTAGCTATCATGGAATAGGTCATTGTGCTTCGAAGAAAATAAAGGAAATAAAGGAAAGATGATCAAAAGAGCATATTATGTCAATGAAGATGCTAGTATTTCTGATCATGTGTCTGATTATGGGGATTTTGATGATAATGAATGCTTAGCTTTAAAAGATGAATCTAAAACTGCTAACACTAGAAGATGTGTGAATGAAAGTGCTCCATAGAAATTTGACAGTACTGTGGTCTTTACACTTCATCCTAAACAAGAAGAGAATTATTGGGTCATTGATAGTGGTTGCTCAAATCACACGACCGGTGACAACAATAATTTTCTTGAACTTGAGAAATATGATGGAGGCTTATTTCAGTTTGGAGATGATTTTGGTGCTAAGATATGTGGGAGAGGTTCAATCAATTTTAATGGCAAGCATAATACTGATGGTGTCTACTATGTTGAGGGTCTGAGACATAATTCCTTGAGCACTAGACAAATGTGTAAAAAGGGATATAATCTTATGTTCAAGGATGAAAATGTGAAATCAAGGAAGGATCCAAAACTATGATTACTGTTGAGAAGAAGATTGAAGGAAACATTTATCAACTCAAAGGTGTTGATGAACATTGCTTTATGTCTCAGATTAATGACAGTTGGCTATGGCATCAGAGAATGTGTCATATGAGCTTTGATAACATGGTGAGAATTAGTGTAGTACAAGCTATGAGAGATTTACCAAGAATTACAAAACCTGTTAATACAGTTTGCAAGGATTGTCAATTTGGAAAGCAAGCTAGAAACAACTTTAGGTCAAAGGAAAAATCTACTACCAAACTACTAGATTTGATTCATACAGATCTCTGTGGTCCTACAAGGGTGATAAGTCTAAAAGGTGATAGGTATTTTATGTTTTTGATTGATTATTTCTCTAGAATGACATGGGTTACTTTTCTTAGAGAGAAATTTGATGCATTAGACAAATTCAAGGCATTTAAAGCAATGGTTGAGAATGAAGTAAGTTTGAAAATAAAATGCTCAAGGTTTGAAAGAGGTGGTGAATTCACCTCCAATGAGTTTAATATGTTTTGTGAAGTACATGGAATACGAAGATAGTTGTTTTCCTCTAGAACTCCTCAACAAAATGGAGTTGTTGAAAGAAAGAATATGAGAATTCAAGAAGCTTCTAGACCAATGATGAGAGAGGTAGGTCTATTAGATGTTTATTGGAGAGAAGTGATTCACACTACTATTTATTTGTTCAATCAAGTTCAAGAAAAATCCAATAGCACTAAGAATGCCTATGAGCTATGGTGTGGAAGAATTCCTACTGTCAAGTATTTCAAGGTATTTGGAAGAAAATGTTATATCAAAAGAGATGAAGATAATCTACGAAAGTTTGATGCTATATGTGATGAGGGAATTTTCCTTGGATACTCTACTGGAAGCCAAGCTTATAGATGTTTTAATAAAAGGATAAGAAAGGTTGTAGAAAGCACAAATGTCAAGGTTGATGAAGCATTGAAGAATTCGATTGAAGTTGATGGATATGTATTAGATGAACCTGGTTACTGAGAAGTAGAAGAAGTGGTTGAAGAACAAGATGTACAAAATGAAGAATAAGATGCTCCAGAAAGGGTTTCTAAAACCCTTAAGTATGTGCAAAAGAATCATTCAAAAGATTAGATTATTGTAGAAAAGAGGAAAGGTGTATTGACTGGAAGCAAAGCTGCTAAAGTTGAGGTAAATTATTGCCTACTTTCTAAAGTTGAGCCTAAGATAGTGAGTGATGAATGTAAAGATGAAAATTTGATGAAAGCTATGGAGGATGAACTTATGCAAATTGATAAAAATTAAACTTGGGAACTGGTACCTAGACCAACAAACAAGAACATAATTGGAAGTAAGTGGGTTTTCAAAAACAAGCTGAATGGGAATGGAGAGGTGGTAAGAAACAAGGCAAGGCTTGTGTGTAAAGGCTACTCACAAGTGGAAGGTATAAATTTTCAGGAGACTTTTGATTTGGTGGCTAGAATGGAAGCCATCAGAATGTTTTTGATATTTTCTGCTCATAAGGACTTTAAAGTTTACCAAATGGATGTGAAGTATGCATTTCTGAATGGTGAGTTAGAAGAAGTTTACATGGAACAACTAAAATGATTTTAGTTGTCAGATCAACCATATATGGTCTAGTCTGTAGATTGAAAAAGGCTTTATATGGTTTGAAGTGAGCTCCTAGAGCTTGGTATACAAGATTGGAAAAATATTTGATTCAACAAGGTTTTAGAAAAGGTATGATAGACAACAATTTGTATTTCAAAATTGAAGATGATAAGATATTGATAGTAGTTGTATATGTGGATGACATTATTTTTGGAGGAAATGAAACAATGTGTAAGATGTTTGTTGAAGAGATGCAAAAAGAGTTTGAGATGTCTATGTTCGGTGAGATGAATTTATTCCTTGAACTGCAAATCAATCAAACAAACAAAGGGATTTTTATTTCACAAAGTATGCAAATTAAAGAAATGTTGAAGAAATTTGGGATGGATGGTTCCAAATTGGTATGCAATCCTATGGTAACTAGCTGCAAATTGAGTAAGCATGATGATTCATCTAAGGCTTATAAGAGAAAATACAGATCAATGATTGGAGGACTTCTATATTTAACTACTACTAGACTGTATATCATGCATGTAGTTGTCTTGTGGCTAGATTTCAAGAAGATCCTAAAGATACACATGTTGCAACTGTCAAGAGAATATTCAGATATCTAAATGGAACTTTGAATTATGGCTTATGGTATCCTAGGGATATTGATTTTACACTAAGTTCTTATACAAATGCAGATTGGGAAAGTTGTGTTGATGATATAAAAAGTACAAGTGGTGGTGCATTCTTTCTTGGATGCATATTGGTGTCATGGTTAAGAAAAAAAGCAAGATTTAGTTTCCTTATCCACTGCAGAGGCTGAGTATATTGCTGCAACATCTTGCTGTACACAAGTTTTGTGGATGAGACAAAAATTGAAGGATATTAGAGTATTGTATGATGATACCATCTCTATTTTATGTGACTATACAAGTACAATTAATATTTCAAAGAATCCAGTGATGCACTCAAGGACAAATCATATATCTATCAGGTATCAATTTTTGAGAGAGAAGGTTATGGAGAATGAAGTAAAGCTTGAGTATGTACCTACAAAGGATCATATTGCTGATATATTTACTAAGGCTCTTCATAAAGATACTTTTGAGTATCTTTGGGAGAAGTTAGGGGTTATTGCCCCTCCTTTCTTGAACTAGATGCATCAATCTGGTGGATCTATGGATCTGTCTTTCTTTTGGAATAATGTTTTGTGGCTACCTCTTAGTGGAGTAGGTAGTGTCATGTGTTGTCATTGTAGATTTGATTGGGTGTACTCCTAAGGGGGAGTATTCAGTACTGGTAAAGTTTTTGGTGACAAAGGGGAAAAACAATGTAAAATATTTTTTTCCTTTTCCATTGATGTCAAAGGGGGAGAAAGTATCATGCAAAAAATTCTATCTACTTAGGGGGAGAGAAAGTAAAAGAAATTAGGAGATTGATGGTTCAAAGCTATTGTGTTGTATTTGATGGTTTTTCACATCATGTGTTGCCATCAATGACAAAGGGGGAGATTGTTGCAAGTATGAAGGTGTTGTCATTGATGTCAACTGGTTACCAATTGGTTGTTGTTGTCATTGATGTCAAGATAGTTGGTTATTGGCTATTTTGGATATAAAATTCCTCAAGCTCCCTTTGGGTTGATAATATTTTGCTTGGCCTTTGCCCACGCCCCATATATTTGAATATCTTTGGGACCCTTTTGAAGAGCTTCGCTCGCTATCGCCATGTGTTCGTCGCATGCTCCTCACAAGGAATTCATCCCTTGCTTCTCTACCGAGCCTCGCCATGCTTCCACGTGTTAGCAACATAGGATTTTAAACACTTTCTCCCCTTTGCTTCTCTACCGAGCTCCACCCATGTTCCATATAGCATCATTCCGTGTACACTTTTTGGTAGATCCCATAGTGAGCATTGGTAGGGAAGACTTCTCCGTGTGTCTTCTCTATGGGGGTTTTCATTGCAAGGAAGGAAGAATCAATGACAAGCCTTGACCTATCACCACATGTCCTAACTGACTTCATGGGTGAGTGACACATGTTTGCATGGGATTTTGCTGCTTCTACACTGAGACCACCACCATCATTTGTAGGGGATGCATCTATCTTGAAGGTGACTGCATTCCATGACTCTGAATCTTTTTTTTTTGCAATGGCATTAGGAAATCATTGCTATAGACATCATTGTTCGTGCTGAAGGAATCTTTTTCTATTACTGGCTTTCAGGCAGTGGGATGTTTCTCTACAAATACTACTTCTTTCCAAAAATGAGTTTGGAACATACACAAAAAAATAGTGGAAAGACACCAGGCCTTTTGTATTGTTTTATATTATTGTATTAAGACTCGTAGATTGTGTCATTGTTGCTCGGCCTTTTTGTTTCTTAGCTATTTGACAAAACATTATACTGTTCCATTATTGTACCGAGTAGTTTATTTGCATAACTTCTATAATTTCAATATAAGTTTGTTGATTTAGACCATGCCTTGGATTATTCTTTTCAGTAAATGTGTATGGGAGTTATTTTATGTTATTGAATAGATTATTTAGGTTTTCATCTATGATTTTTGTTATTTTGGGATATGCAGATTGTTGAATGGGTCCTTAAATCCCATTCGAAAGGGAGATTTACTGTGCCCACACCTACATCTTGGCACATCGCCTTAGATTAAATCTTTATTTTTTTATATCTGCTTCCTTTTTCCATTCCAAACCCCCCAATTACAGAAGGAGTTGATTGTTGGTGTTTTTTCTAGTACACCCTTAGACCTCTCTAAAGAGTATCCAACTCTCATACTCAAGAGCTTCTAAAAGGAATGGCCAACTTAACAAATAGAGAATTTCAAGGTCTCTATTCCTGCACTTTAGGTTGTGTGGGACCTAGGAGTGTATTCCTATTGTGTTCATTTTTATTTTATTTAGTGTAGAACACATCAATTCATAAATTGGTTCCCATGAAGGGAAAATAAACACAATTTACTAAAAGATTGGCTAGTCTTTGAGCAAATAACTATTTATTTACCAAGAACAAGAAGATATTTCAAATACATGTATCATAGTTAACAAATTTTAAAATGATTTATATTCTGATCCTAACTCCATGATTGGGTATATTATATTTAAAAATGTAAATATCATGTGCAAATTGACCATTGCCTTATCAAATGGGCATTTGAGTCACTCACATGACAACCAGTAACACATAAATGCTTTAGCTCTAAAAATTAAGGACTATTTTCATAATGCCATACATTATGAAAAATCACTATTCCTAAAACATAACTCCTTACTGAATCTTGTGTAAATTATCACAAATTTATGACCTCATTTAAGCATTTAATTGATTCTTTGAACCAAAGCAAAGACAAGGACATACAATATTCAAACAAAAAATTGACGATAAACAAAGCTATCTTTGATATTCCATTCATAATTTGCAAAATATGTACAAAGGAGAGTGAATGATTCAGGCATAAGATTTGTTTTGATATCAACCCATTCCATAAAACTACTTTAAGATTAACATATGCAAACTTAAAACCCAGACAATTCAACTATTCAATTTACTAGTATTTTTCTATACCTAGCTTCTACCCCAAATGTATTATTAGACTTAGAAAATTTCAGAGACTAGAACCCCCCTGCAAATGAGCCATGAAATCCCTTTTATAATGCAAGGGAGCAACAAGCATCCAACTCAAATGTAGTTACAATTCAGATATTTCATTTTAAAACCAATTTTCATTTCATCTCAAAATTCCCCACATGACAAAATGTAATCACTTGTTGAAAAGGGGAGGAAAAACTTGCAATGACCATCAAAAAGGGAAATACAAGTATCACCAAAACTTCCCATTAGTCACTAGCCAACCCTACATCTGACGTCCACGTCGCCTTGTAAATCCACAATCAACATAAAAGCCAAAAAATACCATCATACATGAGGAAAAAAGAGTGACCACCATAACAATTTTATCAATTAACACAAAATTTGTAAAGTCCATACACCAATTCTTTCAACCAAAGGCATGACTAACACCAGCACCTAGCCCACGATACACACACCCACTCCATGTCTTTGTAGGAGGTGGAGAAGAAACCTCAACATCCTCCTCTTCTTTTTCCTTGTTTAGAACAAAACCATTGTGTCCACTTGGAGTCTTGACAGACAATGGCAGTACCGACAACACCTCCACTCCATGGACCTCAGCTTGGTTAAGCGTCATGAGATATTGCATATAACTAGAGTCAGTCTCTGTCTCGCTCTCTGAAGGGCTATCTGTAATAGAAATTGAAAAATTAAGTCACCCATAGGAGCCACGTCCATATCATATCTTCTAGCGGGCTCCAGAGATGAACGGTGCAGGCTCCTTTCCCTTTTCTTTAGCCTTTTCTATAGAAATGCCATGGTACTTAAGTCTGCTACTACATCTGATAGGAGCATACAAGAGCTTCTTAATAGAGGCCTTCTCTTTTGTAGATGGAGCCTATTCAAGTACCCTGGGTTTACATTCTGAAACACCATCATGAGGCCTCTGTAAATTTAGTTTGGGTGACCTTCTAACTAGTACTATGGAGGCAACTAGCTTGCTCATTTTCACAACCTGGTAGCTTCTCAAATTCTCAGTCGCACACTCCTTGTTTTGCACAAATTTAGAGAGATACCAACTACTGAATACAATGGTGAAAATAGCTACCACTTCACTTGTATTTATCCAAAAATCCCGATGATATTTTCTCATCAACTTTTCCTTCACACGCTTGAAGGAGTAATTAATTACTAGTGTTGATTACTTCATCGTTAATCACCTTGGTACCAGGAGATCAAAAAATCATTCCTCATAATGGCTAGGAATTAATTCCTCGCATGCACAAGGACTTGATTCGATCATTTCTGAAGGGAGCACGCCATTAATGCTACAATGGTTGTAGAACAAAAATGACTATCACATGTGTGATTTGAATTTTGAATATTGATCATCGATATTAGAATGAGATGGAAGATCGAGTGGCCAAAAAATAGTCAAATCAGGTTTGAAAACCTAATACTATGGCTCATCATCTCTTGACCAATGAGAGGATGCTGACTGGGATCTGCATCACTCATTCCATGGGTTCCACCATACTTCGCACTGCTATCGAAAACACCACGCGTCACCATTTCGTGCACCTCGCAAGTTGTATGGTGGGAATTAATAATGCACCACGAGGTGTGTGATGAATGACTAGGATTAAAAATTAATCCATCATTATAGCTGTCGATTTCACCGCCATCAGTTATTAGGCATTGGTACAAGGGTTGGGCTTCATAGGACAAGGACACACATCAACATCTCGCGAACCTTGCATGCTTTAAGATGGATCTTCATTAATTCCCGTTCGGTGTGCGATGGGCGGTGAGGATTCAATATTTAGATCCAATGGTTCATGTTCCTATACCCACTTAAATTTTAGTCATAAAAGGTGTTAGGAATTGTATGCAAAAAATATCAATTACATGCAAATAAAGATTAAATGGAGAAATGAAAAACACAAAAATAATAACAAGAAGAGACAATTAATGTGGTTCACCCAAACTTGGGCTATGTCCACCAATAGAGAGTCCAATATTATTATCCAATATATCGAATCAATTACAACTAGTAATCCTTACAACTCAATACAACTGCAAATGCTACAATACAAAAATTTCAACAAAAACCCAAACTCTTAGCCTTTATCAAGACTTATGTCGATTACAAAATTAGGGTTCTTTTTTATGTTGGCCGATAGAAAAAATAACACCCAACGCCTTTATCAAATAATAAAAATTGTGAGAGGTTTTGGGGGCGTTGCCCCTCGACCCTGCCCTATATCACGACAGGGAGTGTGCCAGGGGCACAGGCCCTGGACCTCGCAAAGGGTGCTGCCCCTTGACCCTGTTAAATAATTTAGGGTGAAATTGCGCCAATAAAAGTGGGGAAAATTTAACCTCTGAGTCTTATTAGGCTCCATATACCAACAATCTCCCACTTGGAGACTGATCAGAATCCACCCCATATCACCTCCCACTTGGAGACTGATCATAATGCCGTTGACCCTAAAGCTCCCAATGGAAATAAGCACCCTGGACCCTGTTGTTTTGATTTTATTATTTTTCAGTCTCGAAGACCAACCGAAACTGAAGAGGAGCACAACTTCTCCCTTGGATTGTCATATGTATGTATTTTTTCCAGCCTTAACTTTCCATCATCCAACACCGATCGAATGAAGTGATACCTCAACTATATGTGTTTTGCAAGATGTATGGCTCTTTGACTATCTGTAAACAAATAACTAGTGGCCTGTTCTTTGCCCAATTCTTCTAGGAAAGATTCCAGCCATATCATCTCCTTGCTTGCCTCTATTGCAGCTACATACTCTGCCTCCGTTGTGGATAAAGAAACCACCTTTTGCAACCGTGAGATCCAAATTACTACTGTCCCACCTATAATAAAGAGATAAACTCTAGTAATCCACCTGGTATCAATATCCCTTGTCAAATCTGAGTCTACATAACCTGCTAAATCAGTATTACAACCCCCAAAACATAAAAATTTATTAGATGGACCTCTCAAATACTTGAGAACCCATTTTACTGCATTCCAATGCTCCAATCGAGGATTACTCATATACCTGCTTATGACTCCAACAACATGTGCAATATCTAGTCTCGTACATACCATGACATACATTAAACTTCCTACAGCTAAAGCATATGGTACCTTGTACATTTTATCTTCCTCCGCTTGTGTCTTTGGACACATCTCCTTAGTCAATTTCAAATGACTAGGAAAAGGTGTGCTAAAAGCTTTCGCATTCTCCATGTGGAATCTCTGTAACACCTTTTCAACATAACCAACCTGAGATAGAGTCAATTTTTTGTTCTTCCTATTTCTAAAAATTCTCATACCAAGGATTTGTTTTGCTGCCCCCAAATCCTTCATAGCAAATGATTTTGCTAACTGTTGTTTTAACTCACTTATATGATCCATGTTAGACCCTGCTACAAGCATGTCATCAACATATAAACATAAAATAATGTAGTTGTCATTATCCAACCTCTTAAAATAAACGTAATGGTCAAAATTACACCTACTGTAGCCTTGTTCAACCATAAAACTATCAAATTTCAAGTACCATTTCCGAGGTGCTTGTTTCAAGCCATATAAACTCTTCTTCAATATACACACCAATTTCTCCTTTCCTTTGAACTCAAATCCTTAGGGTTGTTCCACATATATCTCCTCCTCCAAATCACCATGAAGAAAGGAAGTTTTCACATCTAGCTATTCCAAATGCAAATCTTCAACAACCACAATACTTAAAACAGTACGAATAGAAGTCATCTTGACAACTGGAGAAAAAATCTCAACAAAATCAATGCCCTTTTTCTGTGTAAATCCTTTTACAACTAACCTGGTTTTAAATTTGTTCTTACCTCCATCTTCCTCTTTCAACCTATAAACCCATTTGTTTGGTAAAGCCTTTTTACCTGTAGGCAACTTGCATAATTCCCAAGTCTCATTTTTTGGTAAGGAGTCCATTTCTTCTTCCATTGCATTCTCCCAATGAACCTTTGTATCCACCTGCATAGCTTCATCATACCCTTCAGGTTCACCAACATCTGTTAATAAAATAGAATACAAAGAGGGAGAAAATATTTGTGGAGGTCTAATTATCCTTGAAGTTCATCTAACATTCACTGGAGTTTGTGGTATTTGTTGTTCTTGTTGCGAAGCATGAGGAACCACCAGAAAATTTCTATTTGGTATATCATCCAACACTACATAATCATTTTCTTTCTTCTCATGTTGCTGCAACTGATCTTTGTACAACACTTTCTCATTGAATATGACATCCCTGCTTCTCACAATTTTTTGATTTTCAGAATTCCAAAGCCTATAATCAAATTCATCAATGCCATATCCAAAAAATATATATTTCTTTGATTTTGAATCTAACTTGGTTCTATTTTTATAATTTACATGTGCAAATGCTTCACAATTGAAGGTCTTGAGAAAATAATAACACCAACATCATCAAATTTCAATGTATTCAAACCAGAAACAAAATTACTAATAGCAATGACCAAGCTATTCCAGCTTTCAGGCAAAGAACATAGAATCAAAAGACCCCTAAATTCTTCATCAAAGTTTACATTTACAGAAGTTAATTGACTAGTAACTGTATTAAACTCATTTAAATGATCAACAACTAACCCACCTTCTTCCATTTTCATATTAAATAAACGCTTCATGAGAAATACCTTATTTGAAGTGGAAGGCTTTTCATATAACTTCACCAGGGTTTCCATCAACTCTTGAGTTGTCTTTATTGTTGTAATATTGAATGTCACTAATTGTTCTAGGCATAAATGAATAGCTCCCAGTGCCTTTTTTCTTGAAGATTCCATTCCTCATCACCCATTCCTGTCGGTTTCTTGGCTGTTCCTTCCAACGACCTCCATAAATATTTTTGATAGAGATAATCCTCCATCTGCATCTTCCATAACTGATGGTTCTACCCATTGAATTTATCTACCTTCAATTTACCCTCATCCACCATTTCTCCCACTTAACCATGACTCCCACTCAACCATGAGACCTTCCTGCAAATGATAATTGAACACAACCTCACTCTGATACCACTTGTTAGGATTTGTATGCAAAAAATATGAATTACATGCAAATAAAGATTAAACATAGAAATGAAAAACACATAAATAATAACAACAAGAGGCAATATTTAACGTGGTTCACCCAAACTTGGGCTACGGCCACCAACAGAGAGTCCAATAGTATTATCCAGTAAATCAAACTGATTACAACCAGTAATCCTTGCAACTCAATACTGCTACAAATGCTACAATACAAAAATGTCAACAGAAACCCAACCCTTAGCCTTTTATCAAGACTTATGTCGATTACAAAATTAGGGTTTTTTATGTCGACCCATAGAAAAAATAACACCTAACACCTTTATAAAATAATAGAAATTGTGAGAGGTTTTGGGGGCACTGCCCCTTGACCCTACCTTGTATTGTGACAAGGAGCATGCCAGGGGCGCATCCCCTGGACCACACAAGGGGCACTGCCCCTTGACCCCATTAAATAATTTGGGGGGAATTGTGTCGATAAAAGTGGGGAAAATTTAACCTCCGAGTCTGATTAGGCTCCATATACCAAAAAAAGGGGCCATGACTAGGTCGACGATGATAAGACCCTTGGGGAAGACAACTTCAGCCCGTTAAAAATATTTTTCCTAACTATATAAAAATTTGGTGCAAGACTAAAAGCAGAGACTGAATTTTCTAATCGAAGGGGGCCAATTAGTTGACATTTTTGAAGGCTTAGGTAATGACTTACTTGGTCGGTGACTGGCAGGAACAAGTCACCATAGAATTATAGCATTGAAGGGTTTTAAAATGGGATGCTTGTGGAATTAGGGTTTACAACTAGACCCTTATCCCATTTTGACTATAGAGCTCAAAAACCATGACTCAAATTATGGTTTTCTCAAAAAAATTGTAGAATTTTAGGAGCTCTATTGCTGGCTTCTTTAAAAACTTGGAGGTCACTCAGTTTAGCACAATTGGTCCCCCATTAACTAAGTTTCCCATAAGGTTGTTGCTTGTCAAATTTTGGCATCAAAAGTTTCTTTTTTTGGCATGCCTGGTGGGACTTGTTTTAAATGTATCTAAATTCAAAGTGTGTATGATCCATCAACCTATTACTAGATCCCAAACAACAAATAACCCTGGCCTGTTAGTGCCACCACTAGTAATAGTATGAACTATAACCCATCCAGTGAACATTTTGATCCCTCCACTAGCCATGTTGCCAATTGCTAACATAAATTATGTGGCTGGGATGCTAGAAGCCCCCTTATAGCACCAGTAGAACTAGCTGTATGGGCTCCTATCCCTTCTTTCATGCTAATGCTTTGCTAAAATTCAATAGAGAAGGCTCGAAGACACCATCCGACCATCTGCAAGATGTGGTGGATGTATGTTTGGTGCATGGTGTGACCAACTAGATGTAGTGCCAAGGTTACTTGCAACCTCTTCCAAGGGAAAGGTGCTAGATTGGTACTGCACTCTGGAAGCTAACACTATTGGTACTTGGGACAAGCTCGAAGATCCTTTCTATGAGAGATTTTCAAACAATGGAGATCAGTCTTCGCTATATCAGTAGTTGGTGACCATAAAGAAGGCACCATATGAAGTCGTGACTGAATTCAATTCTCGTTTCCACACAGCTTGGTAGAGGATCCAGGGTGCTATCCACCCACCTCCAAGTTGGCATTCATATTCTACTTGAAATCCATCAATGTTGACATCTCTATGATGATCCAATCTCTTGGCGGGACCACTCTATTGAATGCATACAACATTGATGTTAAGGCGAAGAATAATCTAATAGATTTAGGGAAGTTGCTACCTCAGCCCTCCATGCCTATATTTCTTGAGATCTCAGTTCCTGCCTAGGAAATAGCATCTACCAGTGCGCCCACTCCTCCCCAATCTATGTACACATATCTGGGCATGCCACAAAACATTGCTTCCACATCTGGCTCTTCAAAAGATGAGATGTACGATGTTAATGAGTTATTACAGACCATCTCAAATGAGATAACTACCATCAAGTGAAACTAGTTCGTGCCTTCGAAGCCAACCTACCAAAATTATCAAGGCGAAAGATGTTCCTAACAACAAAATCAGTTCCAAGGAGGCCTGTGGACAAATTCGCAGACTCAAACAACTAATCAAATGGTGCCAGTCCCTACTCCACTATAGAATGCTCACCCAAACTCCAGTAGAGAGTTGATGGCGGGGAAAAAAAAATCTTGCCAGTGACATCAATCCCTGGTGCTTCCCTTGCGACAACACACATATGCCTCGTAACTGCCTGTGTGGCAACCTACAAAAAAGGGTGGTGAAACAGTGTAGTCGGGGCATGGTGTCACACCCTGGAGGTTATGTATACGCCTCTCCCCAAATGGAAAATGTGGTACTCACCACGCAAATGCAAGGGATGTCTCTGGAGCAAGAGACAAACATAGCTCCAGATCACGTGCTCTTCTCATGGATGAAAGAAGAAGAGGTGGTGTTTGTAAATGATGCATCCACATTGAAAGCCCCACAAGTGTAGTCCAATTACAACACTCACTCTAAGAGGAGATTCATAGGAAAACTAGTTGTCCTGCAACCCAAAGGTACTTCCGACCAAACTCCTAGTACCTCTGCCATTGCACAACAATTTCAGCCGTGAAGGGAAATTGTTATAATAAGGGATAAGGAACATAAGCCTTTGAATTCACCACCATTCAATGTGGTGGAGCAATTGAAAAAATACTCTGCTAATGTGTCCCTTTAGGATATATTAGCTATTCTAGAGCATAATTTGTTGTTGTAGAAGGCCATCTGGGAAGATGCAATCATTGAGCTAACAAAGCAATCACTCAAAGGAAAGGCCGTTGATTCATCACCTCTGACCAAATTCCTCACTAACAGTGCAAAGGAAGCCTCCATCAAAGTTAGAGATAAGTTGAAACCAAAGCCCTTTTTCCTAACTCTTATTGTGGGTAGGAAATTGTTGCACTATTCTATGATTGACTCTCATGTTAGTACCAAAGTCATGCCCAAACAAATAGTTGGAGCCATAGGACTTAGATATGAACCTTTAAAAGAGAGGGGTTATAGCTTGATGGGAAGAAGGTTGAAACTGTAGGTGTCATCAAGGGCCTCCCCTTGACTTTTTTCTCATGCCCTAATATCACAGTTCCACAAGATACTGTGATCATAAACGTTTCGCCCATGTTTGGTCTCTGCTTATCCTGGGAATTCACTTCCAAGATAGGCGAATATCTTTCCTCAGATTGGTCACATTTGATCCTTAGGACCAAGCATGGAGCTAAAATGAAAATAATATCTGAACCTTTACATTCAAAACATGTGGTCAATGAAGCTGTGGATGCTAAAATATGAAAATACTAAAAACAAACAACCATTAACATCGTTAGTAAATTTAAAATAATCAAACTCAAGCATCCCTATGAAATATTGGATCATGCTACCTATGCAAAAAAAGAAGTAAGATATCAATATATATTAAGTGAAAGCATAAGAAAGCAAGAATCAAACTCTATCCCATAGTGGATTGGTGCTTCTTTGATGTGGAAAGAAGCCCTTTCCCAATTCTTGATAAGCTCCTAGATGATGGATGTGGATTCAAATGATTGAGACTGTGGAGAAGAATGTGGAGGATTCATACAATAGAGGAGGCCTCCATTTATAACCAAGAAGGATGGAAAAATTCAAAACATGGAGGATGTGGGACAAAACATGAGCCAATGACAAGATGCCACTTGTCAACATGTCAATGGAGGAAGGTTGTGCACATTTTGGTCATTGTGAATGATAAATGTTATTAGGTAAAAATTTGAAATTTGAAATTTGGTTTGTTGGAGGGAGAAGAAAGAGTCTTAAGTGCCAAGTGGGGGACATGTAAGAGACAATGTAAGAGGAGTTAATGCTATGTTGGAGGACAAAACATTTGGGAGGGAGACCTGAAATGGAGGAATATTCCACTTGAGATTCCTTTTTGAATGAAAATGAGGAATTAATAAATCAATTAAATTGATTTATGTGCACAAGTTGCAAAATATAGAGAATTGGAGTGATTATGATTAGCATTAGTTATGATTTGATTAATTAAGATGGAGATTAGTTGATTTTGACTTTTGAATTAGATACTTGGATTTATTTAAATCAAAATGAGAAGAAAATGTTTTTAGATTTAATTAAATAAAGATTTGATTTATTTAATCAAAGAGGATGATGTTAGTATTAAATCAAATAAATATGAATTTATTTAATTTAAATGGATGAATTTAGAGATTAATTAAATAAAGTGAATTATTTAATTAAAGGAGGGACATTAGGATTTGATTAAATAAAATTCATTTATTTAATGAAAGAGGTATGTGAGGATCAAATTAAATAAAGTTAATTTATTTAATTAAAGGGGGAATTTAATCGAATAAATTGCTTTATTTGATTAATAGAAGAATTTGATGTAAATTAGTTAGATTTAGATGCATGATGCCAATTTTGCATGTTTACATTTTGCCCCTTTTTGAAGCAACATACTTGTTGCGTTGGTTCACAGAATAAACTTGTCACGGTCAAATTTTAAAAAAAATCTATTTTTTTTTGCATGCCCTAGTGGAAAGAAGTATACTAGTACATTGCCCCCTCGAGAGATTGAGCAAAAAGTTTGATTTGAAGGTCAATCTCATGACAAAGAGGTTCAAGATGGACGTATGGATGGTTATGATGATGATACAAATGAGATGGTTTCAAGATGCTTAGAATATCCAATCTATATTATCCTAAACAACTTAAAATGATGATGTACTACATTTGAGATGGATGATGTGATGATGCTTATATGATTATGCAATGGACATTTTTATGCAAATGTATGGTTTATGAGATGCTTAGACTAACAAATCTATATTATGCAATGATGAAAATGTATGTGAGATGATCAATGTTTTTTATATGATATACAATATGCTGATGGTTTGTGGATGCAGGATGGATGCATCAGCAATGATGATTAACTACCATGGTATGATGTTAGCATGGAGAGAAGAAATAAGAAATGAGATGATGACAAGAGGATTCAACAAGCCAACTTTACTAGAGATGATGATGAGAGATGAATTATTTTCTTATCAGGAACTGGGAATTTAAAAGGGCTACTTACCTTATGTTTGATAATACACATAGATGCGATGCATCAAGGTATAAAGAACCAAGATGGAGTTGCAACTAGTGTGATGGACTTTGACTCGACAATCAGATAGGAGTATTCTTGTTCACACCTGACATATGAAAACTTTGTTAGGATGCACCTAACAAAGCAAGTATTCACTAAGGTTATTTTACAAGAATGTCCAACAAGCACATCAGAAAAAAGATAATGATCATTTCCCCATTCCTTTATCTCTAATCATTTTGATTAGACATCATCGAGAGGTCATTAGAATGGGAACAATAAAATAAATCAAAAAGAAAAGATCGAGAAAACAAACAAGACAATGTTCTTCATACCTCTAGCCAAAGGGATGTATTTTAATTAGGATAAGTATCCAAAGTGATTGCCAAAGATAATTCCCATTGTAGGAAGGATGTATCCTAGAACATGTTAGTAGATGGTGGAAATTTGTTTTGTTTAGGATAATTATCCAAAGATATTGCTAATAGATAATGCCCATTGTAGGAAGGATACATCCTAGGACATGTTAGTGGATGGTGGCAAGTTGTTTTGTTTAGGATAATTACCCAAAGTGATTGCCAAAATATAATTCCCATTGTAGGAAGGATACATCCTAGGACATGTTAGTGGATGGTGGCAAGTTGTTTTGTTTAGGATAATTATCCAAAGTGATTGCTAATAGATAATGCCCATTGTAGTAAGGATACATCCTAGGACATGTTAGTGGATGGTGGCAAGTTGTTTTGTTTAGGATAATTATCCAAAGTGATTTCCAAAAGATAATTCCCATTGTAGGAAGCATACATCCTAGGACATTTTAGTGCATGGTGGCAAGTTGATAGTTTGTTCGAAAGGCTGTTGATATAAGGTCGATTGATGTGTTTGTGAATGATCAAGAGTTTAATTTTGTGTTTAAAGGTTTGTTGCTTCAATTTTGATTTCGTGTTTGAAGTTTTATTTTGTTGATTGTTATGCTTGTTTCTATTTGTGTTGCCAAATGATGAAGGTAACGATTGATTTATTGTGAGTGGATATTTAATGTCTAGGTGAGGCGAAATGGGACAGGTGGATTTTTTCAAATATTTGGATGTTTTTGATGTTTTGAAATGTTTTGAGGCTATTTTTGGGTTTTTTCAAGATTTTACAAATATTTTTTCTTCAAATTTTCCAATTTTTAAGTGTTTTTTGAGATATTATGATTTTTTTTGGATTTTGTGTCTCGGGGATCAAAGATTAGCCTTGCCTATGTTTAAGCTCACAAACGACGTAGTTCAAATGACCATGTTTTTGATGTTTTTATGAATTTTTGAGTGTTTTTAGATTTCAATATGTTTTGTATGTTTTTGGATTTTCATATTATTTTGACAATTTGGATATGGATATGATATCAGTGCTCTATTTGGGATTTTTTTGAAAACAAAGCTAAGGTTGATTGATTGGATTGATGGATTAATGATGATATAATTGTTGAGGATACACAAAAATGCAAGGATAGTTTTAAACAACACATGGATTAGGATGGATATCCCAAGATGATGAGGGATTGATTGGATTTGATTGATCAAGACTAATGATGATAACATTGTTGAGGATATAAAACAATGCAAAGATAGTGTTAAGAAACACAAGGATTGGGAAGGATATCCCAAGATGATGATGGATTGATTTTGATTTGATTGATCAAGATTTTGAAGCATGATTTGGAACAAATTTTTTTTGAATGATTTGATGTGACGTTGACGTGAAAATTAGATGCGACTGATATTGATTGTTTGGATTGATGTTCGATGAAAGATGAAGCTTGATAAGAAATTTCTTCTCTTCAAAATGTGCCATGGGTTAGTGATTTGGAATTTTGGATCACAAAATGCTTAAACAATTTTATTTTACATTTTCCAATGTTCAGATCACCACATAAGTTGGAAGGTATAGATCGAGATTTATTCCAGAAGCAAGATGTAAATACCTGCCCCATGGTGCAACCATGGTAGGAGGGTCCTCAGAGAGAACAATCTAGATCGTGCAGCAAGAGTAACACAACAAAAGAAATACAAAATATGGAGGAAAATGTAGATTAACACATTCTCATTAATATAAATCTCAATTACATTTGATCGGAAACATCTGGGTTTACAGATTCGGCTCACAGGCCTAATCAAATATGCAACATTCTAACATACTCCTATATGTGAGCTGGGCTCTTACAAATACAATCTATCAACTACTAGCTCTCTTCTCACTATCTCTACTACCAACTCTACTAATCAATTACAAGCTTTATACTATATCCATGGTTCAAAAAAAATCCACGTTGGCCAAAGATCATCACATTTTCCAATGAAAGAAAATATAATTGGTGCATGAACAAGTCAGCCTCAAATTTGAATTACTCCACCAACGGGTGCCTAAGATGAAGTGTGGACCTATAATGAAGGCCAAGTAAACTCCAAGGAACATTTAAAATCACACCGTTAAGATCCACAAGTGACGGGAATGATTGAAAAACGATCAGATTAGCCGTTAGGCTTGAAAACTATTTTGGTGCCGATTCAAGAAACTATCATGAAATTCAGAATCGATAACTTGCTGTAAAATGATCCAATCACGCTCAAATCTTGGAAAAAGGAAAATGAACATTTCCATGATGTACATAGAGATCCACAAGGTCTAGTGAGAAAATTTTATGAATCCACCAACACAAACTGAGAAAGAACAAAATAAGAACAAAACTGAAAGGAAAATATTTTTGGTTGATGCAAGATTGCCAATAAACAAAGATGCTCTTGCATTAGACATCTGGGGTTAATGAAAAGTGAGTCTCTCACTTTGCAGGGTCCAAAGGACAACCGAGACAGTCTACCTTAGCTTGAGAAATCCATGAAGAATCCTCCATTGGTCTGCTTCTCCACTTCACAAGATATTCTTTGTATTGTCTTCTACGAGTATTTCTCCCATCTCTGATATCCAAAATTTCCTCAATCTCATCTGGCTGTTGTTTAGGAAACTAATTCTCCAATTCCACTGTACCATCCTCACTAAATTCTACTTCATAATATTGATGTAGGTTTGCAATATTGAATATAGACAATATACCCATACCATCTAGTAACTCCACTTTGTATGCATTCCCTGAATCAAACTTCTTCAAGATCCTACAAGGTCCAAACTTCCTCATCTTTAGCTTGTTGTATATTCCAACTAGAAATATTTTCTTCCTCAAATATACCATCACTTCATCTCCAATTTCAAACTCCTTATGTTTCCTCTTCTCATCTACTTTCTCCTTATACTTTCAGTTTATATCTTCCAATTGTTGTTTCACTTGAGTATGCACTTTCTTCATGTGTTCTGCAAATTCCTCTACTTCTGCACTCCTTTTATTTTCCATACTGATGTCTCTTAACTCTAATATACCTCTAGGATGAACTCTAGTAACAATCTCAAAAGGTGTCCTTCCTATACTCCTGTTCACTGAATTATTGTATGCAAACTCTGCTTGTTCCAGGACTAAATCCCAACTTTCGGTCTTCTCTCCAACCAAACATCTCAGCAAATTACCAAAGCTCCTATTCACTACTTCTGTCTGTCCATTAGTCTGTGGGTGAA
Organism: Sequoia sempervirens; assembly: GCA_007258455.2. Lineage (NCBI taxonomy): Eukaryota > Viridiplantae > Streptophyta > Pinopsida > Cupressales > Cupressaceae > Sequoia > Sequoia sempervirens. Next base: position 183,188,622 of record VDFB02193867.1, read on the forward strand.
ACGTAGAATTGAACTTCAAATTTATCTTCAACTTCTTCCAAAGAGTCCTCCAAAAGTAACCAAAAGATGTTACATCTCTGTCTGAAACAATACTCCTAGGTAATCCATGCAATCTTACCACTTCCATAAAAAATAAGTTTTCTACATGCACTGCATCCATTGTCTTTCTACAAGGTATGAAATGTGCCATCTTAGAAAATTTGTCTACCACCACAAATACAAAATCATTACCTCTTTGTGTCTTTAGCAATCCAAGTATGAAATCCATGTTGATATCCTCCCAAGGTCTTTCTAGAAATTTCAAAGGCTTATACAATCCAACATTCTAACTATTTCCTTTTGCAACTTGACAAACACTGCAACTCTACACAAATCTCCTGACATCCTTATGAATCAGCGGCCAAAAATAATTCTCACTCACCAACGCGACTGTCTTCTCAATTCCAAAATGTCGTGCTAATCCTCCACTATGCTTTTCTTTCACCAAGTTTTCCCTCATTGAACTTCAGGGTATACACAACTAATTACCTCTCAACAACATATCCTCCTCAATGAAATAATCCAACCACTGGCTTCTATCCTCCAAAATTGGTTCCTTACAAGATCTCCATGGTTTTGCAAAATCTGAGTCTTCCTCATACAAATTATTCAACTCATTAAATCCTAATACCTCCATTCTCATCTCTGTCAGTAAATTCCTTCTCCTACTCAATTCATCAACAACTCTATTTGAATTTCCACTCCTATGCTTCAAAACAAAAGTATAGCTCTACAAGAATTCCACCCATCTCATGTGTCTCTGATTCAAATTACCTTGACTATTCAAATATTGCAATTCCTAATGATTTGTATATAACACAAACTCCCGAGGAAAAAAATAATGTATCCACTTCTTCAAGGCTTGAACTATGGCATAAAATTCCTGATCATATACTGAATATCCTCTCCTAGCATCATTCAATTTCTCACTAAAATAAGCTATAGGTCTCCCTTCTTGACTCAATACTGCTCTAATTGCATTTCCACTTGCATCACAGTCTACTTGAAATACCTTAGTGAAATCTAGTAAAGCCAACACAGGCTGCTTAGTCACCTTCTACTTCAAAAATTCAAAACTTCGATCTACTTTAGATGTCCATCTAAAATATTTTCTATCTCTTCTCATTTTTTTTGTTATAGGACTACAAATAGAACTAAAATTCCCAATGAAATTTCTGTAGAAACTATCCAATCCATGAAATGATATCACCTCTCCAATACTTTCAGGTGTAGGCCACTCAACTATTTCTCTAACCTTCTTAGGATCCATCTTCAATCCTTCCATAGATATCAAAAATCCTAGATATACCAATTCCTCCATGAAACTACATTTCTTAATGTTTATCAACAATTTATCCTCTCTCAACCTCTGCAAAACTTGTCTTATGTGCAACAAATTTTCTTCCCTACTCTTACTTAAAATCAAGATGTCATCCAAGTACACAATCACAAAATTACCCAAAAAATTCTTCAATACCTCGTTCATCAACCTCATGAAAGTACTCAGTGCTTTTTTCAATCCAAAAGGCATCACCAACCACTCATACTATCCTTCATTTGTCTTAAATGTTGTTTTCCACTCATCCCCTTCTCTAATTTTGATATGATGATATCCACTCTTCAAATCTATCTCTGTAAAGTATTTGGCTCCACTCAAGCAATCCATAATGTCATCCATCCAGGGTAAAGGAAATCTATACTTCAACGTGATCTTATTTATGGCTCTTGAATCCATACACATTCTCCATTCTCCATCCTTCTTAGGTGCCAACATAATAGGTACTACACAAGGACTTAAGCTTTCTCTTATCAAACCCTTTCTCAACAATTCTTGTACTTGTTTGTTCAACTCTTCATTCTCTGTAGGTGTCATCTGATGTGCTACTTTATTAGGAAAACTAACTTTAGGAATTAGATCCATGCAATGACTAATACTCCTCACAGGTGGTAATCCATCAAGTACACTATCTAAAATGATCTCATATTCTGTCAGCAACTCCTTTATCTCTTTCGATTGTTCTTCCACATGCTTCAATTCTTTGACCTTCTTAGGAACTAAGGAATAACACATATTCTCATGTCTCAATCCATCAAGGAATCTTGTTCCATCAACCAAAGAAACCCTAGCATTCGTACAAACCTCAACTATAGGAACATTTTCCAATGGCAACAACATCTGCTTCATCCCATTAGCAACAATGGTGTATATATTATTCTTTCCATCATGAATAGTCTGTCTATCATACTGCCAAGGCCTTCCCAAAAAAATATGACATATATCCATAGGCATGATATCACACAAAACTTCATCATGGTAATTTCCTATCTTTAATTTCACCAAACATTGTTCACTTACTAGAATCTTATGCTCATCTTGTATCCATGCTATCTGATAGGGTTTCGGGTGCATCAATATTTCTAGCTTCAACTTAGTCACCATCTCTTCAAAAACTAGGTCTCAAAACTTCCACTGTCAATTATCACCTTGCAACATTTACCAACTACCTTGCATCTTGTCAGGAACAAATTCTTCCTCTGCAACGGTTCCTACTCCAACTCACTTTGACACAGTACTCTTCTATTCACCAACACTTCCCCTTCTTCTAGTTTGTTAGGTGATCTGGCATGCTCCTCCTCAACAAAGGCTATGCTTCTATTGTTCTCGGTCTTTGTGCTCATCTCTCCCTGATTGCATTCAAATTCTCTATGTCCTTCTCCTCCACATTTATAACAAGTTCCTTTGAATACCCTTTTCTCTTGTCTTCAGTCATTTCTTATATATCCTTCATTTCAGTAATCTCGGTATCCTCCTCTTCTATATGAGTTTACATCACTCTTCTGATAGGTATTATCATTTTTACTAATATCCTTATCCTTGTTCTGATTTGGAAAAGATCCTCTTCCTCCTCTAGCAAAATTTCTTCCTCTTTGAAATGTTCCACCTCTTCATCTTAGTCTTTGCTCATGTTTCTTATTCAGCTTCTCTTTTGCCTTTAGGGCACACTAATATGATTCTTCCACACTCTACAACTTGATCAAACTAATTTCATCCTATATAGATGACCTCAAACCATTCACATATCTGGCTACTTGCTCAATTTCCTCCTCTGAATGTCTAGATTTGATATTCAACTTATAGATTTCCTCAGTATACTCTATCACACTTGAATCTTTCTGCTTCAAATTTTACAACCTTCAGAACAAACTAATCTGATAGTCTGTTGGCATAAAGTTTTTCTTCAACTTATTCACCATTTGATCCCAAGATTTTATCTTCTATTTCCCTCTTCTTTTCCTATCTAACTGCAAATGTTCCCACGAAAGGGATGCATGTCCTCTCAACTTTGTACAAGCAAATTTCACCTTCTTATCTTCAGTGGTTCCTTCAAATTTGAAATAATTTTCCATCTTTGTTATGCAATCAAGCAATTCTTCTGAATCTAACTTACCAATATAATCTGGTGGATTGAAATGTGGCTTCATATTTTCTCTAGTTAGGGCTCTTATGAACCTCTCTTCTCCCTAATCTAGGCTAGGTTTCTCTTCTCTTCCTCCTTCTTCTGGAACTTCTACCTCTTCATCACTCACATCATCAACTGATTGAACTCTTCTCTAGGCCGTTTCAACTACATCTAATCTAGCAACAATTCCTCTTAGCATCTCCATTATAGCTTGGTTTGCATTTCCACACGCTCCATTTCTTCTAACATTTCTTCTTCCAACCATCTTTACAACATTCCTCTGCAGTTGTAGGTCAGATCCTTAATCTTCCACTCCACAACAAATTTTTTATAGGACTTCACAAATTTTGTTGACCTCACAAGGATCAAAGCTTGCTTTGATACCAATCTGGTGCAGCCACAGTAGGAGGGTCTTCAGAGAGAACAATCTGGACCATGCAACAAGAGTAACACAATGAAAGCAATACAAAATATGGAGGAAAATGTAGATTAACACATTCTCATTAATAGAAATCTTAGTTACATTCGACCGAAAACATCCAGGCTTACAGATTCAACTCACAGGCCTAATCAAATATGCAACATTCTAACATGCTCCTATATGTGAGATGAGCTCTTACAAATACAATCTATCAACTACTAACTCTCTTCTCACTATCTCTACTACCAACTCTATTGATCGGTTACAAGCTTTATATTATATCTACAGTTCGAAAAACATCCACATTGGCCAAAGATCATCACTTTTTCCAATGAAAGAAAATATAACCGGCGCATGAACAAGTTGGCCTCAAATTTGAATTACTCCACCAACGGGTGCATAAGACAAAGTGTGGACCTATAATGAAGGTCAAGAACACTCCAAGGAACATTTAAAATCATACCGTTAAGATCCACAAGTCACGAGAATGATCCACAAATGATCAGATTAGCCATTAGGCTTGAAAACTATTTTGGTGCTAGCTCAAGAAACTATCATGAAATCCAGAATCGATAACTTGCTAGAAAATGATCCAATCACGCTCAAATCTTGGAACAAGGAAAATGAACATGTCCATGATGTATGTAGAGATCCATAGGGTCTAGTGAGAAAAGTTGATGAATCCACCAACACGAACTGAGAAAGAACAAAACAAGAACAAAACTTAAAGGAAAATATTTTTGGTTGATGCAAGATTTCCAAGAACCAAGGATGCTCCTGCATCACCCTAGTGTCTAGCAATGTATGGAGTACCATGGATGGATACCTTGATAGGTGTTTGGATGGATGGATATGGTAAGAACACAAAGGATGACAAGGATTATCTTGCAATAAGATAAGGTGTTTGAATGAAGGAATGCTTCATGCCTCAAATAATACTGGGTGGGATAGGATCAATGAAAATGACTCATGTCAAGATGTTTACCATAAGCAAGTGTAAAGTGTACATCAAATTTTTCAAGATCAAGATAATTTGGAAGATGGATGTAGATGGATGAAAATGGATTGGATCAATGGTTTATGGATGAATGGATTTATTATGGATAAGATGGATAGAATGTTGGATATATTATGGATGAGATAAGATGCTTTCACTTGAATAGGAACACATAGATGCTCAATTCTACGCATGATGCCTATTTTCTAGGTTTTCATCATGGTACCTATCCAAAGAGCTGCCCATGCGGTTTTAACTAGAGGATGATTTTTATTTTTACTATTTTCTTGATTTTTTTGTTTTTTTAATTTATTTTTATATTTTTTGATTTTTTTTAATTTTTCTGAAAGATTTATGCTCATGTTGAACCACCTAGTGGTGCTGATGTAGATGCTTCTGTCATAATGTGCCATCGATATCCTGCTTGAAGAAGCTTTTTTTCCAATATATGTGCACTTGAAAACAACTCTTGAGATTTTTGATATGCTTTGTTGATACCAGAGTTAACTTTGTCTTTGTGCGCACATCATGATAGGCCTTCTGAATCCTTATGATGAAGGGTGGATTCCAATACATGGTCAATGTAAGAATTGTATATCATGTGTGGAGCCATGGATAAAGTGTGTTTAGGAATAAAAGATGGATTGGTTGATAGTTTGGAACCTTTGACTCTTCAAACTTGGGAAGATGAGCAATGATGGGTGGATACGAAAGTGTGCGTGGAATTAGGACCAATTGCTTGATATACTTTGTACATCCCTTGAGAAGCCTTATTTTTCTTTTTTGGACATCTTTGATGGATACTTTTCCTTTTCTTATTTTTCCCCATAGTTTCTTTAACTAATGGAGTTTGATAGGGATAATTTTTCTTTGTATTCTTTAGTATCCACTTGTATTTGATTTGTCCTTCATGCTTTTCTTCTTTTGCTTTGATAATGCTCTTTGTGCTTTGATTCAAATCTTTCTTTTGATGTTGGTCCCAATTTGTGGATGGGGTGATGGGTGGATGAAGATTCACGATGTGGTTGATTGTAGTATTAACATTGGTTTCATCATAAGGATTCTCCATGCTCCCTATGTTGACGTTTTCTTGAGACATAGTTGCCCCTAATATTATAGAGTTATCACTGATACTTTTAGATCCCTTAATTTCCAAATAACCAAGACCTTGGTGCTTAATATTTCCAATAATTTGCATTGGTTATAGGATACCCTGTTCATGTAGGCTTAATCCTTTTCCTTGATAATTCATATATTGAAACATTTTATTTGCAATAGCATATGATTTACCTTGGAAACAAGGTGCTAATCCTTCTTTGCTCTGTCGTGGATCTTTAAAGGTGATAGCTTCTTCATTAATATATTCATGTGTGGGATAACTTCCTAATTGATATCTTTGGCTTGATCTTGTGAAGTATCAGATTTTAATGCTTCTTCAAGAGGTGTTGATGATTCACTGTCCATGTAAAAGTCTCCCTCATGATTCATTTTCGATATGCCTTAATAGGATGTTTTTGATTCACAACTTCTATAGAATCCTTCTTCATGACCCATTTCTGATATTTCTCTAGATTTTTCTATATCTTGATCATGTGTATAAATGTTAAGAGTAGGAGAATTTTGTTCCTTGGTAATGATATTGAGAGTATGAGACTCTTGTTTTGAATGAAGATCATGTACATGTCCATTAGGAGTAAGCATCTCATGGGTAGATGGAGGAATATGTGTTATCTGGATATGATCATCATTTGCGACATCTTGGAGAGTGTCCATTAGATCATTGTAGTATCTTGTGGATATGAATTATTGATCTTGAATAATTTTGAAAAAAATTTTGACATGCTTTGGATCAAGTTCTTGACATGTGTCAGTTTCAAAGAATGGATTGCTTACAAAGGGTTCTTGGATGGCTTCATTAGGCATGGGGAATGACTCAATGAGTGGACTTGGATCAAATGTTGAGTTGAGGATTCCTTCAGTATTTGTAACCATGAGGTCAAAGGATGTCAATATTTCTTGGAAAGGATCATTGATAGACTTTGCTGACAAGTGTTGATCATGCTTTGGAATAAATTTTTGAGATATGTCCTCTAACTCATAAGGCGATGTAGAGAGATTTTCAATATGATCATTGGTCGATGGATCGTAGATTATGTCAATGGGATCAAATAATTCTAACACTCCTTGAAATAGATCACTAAAAAGTGGCTCTTGATGTATGGTGAGTTGATCATTGGATGGGGTTGAAGCATCTTCAATGTGCTCATTAATGGAAAGATCTTGAACATTGTTTTCAAAAATTGTGGCAAAGAGATTGTCAATGCTATCTCCAATGGTTGAATCGTGATTATTGTCCCCAATAGTTATTATTTTTTGATTAATTAGGTCTTGGATGAGATTTTTGAGTCAAATACAATACGATGTTGTGTGTCCCTTGATTTTATGGAAATCACAAAGGTGATTTTCATTGTACCATGGCAGTTTCACTAAGAGCTCTTGATAATTTTCATAGGTGGGAATTGTGATGAGTTTTTCCTACATCAACTATTGCATGACTATTCGATTGGTTTCCCAAGCAGTGTGTATTTTTTTTTGTTACCTCATGAGATTTTTAATTTAAATTGACCTTGTGATGATTGATGTTGGAGATGTGGAGGTTGGGTTAGTTGTTGATGCTGTTGATCTTGATATCTGACTTCTTGACATTGGAGATATTGTTCTTGATGTGGTTGTGGACACAACTCAATGCTTTGATGACATGGTTCAACCAATGGTAGAGTGTATTTATTTTGGAATGAAGATGTCTCTTTTCTCAATAATTCAATTAGTTTGGAAAGTGAAGCAATTTGATCTTGATTTTGATCTTGACACCATTGATATAGTTGATTTGGATTGTGTTCAAGCGGATTTGGAATGTACACTTGTGGTGTTTACATGGGATCACGGAAAAAATGATTTTGGATAATTTTTTGATTTGGGATGATGTTTGGATTTGGCATTATAGGTTGAAATTGAACATTATTGTGGTTGGGAACCATATTGCCTTGATTTAGGTAACTTTGATTTTGCATGGTGTTACCTTGACTTGGATCAATACATGCAACCGTTAACATCTTGTTTGGACTTTGAACAACATTCATATGATTCAAAAACATATCCATCCCAAAGTTTACCAAGTGTGGATTTAAAATTTTCATATTTCGTAAATGTGTACTTGGTATATTCACATTTGGCATGTATGGATTTGGTGGGATAATGTTGTTTGCTTGAAGATTCATGCATTGATTGTTTGGTTGATAGATTTTTAGGTTTTGAATTTGATTTAAATCTACCATAGGGAAAGGTGTTCCAAAACTTAGATTGGGCATACTCACATTTGTTGTACCATTGAGGTTTGTAGGAGATAATGATCCCATGTATGGATTGTATAAATGTGATTTTTGATAAATAAGTGGCATTATAAGGCTTTGATAGTTTGGCTGACCTGGATTACTCGTGATGTATGGATCAAGTTTATATTCCATGTTCTTCTTGTGTTTTGACCTTGTTGACCTTTAAGGGGTTTAGGACCAATTATGAGATGAAGGATGAAGGGGGTAAATGATATGGGTGTTGAACTTTTAGGAACTTTGGATCAATGCTAGACTTTAGAATTTTATTTTGATTGGTTTGATTTGGATAATGAACTTGTAAACCCTAATATGTTAGATGTTATCTTAGGATGAACTCATTGAAAAGGGTGACAATTTAACTAAGTGTGTGAGGAAGGATTCATCCACACACCCCTAACTAAACAAATGATTTTGATTTGGTTTAAGGATATACCTAAGTCTAGATAATGATGTTCCCACAACTCTTAAATTTGTTTGTGGGATGAGATGATAAATTTTTGGAATGGATGAAGTGTTTTATTTGATCCTAAATGAATCTAAGAGGGACTTTGTTTACAAGACCAAGATAGTGAAGAAAATTATTTTATCTAAGATTAATTCAAACCAAAAGACCAATGTTTACATGAAAACCATATGACCAAAAGATACCAAGCACATGTGTGGGGGTCCAATTGTTTCTTATCTTTTCTTAGTGAATTCTTTTTACCAGAAACAATTCTTGATTAGGTTTTCAAACTAGATGTCTAATGTCTAAATTTCTTCTCATCCCATAAAGTCAATTATGTGGAAATCAAGGAAATTAAGGCAAAAGTTCCCTATTGTTGACTTTAGTGAGAAAATGGAGATATAGATTCAAATGTTTAGAAACCTCTAAGGATAGAATCCCTAGGGCAAGCAATAACATTCAAAAATTTTCAAAGGTATTCACTCCTCTAAAGGGTTTGAAATTTGATGATCATGTTGAATGTTTGTTTTCCAATGTTTTAGATCAAGCAAAGTTTTTTGTTTCCAAGAACATGCACAACCCTATGGATATGAAAGACAATATTTGTTGAGTTCCCACTTGGATAAATCCAGCTATGCCTACTCTTAGTGGATGATTAGATGCTTGACCACATAGGCTCCCCCTTACAGTGCACTTGCTTCTTAGGTCAACCAAGCATCAATACCCATGAAACTCCCATGGCATAATTCTCATCTCTACTAAGAGCTGTAAAAATGTGGGACGACTTCAGAATGATCGTTCTTGCACCAACAAATAGATCAAGGATTTTTCCCTTTCTAAACAAGAGGTTATAATAGGGACATTCCATTCGTGGGGGACCATCCATGCGGTGAGAGACCATTGCTGCCCTACTCATCAAAAAAATCTTCATGATACTTTCCTTTCCTCAAGTACCCCCACACTTATATCCCAGGTGGAAGTCGCTTGGTTTTAGCATTTTCTTGGTTGGGTCATTCCCTTGGGTGATTAATTTTTCCCACAAGGTAGGCCCTCTAGAGATAAACAAAAGCAAGCAAGAATATTCGTAGTTTGATCAATCCTTGTTGAGAAACAAAGAGAGAACACACGTGATAAGCTCCACTCACACTCGCAAGATTTTTTCAATTTTAGAATCTAAATTTGAAGTGTGGAGGAAATCACTTACACAACTTAATATCACCAAAAGCCTTTTGATTCTCAAGATCACTGTGAGGTGCGAGAGAAGTGCATACATCTTCTAGAAAATATTACTTTGGATAAGAGATTGAAAAAAAAAGAGGCACATGTTCATTTTAACCTTCAAAGCAAGAATGGATTCTTTTTAAGCACCGAAGTTGAAGTGTGAGATTGATTGTTCAATCTTAGATCAAACTGAAAAGTTAGTAAGTGTCTAAGTTAAATTTTATCCAACTTCAAGACATCAAATCAATGGTTAATTTTAAACCCCAAAACTGAAGTGAGTTGGTCTAAAACAAAAAATGAAAGTAGAAAATGGAAGCCCTAGGCTTATTACAATAAGCATTTAAAAATGCTTTTTAAAATTTCAACGCCCACTTCTCCAATTCAAATTTGCTTGCTAGTTATTTTTTATTTTTATTTTTATTTAGATTTATCTACCTCGCTACACCATAATATTAGTGATCCAATGTGAGAGGGGTTGCCAATGATTATTTATGCAAATGATCTTAGATATGAGGCCTATCTGCAAGATTAAAAGCCATTTTGGCCAGATGTTGCCCTGCATCCGTTATCACAACTAAGAGTTGTTGGTAGGGTTGTTGTCTTCACTAGAAAGATATAGACTCCTACAAGCTCAAATATCAGTTATTTTACTTCATTCACATTGTTGTTTTCTACACAGGAATGAATTTTAGTTTGTCATAAAAATACAAATCAAAACATAGTTTGGAATACAAGTTTCTTTACCTACCACAAGAAGAATGGATAAACAACTAGTTGAAGCAGAATAGTGGAAACTAACAAATCTACTCACATTGTTTTTGGACAACAATCGATTACCTTGAGACTTACCTCCTCACTTGGGAAACTTGGCTGCCCCCAATGTCTTGGACATATAGAACAACAAGCTATCAGGAAAAATACCCACTTCTACACAAAACTGCTGACATCTCTTTGAACTCAAGCCTTCAAATAATTCTCTCAAGGGATCCATTCCAATGGAGATTGAGATGCTTGCAAATTTACAATGATTTCTAGACTTTCATGAATAGTTGCGGCCACCAAAGCTTAAAATAGAAGACCCACCAAAGCTGACGAGACTTCATGAAGATGGGAAAGAACGAAGATTTGTGCCCACCAAAGCTTAAAACAAAAGACCGAAATAAATCATATGTGCAGAGACCAGTCCATTCGATATGTATAAATCTATCATGTTCATTCTATCTGTAGTGAATATGTTTTTAATTCCCTAAGTTATAATGAATGATATTTTTATTTTTATGTCTACTTCAAGGGATCATGTAGGTGACTAAATTAAAAAATGAGAGCTGGAAATAAACTAAGAATTATCAAATATCCAATGCCCTACATACTGGCGCTATGATAACAATGATATCATAATAAATCATGGCTGAAAGATAACAAAAACTTCTAAGTTTTGCTACTCAAAGCGAAAAAAAAGGAATGCCATGATATGCAGGCAACATAGAATATAGAGGCTAAGGAATGAAGGCATGGAGGTAGTTGTCAGGCTTTGAGAACTCCTCAAACTATTCCTAAAGGGCGTTTAAGTATAGAGAAATAAAATATTAACCTTTGGTAAATGCAAATGCAAATCAGAAAATTACCTCAAACCCACTATTCAAATCATAAAGTTATTTTGCATACATTTGACAAGTTGTCCTTTATCTTTATCAACATAGTTATCACATAAGAGAATTGATTACCAACTCAACTATTATCTACTTTTAAGATGCTTTTAGTGTTCAATATAAATATGTGATGCATTCCTAGCATATTAAAATAGTCAAACAAGCTGGTTGCACATTCATTGAATATTAGAATATCCTATGAAGCAATACGAAAAAAAAAATCATGGTCAAAGACAGAACAAGGCCCTCCTTCTAGCGCCATTTTGTGGATGCTAAAATCTTCAAATAATCAAAACAAATAGCCATTAACATTGTTAGTCAATTTAAAATAAGAAAACTCAAGCATCCCTATGAAATATTGGATCATGCTACCTATGCAAACAAAGAAGTAAGATATCAATATATATTAAGTGAAAGCATAAGAAAGCAAGAATAAAACTCTATCCCATAGTGGATTGGTGCTTCTTTGATGTGGAAAGAAGCCCTTTCCCAATCCTTGATAAGCTCCTAGATGATGGATGTGGATTCAAATGACAGAGATAGTGGAGAATATTGTGGAGGATTCATACAATAGAGGAGGCCTCCATTTATAACTAAGAAGGATGGGAGAATGCAAAACATGGAGGTGGGACAAAACATGAGCCAATGACAAGATTCCACTTGTTAGCATGTCAATGGAGGAAGGTTGTGCACATTTTGGTCACTATGCATGATAAATGCTATTAGGTTCAAATTTGAAATTTGAAAGTTGGCTTGTTGGAGCGAGAAGAAAGAGTCTTAAATGCCAAGTGGGGGACATGTAAGAGACAATGTAAGAGGAGTTAATGCTATGTTGGAGGACAAGATATTTGGGAGGGAGATTTGAATGGAGGAATATTCCACTTGAGATTCCTTTTTGAATGAAAAGTAGGAATTAATAAATCAATTAAATTGATTTATGTGCACAAGTTGCAAAATCTAGAGAATTGGAGTGATTATGATTAACATTAATCATGATTTGATTAATTAAGATGGAGAATAGATAATTTTGAATTTTGACTTAGATACTTGGATTTATTTAAATCAAAATGAGAAGAAACTGATTTTAGATTTCATTAAATAAATATTTGATTTATTTAATCAAAGAGGATGATGTTAGTGTTAAATCAGATAAAGATGAATTTATTTAATTTAAATCGATGAATTTAGAGATTAATTAAATAAAGTGAATTATTTAATTAAAGGAGGGACGTTAGGATTCCTATTAAATAAAATTGATTTATTTAATCAAAGAGGTATGTGAGGATCAAATTAAATAAAGTTAATTTATTTAATTAAAAGAGGAATTTGATCAAATAAATTGCTTTATTTGATTAATAGAAGAATTTGATGTTAATTAGTTAGATTTAGATGCATGATGTCATTTTTTCATGTCTATAGAAGCTATGATAAACTTTGAGGGAACTCATACCTCTTTCACCAAAGATAAAATGTATTTTATTGAGCTACTAGGGAATGAGAAGGTGACTGGAGACCAAACTGATTCAAAGGAGGTCCTCTTGAGTGAATATATAGATACTGATCCTTTCGGAAACTATAATGCTACCGGATTGGGTACCTATGTCATCTATGATGAAGATCAAGTGATTTTGAAGGTCATAAAGGAATCTGAGAGTTGTCAAGCTTCATAGCTATGGATGTTATATTTTGATGGAGAGAGATGCAAAGTTGGCGTAGGAGCTAGGATATGTTTGACATCCCTATTCAATGAAAAGACACTCTGGTCCTTTTGCTTCCAGTTTGGCTGCTCGAATAATGAAGCTGAATACAAAAACCTAGTACAAGGTTTAAGCCTTGCAGAGTGGATGGGCATTAAGAAAATAATGGTGTTCAGAGACTCTAAGCTAGTGGTCAATCAAATTTGGGGGCTCTTCACCACCAAGAATGTTTGAATGAGATCCTATAGACATAGATTTTGGAATCTGATTGAATGCTTTGAAGCCTTCAATATCTAGACAGTTCCTAGAGAACAAAATACAGTTGCAGATCACATGGCAGCAATCGGATCTCAGTTTGATCCTACTTCCGGCTTAATTCATAATATACATTTCATATGAGTGATTTTCCGACCTACAATCCTAGATAATTACCAGAGATAAGTGTTCGAAAGTGATGAACAATCACCTCATTCATCCAATAGTCGAGATAATTCACTGAACAACTCCAACTGAAGATTGTTGAGGCCTATGAAGGACAAATTATTCAACTAAGGTCCAACAAGCTTCCAAAAGGATTAGTCACCCTCAAAAACCTATTCGATTGTGATGATGTGAGGAATGACAAGAGGAATTTTGTATCAGACAAAAGCAACTATGCAAATCTTCAAGTTGGAGATGGAAGGAGGCTCAAAGTTAGAAAATATGTCCCGCAGCATGATAAAGAAAGATTCATCCATTTATGTGAGAAATATGGAGTAGTGGCTTGGTCATATGATGACCTCAAGGGATATGATCTCGAAATCATCCAACATACTATAAAATTGACAGAAGAAGCAAATCTTGTTCGCTAGAAGCAAAGGCCAGTAAATGCAAAGGTTGAAGCCTTGATGGCGCAAGAGCTAACAAAGCTAATTTAGTCCAGATCATATTCTCGATCAAGCACAATACATGGGTATCTAACCTGGTTCTAGTCTGAAAGAAGAATAGAGACATCCGCCTATGTGTTGATTTCTGGGACTTGAACTGAGCATCCCTAAAGGAACACTACCCCTTTCCTTCTATGGAGTCAATCTTGCAATCAGTGGCATGATCAGAGATGTTTTCTCTATTAGATGGTTTCTCTAGTTATAATTAGATCCAGGTAAGAGAGGAGGAACAACACAAAACAACGTTCACTACCAAGTGGGGAATGTTTTCCTATGCCAAAATTCCCTTCGGTCTCTCAAATATGGGAGACACCATCTAATGGGTAACAGATATTGCCTTCAAGGAATTGATCAATAAGATCATCGTGATCTACTTGGATGATCTTACAGTATTATCCAAGCATAATGATGATCAATTTGATCACCTTGAAATGGTTTTAAAAAAAAATGCTAAGAGTTCGGGATATCCCTGAACCCGAAAAAATGTATTTTCAGAGTGCATCAAGGAGAAAAATTGGGACATGTAGTGTCAAAAGAAGGAATTGTAATCAATCCTAAGTGGGTGAAGGAAATCAAGGAACTTCTCCTACCAGTCAACAAGAAGGGGGTTTAGTCCTTCCTAGGAAAGGTAAATTTTTTGAGAAAATTCATTTATGATTTTGTAGGAATAATTAGACCTATCACCCTGATGCTCAAAAAGGATCAATTGTTCAAATGGACAAAGGAAGCTAGAGAATCCCTTGAAAAGGTTAAAGAAACTATTTCTTCGGCTCTTGTGCTAGTGAATCTAGACCTATCAAAGGAATTCATAATGTATGCATTCAATAGCAAATCATGCATCGCTACTATTTTGACCCAGAAAGATGATGAAGGAAAGGGAGAACATCCAATAGCATTTCACTCCCAGACATTAAAATATTATGAGATGAACTACAACTTCTTCAAAAGGAAAGCATTTTCCATTTTTAAGGGGCTCAAGAAGTTTTGACGTCTCATATCTCACAATAAGGTAGTTTTTTATGCCACACATTCTAGTCTATGTGAATATATTATGGAAGGATAAATCTCTAAAAAAAGGGCCAATTGGATTACTATGATCCTTGAATATGATATTGAGGTCAAGCCCACAAAGACTGTTTGAGGAAGAGGATTGTACAAGTATTTGGCACATGATGAAGAAATGGTAGCTAAAGAGGAGCAACTTGAGTTTGTTCTAATAAATGAATCTTAGTCAAAAGGTTGTTGGCTAGCATATAGAGTAAGATTCATGCATACCAAAAAATATCCATTGGGCCTTCCTTCTTAGAAGAGAAGATTCTATAGAATGCAGAACAATGGATATGCACTCATTGAAGGGGTCCTTTTTAAAAGGAAATTTAATGGCATTCTACTGCGGTGTGTCACCATAGAACAGGTAAGGAAAATTCTTGACACTTTCCATAGCAGTCCCGTGGGTGGAAATTTCTTTGCAAAGACCACCACTATCAAAATTATGTATGCCGAATATTTATGGCCTACACTATTCAATGACTCACACTCTTTGGTTAGGGTATGCAAGGAATTCCAATTCTTCACGAGAAGAAGGAAAAACTCTGCAATGCCTCTCAACCTAATAGTGGTTAATGAACCATTTGCACAATGGGGCCTTGATTTTATCGGGATGATTAATCCCTCTTCTAGTGCAGGACACAAATGGATCCTCATGGCTAAAAACTACTTTAATAGATGGACCAAGGTCATGCCCTTGAGGAATGCAACAGAGCGAGACATTGTGACTTTTCTTGAGGAACTTGTAACAAGGTTTAGCCCACTAAAGACCATAATCTCTGACAATGCTAGGGATTTCCTAGGCTCAAAGGTATGTCAATTTGCACTCACTCATGGCATATTCTTAAAAACGTATTCAAATTACTACCTACAGGGGAATGGCCTGGCCGAGTCGACTAATAAAAATTTAGTTTGACTCATTAAGAGAATCGGGTCAGAACATCAAAGAGAGTAACATAAGAACCTTTAGGTATTGCTCTGGGCAGATTGCATAACTCCTAAGCAAGTCCTCAAGACTTCTTCATACGAGTTAGTGTATGGGAAGGAAGCGCTATTTCCCATCTCCATGGAGATTCCTGCACTACAGTTGCTTAAATCGCTAGAGGTTGAAAAAAATAGAGCCATGGAGGTTTGATTGGCCGAGTTGTTGGAGATAAAGGAAAAAAGAGAAAAGGCCTTGATAGCCATGAATAACCACCAATAGGTGGTTAAAAGGTGGTTTGACAAGAAAAAATTAGACCAAGGTCTTAAATGTGGAGACCTAGTGCTAAAGTTCAATGAGAGGGCCATAAATCCTGGTCAACACATAAAATTTGATAGTCTATGGGAAGACCCTTTTAGAATAATTCAATGCAAGCAAAACAACACATTCAAATTAGAAAATATGGAGAAAGAAGCATTAGGGATTCCATTTAACACAATCCACCTCAAATTGTTCAATTAAGCTTTATTTATTGTTTTGTCTGTGTAAATATGTAATTATTGTAATTTTTCCTTTGTGTTCTTTTGTTCGTTTGATCTTTCCAAAAGTAACCCAAGAAGCAGAGAAACAAACCCATATGCAAAAATTGAAAAGGAACCCATAATACAGGAAGCAAAAATAAAATAGACAGAAGTTTAATAAAAATTGTATATTCATTAGATGGTATCATATACTTCGATATAACACTTCCAAAATGGCTCTAAGGCCATACTTTTTGAGTATATCTATATATACTATGCAATTTTTCAATATATACAATAAAATCCTTTTCTAGGCAGATATACAAAAAATAGATGAAAAGTGTTGATTCTTAAATGGTAGCAAGAGCATCATCAACAATGAAATTTGGAACAACTTCATTAGCAGGATCATTAATAAGATTAGTAGGATCATTAACAACAATAGGGGTATCAACAACAACAATGACCAGTGGTGGAGGATACACCAGGTCCCTGAAATTAGTATACCACTCCACACGATAGAACAACACCACATTGTAGGAGCTTAGCAAGAAGTGGTAGGCACGGGTAACCCTCTAGTGGTGATCTTCATGCATCAAAATGCAAAATCCACTCAGGAATGACACTCATGACACTACTGCATCTTCTTTAATGTGTTTGTGGAGGTCACTTGCTATAGGAAGACCCAAGCCATACACCACATTTGGCACAATTTCTCCAAGGCCACCAAGGTAGCACTTCGAGAAGATTTCCAATGTAAGTCGTAGGATCATTAGCTTAGGGACTTGTATATCAAGAAAGGATGCAACAAAGTGAGAGGAAATGTTAGTATTGACCATATACGTGTCTTCATACTCTATATAGTCCCTACCCAATACCCACTTCATTGCTTTGATAGCCAACAAATGCTTGTTCTTCATCATTCATTTCAAACACTTGTTAGAAACTTCACCTAAAAAAGATTTCTGCGACTTATTGCTAGTGAGCCTAATCAGAGTATTCATGACACCTAATTCTACCCAACTACCCAAATGCTAATTCGTCCCAATCACTAAGTGAAATTCTGCTATTGTCTTAGGGTCTATTTATAGAAATATTTGAGGTACCTACGTGCCATAAGCATGATGCTAATCGAGTATTAACTCAAAAATCCCACCCAAAAATCCCACCAAGAACCAACTCGATTTTCCCACCCAGTAGCATCTGCTATGTACAAATCATTGTGTGCAAAGTTAAGAAGAAGTAATTAAGTAGCCAAAACCGGTGGCAGTCTCAAGTGGTAGTTTGCATGGCCAAGTGTTGATGTGTCACTTCACAAACATTTTCCAACTTCCAAGGAGGAACTCAAATCTTTTCAAGTACTCATTGCATCTTTGGCTTAATCATTCTTTTTAATATATTAATTTCCAAGCATGTGAAAGGTTTTATACGCCTTAAATCGCTAGCTCAATTTCCCAAGAAATCGTGCCGTAGGACATGATGACTAACTGTCATTATGAATTCTTGTCTTTTCAAAAGGGCAATAAATTCATTTCGCATGAGAAAAGAAGCTTGTGGTACATACCGAATTTAATGCAGAAAGGAAACCATTGTCTACAACTCCAAGTAAGTAAAAGCTAAGTATTGCATGTGAAAGAATAACATTGTGAAAATCTTCCTGAGTATGCTATTTAGTGCAAAGAGTTTTTTAGTACGAAATTGCTGAAGAACACAAGTGAATTACAGTAAGTTTGAGCACAGTAAAGATCCACAACACCCTGAAATGGCCCAAAATCCTCAGATGGAAGCATAAGGTGAGGCGACCCAAAGTTTGTTTGATGCCATGTGTGGGGCACCCATAGCCAATATTTTCAATGATACCTCTTACGCTTCACCTAGGATACCAGAGAAGCTGAAGTGGATTCGTACATGGGCTGCAAAAAAGCATAAAATTCACAGGGACCAGTCCCAGATAATAGAATAATGGGATAACATTCATGATCCCACCCTCAAAACTAACCCTAAGAGTCTTCGGGAAGCAGCTTGCAATAGAATGAAAGTGGCCACTCACGAACGTCAGTTGGCGTACAAGGAATGGTTTTGCGGTCTCCTACAATATATGGTCCCTTTTGTGCATAGTTTCCTAGAGCTAGTTCATGAGGGAATTTAGCATTTCAACCCAGATACTAGTGCCATTAAAGGTTGGGAGTTGAGGGTTATAATCAGTGAGGATGCTATTGAGGACATGTTGTGCATCCCAAAAAGGGGCTCTAGAGCATAAAGAATGGAGTCATTTACTCCAGAAAAAGGGGACAACTATTGGAGAGGCAGAGATATTGCTATGTATTTTTATAACAAAGAAATGAAAAGGCCTCAAGAAGATTGGGAAAAGCTGCCACAGCACAATGCTTTTAACATGGACTTGTAGGAAGCCTTCTCTATGATGGCTTTTGTTTGCAGCATGGACAAGGACAAGTTCGTTGAAGCATTTCAACTAGGTCTGCATTTTCAGTTGAGAAAACAACATTCCTTATTCTAGTATGACTTTGTGGAAGTCATCGTTCGAGAAATGCTAAGCCAAATCAAGGAATATAGCATGCAATGTAAGTTCAAGTTTCCTTCTCTCCTTGCTCATATATTTTTACACCAAAACCTTGAATTCTTTAAAAAACATATGAGGTTAGCGGTTTTTGATGAGAAGGGAGCAAGAAGGTTAGTTTCTATATGGACTCCCCTCCTTTATGCAAAATATGAATATTATGCATTCTTAGATTATTTCTTAACTTTGATTCTGCAAGACTTTAGCAAGGATGGCAATCTTTATTGACTTTTTGTCGACCAAACAAGGTGGATGCAAAGTTTCACTCCTAAATACAACTTTACCAAGGAACTGTTCTAGCTCCTGTTGTGCATCAGAAATAGGGTGTTGGACCTTGAGATGTTTTGGCAAGTGTCAATTATTGATGACAATAAATTTTGTAGAGGAAAGAACAAGGAAGGTTTTTTATTCTTCCCACTAAGCTTCAAAACAATGGTTATGGCAAAAAAGGAGATACATAAGCTGCTAGAGGAAAAGTTGGCTCATCTGGGGCTGGTGTTAATTTGTGATGAGTGGCAATACAACCTCGACAATGACTTAGTGAACCTAAATGTCAAGGTGACTCACAGCTCCTGGTCTTACTGGGAAAAGTGGCAGAATCCCCTGTCAGAATAGGATGATTTTTTTGTCGATTTGGTTCACATTCCTACAAAGGATAGAAGGCCAACATGGCTGAATTTATATTTCCCTTCGGCGAAGTTTAATGAGAAGCGCCAAATGGAGGCCACCCTTCAAAATGAAATGGTTAAGAAGTGGTAGTGGAGTCAAGAAAAAATAGAGATTTTTGGATTTATTGTCAAGAGATCCAATGCCCTAATGGCCCATTGCAAGAAGTAGATAAGGATGAAAGATTTGATACTCTATGGAACAGAGTGCATGATGATACCGACACAAGTGATGATGAGGATATTGACTTGGAGGAAGCTAGAAAATATACAGGGAAGGGGAAGGGGAAGGAGAAGGAGAAAGAGGTAAAATGGGACCAAGCACAAAAAAAGGATAAAGCGATAAAATAGCCCGATAAAACTTCTTCAAGGTTGCAGGTGAATATATTGTGTTTAGAAGCCTCATAGATATGTACATGGGCCACAAAAAGACCCAGAGTAACCCAACAACACCCGTCGAAGGTCATAGAGGTGGATAATTCCCCACCCAACAAAAAGCAGCACACAGATGGAGCTTTTGGAGAGGGTTCATAGGAACGTGCAACAAGCCAAGGATCAGAGTCATCCACAACTCAGGTATCTTTCTCTCCCCCTCTTCTTGATTGACAATATTTGGTTTCTCTTGTTGTCTCTACGTCACCCATCACTTCAAGTGTTGTCATTTCTTTTTCTACTTCTATTGCAATGGTCACAGGAGGTTTCTTCCAATTCTCCCAAGCTGGAAAATTCAGTTTTACTCCCCGCGGTCTATTCCACCTTTCATCGAAGCACAGTCCACAACCGCTATTACTACACCTTTTACTCCCACTGCGTTGACTCTGACTCAGCCTACCCTACAAATGGAATCCACTGTGTCTACTCTACCACCACCACTCCCCATGAGTCCTTCCACCACTTCACAGATCAGGCCTTGGTATAATATTCCCCCATTCTCCCCACTAATAGTCTCTCTTTTGAAGAAGAAATTAGTTGGAACCAATACTCTCTCGTTCCCTTTTCTCTTCCTCCTGGTGCACACTTCACTAGCGAGATGATTAGATCACCAGTAGAATTCATGGTGGAGGGAAAAAAGACAAGAGCAACACAGGCTCTCAGGCTCCTGAAGCAAAGGGACAAAGAAGCTAAAAGGCCAGCAGAGCCATAGGTGCAAACCCTCTTCAATGAGGGCCAGCAGTCGTTGCAATTTGTAACCATGCATCTGAATGTCATCAAGCCTCAGGGAGAGATGGAACTTGAAGATTACACCATCCATGCTATGAGACTCAATTTGCATGTAGCCTGATGGAAAGATAAAGTTCATCTCATGGAGAAGACCTAGTGTGTGGTGACCATCAACTTTCTCAAGTCTGGTTGCCAACTGAAGAAGAAAGCAGTTGAGCTAAAAAATTTCAAGGAGAGGTAGAACATGCTAGACCCCAAGGGGAACTTACAAAGTTCCAATCCCAAGATCCCAACCTGGTCACTGATCTGCAGTAGAAATATAAGGAATTACAAGACTGCTTGGCATGGTGGTACGGGCAGAGGAGGAGATGCAACAAAGGAATGAAGAGTTTCAATATCAACACACTCAATTGGAGTAGAGAATGCAACAAAAGGACATGGACTTCTAGGGTCAACAAGATCAATTTGAGAAGGAAATCCAGGAAGTAAAGCATTCCTTGGAAAGAGAATCTGCAACCAGAAGCCAGGTTGAGAAAAAATGGCTTGCTAAGTAAAGAACCCTGCAGGAACAAATATTCGTTGTGGAAAAAAGGATTGCAAAACTAACGCAGGATGTTGGGTCAAGGGATGTGGAAATTGGTCTTTTGAAAAATTCTCCCCAACCTCCTGCTACCCAGTCCTATCTCCTCTTAGTGGCCCAACAACTATATATTTCATACTGGGAAATTTTCAAGGACTTCTATTAGACTCTTCAGTTGATGCTTCAGTTCATGGAGGAGGCATGAAGTCTGAGCAATGAGGTTCATGGAATGATTGAGAAATTCCCATAGTTCATTGTGGAAAGGGTTCCCAAGGTGGAAAAGTTACTAGATAAGCTATACACGGTATCGAACGAGGACTTGGTGAGAGAAGGGATCAAGGATCAGAGGTTAGTTGTTGGGAAAGCAAGGGAATTCATCCGATGTGATGTGGCCATCCTCCATGCCAAAAATTTCTTGGCAATATTGAGTCAAACCATGAACAATATGCGGATGAAGTTCTCCCAGTTGACTCAAATGGGTTTTCCCTTGCCTTTCATTTTTGATGATTCGGTAGCCACAATGGAGCACATTACAACAAATATTGAGGAGAAGTAGTGAGATTTATCCACTTTCTAGAGTTTCATTTAGCCCCTTACTCTCATGGATATTGAAGGCATTACTCATCAGATAGTGCGGCTATTTTTTCAACTCGAGTCTGGGACCAAGATGTCGATGGAGCTTCCCTTCAAGGAAGTTCTCAATTTGCAAAAAGCACAAGATAATTTGTGCATCATATCAACACCATCTGAGGCTAATTGGATTCCTCTAAAGACCGCACTCTCAAAGTTATGACTCCATCACCCAATGGGTAAGGCTCTGGTCTTCGAACCAGAAATTTTTGGGTTCCTCGTTCTATAGGAGAAAATACCCCTAGTAGTCACCAAAAGTTGTGGATATAAAATTCCTCAAGCTCCCTTCGGGTTGATAATATTTTTCTTGTCCTCCACTTGTGCCCCATGTATTTGAATATCTTTGGGCCCCTTTTTGAAGAGTTTCACCTGCTATCGCCACGTGTTTGCCATGAAATCCTCACAAGGATTTCCTCCTTTGCTTCTCTACCGAGCCTCACCATGCTTCCACGTCAGCAATGTGGGCCTTTGAACACTTGCTTCCCTTCACTTCTCTACCGAGCTTCACGCTGCGTGCCACGTAGCATCGTTCTGCGTATACTTTTTAGCGGACCCCACAGTTAGCGATGGTAGCAAAGACTTCTCCATGTTTCTTCTTAGCAGGGGTTTTCATTACAAGGAAGAATCAAAGACAAGCCCTAACCTATCACCATGTGTCATAACTAACTTCATGGGTGAGCGACACATGTCTGCATGGGATTCTACTGCTTCTACATTGGGACCACTGCCATCATTTGTTGGGGATGCATCTATCTCGAAGGTGACTACATTCCATGACTCAAAATATTTTCTATTGCAACAACCTTAGGAAATCATTGCTATAGGCATCATTGTTCGTGCTGAAGGAATCTTTTTCTGTTACTGGATTTTAGACAGTGGGATGTTTCTCTATAAACACTACTTCTTTCCAAAAATGAGTTCAGAACATACACAAAAAAATAGTGGAAAGACACTAGGCCTTTTGTATTTTTTTATTATTATTGTATTAAGACTCACAGACTATGCCATTGTTGTTTGGCCTTTTTGTTTCTTATCTATTTGAAAAAAAACATTATACTGTGTCATTATTGTACTAAGTAGTTTATTTGTAGAACTTCTATAATTTTAATATAAGTTTGTTGATTTAGACTATGTCTTGGACTCTTCTTTTCAATAAATATGTATGGGAGTTATTTTATGTTATTGAATATATTATTTGAGTTTTCATCTATGATTTCTATTATTCTGGGACATGCAGATTGTTGAACGGGCCCTTAAATCCCATCCAAAAGGGAGATTTAATGTGCTCGCACCTACATCTTGGCATATCACCTTAGATTATATATTTATTTTTTATATTTGCTTCCTTTTCCCATTCCAAACCCATCAATTACCAAAGGAAGAAACTTATTTAAAAACTTGCAGGTCACTTAGTTTAGCGCAATTGGTCCCCCATTAATTGAGTTTCCCATAAGGATGTTGCTTGTCAAATTTTGGCATCAACAGTTGTATATGTTGAAGATATTGAGAAAATTGTAATAAAGAAGGTTTGTAGGTTGTGCATGTATAGTTGAAGTGTTGTGAGTACATGGAATTATCTTTATGATTGCTATGTCTGGAGGTGTGTTAGAGTGAAGTAATGTGATACTATAATGTCTTTGGTACTTGGGTTTCAAGTGCTTTTGAGAAAATTTGAGAAATAGGGAAAATAGTGTCATGTAGGTATTTTGTGTATGCTTTGCAATGTACTTTGTATTGATTCTATGCTTGTGCACTCTTGACATATTGTTCATCATTGTTAGTAGTTGCTATCTAGAATTTGGGCTTTTGGACTACTGTACAGTGTGAGATATTTTCACTAGTATATGAACTATACATTTCAGTGTGTCTGGTTGTGGTCTGGGAGAAATGTAGTTGCTTCATATTTATTCAAATTTTGGTTTCATGACTTGCAGTTTTGAGAATAAGTTGATAAGGTTGTGTTCAAGTGAAATTTTTTGTCTAAAAATATTAGACTGAGTTAAGGATGCATGTGCTTAATTATTTTATGTGTTTTACACTAGTGTTGGACAACCTTGTGTTAAACACTAATTACGAAGTTCATGGAAGCATGTTCAGGCATGTTGGGACTCATTTAGTTCCCCATTAAGTATATGGTTGGGTCGCCCTCATTCTAATTCCCTCATAGACTGTTTTGGCACCAACCTAATTTGAATTTGTAGATGCAAAATGTGTATGGCTGAACTTGGAAGGGTTTAAAGGTTGAAGACAATATAAGTACAAGTTGAGATGTTGGTGAATGGAAAGACAGATGCGAGATATGTTGTGAGATGCAAATTTGAGTAGAGTAGTATGAAATTCATGTTAGGGTTCTGAAGTAAGTGAGTTGAAGGCATTTGATATCTTTTATGTGAGATTGCAAATGTGTGGGAGCATTTGTAGTGAAATATTCATTGCATTGAGATAGTTTTTCTCTCTATAACAATCATCTTGTATCTTCTTTGTAATTTTGTGGCAATGAACCCTCCGAGTAGTGAGCCCTCATTGGATAGTGAGTCCTATCTTGGCAGTGAGCCTTTCTAGCAGTGAACCTTTCTATTTGATTTTGAAATTTCTTTATATTATGAGCTAATCCTCATGTGGTTTTTCCCTCATTGGTTTTTCTGTTAGATGTTGTGGATATGGTTGTTGATATGTGGTTGTCATTGATTTCAACATTATTAGCATTTGGTGCATTGAAGACTGTATATGTCGAGGATATTGAGACAATTGTAAAAGAAAGTATTTTTGGTTCCCAGTGGAACTGTGAAGGTCAAGAAGGCATTGTGTTCTATATGTTGAAGATTAGCTGATGTGGATTTAAGGGTCTAATGTTGAATGTTTCTAGATCATCCACCAGAAGTTTCAGAGGTCGACGTGAAGTTTTGAGTATGTTGTGATCTAACATTGTGTTGTTGGTCTCTATCAATGTTCATGAATGAAGTTTGTGTAATTCTTGTTTACTCAGTTGTTGTAGATGCTTCTCTATTGTTTCTTGGTGTTCTATGGTGCCTCTAGATCATTCTCTATCTTTGTGGTGCATCCACATTATTCAGAAGATTTTTTGATTGAAGATCTTTGTGCGCATGTTTGGTTTTTTCTTGTTTCTGGCCAACATGTCATTGGTAGAGTGTTTTGGATCTTCGAGGTGTAATTAATTAAAGTATTTATGTGTTGGAGATATTAATTTGGGTCTCCACTATCTTGTGGCTGACCTTGGTGGATACACATTAAAATTTTATTTGTAAATTTGGGCCGACATTACAAATATATATCTTTTTCTTTGGCCGACAAAGAGGTGATGGAATTTCATGTAGCAGATATATAAGGGTGATTAGTTCATTGTTGGTGATGCTGCTTCATGTGCTCCTATGTGTGTATGTGTAAATATCATTTGATTTCTGAGTAGAGTGTGAAGAAGAATGTGTGAAGTGTGAAGAAGTGTTGAGCTTAATTGGAACTATAAGCAGGCTTGTGAAGAAGCTATTTTCTTAGTTCACAAATCTTGGATGGTTTTAATCCAAACTCTATTGTTGGACAGTGAGTCCTCTTTTGTAATTGAGCAGTGAGCTCTAGGCAATGTGCCTGAATGCATGTGCATTCCCCTTATTATTTCTTTTATACTTCTAACAGAGTATAATCTTGTGGACTAACATCCACCATGGTTTTCCCCCAATAGGGTTTCCAAGAAAAAGAAATTGTGTTCTTTGTCTCTCTGACATGTTGATTGTTTATCGTTAATTGCTCATTCATCAGATCTGATATTAAGTTAAGATTTAGAAGAAGAGTTTTAGTTTCTATCACAATTGATTCACCCCCCCTTCTCAGTTGTGTGTCCTTGTTGTGCCAACATTTTCCACATAAATCTGGTGTTATTGTGTGTATGATTTTGTTGTTTCCAATTTATATGTCTGCACTTAATTATTAATCACACTAGCAGAGTAAAGTTTATATGAATGCTTATAAATCTAACTTTTGTTGAGGGTTTTGAAGTTTAAAATTGCTACAACTGATTCACCCCCCCTCTAAGTTGTCTTGTTCAACATTTCTTTCTTGGTTCTGAATGCAATACATCACTAAACTAGTGCCTTATCTAATTACAGAGTCAAAAATTATAAAATTCTCATATAACAACAATCTAAAGACAAATATGAGGGTTTACATGTACCATTAACTTATAATAGTACAACCCACTATTGTTCAACAACATAAATTATCTTATAAATCCTACTTCATATCACAATATTCCATCATTTAATTGAAAGCAATTATTCCACTCCTTAAATAGAAGCCATCAACAAAACATTTATGAGAACAAATGTGTAACATAGAATCTCAAAATCCTTGATTGTATTGATTTAAAAAATATAGTGTACAAAATAGGCTACACGAGTGTTTATGAATATCACTCATGCGTGTCTCAATTAAAACTATATATTGATATTATAAGAAAAACTTTATAATCATTTTTTTTAATAGCCAAGACTTGCTAAACTTGAACTAACCCTTCCCAAAATGGGGTTCAAAATTCCCTTTTATAGAAATAATGGAGAAAAAAAGCTAGCAACCTTGAACACATGCCACATTTTCATTTGAAAACTTGTTCACATGATAAGACAAAAAACTAATATAACTGCTTCATATAAGACAAAATATACTTAAGCAAAGAAAAATTGATGATGAAGTCATTGTAGAAGTTGCAAATGATGATGAATGCACCACTCTAGATACTCATTGTATTGCTCAAGCCATGAGTTGTAATCATCCTCAATTGGCCACATGAAATCCAAAATATTTTGGACCTTATTGTTATGGACATTATACTTGGAATCAATAACTTACCTAGTTTCCTTAATAAAATTATCCAAACTAGATTCCAATTTTATTAACTCATCAATTGAATTATTCAATAGATCCAAATTAGGCTTACCACTAGAGAAAATAAATGAACACCTAGTAGGGATGAAAATCCCAAAATCCCCTTTCTAAACATGTAGAGGCTTGATTATTCCAAAATTATCTACAATTTTAGACATCAATCCGTCCTCCAATGTTTCAAATATTATTAGTTTATTCTTTAGTTTTAGATCTAGTCTAGAATGGAATGTTCGAATCTCCTCTAATAATTCAAAGACCTCATTGGTCTTCATAATTATCTTGGGAGCATTGTTGTCAAAGTTTGCAAACTTACTAATTTCTACCATGGAAGTTGTTCTAGGAATCTGGGTACTCTAAATACCCTATAGAGATGCCACTTACTAAGTATGCTTGATGAAAGAATTTTTTAAGTTGTTGTAGCTTCCCCATGCATCTTCCAATCTATGTAAAATATTTGAAAACATATGGCCAAGGACATCATCAATGATATACGTTGCAATTTTTTGAGCCTCATCCTTGGATGCCTTCTTAAATTCCCAACTTTGCTTTGAATCCTCTAATTCTTTTGTTCTTAAAGATAGATTTTCTCTATCTTGAGATGAAAACTCAAAAGGCCTTGACTGAGGAGTGGATGGGGGAGCATACAAGCTAAGGAGGTGGAAATTAAGATACCTATCTATTGTATTCCATAATTAATTTATTATGAACCTCTTGTAGCTTATTATAGTCTTCTTGCTTATTTTTATTAGAAGAATAAGAATTTTGTCACTCATGTGCTTATTGGAAACATGGGCATGAAGTATGAGCACAAGTTACACAATATGAAATATATAGTGTTGTCATTGATGTCAACATTGTGATTATGTATACAAGATGAGTGGCGAGAGAGGTAGGACCCTGTGTTTGAATGCAGGTGAGTGCGCGACTGAGGGTGAGGCTAATTTGGATGAAGATGAGAATGATGAGATGTTTTCATTGGAGGATCTCCTTCCTCCTATGGGAAATCTCCTTGGGGATGTGTTGTTCCTAGGGTGTGTGCAAGTGGTTCCTTGTTGCGTGCAGGAGTTTCCTGGTTCGGTGGTGGTTCAATGGTTCTTCCTTCTGTGGGAATTTCTTTCTATTGGGCCATGCCTTGTTTGTGTTTGCAGGGGGTTGTTTGGTGTTGTTTTTTCCTTTATATGGGAAAGATTCAGTGCTTTGTTCCTTTTGTGCTTTGTTGGGGCTATGTTATGCTTCTTCGGTTTTTCCTAGAGGTTCTCTGTGGTGTGCGGCTATCGGGGTTTCTCTTCTCGTAAGGTAGATTGGTTGGAATATTGGCCTTTTTCTAGTCCTATTCGGTGTAATGGGATAGCTTGGGGGCTTTCTATGCTGGCATGCTTTCTAACTAGTTCCTTCGAGGTTTCCCTCTATGCATTTTTTTGCCCTTTTGGTGGTTCTCTAGTGGTGGATCTGGCCTTGGGCATCTTGTGGGTGCTCCTAGTTTCCCTTTGTTGGGTTGGTGGTGCCTTCCTTTAGTTGGCTTTGTGTTCTTTGGTGTGCATATTGTGGCTTTTCTACTATTGACTACGTTATTTTCATGGTGTTATTCTTGGGCCTAGTTTGGCACTGTTGTTTTGGTGTTATTGGTGGCCTATGTGGGGATGCTTGTTTACTGGCTTGGTGCAAGGGAGTCTCGCCCCTATTCTTTTTTTATCTCTATTGTTGGGTTGTTATTCACAGCTTTGGTGGTTTGCTTTTTGGACTAGTTGTGGGTTTGTCTAGTGTAGATGTGGTCCCTTGTGGGATGTTGTTCAAGGTTGTGGCTTATTTTGGGCTCAGACCGACATGTTGGGGTTGAAGGTGTGCTTTCTTTTGTTATCATGTTCTTGTTACTTCTTTGCATGGTGTCCTCTTGCCTTGGTGGACTTTTTTTTTCCCTTTGACCTGGTGCTACCTTCTGGTTGCTCTTTTTCTGGGCTTGTTTTGGCCTTTTGTGGGGTTTCCTCTGTTGCTCCTCTTGTATCGAAGGATGCTTTGTTTAAGTTTTTTTCATGGTTCCCCTTTCGAAGTATGATGATGTTGAGATCTATGGAGGAATTTTATTTTATTTTATTTTATTTTATTTTTTTTTATTTTTTTTATTTTTTTTCTGGTTTTGGTCTGGAGGTTATTTTGAAGGTTCTAGAGTGTGTGCTCTCTTTGTTGTGGGATGACTTGATCTTCAAGCTTGGTTTCTTGTCTCCATTTCTTCTGAATCCTAAGGTTGTTGCAAGTGCTTGTCCTACTGGAGTGGTTTATTTTGGTTGGATTCTATAGTTGATTTCTTCTCTACAGGTGAAGTTTTCTCTTGTTGAGGTAGAGCCCACTCCTTTTGAGGTGGAGTTGTTTGTTTCAGGTCTAGTGGAAAGTACTCTTCTCCTTTTCTTGCATATTTTGAGGTGGAGTTGGTATGAGCAGGAGTTGTGTTGCTTTGGTATTTTGAGCTCTTTCTTCTTCCTCTCCTATAGAGGGGGGCCTTGTCCTATGGAGGTGGAGTGTGGGATGGTTTTCTAGATATGATGGAGTTGCAAGAAGGTTGCTACTTTTTAGTTATCTATGTTTTTGGGTTTGAGGTCCCAGCCAAAACATGATGATGGCTCTCTTTTGGGTTCGTGGTCCTGAAAAAACTTGGTTAATGGTTTAAGGTCCCTTCAAAACCTTTGGGTTTATGGTCCTAGGTAAAACCTAATTGTATTTGGTTGTGGGCTTTAGGCTTCTGCTTGCTAATGGGCCGCGGTTGGGTTTGCTGATTATTTTTCTTGCAACATCTTTGCTTTGTATTGGGTTGTAGGTTCCATCAAAACCTTCTTTTCCCTATCAAAAATAGTGTGATTATGTATGAAAACCATTTTATATAACTTGAGAATGTTTGAAGATAGTTTTCTAGTGGATTTTTGTAAGAAGGTTTGATTTGGTGAAGATAGATAAAAGAGAAAGTTGGCTAAGTATCAAAATAGTGTTTTCAGTGTATAGGAAATCCGTTATTTTGGTCCACATTGGTCCGCTATGTACAATATTGCTCCATGGTTTTCACATAATTTTCTTGGATGTTAGAAGAGTCTAAATAAAAATTTTCACAGTGTTTTGGTCTCTAATGTTGAATTTATGAATGATAGCATATCGGGTCTGGTAGTGATAGAGGTTTCCAATTCAGTGTGTATGTATTCTCTTTCACTAAGTTAGTTTCACACAAATATGAGAGATATTGGGATAAGAATAAAATTTTGATTGTCATGATTGTCCATGATTGTATTCTCTTTCACTAAGTTAGTTTCACACACGAGAGAGGGGTCAATGAAAAAAAGGAAAGAGGAGAAATGTCTTCGTATTCATATGCTTGTAACAACAATTTCTTAGAGTAACAATATCTTGTTGAAAATGGAGGTAATTATATAGCTTAATACTTTGTAAAACTATTATACTGTAGATCTAAATAAGTGTTCTTTGTTACAATTTCTTTGTGGATGATTATCTATTTAATTCATTTTACCATTTGTAGAAGTAGACAAAATATTGTAGAAGAATAAGACTAGAAGAAAGAAGTTACACAACATATATTGTGGAGAAACCCTTTCGAGAAAAAACTCCACCAAGAATCAATGTATTATTTAATCTCAAAATAAGATTACAATAATTCCAATCCTTTCTTGAGATGCTTCTTTTGCCTTCAACAATTCTTCTTCACAACCTGCAATAAAATTTGATAAACTCTCTTCAACTTGATGCAATATATATAATGAGCCTTGTAAACTCCAAAAAGTTTACAAGTACAAAGCACAATACTTATCTCACAAAACCCATGTCTATTATTTTCAAGCAGAGTTCTACCATGAAGAAAAATGTCAAAACAAGTCCTTCATCCATTTGGACGCCCCAAATTGAAGCCATAACTCAACGTTGATTCCGAAGATATCTTGTAAGCTTATCCTCAAAGTTGGTGCCCAAGAATGATCCCACTTAACTCAACCTTATAAAATATCTTATCATGCAAAAGTGTTAACTCCAAGATGCCAACTTGGGTGCCCAAGGTGGGTCCAAGTCAATCTTTGTTAACTGAAACATATCTCTCCATCAATTCATGCAAACATGATGCATGATTGATTATCCCCACTTAACTAAACGTATCACCTGTTATCTGTCATGCAACTCAAGTCATTAGTCATACATTCCAAGTCAATTGAAGTCAAATAACATTCAACTGAAACTAACTACATGCAACTAAAGATAATTGAACCATAACTGAACTAAACTAAACTAAACAAATACTGAATTGAACTAAACTGAATTGAACTCCATGTATGTAAACGTTAATCCCTAACTTCTAGGATCTTTACATGCATTACTAAAGTCTTATATTTTTCTCCAAATAGTTAACTTAACTCAAGGTGAGTTCCACCTTCCATGTGGGTGCCCCATGTGCTCCTATTTTGTAGGAGCTCTTTATGGGCGTCTCCACATGTTCCTATCATTTAGAATTAATTACAAATGTCAATTTACATGTTCATTTCATTTGAATTTAATCTCTTTCTAATCCTAGTGTTGGGGAAAACTTTTCAAGGAGATACATGAAATAATGTTTAGGATTGCAATTAAATGGCATCCTATTCCCAATAGATATGAAAATAGAACATGAAGTATGATAACAAGAGACTTTTGTAATGAAAACATGATGTAATAATTTTTCTACAGATCTAAAATGCAAATTTTTTCCCAATTTGTAATGCCTAAACTAAATGGATGATTAGAGCTAATGCATAAAACATAAATTCCTAAAAATTGAAAGACTAAAATAGTAGTTTACGAGTGGATCTGGGAAGTGTAGAGGACCACAAAAATGCCTAGAAAAGTTGGTTTTGATGTTCCCTCAAGGAATCATTCTCCCAAGGTTGAATGGGTCCTTGTATAGGGTTTTTAAAAATAAAAAATGCAAATTCTGAGTTGTTTGTGTTATTTGTTCCAAGTTGCAAATTGTGGTTTCTATAGCAATTTTTTTCAATTTTAGGTGTCCTAATTCAAGTTTGACTAGTGACAAATAGAGAACAAAAATGACACTTTTTGAATGCCATTTTGACTAAATTGTCTAATATAAATGACTGAAAGTACACTAATATGCACTTGTACTATTCAAAATCAATGTGATATGTATGCAATTTTTTGGATTTTAAACAATGCAGAATGCAAATTTAAAACCATAAATGAGATGTAAACTAATATAATTTTGACAACACTAGATACAATGAAAAGTGATGCAATTCAATGGAAACAATGCCAATCCTAGATCTAGGGTTTTAATGAACTCGAAATCAGAAAGTTTATAGTGCACAAGAATGTCAGGTTCACCAAAATGAAACATAGAAAAATAGGTTTACCAATATGAAATGAAGGAAAATAGGGTTTAACCAAAATGGAGTGGGAAATGGTGTGTGTGGGCCTATCTTTCTATTAATTTCATTAGGAAATGAGATCCCATATGGTAGAATTGACTTTCAATCCTAGGTGAGTCAACCCTATTGGAGATCTTGTAAATTTCCTGATGATAGAGGACGAGGTAAGATCTACTTGAACAACACTTTGGGGAGATAAAAATAAAATACTCAATAGACTCAAATATGAAATGTAAGACTTGATTCATGTAGATACAATATAACACAATAAAAAACAACAAACTTTCGGTAGATTTGAGAAAGGTAAGACACTATGTACCTGTCACCAAAAGTTGTTGCTGAGTATCCAAAAATGACGAATGAGTCCTTGTACAGATTTTTTTCTCAATTTTTGAGAGATTTTGGAGATGGACCTAAGATGCCTTTTCCCATAGGATTCACTGTAAAAAAATCAAAAATAAATTTGGGATTTGAGTTTTCGTGGCCTTGACAACTTTGCAACTTTGACAACTTTGCACTTTTGAGATCTTCAATTTTAATCCTTCTTCACCTATGAACCTACACATACACAAAGAGGGATTTTTTTTGTTTTTGTTTTTGGTGAATAGAGGTTTTACTTGGTCAAACCCCATTTTCGTAATTAAACCTTGAAATGAAATAATAGTGAAAGGAGGAATGATGAATGAACACTAGCTTGTTGCAACTCACCAAACCCTTGAATGGAGGTCCTTAGAGGATTGAAGTCTAACACATCTCTCTAAGGTCTTGATCTTGTATGAAATGGTTTGATTGATGATGTTGATCTTGATGCTTGAATTGATGCTTGAGTTCTTGAAACCTACATCACAATGTTAGCTCCAAAATGTGCATAAATGAACAAAAAAATTGACACGATGCTTGAGATCTTGAATGCTATGGTAGATGACTAATAAATCTTCTCTTCAATTCTCTTGACAATAATATTTGTTCATATGAAAGTTTCCCTCTTGCTAGATGTTTTGAATTGATAAAATAACCTTATATTTATTGATGATTTTCTAATTTCCCAATAATTAAAATTCAAAAGCTAACAATTGCAACTTGAATTGGGATCATTAAAATACTGCCAAAAACATACTTTAAATTGGGTTCTGGAATCTAAAGGGGACCTATTCACCCTTGGGAGAATGGGTCCTAGGACCTAAATCTAGGACACACAATTTTCAATGCATTTAATTTGATGTTTACAATTGTTTAATACAGGTTTCCCTTTTGGAAACAGGATTAATTATGCTTTTAAATGCATAATTAGGTTAATTAGAGGCTTAATTAAGTCCAATTAATTAAGGGGATGCAAACATAGTGTGAAAATGTAAAGGTGTACATTTTTCGACACTACATTTAGCCCCCACTTTAGTGAGAGTATGAGCTTATGCTCAAACCCACACTAAAGTAGACAAATATACATCAAGAGGGGTCCAAGTGCACAAATTTTGATGGGATAGGATGACAAAGATCAAGGAGGTTGCACAAGCCCCTAGAATCCAAGATCCCATGTAAAACCAACATAAGAACAATGAGACACACATGAATGTATGATATGAATCAATAAGACAAGATACACAAACATACAATGTGAAAATTAATGCAAAGAAGAAAGAAAAATGATAGCAAGTTGCATTATGCCACGTCCATCAAATACACTCATAAGGATGAAAAATCATTTATGAACCACATGGCTCCATAGGAAAGCAATTTGTGTTATGCTCAGTGGACATGAAAAATATGTTCACAAGGGCTAGTGCAGTCTAGTATACACTAGGTGAGCCCCCAAGACAAGTGAGAAACACACTAGGTCAGTATGTACCCACAAAAAGGTGGTTGATGGGAAATGCATGCTAGGTCTATAGGCTCCCATACGCCAACCATACCAAAAGTTATACTCCCTTATAAATTTGATAAGGCACCACAACATGATCAATATGCTATGCTAATGATACAATAAATTTAACGTCTATGAACAAACTGAAGCAATAAATGTCAAAATGTTAATGCCAAAATGAAATAATACCATTGTCACACTTCCTAGGAGATGTATGATATCATCACTAAGAAGGGACATGGAAACAATGAATGGGGGACAATATGCCCCCCACTTAAAATGTCAACATACTTGCTATGTTGGTATTTTAAGTAGAAAGAGATGAAGAGAGGATCCTTGGAAAGAATGAAAACTTCCAAAAACTAGTTATCCTTGTCCCCCAATCATAGAGACAAAGACAACCACCAAGAATTATCATGTCTCTACCAAGATAAATATGGTTGCACCTAAAATTGTACCACCATGAATGGAAATGCGAAAGAAACATAAAGATACTAATGCCACATAGTGAGGATCCACATGATAGGATGGAAATCATTATCAATTAGAGGAATTAGGTGCATCAACACAAGGAAGAGCACCACAATCCTTAAGATGTTGAATTTTATTACTCAGAGCCTTACATTCATTAGTAGAGTGCCCATGTACTTGATGATAGGAAAAAAATGAGCTCTTTCCTCATAAGCTCTTGTACAACCCACGTATTACCTATGCATGAAAAAAAAAATTAAAAAAGGTAAGTTTTTTAATAATTTTTTGTATCTTTTTGTAGGGATTATTTTTTATTAAAAAAAAAAGGGACGCGGTTTTAAAGAAATTGTGCATGTTTAATTTTTTAGGATGAAGTTTTTAATGAAAGTACCTATAGGGTACCTACCTTGGTAGGCCCTATGGGACACTTTCCTCCCATCGATAGCTTTAAATCCAACTGACAATGACTTCTTTTTCCACCCAACAGCCATGCCTACCATTTGATGACTTTTCCATCATTGATAGTGGCTTCTATTTACTCTAGCATTCCCCTCCAAATTTTTCGATGGCCTCAAAAAATTTCTAGCAGTGTCTTTCTCAGTTGTTCAACACTTTTTTTCAACTATTTTTTTTCACCAATGCCATATTTTCTTGATATAATCTTAAGGAACACTCTAGCAGATTTTTATTTTCCAAGGACTAGATTTTTTTTGGTGTAGAGGAATATTCTATGAATATTTCACTAATCTCACCATGACATCATGATGACATCAATAATACGGATGAGGTTCAAGGCCCCTTCAAGCCCTCTTTGTACCCTAAAGGAGATATTTTTTATTTTGGCCATAACATGAGCGCACGATATCAAAATCGAGCGAATGAGATATCGTCAAAAAACCGGTTTTGTCAAATTTCTAGTGGTGTGAGTCTCATCACCATTTTTTGTTGTTGGTGTATTCTACAACCTGTTAAATTTAGATGTGTTGTTTTCAATCTCGAGCTCATAAATTTTGACCTCTTTCTTTGTTTTTCCTGATTCTAGTGGCATTGGGATGGTCTTTTAGATCTCTACATCCATCCATGCACTTTTTCCATATTTCTCTCCAAGTACATTTTATTTGAAATTTTTTGTGTTTCCATATTTTGGTGAACTATTTGGACATCTTAGCTCTTGGAAACTTCTTGTTTATGTGGGATGACTCATTTTTGGTTGTTCTAAATGTATTTCTAGTCTGCTATCATATTTGGGCATTATACAAATGGTTTTTATGTACTATATCTTTTTTAGATGCATTGAGATAAAGTGCCATTTTGGTGTATATTTTTTTGGGATTTTGCACATCTTGTTCTGCCTTTTATAATTGCACTATGATATAAATGTCATGGGGTGTTCTATAGGCCCTTTTTTTCCATCACACCTTTGTCAAGAGAGTGTCCCTTCCACAACAGTAGTGAATCCTGGTGATTCTTGTCTCATGCGTGTGTGCCTTAGTTTGCACACCCTTTATTTGCAGGTTATTTCTCCTACATGCACCTATTGGTTCCACACAGTTTCAGTGTACCTGTCTTGGCTCTCTCTTTTTAGCATTATGGAGGGGTTTCTATTGTTGGTGCTAATTTTTCCTTGGTTTCATTTTTGGAGTGATCTATGTATCTAGTTCTTGTTCCTATGTCCTAGGAAAACACATCGTACATTAGCGGCTAGTTACACATGCATTTTGGTGAGATGGAGCACTTACCATATAGAAATTATTTGGTTCCTATTTTTGGAGGCATCATTCCATTTTCATTTGATTAGAGACTATTGGTACCTATATTTTCAACTTGCATCTTGCATGTTGAGTAGTTTCGTTGGGGTCACTCATACCGATTCATGTGCCATTTGTATCTTTGAGTTCTAGATGTTTTCCTTTGTTTTCCATTTGATTCAACTAGTCTCATTGAGGACACTCATGCACATTATTCTCTCTCTCTTGATCAATGTTCTCCAGATTATTAGTACCTATATTTTTTGAATTACATCTTGGGTGAAGCCACAATAGTGGTTTACAATCGAAGTGAGGAAGGAAAACTCACAAAAAATGAATGCATGGAAAAAAAATTGATTTTAGGGGTTCGTACGAACATACTGGTTTGACCGAACTCATTAGGGTTTCGCTAGAACCTGGGTTGGGGTGAACCCTTTTAATTCTTCCCCACCAAAAATGCCAAAAAAAAACCTTGTAAAAGGGGGGTTCGAATGAAACAGGGTTGGCACTTCGGAGCTCTGGTTGATGATGAAAATGGAGGAATCTTCACAAACCCAACTAGAATCAGGTAGTCCTCGAAACAAGCTATCCAACGAATATAATCTTAATATGTTTTAGTTTTATTATGTTTTTTTTTTTTAGTTTTATTAAGGTCTATGTTTTGCACATGTGGAAAAATAACAGATTATCAAAACAAAAATTTGAAAAATATGAGTGCACTAGATATTGAAGTCCTTGATCCAACAAAAAAAATAAAATTGAATTTTGATATACACAAAAAAAGTTATGCATTATACGGTCATGCTATGTCTGAATTGTAATTGGTTTGACTTCAAAACTTGATTAAAGAAAAAATATTCAATAAAAAACTGTCTAACCAAGTGGAAACACTCGATATCGAAGTTACGAATCTAAATTCGAAATAATTATAATTTTATCCTTCATGGAAAAAAAGTTATGCATTATACGGTCTGTCACTTTTTAAACATGTTGTTTTTTGAAAAAAACCATTTTTCATGGGAGATGGAAAAAGAAGTGTAAAATAATTCCAAAAAATTTGAAAAAAACATTTCTAGAATCTACAGAAAAAATGTGACGAGACTCTATTTGTCATTATCTTCAAATTCTTCACGGTTTAGCCGCTATAGCTTCCCGAATGTGAAGATTAGTTAAAAATAATAATTTCAGTGTCCAGTTTGGCCAAAATTTGTAAACCACTATTGTGGGATCACCCTCATTGCATGTTGAGTAGTGTCATTGGGGTCACTCATGCAGATTCATTTACCATCTATATCTTCAAATTCTTGATGTTTTCCTTTTTCCATCTAATTCAAGTAGTGTCATTAGGGGAACTCATGTATGTTATTGTATTCTTGATCCTAAAATTTGTACCTTTGATTTCTAACAAACTGTCATGAGGTCATATCACTTTAGTTGAAAATGTGTCAATTATATCGATTGGTAGTGTTCGAAGGTTGTATGCAATAGGGAACATCTTGGCTATCTCTCTTAGATTTTTTGAATTCTTGAAACAGTTCTAAACAAAATTTATACTAGAAAGCATTCAAACTAGAAAGCATAAATTTTTTAAAACTAGAAAGCATGAGATTTTTAAGCTAGAAAGCATATAAATTACCTAATAAGTAACACTTGAAATTAATCTGTGAAATTTTATATGAAAACCACTAACGGCTAACAACTAATTGTTGACATAAAGTAAACTTAACAACTTGTAACTAACAACAAGAGTGGGTGCTCCAAAATTTCAAATAAACAAAACTTGAAGATTGTAAACTTGAAACTACAACCTGCAAGAACAATTGATAGAGCTTGACACAAATAACATTCATCCAAATTTATCATGTACAAAATAAAGGTAATAGTATTGAAAATGAAAATACTTATCTATCTACTCTATGAGATCCCTCGAGTGGCTAGCTCTCGGGCGTTCCTATGCTTAACTCAAATCACATGTACTTTCACATCTTCAAAATGAATCCATCCATGATATTTCCATTACTCAGAATGATTGACTCAAAATAGGATTGGCAATATTTATTTATTCATGTAACACAGAGACATAAATGAACATTGTTCATTATAACATCATAATAGTATCACCGCATCATTGTTTTTGGTGGTAACTGTAGACACCTAAATTTGGACACTTAATTTATCCAAATTTATCCCCTTTCGTCTAAGCATCCCCTTTATTTGCATTAATTAAGTAATATCACTATTATTTAATTAATATCCTTAATTCTGCTAAACCCCTAAGGTATCTAGTTAAATAATTAAATACCTTCCCCCCCTTTCATCAAATGAATTAAATAAATATCACATTTATTTAATTCCTCATATACTACATCCTCCATCATTTTTATCTAATCTTAATTATTCTTCTAATCTCATCATTAGGGATGTGCACATGCCTAATTCTTGATAAGGATGTGTCACATCCTCCAACTTTTGCAAGTTGGCCTCTAACCTTTCTTAGCCACCTAACCCTCCTCTAATCCTTCATTAACTAGCCTAATCAACCTCTCAAAGAATTTTTAATTCATTTTATCCTTCCAAAGAATATTAAATTCCTTTTACTCTTCCCTATGTGAATTTTTAATTCACATTTAATCCCCCAATGCACCCCTTTGAGGAATTTTTAATTCCCCACATGTCCTCTCACCCACATGGGGATAAGGACCTCATAAAGCACTCCACTCCCCTTGTGAATCTTTAATTCACATTTAATTCCCCACTCAACAATTTTTAATTCACATTTAATCCCCCAATGCACCCCTTGAAATTTAAAATTCCTTCTGTCATCCCCATGAGAATATTTGAGGAATTTTTAATTCCCTACATGTCCTCTCACCCACATGGGGATAAGGAGGAATCCCAAGGTATTATCCTTCCACCTCATATACACATCACCCTTTTAGGCCAATTCACATGCCACATGTCAAGATGTGAGGGGTTGTGAGTTCTCAACTCACCTTAGCCCTACATCTTTATCTTGGTGGCTCAATCTTGACCATCCATTTCCCTAGAGAAT
This sequence comes from Sequoia sempervirens, assembly GCA_007258455.2. Taxonomy (NCBI): domain Eukaryota; kingdom Viridiplantae; phylum Streptophyta; class Pinopsida; order Cupressales; family Cupressaceae; genus Sequoia; species Sequoia sempervirens. The sequence goes on from VDFB02193867.1 coordinate 183,228,404, forward strand.
TCCAAATTCTCTATAACTACCCCCTCTTTTCTCTCATTTGAGGGGGAGATCATGCATTGTAGCCAAACTCTTGCAAAAAAAATTTAGAATCCATATTTAGCCATTTTCATGCTTGCACCCACTTACATCCATCTTCATATCATCATTTAGCATTTAGCTTGCATCTCTTTCCATTCAAGGAGCATACACATCAAAGATCGAAGGGCCAACCAAAGGATCAATTCGACGCAAGGTAAAAACTTCCATTTTATTGCCTTTATTTTGCATTGAATCCAACTAGGCTAATCTTGAGGTGTAGGTTGTTTTTAGTGTTATTTTGTAACTTCTTGTTTGTTGCTCATATTCTAGCACCCAATTTTGACCTATCACAGTAACATATATATACTAAACTGCTAACAAAATCCTAAATTTCAGATGGTGGAAGATCACCATTGCAAAAGTCTTGTAACAAAATTTCAACCAACCAATGGATTGATGTCCATAACATAAAACATATAAAAGGCTCAAAATAGAGCCATAAAGTTTTTGAACAAAAAATTAACAAAAAGCATTAAAAGGACTTGTTCCACTATGCACGCCTGAATTTCTAGCGCCTAGACTTTTGACACTCTATCTTCAATTGTTTGAAGTCCACTTAAAGTCCACTCATTCGTGCATAATTTCATGTACAATGAATTAAAGCTATACCATTATATCAGCGTCAGTTAGCTAATTTCAATGGATTTAGGAAATAAAGATTTTTACATCATTTTACAAAAATTAAGCAATTATTAATCCTAAAAATAAATAATTGGCAGGGCTAAAGTGATCAGTAAGAACACAAAGGGTTTTTAGCTTATTATAATTATGAGGAACTTTATACCTCATCAAGTTCCAATGTGTGCCTTGGTTTTCCATCTGATTTGAGTAGTGTGGTCGGGGGAACTCATGTAGATTCTTGTTATCTTGATCATGATCATCATTTATTTCAGAGGAGGTTCTTCATTTCAGCACTATATCAGTCATCTTTCAACAATTTTCTACAACTTCTTTGTGCTTCAATGATGTTCTACAAGTTCCTCTTTTTTGGGACATTGTTTTGGTTGGAGGCTTCTTAGTCCTTCACCTTGATTTGGAGGCTTTTTCATTCCTTCATTAACCTTTGTCTCTTTTGGAGAGGAATTTTCCCATGAGGTTTTCTCCTTTTCTCCAACTATGAGAGATCTTTTGTTTGTACATGGTTACCTCACCAAGCCTTGTTTGTCAGGACCCATCATGTATTCTCTTTTTAGGGTTTTTAGCTACTCACTAAGTTCATCTTAAAGGGTTTGTTAGAGTAACCATGCATTAGCTAATAATTAATTAATATTTAATTGATTATTAGTCTAATTTATGTCATACCCCCAAATTTTGAAATGTGAATAAATTAATAAATGACAATATAAGTATCAAAATAATAAAAATAAAGATTAACAATTTAATATTATTATAATTATAGTTATTAATAATAGAACTAATATATTTATATAAAATATATAAACCAATAACATACGATTAGTGAAGAAAGGAGTTTAAGGAAATAATAACCTTACACCAACTTCCATTATGAAAGACAAATCACAATAAACCTTGATTGTTGTCCAACCACAATTGATACACAAAATATTCATATATTTATATGAAGGCACCCAAGTTAATGTGAAGTCACATATATTTAAAGGCATTCATCATAATCAAAAGGAGGTGCAAGTAGTTTATGAGTAGTGAAGATATGAAGAGGTGCAGTGATTTTAAAAGGCAACGGATAAAATGTTTGAGCAGCAATTACCTTATGCAATAAGCAACAATTAATAAAGAAAAGTCATTATATAAAGGACATTGATTAAAAATAGAAAATCATGGGTTTAAGGCAACAATTAATATTATAGGGCAACAATTAACAAAAGGACATGGGTTGTGACTATTCTAAAGTTTGTCTCTTTTCTTGAAGAGGCACAAGGAAGATATAAATGAATAGGGAATGGGGGATAAGGAAAAATATATTGGTAATCAAGAAATGAAATGAATAAATTTGATATGGAGAGATCAACAAAATGTAATTAAATCTGCATTTAGAATAGCAACAGATATAATTAGAAGATAGAATACACACACACACACACATAATGATGCTTGTAACAATTATTGAGCCTTATAAGTAACTATGATTCTTTGATATAAATGTGGATAATAGATTCTGATTTGTTCGATTTACACTAAGCAATCATATGGAGGGGGAGAGGAAATGCAAGGAAGGGGATCGAATGTGAGATCACTATCTAAGTAGACCACCACATGTTGGATGTCAAATATGCCTGCCACTTGTGGCCAAGAGGGTGAGTGTTTGCTCTTGGGCTTGGAGAGAAGGATTTTTGGGCACTCTATTGTGATTTCCTTTCCAACCTCTACAATGGTTGATAGTTTTAATTCATATTGCATTATCAATTTGATCATAAATTATTAAGGCCTCTAGGTTAAATGTCCAAGATATTGAGAGGGGGGGTGAATCAGTATCTTCTTAGATTCTCTGATCAAATACCATCCAATTATTCCAATGCATACAATAGCAAGGATAAGTAAAAGCATTAACAAAACATGAAATCACATAACACATGAACACCAGGATTTTTATGTGGAAAACCCAAAATGGGAAAAACCACAGTGAGTGTTAGCTCACAATACAATATAACCGGTTATAAGATATTACAAAAGGATGGCTCACTGCCTACAAAATTACAATGACAAAAATGGCTTATAGCCATAAAATGAATTGATAAAGTACACCTAATGAGTGCATATTCAATTCCAATGAAGCTCAGTAAACTGACTTGACACACTTCATCATATTCACTCTTCTTCACATTCACATTCACAATACCACCATTACCTTTATGTTTTAATCTTCAAAAATTGTTTGATATATATATCTAATCTCTCTACAAGCATCAATTAGGTCGACCTATTTAGATGCACTTCTCATTCACCAAAAATACCAAATGTCAGCTTCAAGATTTCACAAAATATTCTCAAAAAGCAATTCACACATCCAACATGCTACATCAAGTCAGCATGGACCTAAAATAAGTCGCACATTTATCTGCATAACAAAAAAAATTAATTCACCATTACACAATACATCCATTAGGTTGACCAGCCTTTGACCGAGTTTTGACCCAGCAGAATGCCCGCAGAGGAATGGGAGGCCACGTGTCGCACCAGGAGGGTGCCACGTGGTGACATCTAACTGGCCACTGATTCTGATGTGTTCGCTGACTCGGACGATGACTATGTGCTGACGTGTCCTTGTCACCGTCCAATCACCATGCCAACTCACTGCCACGTGTCAGAAGGCCATTCGATGAACTCGTCCATGTCACCTGCTGACTATGCATCTGCCACATCATCTATCGTACTCGGCCTGCCACGTGTCAATAGTTGATTGGTTAGTTCCGCTGACGTCATTTGATGAATGTACCACCACGTCACTTGTACGACTGCCATGTGTCATGACCACATTGGTCCATGTCATCATCTGTACGATGACCCATCTGCCAAGTCAACAAGATGATGTCATGCTGACGTCAGCAACCGTACCTCATGGTACCTTGGTCAACTATGAACTTTGACTGGCTGTAATTCTCGCATACGAGCTCCGATTTTGACAAAACGAATGCTGTTGGAATCGTGATGATGAGACCTTCGCGATGACGCCAACTTTGACCAATTTGGTGATGATAAATTTTCCACCTTTTTCCTCGTCCCTGATAGCTAAGTTGACCAGCCTTCGACCTAGTTTTGACCCAGCAGACTTCCCGCGGAGGAATGGGAGGCCACGTGTCACACCAGGAGGGTGCCACGTGGTGACATCTAACTGGCCACTGATTCTGATGTGTTCGCTGACTCGGACGATGACTGTGTGCTGACGTGTCCTTGTCACCGTCCAATCACCATGCCAACTCACTACCACGTGTCAGAAGGCCATTCAATGAACTCGTCCATGTCACCTGGTGACTATGCATCTGCCACATCATCTGTCGTACTCGGCCTGCCACATGTCAATAGTTGATTGGTTAGTTCCGCTGACGTCATTTGATGAATATACCACCACATCACTTGTACGGCTGCCATGTGTCACGACCACATTGGTCCACGTCATCATCCGTACGATGACCCATTTGCCAAGTCAACAAGATGATGTCATGTTGACATCAGCAACCATACCTCATGGTACCTTGGTCAACTATGAACTTTGACTGGCTGTAATTCTCGCGTACGAGCTCCGATTTCGACGAAACGAATTTCATTGGAATCGTGATGATGAGACCTTCGTGATGATGCCAACTTTGACCAATTTGGTGATGATGAATTTTCCACCTTTTTCCTCGTCTCTGATAGCTAAGTTAACCAGCCTTTGACTAAGTTTTGATCGGCAATATCTTGCACAAACAGACTCCTTTTTCGCCCGTTCAAGTTGCGCTGGATTCAGAATTCTATGCTCTACGAAATGACACTGCTTCCGAGAGAAATTGGAACACTTCAATTTCAGGTCCAAAAGATCCACCTGGATCATTACCATATAAAATTACTTCATGAAATGGGTAGAAACAATACCTCTTTGATCCATGAATTTTGATGTAATATGTTGTTTCATCTTCCAGAACATTATTGCTCAATTTGGTCTTCCTTTAACTTTAGTTTCAAAAAATGCCTAGGACACTATTTAAGAAAAATGTTAGTAAAGAAATTTTTGAAAACATTTCACATTCAACATCATTTTTCAACACCTTATTACCCATAATCTAATGATTAAGGAGAAGCAACAAACAAAACGCTTGAACAAATATTACAAAAAACAAAAGTAAACATAACAAGGATTGGCACACACAATTATCTTATGCATTATGGGCTTATAACACAAGTATTGGAACATCCATAGGAAATACACCTTATAACCCAATTTATGGTGTTGATGCAATAATGCCCTTGGTTAGAAATTCCTTCATTGCAAATTTCTCTTAGGGGCCTTATTGACAATAACGCCTATAAAGAGAAATTATTACAACAACTTGAAATGTTCAATGAACAACGTATAAATTCTCTTAATCATCTCAAAACTTATTCCAAAAGAATATAACATAGTTACAATAATATTGTCATTCCTCACTCATTTAAGGGGATTTGGTGTTATATAAAAATCAACATAATGTTAATGTCACTCTAGGTGAAAAAGAAAAGTTTAGTCCAAAATGGTTAGGCCCTTACATAATTGACAAAAGTTATGGGTTTGGAGCATATACATTAATGGAAATAGATGGTACACCTCTCAAAGAACCTATCAATGTTGCGCATTTACACATATATTGCACTTAACATTATTTTTCAATAGTATTGTATGTTAAAGCATGTTGTTAGATTAAGTAGATAGTTTTCTATTTTATCTCGCATTGCTTTATTCTTGACAAACATTTATGGCCTGTCTTGAATTATGTAGAGTAATTTTTATTTACTTGAATTATTACTTTCTTTTACATGTTATTCAATCATTTGTGTTGTGTTAAGTTAGATCATTACATGCATTTAATTTCCAAAATTAGATCATAAGGAATTTAATTTATCACAATTATATTTAATCATCATGTAGTATCTAAGTAAAAATAAGTGTTTAAGTTAGATTGCATAAAATTAGATCACGAAGACATTTAGTAAATAATCTTACCATATTGTTTAATAGATCACATTGACATCTAATAAAAAACAAGAACTCATAAAAATATAACATGCTCATATATAACAAAGATCATAAAGATTATATACATTATCACCATGGTAACAAAATATGGTGTGATATAACATAGTACATCTAATGAGGCCTGTGGCTACTAGACTCCTTGGGGCCTGGTGTTGGTCCCAAAGACAATCTTGTCAATACATATCCTTTATCTTTATAAGATGAAGCTCTAAAACTAATATAAAAATTATAACATCTAAGTTTATTGTGGAACACTAGAATTGATAAGATATTTAACATGTAAAAACTAAAATAAATTTTTTGTTGTTCCAGTTTTGGCTACTATTGGATATTTTGTAAAATCGTTGTTATATACTAGTTTATTAGCTTTAGTTTGTAATTTCAAGATAGTTAATATTTGTTGGTTAGATCTCATTATGTTATATATTTTGTTGTAGTCTTAAACTACATTTTACTCTCTATTTATTGCAGAACTTGCATTAAAAAGTGGTTGCTACAGATAGGAACCTCAATCACATAGAGTGAATTTAAGAGAGTTTATACGTCACAATAGCACAACAGGAAATTAGTGCCAACTTTGGCATCAGATTTTAGTGTATTTTAAGTACATGAGCCAGACAATTTGGTTGGCATCAAACTCGATGTAAACAGGCATGGTCAGTTTAGTGTCCTTTTTTACGACAACTCTCATGCTATTTTTAGCACCAAAATTAGCACCAGTTTTAGCACCGAAAAATCATGGTGCCTCCATTAGCGCCTAAAATCATGCCGAGAAGTAACAATGGAAATGGTGCCAAAATTAGCGCCCAATTTCACTTCCATTTTTGCTTCCAGTTTTGCGTCCAAGTTTGCTTCCAATTTTGCTTCTGGTTTTGCCTTCAAGTTTGCTTCCAGTTTTGCTTCTAGTTTTTCTTATGGTTTTGCTTCCACATTTTCTTCTAGTTTTGCTTCTAGTTTTGCTTTCGGTTTTGCTTCCAAGTTTGCTTCTGGTTTTGTTTCCAGTTTTGCTTCCAATTTTGCTTCCAAGTTTGCTTCTAGTTTTGCTTCCAGGTTTGCTTCTAGTTTTGCTTCTGGTTTTGCTTCCGGTTTTGCTTCCAGGTTTGCTTCTAGTTTTGCTTCTAATTTTGCTTCTAGTTTTGCTTCTAGTTTTGCTTCTGGTTTTGCTTCTAGTTTTGCTTCCAGATTTACTTATAGTTTTCTTCTAGTTTTTCTTCCAGATTTGCGTTCAGTTTTGCTTCTAATTTTGCTTCCAAAATTGCTTCTATTTTGCTTCTAGTTTGGCTTCTATTGTTGCTTCTAAAAATGCTTCTTGTTTTGCTTCTATTTATTAATTTAATATGTTTTATTTCAATTTAATTATTTAAATATATCATGCCTCTTAAATAACCCATATGATTATAGAGTAAGTAATTTAATTATTTAACTCATATGATTAAATAACAATATAATTATTGTAACATGATCATCATCTACAATTAAAACAAGTGAATCAAATATCTATAATTTAATTGAATTTGACAACATCCATCCTGAGCGGTAAATTAAAATCATCATACTTAATAAATATCCATCCAAAAATCATCGACCACTTTTAATATATATAAATTGAAAATTCAATACTTAATAAACAAGTGAAAGTCAAATATTCTAGTACATCAAAAACATGTCAAAATGATACATGTCCAATAGTCGACATAAGTGAAAATGATACAAGTACAAATGATATAAATAAAATTGATAAATTATGTAACTCAAATTGATACAAGTCAAGATGATACATGTTCAAATGATATAGTGAAAATGATACATGTCAATATGATACAACTCAAAAATATAGTACAATAGGCCATGAAAATGAGACACATGATAGTAATCATGAAAGAGTCATCATAATGATATATCAACAATGATCCATGATGTAGTCTATATGATCATGAATGTTACTGATTACTATCACCAACTGTCTCATCATCATCATCACCATCTTGATCATCATCGTCGTTGTCTTCATCATCGTCATCATCATTGTCATCGCCCTCAGTGTCTTCCGTATCATCCTCTACCATGTGATTTGTACCAAAAAAACCAATATTTTATGGATCTATATCATGTTGAGGATCATCTTGATCTTCTGGAAGACACGTGTTGTGCAAAAAAGAAACATTTAAAATGAAAAGTTATTATTTATTTCATGCAATAATTTATTTTTATTTTATATATCTAATATTACAACATATGAGATGAAACCATAATCATATTACATCATATCCAAGTGCACATACCATAATAAAAATTCAAAATGGTTACAACCAATACTCGTGAGTTAAGACAAACTTCAGCTTTCAAAAACAAAGCCAATCAGGCTGGCAGACTTGTAGATCAAGCCAACATTGGTGGAAGAGGAAGAAAGATGACTAGAACTCTGGAGGCCCACCATAATGGATTTTAGTATTCAACCATGAGAGCAGAAGAGAGAGCTAATATCATGTATCAAAACATTAAGCATGCATTCTTCTAGCCAATGGAGAAGGAGATGATTACTTTGCTTCATTTTAATTTTCATAACCATATCACGGTGTTGGAACCAAGAAGACCAAGGATGTTTAGTTTTATGTGGAGGCAATGGATGTGGTCCAAACTTTAGGAGGGGAAAGAAGGTCAATGTATGATCCTGATGAAATTGAGGAAGAACAACAAGAGAGGGATAGGAAAAATAAAATCAATACAGAGTTTCAAGGATTTGTCAAGTGAGTAAGAGAGCTACGGGAGAAACCTCATCTAAAATATTTTGAACTAGAGTTTGATATACCATTTAGAGAGCTTGGTTTCTATGGAGTTCCTTTTAAAGCCTCTGCTTTTATTATTCCTATGGTAAACTGTTTGGGTAGAGTTGGTGGAATTACCTTTCTTAGTAATCACTATTAGTGAGATTGAGATTGGTAACCTTGAGAGAGTAGGACTTGGGAAAAAGGAATTTGATATGGCTATTGTTTTCAAAGACTTCAAGTGGGATGTACTCCACATTGACATCATTCCTCAATATTCACTTGATGGAATTAAGGAATGGTTGAACTCCATGGATATAAAGTATTATGAAAGCCGAATGAACTTGAACTGGTGGCCAATTTTGAAGAGTATTACTGATGATCTAGATAGATTTATTGAAGATGGTGGTTGGGAATTTTTGAATATGGAAGCAAGTGATTTTGATTCTAATAATTTAGAAGATTCAAATCAAGGATATGAACCCTTTGATGTAGAAGAGGAATCAGAATCAGATTTCATGTAGCCACCATCAAGAGTGTTACAAGCCAAAAAGATGGAGGGAATTCTTATATAAGGATAATTTTCAATGTTGCAAGTACTGGCTTTAGTGCCAACTACAATGGAAACATTGAAATTCCCTCGTAGTATATATGTTAAGGAAATTTCCTTTAGATGCAAGGATTCAAAGCACATAAACCATGTGGTACAAATGATTAAATCCCAAAGACAATATGTAGCAATGAAAGAGTCTGAAAAGGCAGAGAGAGCTACACTGGTGACTCAGGAGAAACTTTAGCTTTCAAAAACAAATCCAATTAGGTTGGAAAATGTGTGGATTAGGCCAGCATTTGGTGGAAGACGATGAAAGATGGCTAGAACTTTGGAGGCCCACCATAATGGATTTCGGTATTCAACCATGAGAGCATAAGAGAGAGTTGGTATCATGTCTTAAAACATTAAGCATGCATTCTTCCAGCTAGTGGAGAAGCAGATGATTACTTTGCTTAATTTTCATTTGAATAACCATATCATGGCATGGGAACCAAGAAGGCCAAGGATGTCTAGTTTTATGTGGAGGTAATGGATGTGGTCCAAAATTTAGGAGGGGAGATCCTGATGTCTACCAAGAGGCATAAAGTTAGATGAATTAAGTTCATCTACATGTCTGCCAAAGTTTACTTCCAATTTTTATGACTGTTTTTCTTGATTGTCAGAGTTTACTTACAAATTTAAAATTTCTTTATGGTCATTTTGATGAGGATATATTCAGCCAATCTGTAAGAACCTTTTGTTTGTATCACAAGCATTTGTGCATTGCAAGAATTTTTATTATCTATGGTGTACAACTATGTCATCTCACTTATTGAATCTTTTATTTCAATGTTTTCTATGGCCTTCTCTGTTTGAGGTAGCACCTGAAAATCCTACCTCCTTTCCTTAGCTAAGAAGTGGATTTGAATTTGGAAATACTACACTTTAAAACTAGCTCTGGTTTAAGGAGAGCTATTCTAGCTTTGTTGTTGAAAACCTCAATCTTCAACAAGGACTTAGATGCATGGATTGAAATGCAAGATTTCAAACTTAGATTTGAATTTGCATAATTTGATTGATTATGGATTTCACAAACAGTTGTCTTTACATGACTATTTTGGATTGTCAATATGTGTAATAGTGAGTACATCCTTATCAAGTTTGGCTACCCTTATTCAGAATGCCTTGGCCTTTGGACTCGATACAAATTTGTGCATTGTTATTCCATATTTGTAACATGTAGGACATTTAAGGGGTTCAACATATAGAAATTAAGTACTATCATCCAAGGAAAACTTATAGATGGTGTATCAAGAACAACAGAAAATGATTTTATCAAGGTTAATGCTTTCTTCCCCCACGTTGTTGATATTTTCCCCAAAACATGTTTTTTTTATTATTTCAATGCATCTCAAAATTCAATGTATTGATTAACATTTGTTATGCATTTTAGTTGTTTATGCAAATTATGCATATATGTTAACTCGATCAGTGTTGTTACTTCGATAGTTTGACTTCTATGAAAACCAACCATTATGCATTTCGTCTACATCCTTCTACTATTTATTCATGCACATAAATGGTCATCTTGTAATCATAAGTTTTGAGCTCTATTTACTCATCCTACGCATCAATAAACAACTCAACACAAGAGATGCAAATTGACATATTAACACAACAATATCCAACTAAGTTATTGAAACTCAACTATTGATACCTCGTTCTCCATCCAAAGTACAAAATCATTCCACTTTTTGTTTTGTAACATATTCTTTTCAAATTTCTTTGGATGGCGGCCATATTTCTCCTCTTGTCAAAACATGGCATGGACTACTCAAACTAATTAATATGCAATCATTTACTTTTTCCAAGGAAATAAAAAAAATATTTCATTTAACATACTAAATATACTTACAAATGTACATATCAAGGCATGTAAACCTTTTTTGGCCACTACGATGCGTGGCATGAAGTTTCTCAAGCCTAGCCTTGGAGGCCTTGTCTTGAAACATATACTAATTGAATTTAACTATGCACAAATAAAATATAAATATTGCTTAATAAATTTGATATAATCTTATGAGAAAATTCAAATACTTGTGTACTCTCCTCACTGAACTTCCTCTGTGCATTAGACTTCTCATATGCTTTTACAAGCTCTTTCCATACTTTCACACTTACATCAATTGGCCTTCTTTTCTTCCTTAGCTCAGGAGGGATTTTTTTTATCTTCTTTGTTTGGTTGCACCGAAATCTCTTATAGTTTTGAGACATTTGTAGCTTTATCTTCTTTATAGACCAACTTGTGCCAAATTTAGTCTCCATGTCATGGATAACTAGTTTTTTCAGTTGCATGGGTATCTGTGAGAATGAAAAATGTGGATGGTCTTTGAACCATTGAAGGCATGATTCCTTCAACCTATTCATAATTTTTTTCCCAGCATCTATCATTCAGACTTCCCCTGAAACCACCTCGTAATCTATCTTCGTGTTATAGCTGCCAATGCAAGATTGATAACATGGTGTGGTGGAAGAATTTTGTGTCCCAGGAGTGGCTGGGATATCGAAAGTATCTGCTCCCTGTTCCACATTCTTAGAGTTTACTATCACTGATTTCCTCCTGGATATTTTGTTCAATCTAGGACTGGTTGGGGAATCAATTGATTCCCTTTGACATAATTGATTTTTTTGCAATGTTTGAGGGGTGTTACCAGATTGTTTTTCTATGTATATGGAAAGCATTGTCCAGTCCACATGAACCAATTTGTTCACTACCTCTATCCCCAATATGGAAGCCAATTCCTCTTTATCTTTGTCAATCTTATGTTCCTATATATATATATTTAAATTATATTTCTTCTTTTAAATTTTGAAATAAAAAACTAAAAACTACAATTCCTCTTTATCTTTGTTAGTCTCATGTCCCTATATATATATATATATAAATTATATTTCTTCTTTTAAATTTTGAAATAAAAAACTAAAAAGTAAAATTCAAAGAAATAATAGAAACATTTACAAATCTATAAATTGACAATGAATCACCTCATTGTGGCTAGAGTTTGTTGACAATGCTCGCTTCCTTTTATTGCTTGACATTTTGAGGTGAGCTACGGAAAATTACTTTTGTCCAGTCTATGGAGGCAAATGAAGTACACACTGTTAGGTATGAAAGTTTTGGTCCAATTTGTAGTATGAAAGTTTTGTTTTGTGGGAAAATATGTTTGTTGGGTTTTCTTAGTATTGATAAGCTAGGGAAAATATGTTCATTGGCTTTGCTTAGTGTTGATAACCTTATCATGAAAAATCTTTCATAATGCAATCTTGCACAAATTTTTCATGGCATCGGTGACTATGGCACGACTGGGAAAAACCAATCGGTTTCTGCATTTATTTTCAACAGTTGCTCAATAGTGATATGTTCGTTGGGTTTGCTTAGTGTTGATAACTTAGGGAAAATATGTTCACTGGGTTTGCTTAGTGTTGATAACCTTATCATGAAAACTCTTTCATAATGCAATATTGCATGAATTTTTAATGGAATTGGTGACTATGGTGTGACTGGGCAAAACTAAGCGGTTTCTACATTTATTTTCAGTAGTTGCTCAGCAATGACCGACCCAATTCCCAAATTTTCCAAATAGTTCACTATTTCCTTGATACCCAAGTTAGGGAAAGAATACAAAGGCATCCTAGCTTTGTGCTACAATATTTTGATCCAAAGCTCAAATGGATAGGGTAAATTTTTTTGTTGGTTTCTCAAAGGTTTTACAATTTATAATGATGGGACAATTCAAAGGTCACGAACTAGTAAACAATCACGAATTCAAATGCAGTACAAAGAGCAGTAAACAATCACAAAATGAACGAAGAAAAAAAATTGTAACCTTACCTATGGTGTCACAAACTAAATTGAATTTCTCATCATTTGCTAGTAGTGCCCTGCTCTCTTCCTTTGTGCAACATTTTTCCCTTTTTTTTTCGTTTGATTTCTTCCTTCATGCGGGAATTTTTTAAATTTTTTATTTTGATTCAATAGTCAGCACTTTAGTCGACATTAGTTAACGCCAAATTTAGCACTAACTTTTGGCCGTTAATGTAATCTATTTGGGTTACCTAAGGCAACACCAAGTGCACCTATCATTGTTGTATAGTGACTATTTTCATTGTTGTGTATCAATGTTACCTAATTTTTAGCTTTCAGCTGAAATCAGGTAACTTAGTGTTTAATTCTTTTCTTGTTTTTCAAATGTTTAAAGATAAACCATAAAACTGCTAATTTCAATATGCATGAAGGAATGATTATCAAAACAAAGTAGATTACATTTTGTCATTTCAATGTTGCATTACATCAAATGTGAAAGAGAATCATAGATATACAAATGTAGTCTTTTATTGATAATGTTGAAATATACATGTCCCTCACAAGACAAGGGACTCTCTTATTCAATAAACATATGAAACAATTCATACATGAATAATTAGAGAAAGGAAATGTGCATATACGAATTGAACTAGCCATTGCTTGAGAATGACTCGTTGTAGGTTGCCTGACTACTCTACTGCTGCCCTGAGCCACTTGTGTCCCTCCCAACTCCATAGTGCTCCTCACCCTACATCTGAAGAAAACATGATGTTAGAGCGAAGCTCTAAGCAGTGAAAGATTCAATCCTTACATACACACCTACCTATGCATGTATAAACTAATCCATAAGTACATTAAACAAGCATGTAAACCTTGGATGTTTTAGAAAAAAATGAAGTCATCAAAAACATCCAACATATGCATTTATTCTCCAACTTTTTGCTTCATGTGCAAATTTAGGACAAGTCTGGTTACTGTTCTGATTTGGATCAAATACATGTGGGGTAAATGTGCCTCCCACAAGGGTAGAGCTCAACATACTTTAAAAGAAAAGGAAATTGAGCAACTTGATCAAATATTTATCTATTATCAATGCATTAAATCAATATGGAATCACACCAGTTGATCAAATTTCATTATCAAATTCAAAAAATGTAACATATTGTGCTGATATGTCTTTCAATCTTTGTAAGTGGACCCTTGATCCATTTTATAAAAATAAGTGATTTTGGAGATGCATCAAGTGTCTTCATAGATGCATCAAGTTCAATTATGCATCTTCTAAACAATAAGGAATCATTTCAAGTTGTTGTCAAGCCCCTCTCACCTTAACCCTATTGGGAAGTCACACATCACATAGGAAAGTGAGCTATTAGGTCACCCACATATGTGACAAGTGGTTGTCCAATAAAGTTAGAATGAGGAGAATGTGTATTTATTACACATAACAAAGAAAAGAATGATAGTTGAATCAAGGACATCAAAGATTCTGATGGTACAAGTGCATATGAAAAACAATCAACAATGCATGTTGATCTCATGAAGCAGGACAACAACAATGAAGATATGATAAGAAAGCAACATTCAATGAAGTTATGTGATAGTGAAGTGACACAAGATATGCAATGGGAAGCATCCATCAATCCATGAATTATAAATGTTCCATCAAAAGTTCAAAAGAATCACACAAGGTGCAGTGATAAAGAGTACAATCATAAGAGATGCACTCAAGACAATCACCATCACTTAGAAACTCTAGATGCTTCTCAATCAAAAGATGAAGAAAAGATGTATTCTACTGAAAAGCAGTCAAAGGAAATATGTGTTAAATCAAGAAAGGCAGTTATACCCAGTAGTCATTCAGATTGTGAACAAAAGAAAAATGAGGGAATGCTCCTAATGTGGGTGAAGTCCTTGAAAAGACACTTTAGAATAAAAAGTATCTTAGCGGTGAAAAGTTGGAGCAGAATTTTATACAACCTTTTAGAGGAAATCTATGAAATAAGTTTGCAAATACATGAATATTCTCGAAGATATCATGGATTTTTTCCAGAAAATAAAAGGTATTTCCATTAACCGCAATGCATTACTACCATGATGAAGAGAAACATGCACAAAACCTGCTTTTAATCTTAACACATCAATCAATTGAAAGAACAATATTTAGAGGACAAAGCAGATTTAAATGTAGGCAGAATACATTGATCATAGGCATAAGACAAGAATGACAGTGGATTGTGATCTTGAGTGTAAATACATTTTTGATAAACAGGTCTACATCATAAAATAGGGTACTATCATCAAAGGCATTCCACATAAGCTACAGGTGCATCAAGGACATAACAGAGTAATCTATAACAACATTAAAGGAGGAACAACCATTGCAGCATACGAGAGGCATTCAAATGCAATGACATCTAATGGTACCAAAGAAAAGAAAATTTTCTTGCAAGTCATATTTAGTGCTAATCATTAAAGATGTTGGTGCCATATACAACTTGTTTTTTATCCATAAATGAGACATAATGGACAGTCCTCTAGGCTATATTACAAGGTTATGGATGGATCCTATGATGGCTATGGAATTTTAGACCCCAACTCACAAAGGAAAATGCCTTCAATTGTTGACCTTCAAGGAACACCTGTTTCAGCTGATCTTGTTGTTGAGAATATGGGTAGTGTTGTCAACAATGCAGATTAAGGTTTCATGCATGGTGGAGTAAGAAGAATGGGGCTTGATGTATTACTTTTCTTGGGAGAACTTACCTAGGATGCAAGAATTAGGAATCCTTAAATGGAACTCCTTCCATATTTTTGTTAAGTATGGTCTCTGCACAGGATTCAACTCTAAGAAACATGAAACAGAAGAGAGGTTAGGTCTCTAACAAGGCAGTTGGGTAGACATTGGCTAACCAGGATTGAAGAAGGTAGTCATGTAAGGGATCTTAAGGAGACATTGTTTCCTTTGACATTGGGCAATTAAATATAGAGCAACTACAAAGGAAAACAATGGGTTTGCAATTTCTACCTACTAATGTCTTTCATGCAAAGTATTCTTCCCTGTTCTTTTAGAGGTGTATACAGAAGTAGCAAAAAGGAGGATTTAGAGATCATTTTTGTGTCTAAATGGTAAAGAGCCACTTAAAGAGGGTGTTTGCTTGATTTATGTTGGAGGGTATTTCATTATAAAAAATAACAAAAAGTTCTTTATTGCACAAAAGGAAGCAGGGTAATCATTGTACTTTCAAAAAATAGTAAATGGCAGGTTGTTCAAAGTAACCAGACCCATGTTGGGGTTTTGTTATAAAAACATTATTACATTCTACAAAGGTGAAGTGCATAACAAAAAATGTCAATATGAAAAGCTTTTTATAGGAATTACAAAAATAAAAAGCCATTTATGCATTATGACAAGCCATGGTAAGTAGTAGCCTTTTCCCTACAATTATGAAGAACCCACTTGGGGTTTTAATCAAATGGAGCAACATTGATTTCTTTTTACAAGAAAATGAAATAAATTTGAAGAAATCATTTGTATTCTACAAAAATCTGAGCTTTGTAGGAAAATCCAGTGACCTATTTGGGTTTTTAACAAACAGTGGAAGAATTCAACAAAATGTATAATACAAGAAACCCAAGCAGGGATTTTTTAAAGCAGGTATTTTTTTTTTAAATTTAGAAATAAGACAACAAACCATGAATGCAAGAAGACCTAGTTTACATAATGAAGGACAAACCACATTTGGTTCTCTCTTTTCCTATATTCCAGAAACCCATTTGGGTTATTAACATTTATCAAGATTTGTGAAAAACAAGAAGGAAATCATGAGAATACAAAAGGGTTTTGCAAAATAATAAATATAACACCTTGTCTCTGTTCAAGGTCATGACCAGTGAGTTGTTATGGACATAAACAAAAGAAGATGCACCATATTTATAGTGATGAAGCATTTCTAATGATATCACAAAGGTAAAAAACAAAATGAGGGACATTTTAATCTTCCATTCAAGCTTCTCTTGCTCATGTCAAAAATAGAAAAATGGTGAATGAAGGTCGGTTGGGAGCTTACCTAAGCTTGAACACTAGAATGCACAAGTTTTTTCCATTAAAATCTTCCTCAAAGCTTCATAAATTTCTCATTAGTGGTTGTTTACAATAGAAACAAGCAAAATGGAGGATGAATAAAAAGTGTTGTCAGGAAAGGGCCCAAAAAATGCTACAGGTCGCGGCTTGTGAGCCCAAAAATGGCCTCCAAGTAAAAAATTTTATAGGGGTATGTTAAGTAAAGAAAATACCTAGTTTCCATGTTGCTTTTATGCAAAATAATGTTAAAAAATCGACTGAGAACCAGTGAAATCATCATTTTTCTGTGTTCTTCCCAAACCCTCATGGTGACAGACCAAGTTTTCTAGATTCTTCAAAGACCGAATGATGATGTTTTTCATCATTTTGTTGTTTTATCATTAGGGTTTGACTTGTGTCTTTTTGGCATTTTGATGGGATTTTTATCCCTTTTCTTTTTAAAAAAATCAAACACATGTGAAATGTGAAGGGGAGGCTGAAACCTTTATTTCTCCCTTAGGCATTCATTTCCTTTTCAACTTTCCATTTTATTTAAACTTTGCTAAGTCTCCACATTGCCTCATGTGTTATCACTTAGGAATTTTATGCCTTAGGGTTGTCCCCCTTCTAATCATTGCTAGGTGTTTTTCAACATACAACAAGGGAGTGTATAACAATGTATTTTCCATGTGACCCTTATGTGATGCTTTGTAATTGTCCAATGCCATGCAAGGTGGAATATGCTTTCCAAGAGGCTTGGAGGTCGGCCATATTGGTCAAGTGCTATTGATGACTATATTCCTTTTCAAACCAATGAGAATGACATGTGTGAGCAAAATACAAAATATGGTGAGTTAGTGGTCAATACCTTGGAGACTTTTTGTAAACTTTTAACACATCATTTTGCATTGATTTTCAATATTTGGAATATCATGTAAGTGATTTAAAATCACTTTTAGCTGCTGCAAATTGTAATGCATTTTAAAATGATGGGGCCCTTTAATTTGAGCTTAATTGTAAAGTGATTTGTTAAGTGATGTTTTATAAATCACTATCTTTAATGCTTTAAAAGGCCAGGTGTTTTCAAAAACACACATATTGCATGATGGGGAATGTGGTCAAATGTTGTAATGGGACCAATGATGATTTGCAGAAGTATGGAAAGTGTGAGATGCTATTTGGACTGATTTTGTGAAGGGGAGGCCAGCTGGAGGCATTTTTTGTCACATTTTTGGGGTGACTATTGACTTGGCATACTTTTCCTTCATGTAGAGGGCATTTTAGCGAGTTCTAGAAGGTTCTTTTGGGGCCTTTTTTGTTTTATCCAAGCATAATCTTCTAGAAACACTTGTGTGGACTTTTAGTTTCAATTTTTCTTAAGTATCTTCATACTTGAGTTTTGGAGGGAGTTCTTTCTTTTTCAGCTGAAGGATAGCTTGCATTTTCTTGGAGTTGTTTTTAATGGAGCTACATTGTAACTCAGACAATCCTATTATATAGTAAGCACTTTGAATTAATAGATTGGAGTATTTTACCTTCTCTCTTCATGTTTTATGGCGTGTCATTAATGGTTGATCAGTCTATTTTGTGAAAAGTCATTTTTCTTACAAACCTGTCCCATGTTTCATGCATCCATTTGCTAGAAAAATGTATGTTTATAGGTTATAAATTGTGTTTTTTAATGGTGTTATTAATTGTGAAGTCTATTTTTCCTTTTGAAAACATTGTTATAGACCTCTTTATAAATTATTGATGTGAACTACATTGGAAAGGGAGTTGTGTGAGTTGGCTTTGAAATATTGATTTGAATGTGCAAGGCTATTAGCAGGTCTAGGTTTTTTTTTGGTGTATCACCTTAGTTTCTTTCTGTATTAGGTTTATTTTATACAATTTCTTACCCTTATCTCAAAGTTTAAAGTAGTTGGGTGGCATAAAAAATGGGAAGTCATCCCTTGTCACTGGAGGTCTGCTTTCAAACAGGTCACCCACAACCTGAAAGCATACCCATGTTAGTCCAAATCTATTAAGTGCAATTAAAAGCTTAGCAAACATGGTGCAAATTTGGTGAGCTAACAATCACAGGATCCAAAGTGTTCAAAATAATTCCAACTCCTGCCTTGTTTTTGTGACCACTGCTATCTTGTGGCTCCTTCATCAGCTCAGTGTGGTAGAGTAGTTTTTACCACGGTCTCGCAAGGTGCTTCATCCTTCTCAGTGCTAGTGCAATGAAAATTTTTGTGGCAGCACGCGAGTCTTCCTTCTATTCCTAGTGGTGTTACAGTGACTCCTGCAAGTCTTTTACAATTGGCATGTGGTAGTGTGGTGACCATCATTGTCTTGTGGCTCCTTCATCAGCTCGGTGTGGTAGAGCAGTTTTTACCGCAGTCCTACAAGTTGATTCTTCCTTCTTGACGGTAGTGCGGTGAAAGCTTTTGTGGCAACATTTTTATTCACAGAGGAGGCCATGGAGAGAGGACATGGATGACATAGAAATACTAAATTTCTAAGAGGAAAGTGGGTGGAAATAAATGAGACAATGAAATCTGTAGATACAATAGAGGTAAGAAGAGAAAGCAACCTCAACCAAAGGAGGAAGGTGTTTATGAATTCACAAATGCTACAACATAGAGGAGATATCAATATGTCAAATATATGACTAAAGTGAGGTTTTGTGTTGGATAGCATACTCATTTAAATGATATAATTGGTGTACTAAACATTATTTACTATGTTGTGTATTATAGGGGCAAGACGAGGCCATGGCAAAAAATTGTGTCATATCAAATGAGGACACAATGAATGAAGTGGATATCAGGTACTCAAATTTTGACTTAACTTAGGAAAAAAAGATTTGATGGCATTTTGTGATACGTCCATCTTTTTTCATAGTATTAGTGAAATTTATAATGTATTATCCAATCTTGACATAAATTAATGCATGTTGTTGATTATTTTAGATGGAGATTGGAGCAAATGCAAACCCTGAGCATTCAACTAGCAAAAGAAGAAGATATGTACGTGGAGGTGGACCTAAAACTGTTAAATCACGTAGACAACAGTGGGTGGAAGAGGATATGACAATGGATACTGCAGACACAACAAATGATTTCCCTAAAGAAGAGGTAGGTATATATGTTCATACAATTTTTATTTTTATTTTTAAAGCCATATTTGATTATATTTCTTTGAAATTGATACATTTATAATTTATCCAATTATTTCCAAACATTAAATAATGCTTTTGTTTGTTGATAGGTAGAATATTTTGATGAAACAGTACATACTAATACCCAAGATCCAACTGGGTTATTAAGATTTGGACGGGATGATCCAAACCATCCTTTAAACCATACCAGGGCAACAAGAGCAAGATTGAAGAGAACACTACCACCTAAGAAATTTGAAGAGTTGAGAGTCACATACATTGATGGCATGCCACCTAGCCTTAATGATGATCATCATGATAGTGAAAATGTAGTGCATGAAGAAGGATTGAATGAAATGCTTACAGGTTTCTTTGGGGATGGAAATAATTATGACAATAATGATGATATGGTTGACAATAACGATGATAGCAAGGGTAATTACCACCAACGTAATGTTGATGATAACAACATCAAAGACTCCATCAAGCAAGAAACAAAGACACCCGTGTTCAAATCGGGTGCAAGTAGAACCTCAAAACTGGCATGCACATTAATATTATTAGAAATCAAGTCACTATTTGGTTGGTTAGACAAAGGATTCACTACCCTATTGAAGTACTGAGTTGAAATATATTTCTTACTTTTCATTGTCAATTGGTGTACATAATTCGTAAACATTCATTAACTTCGTTTATATTTCTTTAAGGGGATTTTAAAACCATATATTGTATATAAACAATCCTAGTATAGATTGACATATCAAACTTGTTCATCATAAGTCAAAAATTCAATTGATTTAATATCTGGAAATCTTATAGGGCACTAAAAACTAAAATATTCCCTAAAGATAATGTGTTTCCATCAACTTGCAGAGAGGCACGTCTGTTGTTGGTTGAGTTGGGGATTGAATATAAGCAAATTCGTTCATGTAAAAATGATTGCATTTTATACAGAGATGAATATGAAAACAAGGTAGAATGCCCTGTATGCAAAGAGAAGAGATATCATACATATGTACAAGGTCCTACAGTTCCAAAGAAGGTTTTACGTCACATGCCAATTATACCTAGACTTCAACGAATGTTTCATTGCAATTCACTAGCACAATTGATGGACTGGCATGCAAAGAATAGGAGTAAAGATGGATTCATGCGAATTCCGGCTGACTCCAAAGCAATGAAACACATAGAGGAAAAATGGCCAACAAAATTCAAAGATGAACCCTATAGTATTAGGTTTGCTCTTGCAATTGATGGAGTGTGCCCATTCTCTTTCCTAAGCTCAAATTATAGTGTTTGGCAAGTCAGATTGATAGTATACAATATTCCCCCATGGATGAGTGTTAGAAAGGAGCACCTTATGCTAACTCTCATTGTTCCAAGAAAACATCAAGTTAAAAACATGGATGTTTATCTTGTGCCTTTTATTGATGAGATGCAACTGTTATGGAAAGGCATAAGAATGTATGGCATATCATGTCCTCCATCAAATAGGTCCTTCATGTTGTATGGTGTGTTATGTTGGACTATTCATAATTTCCCAATATTTGGTGTTTGTTCTGGTAAGATAAAATATTTGCATATTTACATTCATAATTTATTTTCATCCCAACTTTCATACTTAGTTTTATACTATTTTTTATGTTATTAACATTACTTATTGAAATGCAGGGCTTCAAAAAAGGGATATTTGTATGTCTAAGATGTGAAAAACAATTTCAAGGGTGGTATTCTAAAGATCTACATAAATTTATTTATGCAAACAACAAGGTTTTTCTACCACTAGATCATAGGTTTAGAAATTGCCTGAAGAATCAATTTGATGGAAAAGTTGAAAATAGAGGCCCTCCCATGATTATGGGTCCAGGTGATTGGCTTAAGAAGTATGAATATGTTGAATTGAAAGCTTGGGAGGATTTTTTTGATTGGGGTGATTCAATTGAAGAACCAGAACAAGTTGTAGTTAATATGCCAGAAGGAATGAAAAGGAAATCCATATTTTATTAGCTCCCTTACTAGAAGGATCTATTAATATCTCACCTATTAGATCCTATGCACATCTTCAAAAATGTCCTAGATTCTATATTTGGACACATATCAGGCAAAGAGGAAACCTTGTCTTCGAGGAGAGATATTGCTCTTTCGCGTACCAAATTTGATAAAAAACATTTGTGGCCAAATAGGGAAAATGAAACATATGCAGAAGCTCCATGGATTTTGAAAAAAAAGAAGAGCTAGACCAACTAAAAAATGTCATCCATTCAATAAGGACACCTACTGGCTATGGTTCATCATTGGCTAAAGCTTTTACATTTGATGGACATATCACATGATTTAAAACACATGATTTTCATAATTTAATGAAGGTATTATATATCAAAATTTAACATTTACTGGTAGCATTGATTAAGCACTAAATTTATTTTGATATTGTGTTGTGTGAGAAAAAATTACTAATGACCTTTTCATAAATGTGTTTGATATCATATCATGCCATTGGCAATTAGGGGGGATTCTTGTCTTATAGTTGACTTAAGGAATGCCATAAGTCAATTGTCAGCATTTACAATGTGTGTGGTTATATGAAATGTTCATGTGTGAGAGACATAGAGATATTATATAGCATTTTAATTTATGACTAAAGGTTCATAATAATTTACTATTCTTATATTAGGTGGGTGACCTCCAAGGAGATCCATGAATCTGAAGTGCCAAAGTGGAAGAAGGAAATTGTAGAAATTGTATGTGTATTTGGGAAGGATCTCCCTACAAGTTTCATCGACCTACAAGTCCATTTACTTATACACTTAGTCAATGACATTGAATTGGTGGGTGTCGTATCAACAAGGTGGATGTTTTTTCTTTGAGAGGTATATGAAAACTCTTAAAAGATATGTCCAACAAAAGGAACATCCAGAGGGCTGCATAGTTGAAGGGTATGTAATTAATGAAGCATTTTTCTTCTTGTGTGAATTCCTTGGTAATGATTTTGAAGATGGCCAACACATCTGGGATGAAGAATGAGCATCAAATATTATTGATGGAGAAAAACCACAATCTAATGTTGTTGAAGTACAAATTAGTAAGTAAATTCACAATCAGTATGGTTGTTTTCTTACAATCATTAATTTACCTTGTAATTTATTTGTCAAATTAACAACATGACATTTGGAGTTTGAAATAAACATGTTGACATGTAATAGGTGTAGACTAAATCTCTATACTCGACAAGTTCATTCTGCACCACATGGACTTTATGAACAAATGAATTGATTTGTATGATAAAAAGAGAGAAGTGTTAGAAGCAAGGAGAAAGCTTAAGAGATTGATCCCAAGGAATACTCCATTTCCCACTCATCTACTTGGGGAATGGGGAAAATATTTCCCACTAGAATGGGTTACTGAACAAATTCAAAATCAAATAGAATATGTAGGCATAGATTCAAACATAACAGAAGATGAAATCAACATGTCTAGAGGATGTGAAAGAAAGGTATAGTCGGAATTTTACAAAATGTTGTTTCCTTACAATTTTGATAGTCTTAACTATTTTGATATTCATCATTATATTTTTTTTCACTAAAATAAATGGTCTTTCATAAGCAAGGAAATATCCAACAATGTGGGCATATGGTCGACATTATCGTGTAGAAAGTGTAAACGTAAAGAGACAATCCTTCGATTGTGGCATCATGGTTGACTTTGAGCAATCCAATCAATCCAGCTCAAAAGATAAGAATATAATTGAAGGGAATGTACAATATGTTGGGAAAATACAAGAAATTATTGAGTTGGATTATTGCTCTTTTAAATGTTGTATTTTTAAGTGTAGATGGTATGAAGCATTTGAGAGGACACGAAGACATGATACCCATAGTGGAGTTTTTTCTATAGATTCCTCATTGTTCCTACCAGAGGATAAGGAGCCTTATGTTCTACCAATTCATTGTGAGCAGGTATTTCTTTAACTCAAACAAGAAGCGATAGTGATCATTAATCTATTAATTCATAGCTTATTGCGAATATATACGTGTTTATTAATCAATAAAATTGTTATAACATATGTCTAATAGTTCATGTGCAGGTATTTTTCTATGAAGATATTTTGGACCCGAAATGGATATTTGCCATACATTATGATCCAAGATTAAGGCATGTATTTGAAAATGCATTAGTGGATATTGAGCAAAACAATGATGGCCAACAAAATGAGAGAGGGATTAGATAACATCGAAGAAATTAGCATCCATGATGATGTTGAAGATGGTTATGTTCATGCACAAGAAGACAACAATCCAGAGTTAGATGATGTTATGGAAGACAACAATATGGATGGTATAGAAAATGATTATCCAAATACATCTAGTAACAATATATATAGTCTACAGTCAAATTTCAATGTTGATGAAGATGATGCAGGTCAAGATGAGGATGTTGATAATATTAAATACTTGAAAGAACATATGAACATTGACAATGATACACTGGATGACATTGTAGCAGAAAATAATTTTA
Source organism: Sequoia sempervirens (assembly GCA_007258455.2). Taxonomy (NCBI): domain Eukaryota; kingdom Viridiplantae; phylum Streptophyta; class Pinopsida; order Cupressales; family Cupressaceae; genus Sequoia; species Sequoia sempervirens. The sequence continues at coordinate 183,253,056 of VDFB02193867.1, forward strand.
ATGACCAATACTTCTAAATTTTCAAAATTATTTGCAATCCATGTTTAAAAAAGGATGATTCTTATGGCATAAACTTTGAAATGCTTCAGTAATATTATGTTGTACTTGGACAATTGAAAACCTGTTTTATTCTCCTAGCAAGTTTTTTTTAGTTTCCATTATAATTCTAGACCAAACAACATTTGCTAGGATGGCCTTTTACACAAATCTTAATTTGTATGAAGTTCACAAACTTGTCAAGAAGTAAATTCCTTTCATAGATAGACAATGTAAAGGCTTCATTTAAGAAAATATAAGTAGTTATTAGGGTTAGAGATGGCAGATATCTAACAATTAAATGCAGATTTAATTAATAAAACAGAGAAACTAAAACACACATAGAATAAATTATAACACAAAGAATTTAACGTGGTTCACCCAATCTGGGCTACATCCACCAAATTTCAGCCATTCAATATTTTTATTATCTAGTGAAAAACCCTATTACAATCTTGCGAATAATCGCGTTTTTCATCATATTATAATACCCAACCGGACCCCTTTTTAACAAGCTTAGAAGCTTCTAGATTTCGAGTTCTACAAAATTGAATTTTTCTTTTTTCATTGATTTTTCCCTTTTTTGGTGATGACATGAAAAAATAGGAGGAAAATTTTTCTTGGGGGCTGTCGCCCCCGAACCCCCGGGGCCTAGCCTGGCCCCGGACCCCGGTGAGGATACATGCCAGGGTGTACAGTACACCATGGGCTATACAGTATAGCATGATCAGTCGCCACATACCAATAATCTCCCACGTGGAGACTGATCCTGGACGACACTGCTGCAATTACAACTCCCACTAGAAATAGGCACCTTGGACCCTACTACTCTGTTATTCTTGAATTCAACCTTGAAGGCCAACCGAAGCTGAAGAGGAGCTCAGCTTCTCCCTTGTCACCACCTTCATAAACATATCCGCTAGATTGACATCTATATGTATCTTGTCCAGCTTGACCTTTCCATCCTCCAACACCGACCGAATGAAATGATATCTCAATTGTATGTGTTTTGTTTTAGAATGCAAGGAAAAATTCTTTGCAAGATGTATAGCACTCTGGCTGTTTGTAAACAAGTAATTTTCAGCCTGTTGTTTTCCCAACTCATCCATGAAAAGTTGCAACCATATCATCTCCTTTTTCGCCTATGTTGTAGCAACATACTCTGCCTCTGTGGTGGATAAAGCAACCACCTTTTGCAATCGAGAAATCCAACTCACTGTTGTCCCACCAACTGTAAATACATAACCTTTGGTACTCCGCCTGGTATCTATATCCCCTGCCAAATTTGAGTCAACATAGCCTTTTAAATCAGAATTAGAGCCCACAAAACATAAACACTTATTGGATGTACCTCTCAAATACCTGAGAATCCATTTTACCGCATTTCAATGCTCAACTCTAGAATGAATCAAATACCTGTTAACAACTCCTACGGCATGTGCAATATCTGGTCTCGTGCATACCATGGCGTACATTAAACTACCTACAGCTGAAGCATATGGTACCTTGGAAATTTTTTTCTTCCTCCTCTTGTGTCTTCGGACACATATCCTTAGTCAATTTAACATGACCAGGCAAAGGTGTGTTGACAACTTTTGCATTCTCCATATGAAATCTCTGCAACACCTTTTCAACATAATTAGCCTGAGATAAAAACAATTTTATGTTTTGCCTATCTCTACAGATTTTCATACCAAGGATTTGTTTTACTGCCCCCAAATCCTTCATAGCAAAAGATTTTGCTAACTATTGTTTTAACTCACTTATGTGATCCATGTTAGACCCAGCTACAAGAATGTCATCAACATATAAACATAAAATAATGTAGTTGTTACTATCCAACCTCTTAAAATAAACACAATGGTCAGAATTACACCTGTTGTAGCCTTGCTCAGCCATAAAACTGTCAAATTTCAAATACCATTGCCAAGGTGCTTGATTCAAGCCATATAAACTTTTCTTCAATCTGCACACTAGTTTCTCCTTACCTTTGACCTCAAATCCTTGTGGTTGTTCCATATATATTTCCTCTTCCAAATCACCATGGAGAAAGGTTGTTTTAACATCAAGCTGTTCTAAATACAAATCTTCAGCAGTCACAATACTTAAAACAATACGAATAGAAGTCATTTTAACAACTAGAGAAAAGATCTCATCAAAATCAATACCCTTTTTCTGTGCAAATCCCTTTACAACTAATCTGGCTTTAAATCTTTTCTTACCTCCATCCTCCTCTTTTAGCCTATAAACCCATTTGTTTGGTAAAGCCTTTTTACCTGCAAGTAACTTGCATAATTCCCAAGTCTGATTTTTAGCAAGGAGTCCATTTCTTCTTCCATTCCATGCTCCCACTGAACCTTGGTATCCACTTGCATAGCTTCATCATAATATTTTGGTTCACCAACATCAGTTAACAAAATAGTATACAAAGAGGGAGAGAATCTTTCTAGAGGTCTACTTAACCTTGAAGATCGTCTAATAGGAGTTTGTGGTATTTGTTGTTGATGTTGTTGCCCAGCATGAGGAACCACTAAAACCTCATCATTTGGAATATTATCGAACACTACATAATCATTTTCTTTCTTCTCATGTTGTAGCATCAGATCTTTGTACAACACTTTCTCATTGAATATGGCATTCCTGCTTCTCACAATTTTCTGATTTTCAAAATCCCAAAGCCTATAACCAAATTCATCAATGCCATATCCAACAAATATACATTTCTTTGATTTTGCATCAAGCTTGGTTCTATTTTTAGAATCTACATGTGCAAATGCTTCACAACCGAAGGTTTTGAGAAAAGAATAACTCACCTTCTTACCTTTCCATGCTTCCTCTGGAATACCACAACCCAAAGGATTAGAGGGACCTCTATTAATTAAATAAACAACAGTGTTTATAGTCTTTGCCCACATTTTTAAAGGCAGCCAACATGCAATCTCATAGTCCGTGCATGCTCCATTATTGTCCTATTCATGCGCTCAGCCACTCCATTTTCCTATGGAGTCCTTGGAACCATTTTCTGCCTACAATACCATTAGAGGAACAATAATCTTCAAACTCTTTACTGCAATACTCACCACCATTATCAGATCGAGACATTTTATCTTTTTCCCATCTCATTCTCAACCAAGCTTCACCATTTTTTAAAAGTTTCAAATACATCAGATTTTTTTCTAAGGAAATAAATCCATACCTTCCTAGTTGCATCATCATGAATGTAACATAATCACAGAGAGCCAAAGAGATACCTAAGCTGGTCCCCATACATCTGTATGCACAAGCTCCAATTTCTCATCTTTCTTTTGCTTCCCATCCTTGAGAAAACTAACTCTCTTTTGTTTTCCATACACACAACTTTCACAGAAATCCATATTAACACATTTTAGACCTCGTAAAACATTATTTGAATAAAGTACTTTCATACCTTTTGCACTCATATGCCCAAGTCTATTATGCCACAATGCTGCTTCAGAGTCCACAACAACTGTATGATCTTCTACCTACTGAACTGCAGGAATTGTTCCTGAACATTGACCCTTTTCTGTAACAATTAAAGTAGAAGGAACAGTATGTCCTGTACAAAGATATAAGGTGCCTATTTTCACACATTTTGCTACAACTAAGGCACCCTTTGTGACCTTCCAATTTTTATCACTAAAAGTAACAACATAACCTTCATCATCTAGTTTCCCTGCTGAAATTAAATTTTTACTTAACTTTGGAACATGTCTTACCTCACGTAGTAGCCAATGATTTTCATTCTGCAACTTAATCTTGATTCTTCCCTTTCCAACAATTTGGAAAGGTTCGTTATCTCCTAAATAAACCAGCCCAAAATCCCCTTGGACATAATCAAGAAAATAACTTCTATGGGGGGTAGCATGAAATGAAGCCCCTGAATCTAACACCCAAGAATCATCAGCATTATCAAGGGAAAGAATTAAAGCATCTCATGGTTATTACTTTTCACATTTGCCTCTTTACTTCCTTCCTTTTTTGTCTCCTTTTATTTTCGAGACCAACAATCTTCTTCAAATGACTTGGCTTTACCACGATTACCAACAATCTGTCTCTAGATTGGGACCTTTTGTCCTTTGATTTTCCTCATTGACTACCCACGATTTCAGTGTTTCCTCTCTCCTTTGTTACGCCCCTTCTTTTTTGCATTCAAAACACTGCGATGTGGATCAGTTTCCCGCAGAGCTTTTCCTACAAATTTCCTCGCTCAAAATAGCACCAACATCATCAAATTTCAATGTATTTGAACTAGAAACAAAATTAATAACAGCTTCATGACCAAGTTATTTCAGCTTTTAGGCAAAGAACAAAGAATCAAAACAGCCCTAACTTCATCAAAGTTTACATTTACAGAAGTTAATTGGCGGGGTAACGATATTAAACTCATTTAAATGATGTGACCCACCTTCTACCATTTTCATATTAAATAAACGCTTCATAAGAAATACCTTATTCGAAGCGGAAGGCTTTTCATATAACTTCGCTAGGGTTTCCATCAACTCTTTAGTTGTCTTTGTTGTTGTAATATTGAATGCCACCGATTGTGCCAGGCATAAACGAATACTACCAAGAGCCTTTCTATCCAAAATATCCTAGTCCTCATCAGACATTGTTGCGGGTTTCTTGGTTTTCCCTTCCAATGGCCACCATAAATCCTTCTGATAGAGATAGTCCTCCATCTGCATCTTCCATAACTGATAGTTCTTCCCATTAAACTTCTCAACCTTCTTACCCTCGTCTGCCATTTCTCCCACTCAACCATGAGACTCCCGCACTCAGAGTGAGACCTTCCCTACAGGTTGTTGTGCGACACAACTCACTTTGATACCACTTGTTGTTAGGGTTGAGAGATTAGGCAGTAACAATTAAATGCGATTTAATTAATAAAAACTGAGAGAAACTAAAACTTTACAAGGAAAATAAATCATAACACAAAAATTTAACGTGGTTTCACCCAATGCGAATACACATCCATAAGGCGACCATCAATGCTTTTATTTATTATCGATTGAAAAAACCCTATTACAAATCTTTGCGGGAATAATCATTTTCATCTCATACTATATTACCAAACTGACCTTTTAACAGCTTAGAAGCACAAATTTTTGGGTTTACAAAAATTGGATTTTCTTTTTCGTGATTTTTCCCTTTTGGTGATGACGCGAAAAAATAGGAGGAAAATTTTGGCCCTGGACCCCGGTGAGGATACATGCCAGGGTGTACAGTACACCATGGGCTATACAGTATAGCATGATCAGTCACCACATACCAACAGTAGTCTCTTTCTGAGGGTAATCCACATGTGAAAAGTAAAAAGCACATAAAAAAATTGTACAATAGAAAATCATATTCAATTAGTTATGTCTTATTTCACTTGCACACTTATCTAAAAAACATAGGGTATTCACCATACATTTCTCTTGACAAAGAAAACATTTGCTTTCATTTATTTTTATTATATATCTCAGAAGTGAAATTGTTGTTACATAATGATGCACCAAGAAAATAATATATACAAAAAAATGCAAAGAAAATGTTTGAAATTTAACATACAACCTACTGTTTTGCACTGAAAGGAATCAAGATTAACTGGGACAAGAAATAAAAATAAAATTTTGATGATTGTACTTAAAAGTGAATAGGATATGAAAAGTGTGGACAATGATGGTGTTGAAATTGAAAACCCTAATTCTGATGACAATGTTGTTTTATGTCATTAGAGATAAAGAGCACATTCAATTTTATATACATCGCAAATGAAGATTTGTAACTAGTAAATTGAAAATGTAAACACTGTAAGATTTTTCCTTAAACAATAATTCACATACTCACTTACAAAAAAGGGTGAATCATTTTTTATTCAAACTATGTTTTCTTTAATAGACATAACAGTAAAATAATATTTATAAGTACCAGAATATATACACTATTTCATAGAAAATAAGGAATGTTTCATAGAATATACAAGTACAAGAATATATACATTGTTTCATAGACTTCTAAATTTTTAGAGTTATTTGCAATTTGTTGGGTCTCAAAAATGCTAGTTTGTAGACCATAAGAGGGTGCCAATGTCTAAGAGGACTTTAATCCTTAATACGAACCAATGAAAGTAAATTATTTCAAAGGAATTTAATTCACACCTAACCAGAAACCAATCAAAGCATCCACACATTAACAACAAACGTGCCTTGATAAATCTTGCAAATTTAAACAACTTGAAAAGACCACTTTGGAGACAACAAAGCAATGAATAAGCATGAAAATTGACACAACAATTGAACACTGAAAATGGTTTACGAGTTATAATGTATCTGCTCCATTATATTGCTCAAAATATAAACATATATAAAATGAGTTCTTTTGATATGAATAAGTGGATGAGATGGCCTAGTATCTATTCTAATGGATTGAAATGATGATGATATGATGATCAAAATTGGACCTTGGTTTCCCTATTTGTATGGGAAGCAACAAGCTTCACTTCCATTCACAAAAGTTACATTGTTTCTTAACTAAAGCATAATTAACATAACATAGAAAATTAAAAAGAGTTTATTGTTGGATGCACCACAGTTCGTTAATCATCAACAAGCGCCTGTGACCACCTAAGATCTATTCAAGGCTCAAGCACCATGTTAATGTTTCCACAACAACCAAACTCTGACTACCTCCTCATACAACTCATGCAAGGAACAAATTAACCTTTGACATGTGATCAATGTATTTCTACTGGGCATAAGTGTTTGCATTTTGTAGAGTGTTTGTCATTGCATTCTCCAATCTAGTAATCTTCCCAAGCTACTTATGTGTTTTCTTGAGTACCTCATCCTCATCATTGATGTCATCTAGGATACCTAGAAAATGTTTTGATATCTCATTTTTCCAAGTTTCTTGATCCTTCAAATTTGTTTCTTCAAAGATATTTGGCATGGCCATACAAAGTGGCTGGTTGAAGTCATTCAATTCCTATGTCAAGATATTCTTGAAGTTTTCATGTGTATTCATGAGGCTCTAACATTCTTGGAGCAAAGCATTATTATCTCCATCTTTTTCCTTGATATGGGATTCCATTTCCTTCATCCTATCAGACAAACTTCCATGCTCCATGAGGGCCTTATGTGTTCCACTATGAGCACCAGACACCATTTGCATGTTGGAACATATCTTTGAATTTCATACAAATTATCCCTAATGCTACTTCAAAAGAAGTAGCCTTCAATTTTCTTTTTAGTTTTTCTTGTTCCTTTTGAGCCTTTTCAAATTTATGCTTCCATTGAGCAGTCTCAAACATGACCTCTAACACTTTTCTTTCATGTTCAATTAAAGGAGAGTAAAGCCTTGGAGAAGCAAGCAGCCTATCTTTGTAGTTGATTAATTTGTGTTTCAACCTATCATTTTCCTCTATAAGCCACTAGTTATCTCTTCCTAGCTTTTGGATTTGGGCTTTGGTGAATATGGCTACATTCACATTCAAGTCAGTGGTCTCCAAGGGATTTGTCTCCCCTATTCTTTGCACTAGGAGATGTCCAAAAATCTGATCATGGCCAATGAGAGAAGGCTTCTTGACTGGGGGGTAAAGATCCCAAATTTGCAAAGTGGTATTATCAGGATTGTACCTTGACCCTGTATAGACCCTGTCACCTGCTTCATCAGTTATTTGCAAAGTTTTATTCTTTCTCTTCAAAAATTTGTCAAACACAATGTTTGAACTAATATCCCACCCAAGAAGAAGCATAACTCTAGCTTCTTTCAATAATTCTCTTCCTCTCTTAGCAGTCATGTTTCTCATTTCCCTATCAACTTCATGTTGCAACTCTTTCAAGGTATAAGCCTCGTCAGGGTCAATGTCCTTTAGCCTTTCTCTTAGTAGTCTTCCTTTATACTCATATATAAAGGAAGTATCATCTACAACAAATTATTGACTTGCACAATGCCTCACATCATTTGATAGCTCATCAGAGGCTTCAAAGGTGATCACACTTCTTTCCAATGGCATCTCATATTGGGGTATAATAGGAGCATTAAACTATGAGACTTATTCTTCTTCTTCCATGGATGGGGAACCAACTGAAAAGCTCACTTTAGTAGTAGGCTAAGGTGATAAGTGATCTAGTGGTGTGATAATTTCTACTTGCCTCCTAGGACCAATGCCCCTTCCTCTTTAAAATGCCACAAGTGGCACATCTCTTATCAATTCTTCTTCATGGAGGATTAACTATTCACTTCTTTCTATGGGATCATGTACCTCAGGGAAAGCCCCTACATAGCCTGGGTTATTATTCACCTCCAAGCCTCAACCATCATAACCCTATTGTAGGAATTCATTCTTATCATGTTTTGTTTTTCTTCACAAGTTTTGATGACATCTTCTAAAAGGAAACTATGCTCATACCCTTTCAATTTCTGAGAAATTTTGACATCACAAATGAAGTGTTCAGGATCAAACTTTTCCCTTTTGTTTCCAACCGGAAAGCCATAATAATCCAGTTTTCCACTTATTAAGTCATAGCCTAAATCAAAGATAATAGTGAAATCACCAAAGCATAAAGTGGAAGGCATGAAATTCTGCCTTCCATACCTATTTAAATGCATGAAATCTGAAAATGACAATTGCCTTATGATCTCTAAATAAGCAACTCTGTCTGGAACAGTCTTAGGTAGCAAATAAGGTGCAACTTCAAATCCATAAACCCTGATAACAGTACATTCCCCAAACATGTACCATTCCCCCCAATTGTGATTTATCCCTGCTTCATGACCCATATCTTTTGGTCAAAGAAATCTTAAGATCTCTAGGGAGAGGTTGTAGTCACATTTGTGGCCTAGCATCTTATATAGTGGTTTGACAAAATATTCCTCAAAATATAAGTAGTGGGACCTCCCACACCTGTTGTCCCACACAAATATCCACATTTGTACATGCCTTGAATTTCCATCATTATCTAAGTCTTTTATTCTTAATTCCTCACCCCATATCCCCATCACCTCCCCTTCATATAATATCATGTGCATGAAAAGAGAATAGTGCTTGAAATTAATGGCTTCACTGTCATTCTTGATGATATTGAAGGAATTATTGATGGCCTTCAATAAATACTTTGCATAAACATAGGGTCGAGCATTATGGCTCTGGATGTTTGTGGCTAAAACCATGGGAGCAACTGTCATGTTCTCAGGAACATCAATTCCTAGTACTTGACCAGCTGAGTAATAAGTGTATTGAAAGTATTCTTCAAACAAAGCCACAAAGAATGGGGGCTTATCTTCACTAGAGAACCTCATAGTTTGGTCACCCACACCTTTAACCCTATGTAGAGGAAATTTCCACCTCTTGTAACTTGTATCCATGGTGTGGTATTCCTCCAAAAAGTCTTTGATTCATAATTTTTTTTAGGGAAGTGTTTAGCTGAAAAATCATGGAAATATAACCTGGCTTTATGACCATGAACTATGACCCATCAAGGAAATGAATTGCTCTCATCTTCAGATTGTAATTCTTTTCCAACACCTTGATTAACTCTAAGTTCACAAAGACGTTGGGTACTACAATTTTACCCAAATTCAGATTCCACGGGTTTGACATTGGGCTATGCCAAAATTTCTTCCTATAATGATAAATAAAGAGGTTGTAACCCCTACACAAAGTCCATACATCTCCCATATTTTTTTGTTTATCTACTAATGTCACACATGATGGGTTAAGTTGTGCTTTTCTTTTGGATTTTGGCCTAGACCCAGGACACTAATCGATTAAATCTTGATTCAATTGCCTAGCTTCAGTTTTCTGTCTTTTTACTTTCTGTTTGCCTGGTGTTTTTTCCATCTCAACCCTAGTCATGCGATGCTTTCATCTACTTACTAAGAAAATAATTTGAGCTGAGTCTAGACCACTTACTTGGATAATTTTTTAAAATTTCTAACTACCTACCACCGTCCAACTTGGTTCTCCAAATCCTTCAATTACAATTCACAATGATTTCAACTTCTTTGAGGTCATATTTATCAAATTTCAGGATAGTTCATCCAGCCCTGGTTCATAAATGGTGCTCGCTCCACCTTTATGATCAAGTTCTTCATTAATAGCAGTAGTCTCATCGATATTTTCATTAGTCACATCAATCATACTAATCATGATTTCATAACTTTCAAAGAGACTTTTAATTAAAATGGTCATTGTTTATTCAATATGCTAGTATGGCAGTGTTTTTCCCTTCCCTTCTACTATTTATTACACTACTGCCTTGCTCAAAGCTTCTTGCTACAGAGTTGTGGTGTATATTGCTCTACCGTATATGTTGCTCACCTTCCCAGTGGTATAGTGGTGTATGCTTTTGATCATTACTTGAAGAGTGTTGATGAGACAATCTTATTTGTCTTACCAATATCTCAATGTCTCATCGACATTAGATCTTATGTTCCTTCAATGTTGGTTGCCAATGTTGATGAGACAAGTTAATGTCTCTTGTCGATATGCCACTATCTCATCGACAATTACTTCGTTATATCTAAGAGTTGTGTTTCATTGAGCACTTGTCGATGTGACATACGCGATTATCTCCTCGATATGCCTATATCTTTTTGAAATTCATTGTTTTACATCGTCGATGAGCCATATAAATAAGTCTCTTCGACATAGGGATGTCTCATCTACATTTCTGATCTATGCTTTGTGCTAATGTCAGGGAGACTTTGGAGGAACTCTCATCGACACATGGTGTTGTCTTGGCGATATGCTATGAGAAATCATATGAGTATTTCAAAGGAGGAATACACTTTGATGTTGTGATCAAGGGTTTTATTTGGAAGCTCACATGAGGGATTTTATTAAATTTATGTTATTATTGACAGGAATTCTATGCATATGGTGGATGTAAGAGATGAGTGAAAATGGAAGTATGCAAAAATAATTAGGATGGAATTTTGGCTACAACACAATCCATGTTTAAAAAAGGATGATTCTTATGGCCTAAAATTTGAAATATTTTAGTAATATTATTTGTGTCGATACAAATTACCTATTGCAATATCCTTAAATTGTTAAATCTTTGGTATGAATTATTGGAAAAAAAAAATTAGGATTACTTGGATGCTTCTTCCATTCATTTTGTATCAACATATGTTCGTGAAGACACAAAAGTTAATAGCTCAATCAGGTAGAGCTTTTGTGATTTTCAAATGAAGAGTAAGGTACATTTTTATTTTTTCTACATTACATTCATGTGCATAAACAAAATTAGAAGATTAAATTACTAGATTGCACTTATACAAATGCATATAATATACGAAAGATTGCACAATCCTTTCAAAAATGTAGTCTTTATTGATAATGTAAATGTATTTTGTTCTACACAAGTCGTGGAACTGACTATTTGAATGCATGTAATTGAAAAAATATACATTTATAGATACAAAAGAGAAGAATTCACTTAAAGAGAAAGGGGACAATGATGAATCTCGGTTGCTTTGTTCTACATCATCTTTAGTCTTCGCACTTGTCTAAGCCTCCAAGTTGATGTCTTCATTGCTACTCCTAGGTTCCCTACATTTGAGTGAGAAGAGTGTTGTTAGAGTAATGAAGGATCACCAATCAAAATATGTGCATACATCTATAAACATATAATTTGATCATCATGATCATTCAAATAACTTGCATACCATAGATGTCCAGGAAAATAAGAAAGTTATCAAACATATCTATCATATGCTAAGTTTTATCTAACATGTTTTCTCATTGTGCAAGTATAGATAAAATTAGATTGTTTTGTTTATTTGGTTACAACATGTGGGGTGAAATGTGGCTCCCACAAGGGTTGAGCCCAGCCTGCTACCTTATTGTTTCATTTGAGAAGGATAATCACGAGTAAACCATGAAGCATTAAAGATCAATCTTTGCACGGATAGTGGAGAATGTTGGTAAGGGGTAATCTCCTTATTGATAAAGATTTATCCTTATTAATAAGAGCATTCCACTATCAACATAGCCATGATTCTGAAAAAACTAATCATCAAGGATTCCAAGATAGTTTCCATTAACAGTCTAGTTAAAAGTAAGCAGCCCCAAGCATCATAACAGTCACACGAATTGAACATGAGGGGTAGTCATGTAGATTAAAAGCTTACACAATAGTCCTCACTTGCAAAGACAGACTAGACAACATGTTTCCACATAAAAAATTAAATCGAATGCATGAAAGGTACAATGATGAAGTCCATAATAGTGAATGTTTCTTAAGAGGGATTGAAGGACAAAATTTTGTATCAAGGAGAACAAGGTAACCTCAAACTCTATTGTACCTGAGTATGACAGTACCTGAGCTTTTGGTGTTTCTAGATGGAACCTATAGCAAAAAAATGTAGTCTCCATCTGAAGGAACCATCTTTAGACTCTTCCCTACAATGAGGGTTGAAAACATTAGAAGAAAAGAAATACCATAATTCTAAAGTAACAATTTGTATGAAGACAAATGTCAGAAAGTATAATTAAAAAGACAAATCCTTACAATTGGACCTTGAATTGGACCAAACAGATTTATGATTTTATCTTTAGAATGTAGGAACTTTCTCTGTCGGAGCTTCACAACCTCAAATTGGATCTCCAATTGGACCAATAAAATTCCTGATTTTATCTTTAGAATATAGGAACTTTCTCTATTCAATATTCAAGGCCTCAAATTAGATCAGAAGCCAGATAAGTAGATTTATGATTTTATCTTTAGAATGTACAAAATTTCTCTATCGAATATTAAAGATGTAAGGTTGGATCAGAAACTGGATAAACAGATTTATGATTTTATCTTTAGAATGTAGGAACGTCCTTTGTCAAATATTTGGAAATTCCTATACACAAGCTCTGCTTCTAAGCGAAAAAACCCAGAAGTGTTTCACACTAGCTCAAGGTACAATCCAACTTGGTTATGACACTGATAGCAATCCAATTTTGCGTGAACCATCCATACCCGAATGTTGCATCACAATCTATTCTTCCTGCACATAAAAATGCCACATATTAACCCCTTCTAAATAAAACTCAAAATACCATGAAACAATGAGTCCCCTATATTAGTAAGTAGGCAATCTATACGGCATATTTTGGTTTTATACAAAGATGCTCATGAAAGGAATCTTCAAGTGATAATGAGTGAGTTGTTTGAGATTGCAACTGATGGTGCAATTTCCAGTCTTAAAGGCAGTTAGCAAAGTAGTAGATGTGCAAGAAAATCAAATTGTACACAACAAACAATTCACAATATTATCTTGCATAATGCCTTAATTTTGAAGACAAAAATCTCATTTTATCTTGATGAAAGTAGTGACCTTAATGGTCAATCATTGGCAACCATGATTTTAAAACATGTTATTGTGCTTATGGAGGCAACATTTTAAGCAAGGCGGTGAGTGGTGGTTTGGAACAATGGCAGGTATGAAGGACTTGCTTTATATGCATCACATTATCTAATCACAAGATAATGAATCATTTATTTATTTGTTTAAATCAAAATAAATTATTCTAAACCCTATATAGGACACATTGATACTTCAAAAGAATCTAATTTAATTTTTTTAGATTAAAAGAATTCATTCTAAACCCTATATAGGATACATTGATACTTCAAAAGCATCTGAAGGAATTTGAGATTATGCAAACATATGTCAATTAAATACCTAGATTACAAATAGTAGCGCGAACATTGTAACCCTTGTTGATCAGAGTAGGAATGAGATAAACAACAATGAATCCTATGCCTCCTTACCATTCTTTGTCATTCTTTACTAAAACACTTCTCCATTTTAGTGGGCTACGCTTGAAAATAAGGTTTCAACAAAGGTTTTATTGTATGTTTATTAAAATGAAAACTCCATTCTGGCGGGCTATGCTTGAAAATAAGATTTCGACAAAAAATTTAAAGTATGTTTATTAGATTTTTAGAGTATTTTGGTAGGCTATATTGTTGATTCCTTAAATGATTTATTCAAATGGATTGTGATTGACGTGATTTGTTGCATTTAGTATTGTAAATTGTAATGATGTCATGATTACTGTACTACCACCATCTCTTATTATACCTGCTATGGTATGGCGAGGTTTTTCCCTTCCCTTCTGTTGTTTACCGCACTACCGCCTTGCTCAAGGCTTCTTGTTGCGGGTTTGTGGTGTATACCTCTCTACTGCATATGTTGCTCACCTTCCCGGCGGTATAATGATGTATGCTTTTGATCATTACTTGAAGAGTGTTGATGAGACAATCTTATTTGTCTTACCGATATCTCAATGTCTCATTGACACTACTTCATTATATCCAAGAGTTGTGTTTCGTCGAGCACTTGTAGATATACCTTGTTGATGTGATGTAAGTGATTCTCTCCTCAATATGCCCATATCTTGTTGACATTTCACTATTTTACATCGTCGATGAGACATATAAATAAGTCTCTTCGACATAGGGGTGTCTAAACCAATGCTAAACCCGAAGCTAAACTCAAAGCTAAAGCGGGAGCTAAAAGTGGCGTTAAACTCGAAGCTAAACTCAGAGCCAAAGGCAACGCTAACTGCAGTGCCCCACTCGGAGCTAATATCGGCACTAATTTTGGCGCCAATGAGCACCTTAATTAGTGTCGACTTGTCATAATCGGTGCAAATAAACACCAAAAATAGTGCCATCCTGATAAATGGGGTCGACGTTTTCAAAAAATTGGCAAAAAATACATTAAAACAATTGGTGGAAGCAAAAAATGGAGCAAATCACAGGGATTTGTTGTAGTGCATATACCATATTATAAAATATATCTGGAGACATGTAGTATTTGTGATAGTGAGAATTGTATGCTTCACATTTTTCTTCTACTTTGTTTTTGATTTATTTTGATTGGTGATTCATTATATAATAATAAATGTATAAATGATGTGATTTATATTAAAATATTGGTATATATTTGAATTTTATTTGATTAAATATGTACTTATTCTTACATAGGGTCTTGATCCTCAATTTTTATTTATCTCATGCTTAGGTTCATTAATTTGTATTATCTTCTAAATTTTCTTTAAAAAAACAAAGGAACTTATTTGTAAATTGAATTGAATCGTAGGAAAAATCTATTGAACAAGTTGAGTTGAGGGAATATTGAGCAATATAAATTAAGGGAAATTTTGGCATATTGGGAAAGGAACATGGGAAAAAATTTATTGACTTAAAACTGAAATGAGAGAAAATTGAAACTTTATTTGAGATGGTGAGTTGATGATGTATAGAAACAAACCATTATGGGTTTTTATTTATGTCTTTTAATTTCTCTATTTTATTTCTTCCCTATTATAGTAAAGAGAAATAATTCATTTAATAGTGAAAACCACTTCAGTGGAGCTTTGGATAAGTACCATAGTGAAAACCTGGCAAATAGGCACCATGTTTAGTCAGTCTATGCTCCTCCATCTACTATCACTCTATCTGGTTCTTCATCTTTCATCCATCCATTGGCACATATCATCCATCCATAATAAAGCTTTTTATCACCTTTCTCATGGCCTGAGAACCATTGAAATTTAGCGTCATTTTCCTTTTATGGTTGTCCCTTGCATCCATCCATCCTCTCGCACATAATAAGTCGGTCTTATACCTAACAAGGGGAAATTCCTTGACTTATGTCTTAATGAGATCCTACACAAGGTATCAACTTTTAAAACCATCAAAATTCAAAAAAATATCAAAATCCAAAAAAAATAGAAAACCAAAAAAATCCAAAAAAATTAGAAAACCATCAAAATAAAATAAAAATAAAAACCATAAAAATCAAAAAAATCAAAAAACCATCAAAATCCAAAAAAAAACAGAAAACCATCAAAATCCAAAACAATCTTAAAACATCAAAATTCCAAAAACAGAGTCAAAGTCAAAGTCATTATGCGTTAGTTGGATCGAACTACGTTGTCTCTGCGCATTGCTACGTAGGAAAGGCCATCTTTCGATGAGCCCTCGAGCCATTAGGTCTGTCCTTAGGGTTTTTTCGAGTCACACCAATTTTGGCCAACATCAGTCAAACATGTATAACATAGGCAAGGCCATCAATTGATGAAACTCACATGCATACCACTAACCATGTTTAAGGATAGCCTTTGTATGGCTAACTTCAACAAGATGAAAGAGATAAATCCATTAGTAAGACTTTGGATTACATCTCTCTAGATCTCATGCAGGGCCAGTGCTTGTTAACCCATTCTCTAAGCATGCTTTTTGGTGGATTCTCCCAACAAAATAATCTATCAAAGTAAAGTGCTCTAGCCAATTAGATGTATTACCAAACTCATGGATGGGTAAAACAATATCCCCAAGAAGATCAAAATCATTATCTTGTGGAAGACTCTGGACACAAACTTCTACAAATGCTTGTTCAATGGAGCTATTGTCCAAAGTTTTCAAATCATCAACACTAGCAAAAGCTATTAGGTTGATACAATTTGAAGCTCTATAAAGAGCAACCTAAAAAAATTGTAATAAATGTGGAAGGTTAAGAGTATTTTCTGCACCAAAGGTGCAACGTGAGATAAAGTTGGTGATAGACTTCAAGCAAAGACATAAACCCTAACAAAGGAAAAACCAACTGATTATTTGTCACACAAATGTATACCAAAAGAGCTCACAATAATTGGTAAAAAGGTATAGAAAAATTAGAAATTCAATATTTTAATTTTAGATTCAATTTCGCATGCCATGCATCGATCATGAGTGTAAAAAAAGATTTAAATAAATAAATAATAAACTCAATATATAAAATTATTATGTTAAAATACGTATAAATAAAATGTAATAAACAAGAAGTAGATAATGAATGTGTGAGAATAAAAATTGTGAGATCAAAATATGAGAAGACAATGTAAACATAACCATCAAAAGTACATTGCGTATGATCATATTGTAAAACATACTTTAAGAAGAAATCACTTGCCATGCAAGACATTCTGTTGCTCTTCTATGGTATATGCATTTCAAAAACTTGATTACAGATTGATCCATGAGGAGCAATGCATTGTCATAGTCTTTAAATTTTTTTATTGTGTTTTTCCTTATCTGCAAGAAAGAACTGCAAGCAAAAATTAGCTTCAAATATGTTATTGGAAAGTTGTATTTGCAGCAATGCACCTATAAAACAAAACTAAAATTAATGATCATTGTTATTGTTACTTTCATCTTGATGAAGGCAAGATTAAAAAGTTTTCAAGGATAGAAGAAGATTAAAAAATATTGGATAGAAGAACAAAGTGAGCATGAGTTCACTGAGAATGTAAATAGATGGACTAAATCCATCAGAAGTGTGAACAAAGTGCATAGGACAAGCATCAAGTGAGAGTGCATGAATTATGAATAACAAGAACAAATAAACCATGATAAGAAAATAGTGGTTTAGTCCAACCAAATACATGGAGCAGAAACAATTTTAGTAAAAATTGCAATATATGGTTTGTTGCATTAGGCAAGAGGCCTCCCCATATCATATTCCCAATAAGAAATATTGGGATTAGAAACTATAGCTAATTAGACTCGTCCCAAAAGACATAATCATAGGGATGTTCTATCCTAAGTATCCTTCAGCTAACTTAATAAAACTAAGATATCACAGTAGGCATCAATATGGCTGCATAGCATCGAATTCTGATCTTGAGACAGAATCTAGTGATCTGGTCGTACAAGATTTTTATAGAAGAGATTAATAGCTCCCATTATCCAAATGAATGATGGGAAGTGGAGTTTGTGAGCACACTTACATAAAACTTAGAAAGCAATGAAATTGAGTTGGCAGAATGTAAGTGTTGGAAGGTTGGTGCCTTTGTTTTTTTTTGGATAGGTTGGTGTTTGTTCAACTTGCCACAGATTGGTGACATGGCTTAACTATTTCTCATGGATCTTGTATAAATCTGATGTTTGTATTGGACAGATTTAGGAAAATTCACCGCCATTGCTGATGAAAATTTCACAGTCAACAATTCACCACCGGAAAATTCACCACCACCAACAATTCACCGCCATGGAAAATTAACTGCCAAAAATTCATGCAATTAATTTTTCGCGCAGTGAATTGTCATGATGGTGAATTGTTGGGGGTGAATTTTCTGTCGGTGAATTGCTGGCGATGAATTTACTGTTTGTCGTATTGAACATTATCAAATTGATCTTTTGATGCAACCGCTCCATTGCAACAGTAAATTTCTTTGAACTATTCAAAAACTTTAGATTTTTTCCATAAGATCTAAAATTCACAAACAGAAAAAGAAAAAGAAAAATGATAGTTCTAAGTTTTGGCATTCAACTCATGTAATTTATTCCCAATATTTGATTCACAATTCATTGAACTACTCACAAGTTTGTTTAACTTTGAGTTTTGACTACCAAGTCAAACCAGCAAGGGGAAGACTGTCAGGTTTGTTTTAATTTTGGAGTAATCATGATTAGCTTGCAAGCCCTGCTATTATAAGTAGAATATTATCAGAATTACATGCAGTTTTGTGCTTCAACTGGACACATTTTTGGGATAGTAACCACCAAGCTTTGGGCACAAGCAGTTGCAAAGGATTTGCAAAGGCATGTAATTCTATTCAAAGATTGTCTAAGGCTTTTACACATGCATAAGTTATGGAAAAGTACCACAGAGAATATCCTCTTTAAAGTTTATAAGAAATGGAGAGTTGAGGCAGACCAATGTTTTACATGCAACTAATCATTCTATTTTGTAGGAAATGTTAATTGAACGCATTTTCTTTCTTAATTTCCATATTCTTTTTTATCGAACTATAATCAAGGTGTCTTCTGAAAAAAAGAAAAATTAGCTCTAGATTGATATTATTTTTGTAGCATGGGTGTGCTGATTTTAGCATTACAGTAATAAATACTTTTCAAAGCTACGAGTTCCATTGAGCACTCGCAAAGCCAAAAGTCAGAATCATTATCCAAAATGACATTTTTTCGTATTATTTACTTTGCGGTGAGCGTGGATCGAACACGCGACCTTCAGATCTTCAGTCTGACGCTCTCCCAACTGAGCTATCCCCGCGACATGGGAAAAACGTGCAAGCATAAATTTATTACTCTTTAAACACCATCGCGATCCGTTTACTATCATATAAAATGTTATATTGTCAGCAAACATGTGAGCGCCCGTGGCCTAATGGATAAGGCGTCTGACTTCTAATCAGGCGATTGTGGGTTCGAGTCCCACCGGGCGTGTGCTGTTTATTTGGTATAAGTGATTTTGTTATGACTTTTTGCTTCCAGGTCAATGCCAATGCCATACATCTACAGTCATGCTGGAAGACATGTCAAACGTTTACACTTGTGTAGGTCCCAACGAGAGTTTACACTTGTCTTTATAAGATGAAGCTCTAAAACTGAGATAAAAATTCTAACATTTAAGTTTATTGTGGAACACTAGAATTGATGAAATATTTAACATTTAAATACTGAAATAAAAGTTTTGCTGTTCCAGTTTTGGCTGGTGTTGGATATTATGTTGTTGCTCAGAAGTCATTGTTATATATTTGTTTATTAGTTTCTGTTTGTAATTTGGGAATAGTTAATCTTTGTTGGTTAGATCTCGTTATGTTATGTATTATGATGCAGTATAAACTGCATTTACCTTTTGTTTATTGCATTTTTCAATTAAAAACAAAAAGAGTTCATATACATACTATATTATAAAGGATATTTAGAGACATGTTTATTTATAAAGGATCCTAATGCGTATACTTACATTACTTATTATTCAAGATGTTTTACTTACTTTCTATAGGATGCAGTTATTGTGTATGATTTACATGCTTAGCTTACGTATACATTTCATGCACTATTTTTCCATCTCCAACCTTGCATCCAACAAATTCAACCAATCGAAGGGGGCATATGTTGTTTCTAACACTCCTATGTTGAGGTTGCAGACAATTACAAGTGCCTACATAGAATTACCACCATGGCTAGATAGATCATTTACTATGTATGATTTACATTGCTTATTATTCAAGATGTTTTACTTACTTGCTATAAGATGCATTTACTATGTATGATTTACATGCCTAGCTTACATTTACATTTCATGCACTATTTTTCCATCTCCAACCCGTATCCAACAAATTCAACCAATTGAAGGTGGCATATGTTGTTGTTAGCACTCCTGTGTTGAGGTCGCAAACAATTACAAGTGCCTACATAGAATTATCACCATGGCTAGATAGATCATTATTGTTCATCACCACATGGTGATGTCTAATATGCCATGTCATTCCACAACTATCACTATGAAAAGCATTACAATTTTTTGATAGGAAAAAACTTTATAATCGTATTCTCTCTGTTGTCTTTCTTTCATGATCAATGGCATTGAAATAATCAAATTTGCATTTGCAATTATTGTTACTTATGTGATAGAAACTACTCATTGCACACTTTGTTGTATTTTGCAGGTTCCCATGAAGCACACATGCTAAGGGATGGACTTGTATGAGGAGATATAGAAGGGTCCATTGATTTACATTGACCTTGGAATCTTTTATGTTTGAATATTTACTTCACGTGCTTGTTTGTGATTACTTACATAGTTTGAGATGCACAAACGTTTAAAAATCACATGAAACTTAAAGTAGGGGAAAAATGTAATGGCGAAATTGATGCAAACTAGCATGTTAAGAGTCATGCAATATTTCATCGCTTAAAAATACATATTTTATCTTATGTTTTTTTATGTTTCTTTAGTAGATTTTTGGTGTTGTTGACGGTGTTTAGCTTTGTGGTTTTTAAAGTAATCTACATTAAACATGGAAATGCATATTGTGGTGGTGTAAGATGATTGGTTGAGTTTTGTTTGTCACATGAAGATCAAAGCCTATTTTGATAATTTGAAAGCTATGAAATATTGCTTGAGGAAGTATTCATCATATGAATGGTGTATAATGACACCATTGTGCTTTATTTGATCCTATTTCAAGATCTAAGATGATGCCAAGTTTAATTATTTGATTTCCAAGCCTCTTTTGTTTTACTTGAGGATAAGGATTCATTCCATGACTTGTAGTGAAGAAAGAGGTCAAGTGGAGTCATTCTCAAGGAATAGGTGTACAATTTGGTGATGTGTGGCCTTGTTATACTGATCTATTTACTAGTGCAATTAAATTAAGACTTTCTTATTACTAGGAATGTATGAAAAGTTGTTGCAAATGGTAAATGTTTCATGAGGGTGTAGCGTCGCAGATTGTCACCCTTGACAATTTCACACTATGTTTTATCCTCGGGTCATCCCACAATAATGGGTTACACTTTTTGGCCAAACTTGACATTGAAATCAACATTTTGAGCAAAATCTTCACTTTCCAACACCTATAGAAGGTAAACTGTTAGGAATTTGAAGATGATGCAAACTAGTGATTTGTGAAATTTTGTTTGTAGATTTTAAATGCATTTTAAAAAAATTAAAAATTAAATTAAATTGTAATTTTTTTTACATCTATTTTGATAACTAGTTTTTAATAGTAAACAACATTTTTAAAAAGTGATTTGTACTTTGTTCCGCATAATCTTTTTCTACGATGGATAAAATTCTGATTCTTTTGAATTTAGGTTGATAACATCCATATCTAGTGCTTGCATTTTGTTTTATAATATTTTGTTGAATGTTTTTCTTTTAATTAAGTTTTGAAGTTAAACCAATTACAATTTAGACATAGGTGTGCACTTAGTCTCACATAACTTTTTGTATGTATTGAAATTCATTTTTTTTGTTGGAACAAGGACATCAATACCTAATGCATAGATATTTTAAAAAAAAAAATCACTAATTTACTATTTTTCCACATGTGTAGAACATAAAACTTGATGTTCGGTGAAAAACCTATGTTCAGTAAAACTATAAAAAATAAAAAATAAAAGAAAAATATATTAAATTCATAGTTGTTGGAAAGCTCATTTCGAGGACAATGGTCTTTCAACTTGGTTTATCAAATTGACTCCATTTGCACCTCCAAATCGAGCTTTGAAAGTAAAAAAAAAAATGCATTTATTTTGGAGTGGAGGGGACAAGGTGAAAAAAGGGGGTCTTCATTCGAAGACCCTTTCGATTGAAGGGGTCTTCGAATGAAGGGATTTGAAGGGATCCCCCTTTGTTCAAAGCCCCCTTCACTCGAAGGGGTTTTCGAATAAAGACCCCCAATATAATGCCATATCGAAGACCAAGCATAAACGTTGCATTTAAAAATATTCAGATGACATTAAATAGGTTCGTTCGAAGGGGGTGTTCATTCGAAGACATGGGTGTTCGAATGAAGCCCCTTCATTCAAAGGGTGTACTTCATTCGAAGCCATTCAAAAAAATTTGAGTGGTTCCAATTTTTGTTTGTGCAAATATTTGTAACCCACTATTGTGGGTTCACTCCCCCGCCGCCCCCCCAAAATTACCAAGCCTAATTAAGTCCCTAATTTTCTAAATTATGCATTCTATAGCCCATTTGTACCACTTTCTGAGAAATTGCAAGCATTGAACAAATGCATCCAACTATTATTTTGCCCCCAATATTTAATGTCCTGGAGAATAGGACCAAGACCCATTTGCCCTCCCCCTATTTTGTCGAGACCAATTTTGGACATGTCGAGGTGGCCATTTTTATTTTCAAAATCCAAATTGCAAATGTCAGTTATTGAGATTTAATTATCGGGAAATTAGAGAAATGCCTATAAATACCTAGTTATTGCATTATTTGAACATTAACAAGAATCTATCTAGAAAACTGTTGGAAAACTTATGATCAAGAGCATTCAAGAGCAACATTTTAGAGCATTATTGCAGTAATTCAAGATCCTAACATCATGTCAAATCTTATGTGAATTTATCTGTGTTCATGTTATCATTTTTTTGTGAATACTAACACTTTTGTAGGTCTCCAAAGCATTCAAGCAAATCGAACGAGCAAGATCAAGACCTTGAGGTGATGTGCATGACTTCAGTCCTTTAAGGAAGCCATTGAAAGGTGGTTTTAGGTTTGAAGAGGATTGAAGGGAGCTTGAAGACAAATTGTCAATTGTTGCATTTGATGTTTTATATCTTGTCAGCTCACGAAAACTCACCTATAAAATTATTTGATAGTGTTCTAACAACTCTGCAACCAGAAATTAAAAGCTCATATCAATCATCATAGGACCCCAAAAACAGAGCGAAAGTATCATACAAAGACCCATTCGCCCTAGGGTGACCTTATTATGCTATAGTGATTAGACCCAACTTTTGGTGATAGGTACACAGTCCTCTGCACTTCCTAGATCTGCTTGCTATTTACTGTTTCAATATGTGCATTGTCAGGGTCTTGCATTTTTCATATTAGATTATATAGTTCAATTAGGTTAATCATAACAAATCATTTCCAATCATTTCCATATCATTCTAATCCCCAAATTAATGGAGATCCAAACTTGATTGGCTCACCTTCATGGTTGAAAGTCAATCTATACACCTTGTTGATCTCCATGTCAATGAAAACCTAAGAGAAGGCCTTAAATCCTATTGTTCTAAGCACTTAGAACCTAGGATCACCTTTTCCTATGTTTTAGAGGGCAACCTAAATTAATATTGTGGTTATGTGGCAATGAGATTTTTCCTTGAATGATGTAAATTTGGGTTTCTATTAGGGAGTAACCTATGCAAACCTCTGGGTGTGAGACTAGTCCCCTACCAATAAATTTGACCCCTAAAAAATAAAAAATTCAAAACTTAGATCCTGCCCATTCTTCCCTACCATGAGCCAACTTGTTACAAGTTTGGTATGATTAATTAAAAAACATTCAATGTGTAATCATTCTAACATCTTAACTTCATTTGATTGGTCTCGTTCACAAAACATGCTAGAAATGCTTAAATCGATATACTAGAAGGAACTTGATTTTGCATAATCATTCTTACTCATTTGCATGTCTAAAGATTGATGTTCTTGATCAATTATATGACCATTAAATTGGTCAAATTAAGAGGGTCCACATTAGAGAACACAACCCGTGCTCTGAGAATCTCCCTAGGTGTCACTAAATGCTACCGACTTTGACATCCAACCAAGCAATAATGCTTCAGTGAATAAGAAAGCACAAGTGCACATTATAATAAATCCAATATGCAAAAATTCACCCCTCCACAAAGTTAAGACTATTTTGATTTTGATGCCAAGTACAAATAAACATAAACCATTTTGTATCCCCAAACATGTGAAATTCAATGCAACATTAAAGTTATTGCTTCTCTATTATCCTAGAATTAAATACCCTTATCCTCTTATTAAATCCCATTACTCCATGTTCCCATGCAGCTGCTTAAATTTAAACATTTGGAGTGTTCCCATGCATAAATTTTACTATGGGTAAAAGATAATTCCGAATCTTTCCCTATTTAAAGAAGCAGCTACCATTTAAGAATTGAAAATAAGTTGTGAAAAAAAGTGGGGCTTGAAATAAGCAACAACTGCATATTGCCAAGTGGCTCCAGAAGTTTCTTTCCATCTTTCTTAATATTTGCTTTCAATTTTTTTTTTCTATTTTTTAATTGAACAAATTATTATTAAAATGACTGCAGAAAAATCTAATATTCATGAGGCCACCAGCTCCACAAATAATTCTTATCTGCTAACCAAAATAAACTAAACAGCCACGTGGAAACCTGCCCTTATTCTTTGGAATTAAATACCTTTATACTTCACATTTCATTTCTTACATATTCATTTGTCTCTCCCATAATTTTTAATTCATTTAAAAATGCCAAATTGTCGGCTAGATTAAACCTTAAAGGAAAGGTCAATTTACTTCACAGTGGATTCATGACAGGGCAAAATGAGACCCTCGAGAAAACACCATTTAAACAGCATCTCAAAGAACAATGCTGTCAACCCATGGCACAAAAAACATATCTTACAGGCAAAGCAAGGTTGAGATTTCCAAAATCTATGCAAACAGTCATTTCACATTCAAAATACTCAATAGTGAGATCCCTTGACCAAGCGCACATGAATGAACTACTTTTAATCTCTTCCTTATCTATGCAAGCCGTGGGTTTTTACCCTCTTTTCGGTGGACAAACTTTGCATCGTCATCTGTCCCAATAATGTGATGGGCTACAATGGATCCATCTCTTTCAATCCCATACACTCCCTAATAAAATACACATTACTTATTGGATTACTGACTCCAATGCTGGTTCAGTGACTCCAATGGAGTAGACAGCCGTAGTGGAATCAAATAATATATGCATGTCTTGTTCTTCAATCAAGAAACTAAGGAGTCGGTAGCTAAACAGCCTGGACCTCTATGCCTCGCACAAGACAAATTTATACTGATATAAAAAGAACAGGTTCAGAAAAATCTGACACCATACAGAGGATTTCGACTTCATATGTTAGGCTGCAGTATCTTTCTCAACCAACACTGTCCTGCAACAGATTTGTTTTTTTTCCTTTCTGGTATGTTCTCCTAAGTCCCTGACTCTAAAGCTAACATTCAATCTTCCCAGACAGAGAGAGCCAAATAATGGGCTCCATTTCCAATGACCACCTTAAAAGTTACACGAATTAACTTACTCAAATAGCAACACCAGTGAGAAGCCATGTTCGGCTAATTAAAGAGCTCTGGATAAAACATACCCACTTAATGCCGCCGCTGCTTTAAATTACCTGGCCTTCATTAATTCTCTGACAAGGAATTGTGTTCTACTTCTTACCTGTTGCAAAATTTCAGAAAAAAGTACAACATGGAAAACAGAGTGCTCACCAGAGAAGAGATGAGATGGGTTCTACTTACAAACTACACAGCATAAAACTACAGAGTTAAATCCTCATAAATCATTACGCTGCTAAATACAGCTCATATATGAGTGCTACAACACAATAACAATATTTTCAAGTACAAGGAGATCCCATTTTCATTGTTGGGCATAGAGCAACAATTTTGCGTTACAAAACCCTAACTTGAACAAATAGTGAAAAGACGGCAGAACACCGCCTGATCATTGTCGTGAAAAGCCTGGGTCATTGTCGTCCCCTGCAACTTATCCGGCGGTCTCTTGTTTGCTTCGCCACCGAGTTCTTGACGCCGTTGCGTGCGCGAGTTGACGCCATTGTTTCTCCTTCCACGGAGAGCCCGTCATCGTCCTCCACAATTATCTCCAGCGAAGGCTCCCAAACCCTGCTGCGCTTTACCACGGCGGCGCCACTCTTAGCACTGCCTCCACTGCCTGCGCCGACGGCGGCGTCGCGGAGCGATACACCCTCGGGGGAGATCTTAGAAAAGGCCCAGTGGCGCTTCCCCGTCCAGATCGACGGCCCGCACTTGATGAACGCCCTCCTGTCGTCATCCTCCTCCGCCGGAGGAGGCTGGGCAAAGCAAGGGCACGTCCCGGGCAGCGGCGAGGGAGCGGAGGCGGAGGTTGGAAAGAGGCGGGGCAGAGGTGAAAGCAAATATATTCCTCCACTCTCGAGCTGCGCTTCGAGGGGAAGAATAGCTCCTCCGCCTGCGTGGCTCACACAATGGTGGGGGTGGAGGCGGAGCAGATCTGCGACGGCAGCGGGGAGGTGGAGCTGCCTGACTTGGCCGTCGGGCTCTATCACTCGCACTGTTTGGCGACCACACTGATAAATCCTCAATATCTTCATCCTCACTCAGCTGAACTCCTCCCGTGCTTTCATTTGTATCACAGTCTCCCACAACTGGAAGGACATGGAATGGGCTAGAAGTATTGTACAAGCTTGGAGAAGATTAAATTTGTACTAAATTTTGGGCATTTTGTGTTTGCGGAGCACACGAGAAAGATGACGATGCGTGCAGTGTCGCGATCGCGTGTGCAGTCTGCAGAGAGAGAGAGAGAGAAGAGAGCGAGTGAATGAATGCTATAAAAATGGGGTGCCTGCTGCCCGCTGCCCTATGCCCGCTGAATGACAAAAGTGCATTAAATGTGTCATCTGGTATCACTAAACTATTCTGCCATGCACAGTACGTTTGTGTTGTCCCCCGCACAGTCGGGACTCAACAACGGTCGGCACATTTTTAAAGCAATATACTTAGAGCTTCAATAATTTATTTTGATTTTCCCAAAGTGGGAACCATTCTCCAATTGTTAAGCGACTGACCTAATTACAGCTCTTTTTAAAGTTGAGAATATGGATTTGCACCGCTGGCCCAAAATGGTTGTTGGGGAGGAGCTAAACCGTAGAAAAAAGACTTGGATGAAGCAAAATAACAAGTGGTTGAACAAATGGAACATTAAACTACATGAGTGCCCCAACACTAATGCTGAGATAAAAAAGTTTGTGCTAGAAAAGTTTAGGTCTACTATGTGGACTAAGCAGGTTGGCCGTAAAAAGTCTCATTATATCCAGGAATTCAACCCCACGTGGGAGCATGATGAGAAAGACTATCTAAAGGTTACAATTAAAGGCAAGGCTAGGCTTTTGATCGCTCAATTAAGAACCGGGTCACACCATCTTAAATGCGAGACAGGTAGGTGGGCTGTCCCCAAGGAGGCTTGGGAACAACGAACTTGTATTTTTTGCAACAAAGGGACTGTCGAGACTGAATGGCACTTCATGATTGAGTGTGCTGCTTATGATGATATCCGTATCCAATATGAAGACATTTTGAAGGTGGATAATCTAAATGAACTTTTTAGGGAAGCTAGGCTCCTCAAGATTGCTAGCTTTCTGATCAAGATCTACAATAGAAGGGCTGACATGGAAAAGAACTTGAAAATGGTTAAAGTTTCGGTGCTTGGTCCCATAGACTGATGGTCTCGTGGACGTCATTAAAAACCATTCATTCATTCATTCATTAATCATTTTAAAATTCTTCTTATTTTAGGTAGGGCAGGTATCTTTTCGAGACCAGAACTAAGTGCCATTCCCCCTGACAGCTAAATTTCTCCCTTCAGCTGCCCTTCAAATGCACAGTACCGGTCTACCCATGTACTGACTGGACTGTTCTCACCTAAAAGTTGTGCTCGGAAATAAATGAGAAATACAGCCATACGGTTGCCACATTTAGCCCTGGGTGGCACGCATGGTCTGTAAAATCTCTACGTATTTACTGGGAGGCTCTAGGTTTTTTTTATATGTAGTTAACGTGTTGGTTTATATTTTGGATCCGATATCAGTATATGCCAAGCACTAAGTCTATGGGTTTTTTGTTTTTATTTTTGACTTGTTTGCAATGTTCGTGTTCCAACCATGGATTATATTTAATGTCTACAGTATTGTTTGTCCGCTAAGCAGTAGCTATCAGCATCCATGGCTTATTCCAATACCAGTTCAATACACCTTATAAAATTAATAGGTATGTTTTTGCGTAATGGTGAAATTTGTATATATATTATTTTATTTTATATTGTATTAATTTTGTTAGAATATTTTTAATGTACTGATATTAATAAGTGGTATATTTTTATTCTAGATTTGGTTTATGTCTTAATTCTTATTTATTTTCATAATAATGATTATATTACGGATCTCTAGGTCAATATGAGAAGACCTCGATGCAATCTGCTTGTCTGTATTATTTGTCTTCTTATCTTCTTTTAAAATGGTAAAATCATTAGATAAAGTGATGCTTTCTTATCTTTTTTAACTCTTTAAAACAACTGGATTTTCTTTTATTTTTAAAATTTTCAACTAAAACTTCACAAAGCAAGTATGAAGTAATCTTTTCTTATCCTTTGTTTTATTGCTTTAAAACAATTAGATTTTTGTTCATTTTTAAAATATTCTATTAATAAATCACAAATTATTACTTCATTGTAGTTGAGAGTTTTTTAAATTTGTGGAGTTGCTTTTGTTAGGATAGAAAAATACAATAATAAAAAATTTGTTGCTTATCATATGTTATCATAGATGAGAATGTATTAGAGATTATAAGAGATCACTTTCCTCCTACTGTAATAGAACAACCCTCTTAATGTCCTTGTACTTAATTGTTTTTTAATTAAATTAATCTAATTCATTTATGTAAAACAAACTATTTAGTTACAATTTGTTCAGGTTGTTTTCGAAGTTACTTATATTTTATAATATGTGACTTATCGCTATCTTACACATCAATTCAAATTATTACTAGTCACTTATTCTAACATGCTTAATATCAAGATGAACAACCATCTTTTGTTTAGGTGGTCAAGGTACAATCATTCTTGATTTCACATCATTTTAGGTTACTCATACCAACCTCAAAGGCCTTATAGAATTTTCATGTTCAAGTAGACTTCAACCCCTCCTGTAAGAAAGGTGTAGAAGTGGTTGTCCTTGTGTGAGTGGCTCCTAAGACAATAATCCCTAAGATGGGTGATGGAGCAAAATTTTGTTCATTATAGATTGAGCACTCCTTTGAAGATTAAGGTCTTAGATTCTACCTTGAGAAAGCTTTCTTCTCGTGCTAATCTTGTCCCTCCTCCTTCCACTAATGTAGTGGTTTATGCATAGCAACTTTTTAATTGTTTGTCTTAATAATATTTTAACATATGAATTTTTGTGGGCTATTGAGTCTTGCATACTAACCAACCACTTTTTATTACAAACCTTGGTATGCCCTCTTATTGTTTTCCTTATGCAATATAATGAAATGTTATAAGAAACTACAATATATGAAATATATAATTGTACGGAAATAATCACACCTAATATTAAAAGATCTAGATCTAACCTTAATTAAATTAAACCTTGAAATATATGAGTCAAGACTAAATAATGATTGAGACTTGAATAATTAAAACACAAATAAAATAATCGAACTATAGAAAGCTTATATGATTTTTGGTGTGATCTTAGATTGAAATCTATTTGACCAACTGATATATTATAAAAAGATTGACGACAAATATTTGACAGTAAAAATAAAAAAACTGAAAAATATGTAACACTAAATAAATTAAATTACACCTACAAAATCCACAAAAATATCATATAAATTAAATTACATGTATTAAATATACACTTTATCCTCTACGAGAATAAAGTTCAATCTGAATAGCTATAGAAAAGAAATAATAACGTGTACCCCTGTCATTGAAAAAGTAATAAACTTTTTTATTTATAATTTAAATGAAAATGTTGCGCAGTCACGCTCAAAACCTTAGTAGAGCATTCGAGAAAGGACATAATGATTAAAAAATAGGTTCCATGTATGGTGGTTCGGCTTTATGGTCCCCTCTTTAGTCGTAATACATAAGAAAAAGGCAAAGGGGTCGTTCTCTATGTTCCCTTGTCACATGTGCTATACAAAGGGGTCTTCATCAAATGCCTTTTCATAGTACTAGTGCACTATCAATTCACCCTTCTTTACTTGACTTATGCATTCACCAAATTTAAAGAGGCTTCTCTTCATTATTGTTGTAATGGTGAAAATGGTATATGTTGTACTCTTCCTTTTTGGTTTAAATTTATTTTGATTCAATTATTTGATTTTTCTTTTCATTACATTTTTATAATTTTCCTATTTTATCATTTTTGTTACACTTTTTTAAATCTTGGGTTATATTTGTCATTATGTTCTTTCTATTTTCAAATTTTAGATCAAATTTGGTGTGTTTTGTTACTTCAATCCCCTTATCCATTTATTTTTCATGCCTCGAACATATATCGTGCTAGCCTTTCCTAGCTTTAGCTTGACCCAACACCGCCTTTCTCTTTTCCAAGATCTATTTTTTGCACACTTAGCCCTAGTCAACTCTAGGTATCCCAAACTACCAAGCATTCACAACACATCTCATGAAGAGAAAGAAAAACTCACAACTCAAATTACAACAACTCAGCAAACGATTAACTCTAACAATTGACAAATTCTTGTGTCAATTAAATCGATTCACAATTGCACACATTACACTCAAATTGAAAACAAATCAAATATCTTTATTTCTCAGATTTCATGAAATAAACAACACAATTACAAATAATTTCTCTACACAACTCCTTTTGTCTGCCATTCCTCTGCCCTCTCATCACAGTAACTCTGTAGCAACCCGCTTCCTATCCTATATGCCCCTTTATTGGCCTACGAAATAACTTATCTCTCCTTCCTTTCTATTCCCATGCACCAATTCATGTGCATCATATCTTCCCTTATTTTCCATATAGTATGGTATTAAATTCCACTATGAACACCCTGTCATGAATTTAAAATTCAAAACAAAACAAAACATAAACATCTACACAACCTTCTAAACCTGTGCTTGGTTTGTTGGCACATACTTTACCTCAAACTGGGATTAATTCTATTAACCATGCTCTCTCCTATGCTCCCACATGACCCTACACAATCTCCCATCTACAAGATTTAATTCACTCAAGCTTTTAGATCTATTTGGATGCAAAGCAAGGCTCTGTCATTGGCTTTATTCGCTTCTCCTATTGTTCTTTGATATGCCCTTATACTAATTCATTTGCTGCCTTTAATTCAACCTTTTATTAAATCCCTGTTGCATAGTCCTGTGTTTTAGACTCCTATTCCCATATGGAATAGTTACTTGCTCAGATCCTCCTCTTTCCAATGTGCCTCTATACGCTCAACCTTCTTTGATTTTTAATTGGTTCGCAAGTGAAAGCAACAACTCTATCAATTTGGCCTATCACGACCCTTCACGCATCGGCCAACTAGAATATATGCTATGCATACTTTTTGTTAATACACCCTCTACATAATCCAACATTCAATTCTATTTGAATTCACACTCTTTAGCAGATTTGATGCAGTTGTTACTCATAATGTGCACTCCATATCCCTATTTGGTCTTCGTTGTATTTGGTTGTCTCCTCTGAACCATCTTTGTAGTGCACTTCCTCCAACTATCTTCCCTTGGTTGCGTAGAGCCATTCCTTCACTTTGTCACACCTTTTGCCATTTCCCTGTTGCATTTTTAAATCCAAAACATTGAAAAGAGATTGGGAGATGAGGCGTCACCCCCCATCGACCCATCTTCTTGATTCTTTTCAAGTTCCTTGCACTCTTTTAATATTCCTTAACAAATTTGATTATATATCATAATTTGTAAAGAAATTGATTTATATTGGTTTTTCCACTGTGCAATCTCTAAATCAATTGGAAATGGAGGTCAAAATACATGTGTAAGAAAACTTTTATCAAGAGTCAAACTTTGGCCAATAAATATAAAATATCTAGAGTCAAAATTTTGTTTGCAAGAAAGTTTTTCATGAAATCTTATCGAACAATAAGTTTTTCATGAAATCTTATCGAACAATAAGTTTTTCATGAAATCTTATCGAACAATAAGTTTTTCATGAAATCTTATCGAACAATAAGTTTTTCATGAAATCTTATCGAACAATGTTTTTGGTGATGCAAGATTGCGAATACACTCGAAATGCTCCTGCATTAGACATGTTGGGTAAGAAGTTTATGAGCATGGGCTCACAAAGATGAAGCCGAGTGATAGAACCACCCTTCGAGATTGCGCACAACCTCTAGCAAACTTCATCACTTACAGCCCAACCTCCTTCACCAAATAGCTCGACCTCCTCTGCCAAGTGCTCTTCCTCTCCACTCTACAAGTGACCTCTCACATTCTTCTTCTGGTCACCTCTTGGCCATACATTAAAAGTCACAACTTGTAGGTTCATATGCACTGTCTAACGGCTATGCCTTTTTTTTCTTCACCTTAAGACAACCATTTCATTTCTCTCTCAACTTCTCTGCAACTCTTCCCTTGCAACCTCCATGCTACAATCGTACCTTAATTCTCACAAAGATTCGACTTCATCTATTGTAATCTTCCATCACATAACACTTTCCTCTATGTTTTTCGCTCTCAACCATTTAGGACTCCACTCACCTGCAAGGATGCTCTTGAGCTTCTCACTCATGCTTCCAATTCTACACCTTCCAATCCTCAACCACCAAGACTCTCTACGCCTACAATGATACTTTTGGATTTCACTCACGCTTCCATTAACCACAGGTTCTATCACAAGCTGCCTCACATTCGACAATCTGCTTGTGCCCCTAAAACCTCTGCTCACTCTCCTTTCCACCTACAAGTCCTGGTGCGAACCGCCTCTCTCAGCACTCTATCCACACACTCAAAACCTCTAGCTCTGATACCACTTGATGAAGAGAAATAAAAACTCACTCACAACTTAAACCCACACAACTCAAATTACAACAACTCAGTAAACGATTAACTCTGACAATCGACAAATTCTTGATTCGATTAAACCGATTCACAATTGCACACATTACACTCAAATTGAAAACAAATAAAATATCTTTATTTCTCAAATTTCATGAAATAAACAACACAATTATAGATAATTTCTCCACACAACTCCTTTTGTTTTCCTTTCCTATGCCCTCTCATCGTAGTAACTTTGTAGCAACCTGCTTCCTCTCCTATGCACCCCTTTATTGG
This sequence comes from Sequoia sempervirens, assembly GCA_007258455.2. NCBI lineage: Eukaryota > Viridiplantae > Streptophyta > Pinopsida > Cupressales > Cupressaceae > Sequoia > Sequoia sempervirens. Next base: position 183,286,515 of record VDFB02193867.1, read on the forward strand.
CTTGTGAAATAATTTATCTCTCTTTCCTTTCTATTCCCACGTGCCACTTCTTATGCATCATATCTTCCCTTATTTTCCATATAGCATGGTATTAAATTCCACTATGAACAACATGTCATGAATTTAAAATTCAAAATAAAACAAAACATAAACACCTACATAGCCTTCTAAACCTGTGCTTGGTTTGTTGGCTCAAACTGGGATTAATTCTATTAACCATGCTCTCTCCTATGCTCCCACGAGACCCTGCACAATCTCCCATCTACAGGCTTTAATTCACTTAAGCGTTTAGATCTATTTGGATGCAAAGCAAGGCTCTGTCAGTGCCTTTATTTGCTTCTCCTATTGTTCTTTGCTATGCCCTTATACTCATTCCTCTATTGCCTTTAATTTAGGATTTTATTAAATCCCTGCTACGTAGTCCTATGTTTCAGACTCCCATTCCCATATGGAATGGCTACTTGCTCAAATCCTCCTCTTTACAGTGTTCCTCTATATGCTCAACCTTCTTTGATTTTTAATTGGTTTGCAAGTGAAAGAAAAAGCTCTATCGATTTGGCATGTCACGACCCTTCACACATCAACCGACTGGAATATATGCTATGCATACTTTTTGCTAATACACCCTCTACATAATCCAACATTCAATTATGTTTGAATTCACACTCTTTAGCAGATCTGATGAATTTGTTACTCATATTTTGCACTCCATATCCCCATTTGGTCTTCATTGTATTTGGTTGTCTCCTCTACACTGTGTTTGTAGCGCACTTCCTCCAACTATCTTCCCTTGGCTACACAGAGCCATTCCTTCACTCTGTCGTGCCTTTTTCCATTTCCCCATTGCCTTTTTAAATCCAAAACATTGAAAAGAGATTGGGATATGAGGTGTCACCCCCCATCGACCCATCTTCTTGATTATTTTCAAGTTCCTTGCACTCATTTAAAATTCATTAACAAATTTGATTAAATATCATAATTTGTAAAGAAAATGATTTATGTTGGTTTTTCCATCGTGCAATCTCTAAATCAATTGGAATTGCAAGTCAAAATACATGTGTAAGAAAACTTTTATCAAGAGTCAAACTTTGGCCAACAAATCTAGAATAGAGTCAAAATTTTGTTTGTAAGAAAGTTTTTCATGAAATCTTACCGAACAATATTTTTTGTGATGCAAGATTGCGAATACACCCGGAATGCTCCTGCATCAACATCATTAGTGTAGAAATAAAATTTTATGTGATCATTTTTTTAGCTAGGAGGATAGATTTTTGTTGATGATTAAGCCTTGGCATGCTGATTTCAACCCTTCTTTTGAAACTTTCAATAACATCCTGATTTGGGTTTGGCTTCCTAATCGTCCCTTCCATTTATGGGTTGATCCTCTTTTAGAGGAAGTGGGTGAGGCTCTTGGAGATTTTTTGCTGGTGGATGATGAATCCTTTGATATTTTTCACTCCACCTTGGCCCGCATATTGGTTGAAATGGATGTTTCAAAAGGGATGCCTGCTGAGATTTTGCTTAAATCTTCTAAGGGTTCTTGGGTCCAATCTTTGGACTATGAAGGGATCCCCTTCCGATGTAGAAGATGCTTTAAAATAGGTCATGCTGCTGCACAATGTGGATTTGAGAAAAAGGAAATGATGGCTACATGGTGGAAAGGTGCTTCTCAACAATATTATACGGTTGAGAAGAAATTTGAGCAACATAGGAGTTTTTCTAAAGTGGTTGCTTTGGAATCACAGGGTCTTGGGGCATCCTCTCTAGATGTCCCAAATGGTGGGGTTGTTGATGTACAAGATTACCATGTTGAAACCCCAAAAGAGAGAGAGATTGGGACCATGGTTGCTACTTATGGTGATAGCACTTCGGCTATCATTTTTGGTGGCTCTCTTGATAAGGCAGCGTCTACAGGGAGGAATATTGAAGTAATCTCTAAAATAGTGGTTGCAGGCTTTCTTTTTTAGGATAATGGTGCGCTGACTTGGCATGATAAGGCAACGCAAGTGGAAGAGGGTTAGATTACTATAAAGGGAAAGAAGGAAAAGTCCTTTAAGCCTTCTTTTGGCATGACTCTTCACTCCCACAAGAGTAGCTCTAAATGTAAATCTTGATGGTTCTTCATTGGGGGCTAGTTTTTGGCTGGCTGTAGGCTATTTTTCTTGCAGCTTTGTTTTTGGTTGTGGTTCTTTGGCTTCGAATGCCTCTTTTTTCCCTAGTTGTCTATGCTTTCATGGTCTTTTTGTTAGGACAACTTTCTATTTGAGGGTTCCAGATCCATTCAAAATCTGTTTGTAAAGGGTTTTGGGTCCCTTCAAAACTTGTTTGTTCCCTAATCAAAAACATCATTAGTGTACCCCAATTGTTGGAATTATGGAGCCGTGCAACATGAGCATGAAGTGTAAATGGTTTTTTGTTCCTATATTTTCATTGATGTCAACATGGTGACAATTGTATGGGAAGTTTACTTGGTTTATCGAAAGTTATTCTCTACCGATAATATTCTTTTGTGACGAACCAGTGCATTAGTATTTGAGTCCAGAATTCACCGCAAGAACATATATGACTCTAATCTCTTAACCATGTTATCATGTCTCATTCAAATAGTTATATCTTGGATCTTGAGAAGTTTTGGGTTGTGAGCAGAAAGTTATCTCTAACAAAGTTCAACTCTGTATTTTACTATTCTTCCTTGCTCAACATATCAGTGTGGGAGACTCCACGTTTTCTTAAGGAGAACATTCTTATGCTACAGTTTTAATGGTAGTCTCTATGATGGTAGTATGATGAGAAATTGATGTGATCTCAGATCCAAAAGGTGTTTGTTTTGGGGATTACATGCTGGTTTTGAGATTATGTGAATTATGTTCTAGTCTTGGCCGACCTGACGTATGCAATACACTAAGGAGATTAGTTATGCTTTATGGATGTTAGCTGACTTGGTATAATAAACTACATGGATAAAATGTTTTAAATCATATATGGTACCAACAAAAGTGTTTTGATTATTTTGTTTCACCTAATTAGGTCGACCTAATTGATGAATAAGACATACTTCTATATATAAGATGTTTTGAAGAGAGATGAGAAGGGAGACGAGTGGGAGTGTGGAAGAGAGGTGTGAAAAGCATTAAGGGTATTTGAAGATTTGAGCCTAAATGCTTTATTAGTTGAGGATCATAGCAGATTTGTTGAGCGACTGATGTGTGAGGTAGTACTTCATACTCTGAGATTTATTGGAACTGAACCCTGCACACTGAAGGTGTTTCTATCAATTCAAACTTTTGGCAATGAGCCACAATCTTTGTATCTTGGTGGTTAGCCATCTTTTGTATTCAGACAATGAGCCTTACAAGGACAGTGAGTCTTGGCAGTGAGCCTTGTAATATCTTGTATCTAGATATAATATATTGTGAGTTAACCCTCACCGTAGTTTTTCCCTTTTTGGGTTTTCCACATAAAATTTTTGGTGTTCGTGTATGTGGTTGCATTGATTTGTTTCTATGTTCTCTCTTGTTGATTCAGTCAAAATTGTGATAATGGTTAGATGGATTTCATTAGAATGGTTTTATGGAATACTGATTCACCCCCCTCTTAGTATTCTAGATGTTCAACAATTGGTACCAAAGCTTGGTTCCTTTGAAGAAGCCTAACAGCTGAGGAAGGTCTTGAAATTTGAGTATAAGAATTTTTTTCCTCTGGAAGTGATCTTTGTTGGATATTAAGAAGAAATAGAAGATTTGAAGGACAAGTTGATGAAAGAAAATGAGTATATTGAAAAACTACAAAGTAAATGTGAAGAAGCATGTGATCTATTGGATAAGGAAGATGAAATTGTCTCCAGCTTGCTGCAATAATTGGATGAGAAGAAAAGAACTGAAGATTGTCAGAAAATTGAAATTCAAAGGAAAATGGATGAATGCACAAAGCTTGAGAAACAAGTTGGAATCTTGAGATGTGATCTAGAGAAGGCAAGAAGTTTTGAAGACAAATTTAAGGTAAGCTCTACAATGCTTGATGAGTTGATTACTTCTTAGAAACCAGAATGGATAAAAGTGGTTTAGGGTTTGAAGAAGGTCAGAGTTCTAAAGCGAAGCAATCTACTAACAAGAAGACTCAATGCAAAGATGGAAAAATCAAGAACCTAAGAAGCAATTCTAAAATAATTCCCATCAAACAACCTAATGCTAAAAGGTATTTATCTTTCAATGGTGTTTGTCATTCCTACAAGAAATTTGGTCATAAGGAAAAGGACTACAAAAGTAAAATGAATGATAATTTATCATTCTCCAACAAATGTTTTAAGTGCAAGACGGTTGGACATAAAGCTAGTCTGTGTGAAAATAGATTGAATAAAAGAAAGAATGGAAGGAAGAATGTTGTTTGTTGTAAGTGCAACAATCTAGAACATCCTGTTAATAAATGCAGAAGAAAAATAACTATCCAACAAAGAAACATGAACAAATCATTGATCCGAAATAAGTAAGAAAAGGGATGAAAAGGATCTAGAGAAAGGAAGGAGAATTCAAGCAAGTTGAATCAGAATCATCAATCTTATCTGTGCCGACCTCCGGTGTAGATACGCCCATCAATTTTTGACTCTAGCAATGACTAAGGGGGGGCAATTATCAAAAAATTTAATAAACCTCCTTCATTGATAATTATGTCACATCATGGCAGAAGTATATTTAATGTGGTAATGAATTCAAGGAATTTCTTAGTTGCATGTGTGAAGATTGAAGTTTGCAGAATCTGAAAGAATGGAGGTGCACACAATTTTTGAGGTAATCTACCTACAATTTGAAGAATTTATTGCAAAAGCATTCAGAATAAAAGAAACAAATTCAAATATTTCAAGAGGCATATGTAGTTTTGGAGAAGCGTGCAAAGGAAGTTTAGAGAGAAATTCAGAGTTTTAGGGTTTGAAGAAGAAATCAAGTGGATTTGAAGTGTGCTCCGAAAGTTGGATATCTATCCTTTCCTTGTTGGCATTTACAAAGGTGTTCTTGTTTGCACAATCTTTCATTTTTATTGCTATGGATAATTTAAAGGTTGTGAATAGTGCAGTTAGAGTGCAATTCAATTTGAGAAAATATTTGAAAAATGTGTTGGAAGAGTCTATTTGTTCATCCTCTCACATCCCTCCTAGAGTGTTTCCCACAAAAGATATCTATGCATTTTTTTACAGTAAGATAGAGGAATTTTCACCAGTCTATTTAAGCATTCTTTGGAAGAATGAATTGAAAGAGAACCATGATGCCTACAAAGTGTTAGTTGAGAAGAAGTTGGATGTTTGGCAGAAAGCCCCCTTTTTTAAGTTTGATAGGAAGTATATTCGAATAGTTTTGAGCAAAATTCATGATGAATCTTTGTGGATTGATGAAGCACATTTGATTACCAGAGAAGCAATCAGAGATGTAACTAATTTGTGTTCCTTCATACCAGTTCCCAAATGGAAGGTTGTGAATGAGAAAGAGATAATTGAGGTAACCGGTGCGACTCTTGAAGGGAAAGAGATTAATTTGAGATCAATTATGGATCTGGTCATTGGGTATGCCACAATGGTCATTGGTCACAAAGTTTGTTTTCTTGGCAATGACCTCACAGTTTCTACTAATGTTGTACATACTATTGTTGATATGGTTAAAGGAGGTATGGATTATGACCTATGTGAATAACTTCAAATACATCTTTTGAAGAATTTAAAGGAAATCAAGAAGTGTATGAAGAATACATTTTGATATGGAAATTTGGTTGTCTGCCTACTCTTTTAGATTTTGAGAGAATTACTAGTAATAGGAAGAACAAAATGGTCAAACACAGAGCCTATTTCCCATCAAATTAGGAACTTCATGATAAATCTTGGTAATTTGAATGCTCAAGAGACTTCTCTTGTTGCATTCTTTGGAACATTTCAAATGAGGATGAGCAGAAGGCCAAGGATTCTTGTAAGTGTTATTGAAAGGTACTCCAGAAATATCAATTTCCTAGTGTCTACAAATGTTTGTCGCATGGAAGAAGTTGAATCAAGGTTGGTATTGATATCTGAATTAGATTATGAAGTGTTAGAGGTTAAAATTGATTATTATGCAAAAATTCTCTTGGAAATCCCTAAGAATCCCAATGTAGAAGGTACCTTCGATAGTGCAACCAGAATAGGGAAGAAAAGAAACAGTGTTGTCAAAAAAGAAGTTGCAAAAGGAAGTGAGTTAGAGAGATCTCAACATGAGCATGAAAGAATAAACATTCAAGGAACTCTGGAAGAATTGCATAAGGTTATTCCTAGTGCTAATTTTGATTCATCTATTTTTGTTGTGGAGAATCTTAGAAACATGATTAATTCTTTGAAGGTCTACATCTCCAGACTAGATGTGCATGCTAGAACCAGGTCTGATGAAGGAAATCTAGAAGATGTCAAGGAAAAATGTGCAAATGCACATAGTCGAGTGATGAAGGAATTGGAGTGTATAATTTTGTGAGGAAGAGGCACAAGAACTACTTTCTTTTTTCCTAAATTGGTCTAGCAGTACATTGAGCATAAGAGATGAGATAAGGAAGAGTGAAACCCGAATGGGCACTCAAGTAGTACATACATATTGGCAGAAGAGAGATAATCAGAGGTAGTCCTACATTGTCCAACTTCAGGACAAATTATTTTTCTTGTAGGACCAAAGAAAAGAAGTTATTAAGAAGTTTTTGTCACTCAGAGACATGGTTAAACTCAGACACATTCATCTTTCTAGTGCTCTTGACAATATTGGTGAATTATCAAAGATTAATCTTAGTCCCAATATTTTAGCATATGGTATAGAGTCCTTAACTAAGCTTTAATTGTTACACAAGACTTGTAAATGCAAAAGGTTCATGGGAAGAAGGCAAAGTGTCATGGAAGGTCATCCTAGAGAATCTCAAAGGTTCTTCTTCAGATTGATTCAATTTTGTGTTCATACCTTTTCAGTTATGTTTTGATGCATATATAGATATATATCAGACCCCATCCTTTTCCATTGATGTCAAAGGGGGAGAGATAGAGATTGGAAGAGAAAAACATTTTTGAGAAGAAAATTTTTGATAGGGGGAGTAATCAGTTGTCGTATATTGAAAAATGTTTTTGACATGCATGTTGCCATCAATGCCAAAGGGGGAAATTGTTGGAATTATGGAGCTTTGCAACATGAGCATGAAGTATATATGGTTTGGTGTTCCTGTGTTTTCATTGATGTCAACATGGTGACAACTGTATGGGAAGTTTACTTGGTTAATGAGAGTTGTTCTCTACTGGTAATATTCTTTTGTGATGAACTTGTGCATTGGTATTTGAGTCCAAAATTCACCGCAAGAACATATATGACTCTAATCTCTTAATCATGTTATCATGTCTCATTTAGACAACTTTATCCTCGATCTTGAGAAGTTTTGGGTTCTAAGCAGAAAGTTATCATTGACAGGGTTCATCTCTGTATTTTACTCTTGTTCCTTGCTTGGCATATCAGTTTGGGAGACTCTGCATTTTCTTAAGGAGAACATTCTTATGCTATGCTTTTAATGGTAGTCTCTATGATGGTAGTATGATGAGAAATTGATGTGATCTCATATCCAGAAGGTATTTGCTTTGGGGATTGTATGTTGGCTTGGAGATTTTGTGAATTATGTTCTAGTCTTGATTGACCTAACATATGCAATACACTAAGGAGATTAGTTATGCTTTATGAATGTTAGCCGACTTGGTATAATGTACTACATGGATAAAATATTTTAAATAAACTATCTTGCATCTTGCAATTTTTTTGATTATTTTGTTTCATCTAATTAGGCCGACCTAATTGATGAATAAGACATACTTGTATATATAAGATGTTTTGAAGAGATATGAGAAGGGAGATGAGTGGGAGTGTGGAAGAAAGGTGCAAAAAGGATTAAGGGTATTTGAAGATCTGAGCCTAAATGCTTTATCAGTTGAGGATCAGAGAAAATTTGTTAAGTGACTAATGTGTGAGGCAATACTTCATATTCTAAGCTTTATTGGAACTGAACCTTGCACACTGAAGGTGTATTCTATTAGTTCAAACTTTTGGCAATGAGCCACAATCTTTTTATCTTGGTGGTTAGCCATATTTTGTATTCAGGTATTGAGCCTTACAAGGACAGTGAGTCCTGGTAGTGAGCCATGTAATATCTTCTATCCAGATATAATATATTGTGAGTTAACCTTCATCGTGGTTTTTCCCTTTTTGGGTTTTCCACATAAAAATTTTGGTGTTCATGTGTGTGGTTGAATTGATTTGTTTCTATTTTCTCTATTGTTGATTCAGTCAAAATTGTGATAATGGTTAGATGGATTTTATTAGAATGGTTTTATGGAATACTAATTCACCCCAACCACTCTCAGTATTTTGAATGTTCAACACCAATATCTTCATATTCCTTCACCAAATCTCACCTACTCACTCCTTTAGCATTCCCTTGTTTATATTTTTCTTATTTATTTTCATACTTTATTATTAATTGCTCATATCTTGCCCTACTTTACCCATTCCCTTAGTACCACATTCATCCTCATACTTCAACACCCTTATTTTATCCTACATAGACCTAGATCTCCATCTATTTCCTTTTATTTTCTATAGTTACCCTATTACACATTGTATCCCATTACCCATCTCATGTTCTTTTACCTCACCTTGTCTCACTTGCCTTACTAGTTTATGCCCTTGCCTCTTGTATATCATATGTTCTATGCACTGGACTACCCATCCTCTTCATCAACCTTCATCTCAATCCTAATATAATCCATATTCTAACTCCTTCTTATACTTTTTTTTGAATTGATGATCTACTACTAATAGAAAAATCAAGTTACAATATGAATGTGTCATAAGGATGATATTTTCCTATAT
>VDFB02193867.1:183295511-183342534 GCA_007258455.2 Sequoia sempervirens
CAATTATAAAAGGCAAAACAACATGTGCAAAATCCCAAAAAAATATACACCAAAATGGCACTTTATCTCAATGCATCTAAAAAAGATATAGTACATAAAAACCATTTGTATAATGCCCAAATATGATAGCAGACTAGAAATACATTTAGAACAACCAAAAATGAGTCATCCCACATAAACAAGAAGTTTCCAAGAGCTAAGATGTCCAAATAGTTCACCAAAATATGGAAACACAAAAAATTTCAAATAAAATGTACTTGGAGAGAAATATGGAAAAAGTGCATGGATGGATGTAGAGATCTAAAAGACCATCCCAATGCCACTAGAATCAGGAAAAACAAAGAAAGAGGTCAAAATTTATGAGCTCGAGATTGAAAACAACACATCTAAATTTAACAGGTTGTAGAATACACCAACAACAAAAAATGGTGATGAGACTCACACCACTAGAAATTTGACAAAACCGGTTTTTTGACGATATCTCATTCGCTCGATTTTGATATCGTGCGCTCATGTTATGGCCAAAATAAAAAATATCTCCTTTAGGGTACAAAGAGGGCTTGAAGGGGCCTTGAACCTCATCCGTATTATTGATGTCATCATGATGTCATGGTGAGATTAGTGAAATATTCATAGAATATTCCTCTACACCAAAAAAAATCTAGTCCTTGGAAAATAAAAATCTGCTAGAGTGTTCCTTAAGATTATATCAAGAAAATATGGCATTGGTGAAAAAAAATAGTTGAAAAAAAGTGTTGAACAACTGAGAAAGACACTGCTAGAAATTTTTTGAGGCCATCGAAAAATTTGGAGGGGAATGCTAGAGTAAATAGAAGCCACTATCAATGATGGAAAAGTCATCAAATGGTAGGCATGGCTGTTGGGTGGAAAAAGAAGTCATTGTCAGTTGGATTTAAAGCTATCGATGGGAGGAAAGTGTCCCATAGGGCCTACCAAGGTAGGTACCCTATAGGTACTTTCATTAAAAACTTCATCCTAAAAAATTAAACATGCACAATTTCTTTAAAACCGCGTCCCTTTTTTTTTTAATAAAAAATAATCCCTACAAAAAGATACAAAAAATTATTAAAAAACTTACCTTTTTTAATTTTTTTTTTCATGCATAGGTAATACGTGGGTTGTACAAGAGCTTATGAGGAAAGAGCTCATTTTTTTCCTATCATCAAGTACATGGGCACTCTACTAATGAATGTAAGGCTCTGAGTAATAAAATTCAACATCTTAAGGATTGTGGTGCTCTTCCTTGTGTTGATGCACCTAATTCCTCTAATTGATAATGATTTCCATCCTATCATGTGGATCCTCACTATGTGGCATTAGTATCTTTATGTTTCTTTCGCATTTCCATTCATGGTGGTACAATTTTAGGTGCAACCATATTTATCTTGGTAGAGACATGATAATTCTTGGTGGTTGTCTTTGTCTCTATGATTGGGGGACAAGGATAACTAGTTTTTGGAAGTTTTCATTCTTTCCAAGGATCCTCTCTTCATCTCTTTCTACTTAAAATACCAACATAGCAAGTATGTTGACATTTTAAGTGGGGGGCATATTGTCCCCCATTCATTGTTTCCATGTCCCTTCTTAGTGATGATATCATACATCTCCTAGGAAGTGTGACAATGGTATTATTTCATTTTGGCATTAACATTTTGACATTTATTGCTTCAGTTTGTTCATAGACGTTAAATTTATTGTATCATTAGCATAGCATATTGATCATGTTGTGGTGCCTTATCAAATTTATAAGGGAGTATAACTTTTGGTATGGTTGGCGTATGGGAGCCTATAGACCTAGCATGCATTTCCCATCAACCACCTTTTTGTGGGTACATACTGACCTAGTGTGTTTCTCACTTGTCTTGGGGGCTCACCTAGTGTATACTAGACTGCACTAGCCCTTGTGAACATATTTTTCATGTCCACTGAGCATAACACAAATTGCTTTCCTATGGAGCCATGTGGTTCATAAATGATTTTTCATCCTTATGAGTGTATTTGATGGACGTGGCATAATGCAACTTGCTATCATTTTTCTTTCTTCTTTGCATTAATTTTCACATTGTATGTTTGTGTATCTTGTCTTATTGATTCATATCATACATTCATGTGTGTCTCATTGTTCTTATGTTGGTTTTACATGGGATCTTGGATTCTAGGGGCTTGTGCAACCTCCTTGATCTTTGTCATCCTATCCCATCAAAATTTGTGCACTTGGACCCCTCTTGATGTATATTTGTCTACTTTAGTGTGGGTTTGAGCATAAGCTCATACTCTCACTAAAGTGGGGGCTAAATGTAGTGTCGAAAAATGTACACCTTTACATTTTCACACTATGTTTGCATCCCCTTAATTAATTGGACTTAATTAAGCCTCTAATTAACCTAATTATGCATTTAAAAGCATAATTAATCCTGTTTCCAAAAGGGAAACCTGTATTAAACAATTGTAAACATCAAATTAAATGCATTGAAAATTGTGTGTCCTAGATTTAGGTCCTAGGACCCATTCTCCCAAGGGTGAATAGGTCCCCTTTAGATTCCAGAACCCAATTTAAAGTATGTTTTTGGCAGTATTTTAATGATCCCAATTCAAGTTGCAATTGTTAGCTTTTGAATTTTAATTATTGGGAAATTAGAAAATCATCAATAAATATAAGGTTATTTTATCAATTCAAAACATCTAGCAAGAGGGAAACTTTCATATGAACAAATATTATTGTCAAGAGAATTGAAGAGAAGATTTATTAGTCATCTACCATAGCATTCAAGATCTCAAGCATCGTGTCAATTTTTTTGTTCATTTATGCACATTTTGGAGCTAACATTGTGATGTAGGTTTCAAGAACTCAAGCATCAATTCAAGCATCAAGATCAACATCATCAATCAAACCATTTCATACAAGATCAAGACCTTAGAGAGATGTGTTAGACTTCAATCCTCTAAGGACCTCCATTCAAGGGTTTGGTGAGTTGCAACAAGCTAGTGTTCATTCATCATTCCTCCTTTCACTATTATTTCATTTCAAGGTTTAATTACGAAAATGGGGTTTGACCAAGTAAAACCTCTATTCACCAAAAACAAAAACAAAAAAAATCCCTCTTTGTGTATGTGTAGGTTCATAGGTGAAGAAGGATTAAAATTGAAGATCTCAAAAGTGCAAAGTTGTCAAAGTTGCAAAGTTGTCAAGGCCACGAAAACTCAAATCCCAAATTTATTTTTGATTTTTTTACAGTGAATCCTATGGGAAAAGGCATCTTAGGTCCATCTCCAAAATCTCTCAAAAATTGAGAAAAAAATCTGTACAAGGACTCATTCGTCATTTTTGGATACTCAGCAACAACTTTTGGTGACAGGTACATAGTGTCTTACCTTTCTCAAATCTACCGAAAGTTTGTTGTTTTTTATTGTGTTATATTGTATCTACATGAATCAAGTCTTACATTTCATATTTGAGTCTATTGAGTATTTTATTTTTATCTCCCCAAAGTGTTGTTCAAGTAGATCTTACCTCGTCCTCTATCATCAGGAAATTTACAAGATCTCCAATAGGGTTGACTCACCTAGGATTGAAAGTCAATTCTACCATATGGGATCTCATTTCCTAATGAAATTAATAGAAAGATAGGCCCACACACACCATTTCCCACTCCATTTTGGTTAAACCCTATTTTCCTTCATTTCATATTGGTAAACCTATTTTTCTATGTTTCATTTTGGTGAACCTGACATTCTTGTGCACTATAAACTTTCTGATTTCGAGTTCATTAAAACCCTAGATCTAGGATTGGCATTGTTTCCATTGAATTGCATCACTTTTCATTGTATCTAGTGTTGTCAAAATTATATTAGTTTACATCTCATTTATGGTTTTAAATTTGCATTCTGCATTGTTTAAAATCCAAAAAATTGCATACATATCACATTGATTTTGAATAGTACAAGTGCATATTAGTGTACTTTCAGTCATTTATATTAGACAATTTAGTCAAAATGGCATTCAAAAAGTGTCATTTTTGTTCTCTATTTGTCACTAGTCAAACTTGAATTAGGAAACCTAAAATTGAAAAAATTTGCTATAGAAACCACAATTTGCAACTTGGAACAAAGAACACAAACAACTCAGAATTTGCATTTTTTATTTTTAAAAACCCTATACAAGGACCCATTCAACCTTGGGAGAATGATTCCATGAGGGAACATCAAAACCAACTTTTCTAGGCTTTTTGTGGTCCTCTACACTTCCCAGATCCATTCGTAAACTACTATTTTAGTCTTTCAATTTTTAGGAATTTGTGTTTTATGCATTATCTCTAATCATCCATTTAGTTTAGGCATTACAAATTGGGAAAAAATTTGCATTTTAGATCTGTAGAAAAATAATTACATCATGTTTTCATTACAAAAGTCTCTTGTTATCATACTTCATGTTCTATTTTCATATCTATTGGGAATAGGATGCCATTTAATTGCAATCCTAAACATTATTTCATGTATCTCCTAAGTCCTTGAAAAGTTTTCCCCAACACTAGGATTAGAAAGAGATTAAATTCAAATGAAATGAACATGTAAATTGACATTTGTAATTAATTCTAAATGATAGGAACATGTGGAGACGCCCATAAAGAGCTCCTACAAAATAGGAGCACATGGGGCACCCACATGGAAGGTGGAACTCACCTTGAGTTAAGTTAACTATTTGGAGAAAAATATAAGACTTTAGTAATGCATGTAAAGATCCTAGAAGTTAGGGATTAACATTTACATACATGGAGTTCAATTCAGTTTAGTTCAATTCAGTATTTATTTAGTTCAGTTTAGTTCAGTTATGGTTCAATTATCTTTAGTTGCATGTAGTTAGTTTTAGTTGAATGTTATTTGACTTCAATTGACTTGGAATGTATGACTAATGACTTGAGTTGCATGACAGATAACAGGTGATACATTTAGTTAAGTGGGGATAATCAATCATGCATCATGTTTGCATGAATTGATGGAGAGATATGTTTCAGTTAACAAAGATTGACTTGGACCCACCTTGGGCACCCAAGTTGGCATCTTGGAGTTAACACTTTTGCATGATAAGATATTTTATAAGGTTGAGTTAAGTGGGATCATTCTTGGGCACCAAATTTGAGGATAAGCTTACAAGATATCTTCAGAATCAACGTTGAGTTATGGCTTCAATTTGGGGCGTCCAAATGGATGAAGGACTTGTTTTGACATTTTTCTTCATGGTAGAACTCTACTTGAAAATAATAGACATGGGTTTTGTGAGATAAGTATTGTGCTTTGTAATTGTAAACTTTTTGGAGTTTACAAGGCTCATTATATATATTGCATCAAGTTGAAGAGAGTTTATCAAATTTTATTGCAGGTTGTGAAGAAGAATTGTTGAAGGCAAAAGAAGCATCTCAAGAAAGGATTGGAATTATTGTAATCTTATTTTGAGATTAAATAATACATTGATTCTTGGTGGAGTTTTTTCTCGAAAGGGTTTCTCCACAATATATGTTGTGTAACTTCTTTCTTCTAGTCTTATTCTTCTACAATATTTTGTCTACTTCTACAAATGGTAAAATGAATTAAATAGATAATCATCCACAAAGAAATTGTAACAAAGAACACTTATTTAGATCTACAGTATAATAGTTTTACAAAGTATTAAGCTATATAATTACCTCCATTTTCAACAAGATATTGTTACTCTAAGAAATTGTTGTTACAAGCATATGAATATGAAGACATTTCTCCTCTTTCCTTTTTTTCATTGACCCCTCTCTCGTGTGTGAAACTAACTTAGTGAAAGAGAATACAATCATGGACAATCATGACAATCAAAATTTTATTCTTATCCCAATATCTCTCATATTTGTGTGAAACTAACTTAGTGAAAGAGAATACATACACACTGAATTGGAAACCTCTATCACTACCAGACCCGATATGCTATCATTCATAAATTCAACATTAGAGACCAAAACAATGTGAAACTTTTTATTTAGACTCTTCTAACATCCAAGAAAATTACATGAAAACCATGGAGCAATATTGTACATAGCGGACCAATGTGGACCAAAATAACGAATTTCCTATACACTGAAAACACTATTTTGATACTTAGCCAACTTTCTCTTTTATCTATCTTCACCAAATCAAACCTTCTTACAAAAATCCACTAGAAAACTATCTTCAAACATTCTCAAGTTATATAAAATGGTTTTCATACATAATCACACTATTTTTGATAGGGAAAAGAAGGTTTTGATGGGACCTACAACCCAATACAAAGCAAATATGTTGCAAGAAAAATAATCAGCAAACCCAACCGCGGCCCATTAGCAAGCAGAAGCCTAAAGCCCACAACCAAATACAATTAGGTTTTACCTAGGACCATAAACCCAAAGGTTTTGAAGGGACCTTAAACCATTAACCAAGTTTTTTCAGGACCACGAACCCAAAAGAGAGCCATCATCATGTTTTGGCTGGGACCTCAAACCCAAAAACATAGATAACTAAAAAGTAGCAACCTTCTTGCAACTCCATCATATCTAGAAAACCATCCCACACTCCACCTCCATAGGACAAGGCCCCCCTCTATAGGAGAGGAAGAAGAAAGAGCTCAAAATACCAAAGCAACACAACTCCTGCTCATACCAACTCCACCTCAAAATATGCAAGAAAAGGAGAAGAGTACTTTCCACTAGACCTGAAACAAACAACTCCACCTCAAAAGGAGTGGGCTCTACCTCAACAAGAGAAAACTTCACCTGTAGAGAAGAAATCAACTATAGAATCCAACCAAAATAAACCACTCCAGTAGGACAAGCACTTGCAACAACCTTAGGATTCAGAAGAAATGGAGACAAGAAACCAAGCTTGAAGATCAAGTCATCCCACAACAAAGAGAGCACACACTCTAGAACCTTCAAAATAACCTCCAGACCAAAACCAGAAAAAAAATAAAAAAAATAAAAAAAAATAAAATAAAATAAAATAAAATAAAATTCCTCCATAGATCTCAACATCATCATACTTCGAAAGGGGAACCATGAAAAAAACTTAAACAAAGCATCCTTCGATACAAGAGGAGCAACAGAGGAAACCCCACAAAAGGCCAAAACAAGCCCAGAAAAAGAGTAACCAGAAGGTAGCACCAGGTCAAAGGGAAAAAAAAAGTCCACCAAGGCAAGAGGACACCATGCAAAGAAGTAACAAGAACATGATAAAAAAAGAAAGCACACCTTCAACCCCAACATGTCGGTCTGAGCCCAAAATAAGCCACAACCTTGAACAACATCCCACAAGGGACCACATCTACACTAGACAAACCCACAACTAGTCCAAAAAGCAAACCACCAAAGCTATGAATAACAACCCAACAATAGAGATAAAAAAAGAATAGGGGCGAGACTCCCTTGCACCAAGCCAGTAAACAAGCATCCCCACATAGGCCACCAATAACACCAAAACAACAGTGCCAAACTAGGCCCAAGAATAACACCATGAAAATAACGCAGTCAACAGTAGAAAAGCCACAATATGCACACCAAAGAACACAAAGCCAACTAAAGGAAGGCACCACCAACCCAACAAAGGGAAACTAGGAGCACCCACAAGATGCCCAAGGCCAGATCCACCACTAGAGAACCACCAGAAGGGCAAAAAAATGCATAGAGGGAAACCTCGAAGGAACTAGTTAGAAAGCATGCCAGCATAGAAAGCCCCCAAGCTATCCCATTACACTGAATAGGATTAGAAAAAGGCCAATATTCCAACCAATCTACCTTACGAGAAGAGAAACCCCGATAGCCGCACACCAAAGAGAACCTCTAGGAAAAACCGAAGAAGCATAACATAGCCCCAACAAAGCACAAAAGGAACAAAGCACCGAATCTTCCCCATATAAAGGAAAAAACAACACCAAACAACCCCCTGCAAACACAAACAAGGCATGGCCCAATAGAAATAAATTCCCACAGAAGGAAGAACCATTGAACCACCACCGAACTAGGAAACTCCTGCACGCAACAAGGAACCACTTGCACACGCCCTAGGAACAACACATCCCCAAGGAGATTTCCCATAGGAGGAAGGAGATCCTCCAATGAAAACATCTCATCATTCTCATCTTCATCCAAATCAGCCTCACCCTCAGTCACGCACTCACCTGCATTCAAACACAGGGTCCTACCTCTCTCACCACTCATCTTGTATACATAATCACAATGTTGACATCAATGACAACACTATATATTTCATATTGTGTAACTTATGCTCATACTTTAAGCTCATACTTCATGCCCATGTTTCCAATAAGCACATGAGTGACAAAATTCTTATTCTTCTAATAAAAATAAGCAAGAAGACTATAATAAGCTACAAGAGGTTCATAATAAATTAATTATGGAATACAATAAATAGGTATCTTAATTTCCACCTCCTTAGCTTGTATGCTCCCCCATCCACTCCTCAGTCAAGGCCTTCTGAGTTTTCATCTCAAGATAGAGAAAATCTATCTTTAAGAACAAAAGAATTAAAGGAGGATTCAAAGCAAAGTTGGGAATTTAAGAAGGCATCCAAGGATGAGGCTCAAAAAATTGCAACGTATATCATTGATGATGTCCTTGGCCATATGTTTTCAAATATTTTACATAGATTGGAAGATGCATGGGGAAGCTACAACAACTTAAAAAATTCTTTCATCAAGCATACTTAGTAAGTGGCATCTCTATAGGGTATTTAGAGTACCCAGATTCCTAGAACAACTTCCATGGTAGAAATTAGTAAGTTTGCAAACTTTGACAACAATGCTCCCAAGATAATTACGAAGACCAATGAGGTCTTTGAATTATTAGAGGAGATTCGAACATTCCATTCTAGACTAGATCTAAAACTAAAGAATAAACTAGTAATATTTGAAACATTGGAGGATGGATTGATGTCTAAAATTGTAGATAATTTTGGAATAATCAAGCCTCTACATGTTTAGAAAGGGGATTTTGGGATTTTCATCCCTACTAGGTGTTCATTTATTTTCTCCAGTGGTAAGCCTAATTTGGATCTATTGAATAATTCAATTGATGAGTTAATAAAATTGGAATCTAGTTTGGATAATTTTATTAAGGAAACTAGGTAAGTTATTGATTCCAAGTATAATGTCCATAACAATAAGGTCCAAAATATTTTGGATTTCATGTGGCCAATTGAGGATGATTACAACTCATGGCTTGAGCAATACAATGAGTATCTAGAGTGGTGCATTCATCATCATTTGCAACTTCTACAATGACTTCATCATCAATTTTTCTTTGCTTAAGTATATTTTGTCTTATATGAAGCATTTATATTAGTTTTTTGTCTTATCATGTGAACAAGTTTTCAAATGAAAATGTGGCATGTGTTCAAGGTTGCTAGCTTTTTTTCTCCATTATTTCTATAAAAGGGAATTTTGAACCCCATTTTGGGATTCTAACAAATGTATTTTGGGAAGGGTTAGTTCAAGTTTAGCAAGTCTTAGCTATTAAAAAAAATGATTATAAAGTTTTTCTTATAATATCAATATATAGTTTTAATTGAGACACGCATGAGTGATATTCATAAACACTCGTGTATCCTATTTTGTACACTATATTTTTTAAATCAATACAATCAAGGATTTTGAGATTCTATGTTACACATTTGTTCTCATAAATGTTTTGTTGATGGCTTCTATTTAAGGAGTGGAATAATTGCTTTCAATTAAATGATGGAATATTGTGATATGAAGTAGGATTTATAAGATAATTTATGTTGTTGAACAATAGTGGGTTGTACTATTATAAGTTAATGGTACATGTAAACCCTCATATTTGTCTTTAGATTGTTGTTATATGAGAATTTTATAATTTTTGACTCTGTAATTAGATAAGGCACTAGTTTAGTGATGTATTGCATTCAGAACCAAGAAAGAAATGTTGAACAAGACAACTTAGAGGGGGGGTGAATCAGTTGTAGCAATTTTAAACTTCAAAACCCTCAACAAAAGTTAGATTTATAAGCATTCATATAAACTTTACTCTGCTAGTGTGATTAATAATTAAGTGCAGACATATAAATTGGAAACAACAAAATCATACACACAATAACACCAGATTTATGTGGAAAATGTTGGCACAACAAGGACACACAACTGAGAAGGGGGGGTGAATCAATTGTGATAGAAACTAAAACTCTTCTTCTAAATCTTAACTTAATATCAGATCTGATGAATGAGCAATTAACGATAAACAATCAACATGTCAGAGAGACAAAGAACACAATTTATTTTGCTTGGAAACCCTATTGGGGGAAAACCATGGTGGATGTTAGTCCACAAGATTATACTCTGTTAGAAGTATAAAAGAAATAATAAGGGGAATGCACATGCATTCAGGCACATTGCCTAGAGCTCACTGCTCAATTACAAAAGAGGACTCACTGTCCAACAATAGAGTTTGGATTAAAACCATCCAAGATTTGTGAACTAAGAAAATAGCTTCTTCACAAGCCTGCTTATAGTTCCAATTAAGCTCAACACTTCTTCACACTTCACACATTCTTCTTCACACTCTACTCAGAAATCAAATGATATTTACACATACACACATAGGAGCACATGAAGCAGCATCACCAACAATGAACTAATCACCCTTATATATCTGCTACATGAAATTCCATCACCTCTTTGTCGGCCAAAGAAAAAGATATATATTTGTAATGTCGGCCCAAATTTACAAATAAAATTTTAATGTGTATCCACCAAGGTCAGCCACAAGATAGTGGAGACCCAAATTAATATCTCCAACACATAAATACTTTAATTAATTACACCTCGAAGATCCAAAACACTCTACCAATGACATGTTGGCCAGAAACAAGAAAAAACCAAACATGCGCACAAAGATCTTCAATCAAAAAATCTTCTGAATAATGTGGATGCACCACAAAGATAGAGAATGATCTAGAGGCACCATAGAACACCAAGAAACAATAGAGAAGCATCTACAACAACTGAGTAAACAAGAATTACACAAACTTCATTCAGGAACATTGATAGAGACCAACAACACAATGTTAGATCACAACATACTCAAAACTTCACGTCGACCTCTAAAACTTCTGGTGGATGATCTACAAACATTCAACATTAGACCCTTAAATCCACATCAGCTAATCTTCAACATATAGAACACAATGCCTTCTTGACCTGCACAGTTCCACTGGGAACCAAAAATACTTTCTTTTACAATTTTCTCAATATCCTCGACATATACAGTCTTCAATGCACCAAATGCTAATAATGTTGAAATCAATGACAACCACATATCAACAACCATATCCACAACATCTAACAGAAAAACCAATGAGGGAAAAACCACATGAGGATTAGCTCATAATATAAAGAAATTTCAAAATCAAATAGAAAGGTTCACTGCTAGAAAGGCTCACTGCCAAGATAGGACTCACTATCCAATGAGGGCTCACTACTCGGAGGGTTCATTGCCACAAAATTACAAAGACGATAGAAGATGATTGTTATAGAGAGAAAAACTATCTCAATGCAATGAATATTTCACTACAAATGCTCCCACACATTTGTTAGAGTAATAAGTTGTTTTACTTAATTAAGTTAATCATATTGGTTAATTAATTAAGTCACTTATCACTTTAGTTACTTAAGCTAAACTTAGGCACATTAATAATTAATTAATTATTAATTATTAAGTGTGCACACTAGGGTTTCCCTTTTAGGGTTTGTTGATCTCCTTTCATAAGGATTGATCTCATTGTAATTATTGAATGGGAGAATATCTGTAGCTTTCATATCTTCTTGAAAGTTTTCTCTCTTCTGTAGCTTTTTTTTGTTGAAGATAATTGCACATTTGTTTTGCAGATCTCTTGCGTGGAAGGTGTTTTGTTTGTTGTTTGATCCTGTGGCTTGTGGTTTTGTGCTTGTTTCACAATTCCAACATGGTATCAAAGCGTGGATTCAGCAAACCCCTTCTTGATTTATGAGGTTTTCTTCTTCAACAAGGGTTGCAGACTTCAGATCTGAATCCTCTTTGCTTTCTTTGCAAATTTTGGAGGAGGAATTTTTTTGAAGCATTTTGGCGTGAATCAGACCTCTCCATTAAATCTAGAGCTATCGGAATAGTCAAGATCGACCTTTGTTTCGTCAAATTTGGCTTCCGTTTGTCAGATCTATAAGGGTTTGAAGAAAGGACATTTTTTGCCAAATCCAGGGGGTGTTCAATTTTTCAGAGCATTTTCAGCCCAAACGGACCTCGCCATTGCGTCCGCAGAGGCCCAAAACCCTAAGATCGACTGTGAAATCGTCAAAATCCGAACAGTTGATTTCTGAGGCAAAAAAATTTTGTCCGTATGGACGTGTTCGCCGCCAGCACGCGGATCGAGAAATTTTTTTTATTCAACCACTGGTATTTTTTAATTTTTCAGAAAAAAAATTTTATCAAAAAAAAATTAAAAAAGGTTGTATTTTGTTTTGATTTTAAATCAAAAACAAAAAATAAAAAAAGTTTTTAAAAACAAAAAGAGCCTTTTAAAGGCTTGCTCCGCCTGCATCAGCGAGTGCAAGGTAGGTGCGTACGCACCCAAGGGCCCAGGCTCTGTGTCACGGCGGCGTTAAAGCGTCCGTGGTGGTGACTGCCGGCGGCGAACAGTCTCGTTTTAATGATTTTTAAAATAAAAAAATGACAGTTTTTTATATATTTTTAAAAAATAAATGTAATTACAATTGTTTAAAAAAAAAAAAACAATTTTTTCTGTAATAAGGCCGAATTGTGCAAACGCAGTGACGGGCGTTTGATCGTCAATTTTGAGCTCAGTTTTGCTGTGACGGCCATGTGGGCTTCAAATTTAATGCCGTGACTGTGTTTTTTGTCAATTTGGAGCTGTTTTCTTCTAGAGGTCATAACTTTCGCCCACGGTGTCGAAATCGAGCAAACGAAATATCATCGGAAAGAGGACTCAAAGTAATTTCCAGTGGTATAGGTATATTTTGGATATTTTTTCTCAGGTTCCTGTTATTTCCAGTTAAAGTCAGATCTTCTTTTCCAGTGTTGTCTTCAGTATTTTTGGCATAACTTTTGCATACGATGTCGAAAATGGGAAAACGAGATATTTTCAGAAAGCTATTTCTGAGCTCTTCATAGTGGTGTTGGTGGTTTCTAGATTTAATTTCTGATATTTTCCAGAAATCCTTGTATTTTCAGCATGTTGTCCTATTTGGATATTGTAGACATTATGGGCTCACATTGCATGTATTTCTATTTTGTAAACGCACTAAGATAAAGTGCCTCAACATTGTATGTGTAGTATTGGGTTTCTTGCACATCACTTTGTGCCTTATTGTACTCGCACTATGATATAAAGTGCCATGGGGGTTGATGTTTGCCTTTGTTTTCCTTCATACCTTTCTCATGCGTATGTGACTTTTGGTTTCACATCCTTTCTATCAGCTTGTACTTTCTTGGGCCTTTCAGATGCTCTTGGTTCCTCTTCATGCACTACTTTCTGGCATTCAATTTCAGTGTACTTGTCACGCCTCTCCCTTTTCAGCATTATGGGGGGGTTTCTAATGTTGGTGTTAATGCTTCCTTGGTTTCGATGGAGTGAGCTATGTATACAGTATTTGTTCCTATGTACTAGGCGGATGCAGCGGCTGGTTACCCATGCATTTTGGTGAGATGGATCACTTACCATATGGACACTCTTACATTCCTATTTTTGGAGGCGACCTTCCACTTTTTCATGATCAGTTCTTCAGAATTTTGGTACCTTTACCATCTGTATCTTCGAGTTCCAGGTGTTTGCCTTTGTTTGCCATCTGATTCGAGTAGTGTCATTGGGGGCACTCATGCAGATTGTTGTCTTCTTGATCCTGATCATCATATCTTCAGAGGAGGTTCTTCGGCACCGTAGCAGTCATCTTTTGACAGAGTTTGCAGCTTCTTCATGCTTCTGTGATGTTCTACATGTTCTTCTTTTTCAGGACATTTCCTTGATTTGGAGGCTTTTCAGTCCTTCAATCACCTTTGATCTCTTCTTGGAGTAGAGTTTTTCCCATGAGGTTTTCTCTATTTCTCCACTTTATAGAGATCTTCTGTTTGTACATGGGTACCTTACTTGGCCTTGTTTGTCGGGACCCATCTTTGCTTTCATGCATCTTTTTTCTTAGTGTTTTAGCTACTTCCTAAGTTCATCTTAAGGAGGGGTGTTAGAGTAATAAGTTGTTTTACTTAATTAATTTAATCATATTGGTTAATTAATTAAGTCACTTATCACTTTAGTTACTTAAGCTAAACTTAGGCACATTAATAATTAATTAATTATTAATTATTAAGTGTGCACACTAGGGTTTCCCTTTTAGGGTTTGTTGATCTCCTTTCATAAGGATTGATCTCATTGTAATTATTGAATGGGAGAATATCTGTAGCTTTCATATCTTCTTGAAAGTTTTCTCTCTTCTGTAGCTTTTTCTTGTTGAAGATAATTGCACATTTGTTTTGCAGATCTCTTGCGTGGAAGGTGTTTTGTTTGTTGTTTGATCCTGTGGCTTGTGGTTTTGTGCTTGTTTCACAATTCCAACAACATTTGCAATCTCACATAAAAGATATCAAATGCCTTCAACTCACTTACTTCAGAACCCTAACATGAATTTCACACTACTCTACTCAAATTCGCATCTCACAACATATCTCGCATCTGTCTTTCCATTCACCAACATCTCAACTTGTACTTATATTGTCTTCAACCTTTAAACCCTTCCAAGTTCAGCCATACACATTTTGCATCTACAAATTCAAATTAGGTTGGTGCCAAAACAGTCTATGAGGGAATTAGAATGAGGGCGACCCAACCATATACTTAATGGGGAACTAAATGAGTCCCAACATGCCTGAACATGCTTCCATGAACTTCGTAATTAGTGTTTAACACAAGGTTGTCCAACACTAGTGTAAAACACATAAAATAATTAAGCACATGCATCCTTAACTCGGTCTAATATTTTTAGACAAAAAATTTCACTTGAACACAACCTTATCAACTTATTCTCAAAACTGCAAGTCATGAAACCAAAATTTGAATAAATCTGAAGCAACTACATTTCTCCCAGACCACAACCAGACACACCGAAATGTATAGTTCATATACTAGTGAAAATATTTCACACTGTACAGTAGTCCAAAAGCCCAAATTCTAGATAGCAACTACTAACAATGATGAACAATATGTCAAGAGTGCACAAGCATAGAATCAATACAAAGTACATTGCAAAGCATACACAAAATACCTACATGACACTATTTTCCCTATTTCTCAAATTTTCTCAAAAGCACTTGAAACCCAAGTACCAAAGACATTATAGTATCACATTACTTCACTCTAACACACCTCCAGACATAGAAATCATAAAGATAATTCCATGTACTCACAACACTTCAACTATACATGCACAACCTACAAACCTTCTTTATTACAATTTTCTCAATATCTTCAACATATACAACTATTGATGCCAAAATTTGACAAGCAACATCCTTATGGGAAACTCAGTTAATGGGGGACCAATTGCGCTAAACTAAGTGACCTCCAAGTTTTTAAATAAGTTTCTTCCTTTGGTAATTGATGGGTTTGGAATGGGAAAAGGAAGAAAATAAAAAATATATATATATAATCTAAGGTGATATGCCAAGATGTAGGTGCGAGCACATTAAATCTCCCTTTTGGATGGGATTTAAGGGCCCATTCAACAATCTGCATGTCCCAGAATAATAGAAATCATAGATGAAAACTCAAATAATATATTCAATAACATAAAATAACTCCCATACATATTTATTGAAAAGAAGAGTCCAAGACATAGTCTAAATCAACAAACTTATATTAAAATTATAGAAGTTCTACAAATAAACTACTTAGTACAATAATGACACAATATAATGTTTTTTTTCAAATAGATAAGAAACAAAAAGGCCAAACAACAATGGCATAGTCTGTGAGTCTTAATACAATAATAATAAAAAAAATACAAAAGCCCTAGTGTCTTTCCACTATTTTTTTGTGTATGTTCTGAACTCATTTTTGGAAAGAAGTAGTGTTTATAGAGAAACATCCCACCGTCTAAAATCCAGTAATAGAAAAAGATTCCTTCAGCACGAACAATGATGCCTATAGCAATGATTTCCTAAGGTTGTTGCAATAGAAAATATTTTGAGTCATGGAATGTAGTCGCCTTCGAGATAGATGCATCCCCAACAAATGATGGCAGTGGTCCCAATGTAGAAGCAGTAGAATCCCATGCAGACATGTGTCACTCACCCATGAAGTTAGTTATGACACATGGCGATAGGTTGGGGCTTGTCGTTGATTCTTCCTTACAATGAAAACCCCTACTGAGAAGAAACATGGAGAAGTCTTTGCTACGAGCGCTAACTGTGGGGTCTGCTAAAAAGTATATGCAGAACGATGCTACGTGGCACGCGGCGTGAAGCTCGGTAGAGAAGTGAAGGGAAGCAAGTGTTCAAAGGCCCGCATTGCTGACGTGGAAGCATGGTGAGGCTCGGTAGAGAAGCAAAGGAGGAAATCCTTGTGAGGAGTTCATGGCAAACACGTGGCGATAGCAGGTGAAACTCTTCAAAAAGGGGCCCAAAGATATTCAAATATATGGGGCACAAGTGGAGGACAAGAAAAATATTATCAACCCGAAGGGAGCTTGAGGAATTTTATATCCACAACTTTTGGTGACTACTAGGGGTATTTTCTCCTATAGAACGAGGAACCCAAAAATTTCTGGTTCGAAGACCAGAGCCTTACCCATTGGGTGATGGAGTCATAACTTTGAGAGTGTGGTATTTAGAGGAAGCCAATTAGCCTCAGATGGTGTTGATATGATGCACAAATTATCTTGTGCTTTTTGCAAATTGAGTACTTCCTTGAAGGGAAGCTCCATCGACATCTTGGTCCTAGACTCGAGTTGAAAAAATAGCCACACTATCTGATGAGTAATGCCTTCAATATCCATGAGAGTAAGGGGATAAATGAAACTCTAGAAAGTGGATAAGTCTCACTACTTCTCAATATTTGTTGTAATGTGCTCCATTATGGCTACTGAATCATCAAAAATGAAAGGCAAGGGAAAACCCATTTGAGTCAACTGGGAGAACTTCATCCGCATATTGTTCATGGTTTGACTCAATATTGCCAAGAAATTTTTGGCATGGAGGATGGCCACATCACATCGGATGAATTCCCTTGCTTTCCCAACAACTAACCTCTGATCCTTGATCCCTTCTCTCACCAAGTCCTCGTTCGATACCGTGTATAGCTTATCTAGTAACTTTTCCACCTTGGGAACCCTTTCCACAATGAACTGTGGGAATTGCTCAATCATTCCATGAACCTCATTGCTCAGACTTCCTGCCTCCTCCATGAACTGAAGCATCAACTGAAGAGTCTAATAGAAGTCCTTGAAAATTTCCCAGTATGAAATATATAGTTGTTGGGCCACTAAGAGGAGGTATGATTGGGTAGCAGGAGGTTGGGGAGGATTCTTCAAAAGACCAATTTCCACATCCCTTGACCCAACATCCTGTGTTAGTTTTGCAATCCTTTTTTCCACAACGAATATTTGTTCCTGCAGGGTTCTTTACTTAGCAAGCCATTTTTTCTCAACTTGGCTTTTGGTTGCAGATTCTCTTTCCAAGGAATGCTTTACTTCCTGGATTTCCTTCTCAAATTGATCTTGTTGACCCTAGAAGTCCATGTCCTTTTGTTGCATTCTCTACTCCAATTGAGTGTGTTGATATTGAAACTCTTCATTCCTTTGTTGCATCTCCTCCTCTACCCGTACCACCATGCCAAGTAGTCTTGTAATTCCTTATTTTTCTACTGCAGATCAGTGACCAGGTTGGGATCTTGGGATTGGAACTTTGTAAGTTCCCCTTGGGGTCTAGCCTGTTCTACCTCTCCTTGAAATTTTTTAGCTCAACTGCTTTCTTCTTCAGTTGGAAACCAGACTTGAGAAAGTTGATGGTCACCACACACTAGGTCTTCTCCATGAGCTCAACTTTATCTTTCCATCAGGCTACACACAAATTGAGTCTCATAGCATGGATGGTGTAATCTTCAAGTTCCATCTCTCCCTGAGGCTTGATGACATTCAGATGCATGGTTACAAATTGCAACGACTGCTGGCCCTCATTGAAGAGGGTTTGCACCTATGGCTCTGTTGGCCTTTTAGCTTCTTTGTCCCTTTACTTCAGGAGCCTAAGAGCCTGTGTTGCTCTTGTCTTTTTTCCCTCCACCATGAATTCTGCTGGTGATCTAATCATCTCACTAGTGAAGTGTGCATCAGGAGGAAGAGAAAAAGGGAACAAGAGAGTATTGGTTCCAACTAATGTCTTCTTCAAAAGAGAGACTGTTAGTGGGGAGAATGGGGGAATATTATACCAAGGCCTGATATGTGAAGTGGTGGAAGGACTCATGGGGAGTGGTGGTGGTAGAGTAGACACAGTGGATTCCATTTGTAGGGTAGGCTGAGTCAGAGTCAACGCAGTGGGAGTAAAAGGTGTAGTAATAGCAGTTGTGGATTGTGCTTCGATGAAAGGTGGAATAGACCGCGGGGAGTAAAACTGAATTTTCTAGCTTGGGAGAATTGGAAGAAACCTCCTGTGACCATTGCAATAGAAGTAGAAAAAGAAATGACAACACTTGAACTGATGGGCGATGTAGAGACAACAAGAGAAACCAAATATTGTGAATCAAGAAGAGGGGGAGAGAAAGATACCTGAGTTGTGGATGACTCTGATCCTTGGCTTGTTGCACGTTCCTATGAACCCTCTCCAAAAGCTCCATCTGTGTGTTGCTTTTTGTTGGGTGGGGAATTATCCACCTCTATGACCTTCGACGGGTGTTGTTGGGTTACTCTGGGTCTTTTTGTGGCCCATGTACATGTCTATGAGGCTTCTAAACACAATATATTCACCTACAACCTTGAAGAAGTTTTATCGGGCTATTTTATCGCTTTATCCTTTTTTTGTGCTTGGTCCCATTTTACCTCTTTCTCCTTCTCCTTCCCCTTCCCCTTCCCTATATATTTTCTAGCTTCCTCCAAGTCAATATCCTCATCATCACTTGTGTCGGTATCATCATGCACTCTGTTCCATAGAGTATCAAATCTTTCATCCTTATCTACTTCTTGCAATGGGCCATCAGGGCATTGGATCTCTTGACAATAAATCCAAAAATCTCTATTTTTTCTTGACTCCACTACCACTTCTTAACCATTTCATTTTGAAGGGTGGCCTCCATTTGGCGCTTCTCATTAAACTTCGCCGAAGGGAAATATAAATTCAGCCATGTTGGCCTTCTATCCTTTGTAGGAATGTGAACCAAATCGACAAAAAAATCATCCTATTCTGACAGGGGATTCTGCCGCTTTTCCCAGTAAGACCAGGAGCTGTGAGTCACCTTGAAATTTAGGTTCACTAAGTCATTTTTGAGGTTGTATTGCCACTCATCACAAATTAACACCAGCCCCAGATGAGCCAACTTTTCCTCTAGCAGCTTATGTATCTCCTTTTTTGCCATAACCATTGTTTTGAAGCTCAGTGGGAAGAATAAAAACCCTTCCTTGTTCTTCCCTCTACAAAATTTATTGTCATCAATAATTGACACTTGCCAAAACATCTCAAGGGCCAACACCCTATTTCTGATGCACAACAGGAGCTAGAATAGTTCCTTGGTAAAGTTGTATTTAGGAGTGAAACTTTGCATCCACCATGTTTGGTCGACAAAAAGTCAATAAAGATTGCCATCCTTGCTAAAGTCTTGCAGAATCAGAGTTAAGAAATAATCTAAGAATGCATAATATTCATATTTTGCATAAAGGAGGGGAGTCCATATAGAAACTAACCTTCTTGCTCCCTTCTCATCAAAAACCGCTAACCTCATATGTTTTTTAAAGAATTCAAGGTTTTGGTGTAAAAATATATGAGCAAGGAGAGAAGGAAACTTGAACTTACATTGCATGCTATATTCCTTGATTTGGCTTAGCATTTCTCGAACGATGACTTCCACAAAGTCATACTAGAATAAGGAATGTTGTTTTCTCAACTGAAAATGCAGACCTAGTTGAAATGCTTCAACGAACTTGTCCTTGTCCATGCTGCAAACAAAAGCCATCATAGAGAAGGCTTCCTACAAGTCCATGTTAAAAGCATTGTGCTATGGCAGCTTTTCCCAATCTTCTTGAGGCCTTTTCATTTCTTTGTTATAAAAATACATAGCATTATCTCTGCCTCTCCAATAGTTGTCCCCTTTTTCTGGAGTAAATGACTCCATTCTTTATGCTCTAGAGCCCCTTTTTGGGATGCACAACATGTCCTCAATAGCATCCTCACTGATTATAACCCTCAACTCCCAACCTTTAATGGCACTAGTATCTGGGTTGAAATGCTAAATTCCCTCATGAACTGGCTCTAGGAAACTATGCACAAAAGGAACCATATATTGTAGGAGACCGCAAAACCATTCCTTGTACGCCAACTGACGTTCGTGAGTGGCCACTTTCATTCTATTGCAAGCTGCTTCCCAAAGACTCTTAGGGTTAGTTTTGAGGGTGGGATCATGAATGTTATCCCATTATTCTATTATCTGGGACTGGTCCCTGTGAGTTTTATGCTTTTTTGCAGCCCATGTACGAATCCACTTCAGCTTCTCTGGTATCCTAGGTGAAGCGTAAGAGGTATCATTGAAAATATTGGCTATGGGTGCCCCACACATGGCATCAAACAAACTTTGGGTCGCCTCACCTTATGCTTCCATCTGAGGATTTTGGGCCATTTCAGGGTGTTGTGGATCTTTACTGTGCTCAAAATTACTGTAATTCACTTGTGTTCTTCAGCAATTTCGTACTAAAAAACTCTTTGCACTAAATAGCATACTCAGGAAGATTTTCACAATGTTATTCTTTCACATGCAATACTTAGCTTTTACTTACTTGGAGTTGTAGACAATGGTTTCCTTTCTGCATTAAATTTGGTATGTACCACAAGCTTCTTTTCTCATGCAAAATGAATTTATTGCCCTTTTGAAAAGACAAGAATTCATAATGATAGTTAGTCATCATGTCCTACGGCACAATTTCTTGGGAAATTGAGCTAGCGATTTAAGGCATATAAAACCTTTCACATGCTTGGAAATAATATATTAAAAAGAATGATTAAGCCAAAGATGCAATGAGTACTTGAAAAGATTTGAGTTCCTCCTTGGAAGTTGGAAAATGTTTGTGAAGTGACACATCAACACTTGGCCATGCAAACTACCACTTGAGACTGCCACCGGTTTTGGCTACTTAATTACTTCTTCTTAACTTTGCACACAATGATTTGTACATAGCAGATGCTACTGGGTGGGAAAATTGAGTTGGTTCTTGGTGGGATTTTTGGGTGGGATTTTTGAGTTAATACTCGATTAGCATCATGCTTATGGCACGTAGGTACCTCAAATATTTCTATAAATAGACCCTAAGACAATAGTAGAATTGCACTTAGTGATTGGGACGAATTAGCATTTGGGTAGTTGGGTAGAATTAGGTGTCATGAATACTCTAATTAGGCTCACTAGCAATAAGTCGCATAAATCTTTTTTAGGTGAAGTTTCTAACAGGTGTTTGAAATGAATGATGAAGAACAAGCATTTGTTGGCTATCATAGCAATGAAGTGGGTATTGGGTAGGGACTATATAGAGTATGAAGACACGTATATGGTCAATACTAGCATTTCCTCTCACTTTGTTGCATCCTTGCTTGATATACAAGTCCCTAAGCTAATGATCCTACGACTTACATTGGAAATCTTCTCGAAGTGCTACCTTGGTGGCCTTGGAGAAATTGTGCCAAATGCGGTGTATGGCTTGGGTCTTCCTATAGCAAGTGACCTCCACAAACACATTGAAGAAGATGCAGTAGTGTCATGAGTGTCATTCCTGAGTGTATTTTGCATTTTGATGCATGAAGATCACCACTAGAGGGTTACCCGTGCCTACCACTTCTTGCTAAGCTCCTACAATGTGGTGTTGTTCTATCGTGTGGAGTGGTATACTAATTTCAGGGACCTAGTGTATCCTCCACCACTAGTCATTGTTGTTGTTGATACCCCTATTGTTGTTAATGATCCTACTAATCTTATTAATGATCCTGCTAATGAAGTTGTTCCAAATGTCACTGTTGATGACGCTCTTGCTACCATTTAAGAATCAACACTTTTCATCTATTTTTTGTATATCTGCCTAGAAAAGGATTTTATTGTATATATTGAAAAATTGCATAGTATATATAGATATACTCAAAAAGAATGGCCTTAGATCCATTTTCGAAGTGTTATATCGAAGTATATGATACCATCTAATGAATATACAATTTTTATTAAACTTCTGTCTATTTTGTTTTTGCTTCCTGTATTATGGGTTCCTTTTCAATTTTTGCATATGGGTTTGTTTCTCTGCTTCTTGGGTTACTTTTGGAAAGATCAAACGAACAAAAGAACACAAAGGAAAAATTACAATAATTACATATTTACATAGGGAAAACAATAAATAAAGCTTAATTGAACAATTTGAGGTGGATTGTGTTAAATGGAATCCCCAATGCTTCTTTCTCCATATTTTCTAATTTGAATGTGTTGTTTTGCTTGCATTGAATTATTCTAAAAGGGTCTTCCCATAGACTATCAAATTTTATGTGTTGACCAGGATTTATGGCCCTCTCATTGAACTTTAGCACTAGGTCTCCACATTTAAGACCTTGGTCTAATTTTTTCTTGTCAAACCACCTTTTAACCACCTATTGGTGGTTATTCATGGCTATCAAGGCCTTTTCTCTTTTTTCCTTTATCTCCAACAACTCGGCCAATCAAACCTCCATGGCTCTATTTTTTTCAACCTCTAGCAATTTAAGCAACTGTAGTGCAGGAATCTCCATGGAGATGGGAAATAGCGCTTCCTTCCCATACACTAACTCGTATGAAGAAGTCTTGAGGACTTGCTTAGGAGTTATGCAATCTGCCCATAGCAATACCTAAAGGTTCTTATGTTACTCTCTTTGATGTTCTGACCCGATTCTCTTAATGAGTCAAACTAAATTTTTATTAGTCGACTCGGCCAGGCCATTCCCCTGTAGGTAGTAATTTGAATACATTTTTAAGAATATGCCATGAGTGAGTGCAAATTGACATACCTTTGAGCCTAGGAAATCCCTAGCATTGTCAGAGATTATGGTCTTTAGTGGGCTAAACCTTGTTACAAGTTCCTCAAGAAAATTCACAATGTCTAGCTCTGTTGCATTCCTCAAGGGCATGACCTTGGTCCATCTATTCAAGTAGTTTTTAGCCATGAGGATCCATTTGTGTCCTGCACTAGAAGAGGGATTAATCATCCTGATAAAATCAAGGCCCCATTATGCAAATGGTTCATCAACCACTATTAGGTTTAGAGGCATTGCAGAGTTTTTCCTTCTTCTCGTGAAGAATTGGAATTCCTTGCATACCCTAACCAAAGAGTGTGAGTCATTGAATAGTGTAGGCCATAAATATTCGGCACACATAATTTTGATAGTGGTGGTCTTTGCAAAGAAATTTCCACCCACGGGACTGCTATGGAAAGTGTCAAGAATTTTCCTTACCTGTTCTATGGTGACACACCGCAGTAGAATGCCATTAAATTTCCTTTTAAAAAGGACCCCTTCAATGAGTGCATATCCATTGTTCTGCATTCTATAGAATCTTCTCTTCTAAGAAGGAAGGCCCAATGGATATTTTCTGGTATGCATGAATCTTACTCTATATGCTAGCCAACAACCTTTTGACTAAGATTCATTTATTAGAACAAACTCAAGTTGCTCCTCTTTAGCTACCATTTCGTCATCATGTGCCAAATACTTGTACAATCCTCTTCCTCAAACAGTCTTTGTGGGCTTGACCTCAATATCATATTCAAGGATCTTAGTAATCCAATTGGCCCTTTTTTTAGAGATTTATCCTTCCATAATATATTCACATAGACTGGAATATGTGGCATAAAAAACTACCTTATTGTGAGATATAAGACGTCAAAACTTCTTGAGCCCCTTAAAAATGGAAAATGCTTTCCTTTTGAAGAAGTTGTAGTTCATCTCATAATATTTTAATGTCTGGGAGTGAAATGCTATTGGATGTTCTCCCTTTCCTTCATCATCTTTCTGGGTCAAAATAGTAGCGATGCATGATTTGCTATTGAATGCATACATTATGAATTCCTTTGATAGGTCTGGATTCACTAGCACAAGAACCGAAGAAATAGTTTCTTTAACCTTTTCAAGGGATTCTCTAGCTTCCTTTGTCCATTTGAACAATTGATCCTTTTTGAGCATCAGGGTGATAGGTCTAATTATTCCTACAAAATCATAAATGAATTTTCTCACAAAATTTACCTTTCCTAGGAAGGACTGAACCCCCTTCTTGTTGACTGGTAGGAGAAGTTCCTTTATTTCCTTCACCCACTTAGGATCGATTACAATTCCTTCTTTTGACACTACATGTCCCAATTTTTCTCCTTGATGCACTCTGAAAATACATTTTTTCGGGTTCAAGGATATCCCGAACTCTTAGCATTTTTTTTTTAAACCATTTCAAGGTGATCAAATTGATCATCATTATGCTTGGAGAATACTGTAAGATCATCCAAGTAGATCACGATGATCTTATTGATCAATTCCTTGAAGGCAATATATGTTACCCATTAGATGGTGTCTCCCATATTTGAGAGACCGAAGGGAATTTTGGCATAGGAAAACATTCCCCACTTGGTAGTGAACGTTGTTTTGTGTTGTTCCTCCTCTCTTACCTGGATCTAATTATAACTAGAGAAACCATCTAATAGAGAAAACATCTCTGATCATGCCACTGATTGCAAGATTGACTCCATAGAAGGAAAGGGGTAGTGTTCCTTTAGGGATGCTCAGTTCAAGTCCCAGAAATCAACACATAGGCAGATGTCTCTATTCTTCTTTCAGACTAGAACCAGGTTAGATACCCATGTATTGTGCTTGATCGAGAATATGATCTGGACTAAATTAGCTTTGTTAGCTCTTGCGCCATCAAGGCTTCAACCTTTGCATTTACTAGCCTTTGCTTCTAGCGAACAAGATTTGCTTCTTCTGTCAATTTTATAGTATGTTGGATGATTTCGAGATCATATCCCTTGAGGTCATCATATGACCAAGCCACTACTCCATATTTCTCACAGAAATGGATGAATCTTTCTTTATCATGCTGCGGGACATATTTTCTAACTTTGAGCCTCCTTCCATCTCCAACCTGAAGATTTGCATAGTTGCTTTTGTCTGATACAAAATTCCTCTTGTCATTCCTCACATCATCACAATCGAATAGGTTTTTGAGGGTGACTAATCCTTTTGGAAGCTTGTTGGACCTTAGTTGAATAATTTGTCCTTCATAGGCCTCAACAATCTTCAGTTGGAGTTGTTCAGTGAATTCTCTCGACTATTGGATGAATGAGGCGATTGTTCATCACTTTCAAACACTTATCTCTGGTAATTATCTAGGATTGTAGGTCGGACAATCACTCATATGAAATGTATATTATGAATTAAGCCAGAAGTAGGATCAAACTGAGATCCGATTGCTGCCATGTGATCTGCAACTGTATTTTGCTCTCTAGGAGTTGTCTGGATATTGAAGGCTTCAAAGCATTCAATCAGATCCCAAAATCTATGTCTATAGGATCTCATTCAAACATTCTTGGTGGTGAAGAGCCCCCAAATTTGATTGACCACTAGCTTAGAGTCTCTGAACACCATTATTTTCTTAATGCCCATCCACTCTGCAAGGCTTAAACCTTGTACTAGGTTTTTGTATTCAGCTTCATTATTCGAGCAGCCAAACTGGAAGCAAAAGGACCTGAGTGTCTTTTCATTGAATAGGGATGTCAAACATATCCTAGCTCCTACACCAACTTTGCATCTCTCTCCATCAAAATATAACATCCATAGCTATGAAGCTTGACAACTCTCAGATTCCTTTATGACCTTCAAAATCACTTGATCTTCATCATAGATGACATAGGTACCCAATCCGGTAGCATTATAGTTTCCGAAAGGATCAGTATCTATATATTCACTCAAGAGGACCTCCTTTGAATTAGTTTGGTCTCCAGTCACCTTCTCATTCCCTAGTAGCTCAATAAAATACATTTTATCTTTGGTGAAAGAGGTATGAGTTCCCTCAAAGTTTATCATAGCTTCTATAGACATGCAAAAATGACACCATGCATCTAAATCTAACTAATTAACATCAAATTCTTCTATTAATCAAATAAAGCAATTTATTTGATCAAATTCCTCTTTTAATTAAATAAATTAACTTTATTTAATTTGATCCTCACATACCTCTTTGATTAAATAAATCAATTTTATTTAATAGGAATCCTAACGTCCCTCCTTTAATTAAATAATTCCCTTTATTTAATTAATCTCTAAAGTCATCGATTTAAATTAAATAAATTCATCTTTATCTGATTTAACACTAACATCATCCTCTTTGATTAAATAAATCAAATATTTATTTAATGAAATCTAAAATCAGTTTCTTCTCATTTTGATTTAAATAAATCCAAGTATCTAAGTCAAAATTCAAAATTATCTATTCTCCATCTTAATTAATCAAATCATGATTAATGTTAATCATAATCACTCCAATTCTCTAGATTTTGCAACTTGTGCACATAAATCAATTTAATTGATTTATTAATTCCTACTTTTCATTCAAAAAGGAATCTCAAGTGGAATATTCCTCCATTCAAATCTCCCTCCCAAATATCTTGTCCTCCAACATAGCATTAACTCCTCTTACATTGTCTCTTACATGTCCCCCACTTGGCATTTAAGACTCTTTCTTCTCGCTCCAACAAGCCAACTTTCAAATTTCAAATTTGAACCTAATAGCATTTATCATGCACAGTGACCAAAATGTGCACAACCTTCCTCCATTGACATGCTAACAAGTGGCATCTTGTCATTGGCTCATGTTTTGTCCCACCTCCATGTTTTGCATTCTTCCATCCTTCTTAGTTATAAATGGAGGCCTCCTCTATTGTATGAATCCTCCACAATATTCTCCACAATCTCTGTCATTTGAATCCACATCCATCATCTAGGAGCTTATCAAGGATTGGGAAAGGGCTTCTTTCCACATCAAAGAAGCACCAATCCACTATGGGATAGAGTTTGATTCTTGCTTTCTTATGCTTTCACTTAATATATATTGATATCTTACTTCTTTGTTTGCATAGGTAGCATGATCCAATATTTCATAGGGATGCTTAAGTTTTCTTATTTTAAATTGACTAACAATGTTAATGGCTATTTGTTTTGATTATTTTAAGATTTTAGCATCCACAAAATGGCGCTAGAAGGAGGGCCTTGTTCTGTCTTTGACCATGATTTTTTTTTTCGTATTGCTTCATAGGATATTCTAATATTCAATGAATGTGCAGCCAGCTTGTTTGACTATTTTAATATGCTAGGAATTCATCACATATTTATATTGAACACTAAAAGCATCTTAAAAGTAGATAATAGTTGAGTTGGTAATCAATTCTCTTATGTGATAACTATGTTGATAAAGATAAAGGACAACTTGTCAAATGTATGCAAAATAACTTTATGATTTGAATAGTGTGGGTTTGAGGTAATTTTCTGATTTGCATTTGCATTTACCAAAGGTTAATATTTTATTTCTCTATACTTAAACGCCCTTTAGGAATAGTTTGAGGAGTTCTCAAAGCCTGACAACTACCTCCATGCCTTCATGCCTTAGCCTCTATATTCTATGTTTCCTGCATATCATGGCATTCCTTTTTTTTCGCTTTGAGTAGCAAAGCTTAGAAGTTTTTGTTATCTTTCAGCCATGATTTATTATGATATCATTGTTATCATAGCGCCAGTATGTAGGGCATTGGATATTTGATAATTCTTAGTTTATTTCCAGCTCTCATTTTTTAATTTAGTCACCTACATGATCCCTTGAAGTAGACATAAAAATAAAAATATCATTCATTATAACTTAGGGAATTAAAAACATATTCACTACAGATAGAATGAACATGATAGATTTATACATATCGAATGGACTGGTCTCTGCACATATGATTTATTTTGGTCTTTTGTTTTAAGCTTTGGTGGGCACAAATCTTCGTTCTTTCCCGTCTTCATGAAGTCTCGTCAGCTTTGGTGGGTCTTCTATTTTAAGCTTTGGTGGCCGCAACTATTCATGAAAGTCTAGAAATCGTTGTAAATTTGCAAGCATCTCAATCTCCATTGGAATGGATCCCTTGAGAGAATTATTTGAAGGCTTGAGTTCAAAGAGATGTCAGCAGTTTTGTGTAGAAGTGGGTATTTTTCCTGATAGCTTGTCGTTCTATATGTCCAAGACATTGGGGGCAGCCAAGTTTCCCAAGTGAGGAGGTAAGTCTCAAGGTAATCGATTGTTGTCCAAAAACAATGTGAGTAGATTTGTCAGTTTCCACTATTCTGCTTCAACTAGTTGTTTATCCATTCTTCTTGTGGTAGGTAAAGAAACTTGTATTCCTTTATGGTTCATTTACAGGCATTGAAGCTCTCCTCATGCCTATTTGAGTAAAGAAACTGATGTGTGTGGGAATTTATTAATGCTATCAGAAGCTATTCATCTAATTAAGATCATATCTACTTTAGTCGCGGCTTATTGAACAAATGTGCATAACGGAATTTATTAAGCAGAAATGACAAGATCTTAACTAGTGTAGGGAACAATTTTGAATAAGTGAAACAATGCTTTGTCATTAATATCACCATGTTTTCTCATCATTATCATCTCAAAATTCTTTGAAAATTTGTTAATGAGTTGTTTCCAGATAATTACGTACATTTTGGGCTCACCTAGTCATATTTCAATAAAAGATTATATTTGATTTATCATTGATCATTATAATGCCTATTGGATCATGCAAGTTTTATTAAATCCTTGAAACATCATTCTTCTTGGCATTTGGTTCAGCATCAAGATAATGATCTATGTGGGCATTTAGAGCTTGCTTTTTACTTCTTGAATTTTTCCCCTTGCTACGGGTGGGAGTTTTATTTAAAATTTATCTGGGGTGGCACAAGTTTCCAAACATGTTGGGTGCAGATCCATTCCATAGAGCTTGCATTGATTGAAATTTATATTGTTTGTTGCCTGTTTAAACCACAACAGTCAATATTAAATGCTTCTTGAAGATACGCGACATCACAAAACCATCATATTTCAAAACAATTAGATACGCGACCGCATAAATGCTCCATTAAGCAGTCAATATTAACTACTCCACTCTAGCTTCTGCATTGGCACAAGAATCAATGGTTTCATAGAGGCAATCATTTATTGTTTGATGTGTTGACTTCTTTGTGAGATCATTATATTTTGCAATAAAATTTGTTATGTCAAGAAATGCATTCATAAAACCAGCTAGCAAAAAGTGAGATCGATAGTAGAGAGATTTGTAGCCTTTTTGTGGTTGTAGAATCTACCTTTTTAGAATTAAATGGCCTCCTCTTTCTCAGATTTTCTAACTTGATATTTTTCATTATGATTTATGAAAAGTAAATGGTATTTTTCTTTATGAGATCTTTAAGCTCTTATGGTATTTTTCTGACATATATTAAATAAAGTTGAATTGACTTGAAACGTCTTTTTGAAGTGATCTTGATTTTTTTCTAAAATGGAGGATATCATTGATAAATGTGACAAAACAATAATTTTTTGGAACTCTAATATACTTTTAGATATCCTTTGGTGGGAAGAACTATGTTTTGATTTGTATTTTTATGACAAACTAAAATTCATTCCTGTGTAGAAAACAACAATGTGAATGAAGTAAAATAACTGATATTTGAGCTTGTAGGAGTCTATATCTTTCTAGTGAAGACAACAACCCTACCAACAACTCTTAGTTGTGATAACGGATGCAGGGCAACATCTGGCCAAAATGGCTTTTAATCTTGCAGATAGGCCTCATATCTAAGATCATTTGCATAAATAATCATTGGCAACCCCTCTCACATTGGATCACTAATATTATGGTGTAGCAAGGTAGATAAATCTAAATAAAAATAAAAATAAAAAATAACTAGCAAGCAAATTTGAATTGGAGAAGTGGGCGTTGAAATTTTAAAAAGCATTTTTAAATGCTTATTGTAATAAGCCCAGGGCTTCCATTTTCTACTTTCATTTTTTGTTTTAGACCAACTCACTTCAGTTTTGGGGTTTAAAATTAACCATTGATTTGATGTCTTGAAGTTGGATAAAATTTAACTTAGACACTTACTAAATTTTCAGTTTGATCTAAGATTGAACAATCAATCTCACACTTCAACTTCGGTGCTTAAAAAGAATCCATTCTTGCTTTGAAGGTTAAAATGAACATGTGCCTTTTCTTTTTTTCAATCTCTTATCCAAAGTAATATTTTCTAGAAGTTGTATGCACTTCTCTCGCACCTCACAGTGATCTTGAGAATCAAAAGGCTTTTGGTGATATTAAGTTGTGTAAGTGATTTCCTCCACACTTCAAATTTAGATTCTAAAATTGAAAAAATCTTGCGAGTGTGAGTGGAGCTTATCACGTTTGTTCTCTCTTTGTTTCTCAACAAGGATTGATCAAACTACGAATATTCTTGCTTGCTTTTGTTTATCTCTAGAGGGCCTACCTTGTGGGAAAAATTAATCACCCAAGGGAATGACCCAACCGAGAAAATGCTAAAACCAAGCGACTTCCACCTGGGATATAAGTGTGGGGGTACTTGAGGAAAGGAAAGTATCATAAGGATTTTTTTGATGAGTAGGGCAGCAATGGTCTCTCACCGCATGGATGGTCCCCCATGAATGGAATGTCCCTACTATAACCTCTTGTTTAGAAAGGGAAAAATACTTGATCTATTTGTTGGTGCAAGAACGATCATTCTGAAGTCGTCCCACATTTTTACAGCTCTTAGTAGAGATGAGAATTATGCCATGGGAGTTTCATGGGTATTGATGCTTCGTTGACCTAAGAAGCAAGTGCACTGTAAGGGGGAGCCTATGTGGTCGAGCATCTAATCATCCACTAAGAGTAGGCATAGCTGGATTTATCCAAGTGGGAACTCGACAAATATTGTCTTTCATATCCATAGGGTTGTGCATGTTCTTGGAAACAAAAAACTTTGCTTGATCTAAAACATTGGAAAACAAACATTCAACATGATCATCAAATTTCAAACCCTTTAGAGGAGTGAATACCTTTGAAAAAATTTGAATGTTATTGCTTGCCCTAGGGATTCTATCCTTAGAGGTTTCTAAACATTTGAATCTATATCTCCATTTTCTCACTAAAGTCAACAATAGGGAACTTTTTCCTTAATTTCCTTGATTTCCACATAATTGACTTTATGGGATGAGAAGAAATTTAGACATTAGACATCTAGTTTGAAAACCTAATCAAGAATTGTTTCTGGTAAAAATAATTCACTAAGAAAAGATAAGAAACAATTGGACCCCCACACATGTGCTTGGTATCTTTTGGTCATATGGTTTTCATGTAAACATTGGTCTTTTGGTTTGAATTAATCTTAGATAAAAGAATTTTCTTCACTATCTTGGTCTTGTAAACAAAGTCCCTCTTAGATTCATTTAGGATCAAATAAAACACTTCATCCATTCCAAACATTTATCATCTCATCCCACAAACAAATTTAAGAGTTGTGGGAACATCATTATCTAGACTTGGGTATATCCTTAAACCAAATCAAAATCATCTGTTTAGTTAGGGGTGTGTGGATGAATCCTTCCTCACACACTTAGTTAAATTGTCACCCTTTTCAATGAGTTCATCCTAAGATAACATCTAACATATTAGGGTTTACAAGTTCATTATCCAAATCAAACCAATCAAAATAAAATTCTAAAGTCTAGCATTGATCCAAAGTTCCTAAAAGTTCAACACCCATATCATTTACCCCCTTCATCCTTCATCTCATAATTGGTCCTATACCCCTTAAAGGTCAACAAGGTCAAAACACAAGAAGAACATGGAATATAAACTTGATCCATACATCACGAGTAATCCAAGTCAGACAAACTATCAAAGCCTTACAATGCCACTTATTTATCAAAAATCACATTTATACGATCCATACATGGGATCATTATCTCCTACAAACCTCAATGGTACAACAAATGTGAGTATGCCCAATATAAGTTTTGGAACACCTTTCCCTATGGTAGATTTAAATCAAATTCAAAACCTAAAAATCTATCAACCAAACAATCAATGCATGAATCTTCAAGCAAACAACATTATCCCACCAAATCCATACATGCCAAATGTGAATATACCAAGTACACATTTACGAAATATGAAAATTTTAAATCCACACTTGGTAAACTTTGGGATGGATATGTTTTTGAATTATATGAATGTTGTTCAAAGTCCAAACAAGATGTTAACGGTTGCATGTATTGATCCAAGTCAAGGTAACACCATGCAAAATCAAAGTTACCTAAATCAAGGCAATATGGTTCCCAACCACAATAATGTTCAATTTCAACCTATAATGCCAAATCCAAACATCATCCCAAATCAAAAAATAATCCAAAATCATTTTTTCCGTGATCCCATGTAAACACCACAAGTGTACATTCCAAATCCGCTTGAACAAAATCCAAATCAACTATATCAATGGTGTCAAGATCAAAATCAAGATCAAATTGCTTCACTTTCCAAACTAATTGAATTATTGAGCAAAGAGACATCTTCATTCCAAAATAAATACACTCTACCATTGGTTGAACCATGTCATCAAAGCATTGAGTTGTGTCCACAACCACATCAAGAACAATATCTCCAATGTCAAGAAGTCAGATATCAAGATCAACAGCATCAACAACAAACCCAACCTCCACATCTCCAACATCAATCATCACAAGGTCAATTTAAATTAAAAATCTCATGAGGTAACAAAAAAAAATACACACTGCTTGGGAAACCAATCGAATCAGTCATGCAATAGTTGATGTAGGAAAAACTCATCACAATTACCACCTATGAAAATTATCAAGAGCTCTTAGTGAAACTGCCATGGTACAATGAAAATCACCTTTGTGATTTCCATAAAATCAAGGGACACACAACATCATATTGTATTTGACTCAAAAATCTCATCCAAGACCTAATTAATCAAAAATTAATAACTATTGGGGACAATAATCACGATTCAACCATTGGAGATAGCATTGACAATCTCTCTGCCACAATTGTTGAAAACAATGTTCAAGATCTTTCCATTAATGAGCACATTGAAGATGCTTCTACCCCATCCAATGATCAACTCACCATACATCAAGAGCCACTTTTTAGTGATCTATTTCAAGAAGTGTTAGAATTATTTGATCCCATTGACATAATCTACGATCCATCGACCAATGATCATATTGAAAATCTCTCTACATCGCCTTATGAGTTAGAGGACATATCTCAAAAATTATTCCAAAGCATGATCAACACTTGTCAGCAAAGTCTATCAATGATCCTTTCCAAGAAATATTGACATCCTTTGACCTCATGGTTACAAATACTGAAGGAATCCTCAACTCAACATTTGATCCAAGTCCACTCATTGAGTCATTCCCCATGCCTAATGAAGACATCCAAGAACCCTTTGTAAGCAATCCATTCTTTGAAACTGACCCATGTCAAGAACTTGATCCAAAGCATGTCGAATTTTTTTTTAAAATTATTCAAGATCAATAATTCATATCCACAAGATACTACAATGATCTAATGGACACTCTCCAAGATGTCGCAAATGATGATCATATCCAGATAACACATATTCCTCCATCTACCCATGAGATGCTTACTCCTAATGGACATGTACATGATCTTCATTCAAAACAAGAGTCTCATACTCTCAATATCATTACCAAGGAACAAAATTCTCCTACTCTTAACATTTATACACATGATCAAGATATAGAAAAATCTAGAGAAATATCAGAAATGGGTCATGAAGAAGGATTCTATAGAAGTTGTGAATCAAAAACATCCTATTAAGGCATATCGAAAATGAATCATGAGGGAGACTTTTACATGGACAGTGAATCATCAACACCTCTTGAAGAAGCATTAAAATCTGATACTTCACAAGATCAAGCCAAAGATATCAATTAGGAAGTTATCCCACACATGAATATATTAATGAAGAAGCTATCACCTTTAAAGATCCATGACAGAGCAAAGAAGGATTAGCACCTTGTTTCCAAGGTAAATCATATGCTATTGCAAATAAAATGTTTCAATATATGAATTATCAAGGAAAAGGATTAAGCCTACATGAACAGGGTATCCTAGAACCAATGTAGATTATTGGAAATATTAAGCACCAAGGTCTTGGTTATTTGGAAATTAAGGGATCTAAAAATATCAGTGATAACTCTATAATATTAGGGGCAACTATGTCTCAAGAAAATGTCAACATAGGGAGCATGGAGAATCCTTATGATGAAACCAGTGTTAATACTACAATCAACCACATCGTGAATCTTCATCCACCCATCACCCCATCCACAAATTGGGACCAACATCAAAAGAAAGATTTGAATCAAAGCACAAAGAGCATTATCAAAGCAAAAGAAGAAAAGCATGAAGGACAAATCAAATACAAGTGGATACTAAAGAATACAAAGAAAAATTATCCCTATCAAACTCCATTAGTTAAAGAAACTATGGGGAAAAATAAGAAAAGGAAAAGTATCCATCAAAGATGTCCAAAAAAGAAAAATAAGGCTTCTCAAGGGATGTACAAAGTATATCAAGCAATTGGTCCTAATTCCACGCACACTTTCGTATCCACCCATCATTGCTCATCTTCCCAAGTTTGAAGAGTCAAAGGTTCCAAACTATCAACCAATCCATCTTTTATTCCTAAACACACTTTATCCATGGCTCCACACATGATATACAATTCTTACATTGACCATGTATTGGAATCCACCCTTCATCATAAGGATTCAGAAGGCCTATCATGATGTGCGCACAAAGACAAAGTTAACTCTGGTATCAACAAAGCATATCAAAAATCTCAAGAGTTGTTTTCAAGTGCACATATATTGGAAAAAAAGCTTCTTCAAGCAGGATATCGATGGCACATTATGACAGAAGCATCTACATCAGCACCACTAGGTGGTTCAACATGAGCATAAATCTTTCAGAAAAATTAAAAAAAATCAAAAAATATAAAAATAAATTAAAAAAACAAAAAAATCAAGAAAATAGTAAAAATAAAAATCATCCTCTAGTTAAAACCGCATGGGCAGCTCTTTGGATAGGTACCATGATGAAAACCTAGAAAATAGGCATCATGCGTAGAATTGAGCATCTATGTGTTCCTATTCAAGTGAAAGCATCTTATCTCATCCATAATATATCCAACATTCTATCCATCTTATCCATAATAAATCCATTCATCCATAAACCATTGATCCAATCCATTTTCATCCATCTACATCCATCTTCCAAATTATCTTGATCTTGAAAAATTTGATGTACACTTTACACTTGCTTATGGTAAACATCTTGACATGAGTCATTTTCATTGATCCTAT
Source organism: Sequoia sempervirens (assembly GCA_007258455.2). Lineage (NCBI taxonomy): Eukaryota > Viridiplantae > Streptophyta > Pinopsida > Cupressales > Cupressaceae > Sequoia > Sequoia sempervirens. The sequence goes on from VDFB02193867.1 coordinate 183,331,284, forward strand.
CCCACCCAGTATTATTTGAGGCATGAAGCATTCCTTCATTCAAACACCTTATCTTATTGCAAGATAATCCTTGTCATCCTTTGTGTTCTTACCATATCCATCCATCCAAACACCTATCAAGGTATCCATCCATGGTACTCCATACATTGCTAGACACTAGGGTGATGCAGGAGCATCCTTGGTTCTTGGAAATCTTGCATCAACCAAAAATATTTTCCTTTCAGTTTTGTTCTTGTTTTGTTCTTTCTCAGTTCGTGTTGGTGGATTCATCAAATTTTCTCACTAGACCCTATGGATCTCTACATACATCATGGACATGTTCATTTTCCTTGTTCCAAGATTTGAGCGTGATTGGATCATTTTCTAGCAAGTTATCAATTCTGGATTTCATGATAGTTTCTTGAGCCAGCAACAAAATAGTTTTCAAGCCTAATGGCTAATCTGATCATTTGTGGATCATTCTCGTGACTTGTGGATCTTAACGGTATGATTTTAAATGTTCCTTGGAGTGTTCTTGACCTTCATTATAGGTCCACACTTTTTCTTATGCACCCGTTGGTGGAGTAATTCAAATTTGAGGCCAACTTGTTCATGCGCCGGTTATATTTTCTTTCATTGGAAAAAGTGATGATCTTTGGCCAATGTGGATGTTTTTTGAACTGTAGATATAGTATAAAGCTTGTAACCGATCAATAGAGTTGGTAGTAGAGATAGTGAGAAGAGAGTTAGTAGTTGATAGATTGTATTTGTAAGAGCTCATATCACATATAGGAGCACATTAGAATGTTGCATATTTGATTAGGCCTGTGAGTTGAATCTGTAAGCCTGGATGTTTTTGGTCGAATGTAACTAAGATTTCTATTAATGAGAATGTGTTAATCTACATTTTCCTCCATATTTTGTATTGCTTTCATTGTGTTACTCTTGTTGCATGGTCCAGATTGTTCTCTCTGAAGACCCTCCTACTGTGGCTGCACCAGATTGGTATCAAAGCAAGCTTTGATCCTTGTGAGGTCAACAAAATTTGTGAAGTCCTATAAAAAATTTGTTGTGGAGTGGAAGATTAAGGATCTGAACTACAACTGCAGAGGAATGTTGTAAAGATGGTTGGAAGAAGAAATGTTAGAGGAAATGGAGTGTGTGGAAATGCAAACCAAGCTATAATGGAGATGCTAAGAGGAATTGTTGCCAGATTAGATGTAGTTGAAACGGCCTAGAGAAGAGTTCAATCAGTTGATGATGTGAGTGATGAAGAGGTAGAAGTTCCAGAAGAAGGAGGAAGAGAAGAGCAACCTAGCCTAGATTAGGGAGAAGAGAGGTTCATAAGAGCCCTAACTAGAGAAAATATGAAGCCACATTTCAATCCACCAGATTATATTGGTAAGTTAGATTCAGAAGAATTGCTTGATTGCATAACAAAGATGGAAAATTATTTCAAATTTGAAGGAACCACTGAAGATAAGAAGGTGAAATTTGCTTGTACAAAGTTGAGAGGACATGCATCCCTTTCGTGGGAACATTTGCAGTTAGATAGGAAAAGAAGACGAAAATAGAAGATAAAATCTTGGGATCAAATGGTGAATAAGTTGAAGAAAAACTTTATGCCAACAAACTATCAGATTAGTTTGTTCTGAAGGTTGTAAAATTTGAAGCAGAAAGATTCAAGTGTGATAGAGTATACTAAGGAAATCTATAAGTTGAATATCAAATCTAGACATTCAGAGGAGGAAATTGAGCAAGTAGCCAGATATGTGAATGGTTTGAGGTCATCTATATAGGATGAAATTAGTTTGATCAAGTTGTAGAGTGTGGAAGAATCATATCAGTGTGCCCTAAAGGAAAAAGAGAAGCTGAATAAGAAACATGAGCAAAGACTAAGATGAAGAGGTGGAACATTTCAAAGAGGAAGAAATTTTGCTAGAGGAGGAAGAGGATCTTTTCCAAATCAGAACAAGGATAAGGATATTAGTAAAAATGATAATACCTATCAGAAGAGTGATGTAAACTCATATAGAAGAGGAGGATACCGAGATTACTGAAATGAAGGATATATAAGAAATGATAGAAGACAAGAGAAAAGGGTATTCAAAGGAACTTGTTATAAATGTGGAGGAGAAGGACATAGAGAATTTGAATGCAATCAGGGAGAGATGAGCACAAAGACCGAGAACAATAGAAGCATAGCCTTTGTTGAGGAGGAGCATGCCAGATCACCTAACAAACTAGAAGAAGGGGAAGTGTTGGTGAATAGAAGAGTACTGTGTCAAAGTGAGTTGGAGCAGGAACTGTTGCAGAGGAAGAATTTGTTCCTGACAAGATGCAAGGTAGTTGGTAAATGTTGCAAGGTGATAATTGACAGTGGAAGTTTTGAGACCTAGTTTTTGAAGAGATGGTGACTAAGTTGAAGCTAGAAAGATTGATGCACCCGAAACCCTATCAGATAGCATGGATACAAGATGAGCATAAGATTCTGGTAAGTGAACAATGTTTGGTGAAATTAAAGATAGGAAATTACCATGATGAAGTTTTGTGTGATATCATGCCTATGGATATATGTCATATTTTGTTGGGAAGGCCTTGGCAGTATGATAGACAGACTATTCGTGATGGAAAGAATAATATATACACCATTGTTGCTAATGGGATGAAGCAGATGTTGTTGCCATTGGAAAATGTTCCTATAGTTGAGGTTTGTACGAATGCTAGGGTTTCTTTGGTTGATGGAACAAGATTCCTTGATGGATTGAGACATGAGAATATGTGTTATTCCTTAGTTCCTAAGAAGGTCAAAGAATTGAAGCATGTGGAAGAACAATCGAAAGAGATAAAGGAGTTGCTGACAGAATATGAAATCATTTTAGATAGTGTACTTGATGGATTACCACCTGTGAGGAGTATTAGTCATTGCATGGATCTAATTCCTAAAGCTAGTTTTCCTAATAAAGTAGCACATTAGATGACACCTACAGAGAATGAAGAGTTGAACAAACAAGTACAAGAATTGTTGAGAAAGGGTTTGATAAGAGAAAGCTTAAGTCCTTGTGTAGTACCTATTATGTTGGCACCTAAGAAGGATGGAGAATGGAGAATGTGTATGGATTCAAGAGCCATAAATAAGATCACGTTGAAGTATAGATTTCCTTTACCCTGGATGGATGACATTATGGATTGCTTGAGTGGAGCCAAATACTTTACAGAGATAGATTTGAAGAGTGGATATCATCATATCAAAATTAGAGAAGGGGATGAGTGGAAAACAACATTTAAGACAAATGAAGGATAGTATGAGTGGTTGGTGATGCCTTTTGGATTGAAAAAAGCACTGAGTACTTTCATGAGGTTGATGAACGAGGTATTGAAGAAATTTTTGGGTAATTTTGTGATTGTGTACTTGGATGACATCTTGATTTTAAGTAAGAGTAGGGAAGAAAATTTTTTGCACATAAGACAAGTTTTGCAGAGGTTGAGAGAGAATAAATTGTTGATAAACATTAAGAAATGTAGTTTCATGAAGGAGGAATTGGTATATCTAGGATTTTTGATATCTATGGAAGGATTAAAGATGGATCCTAAGAAGGTTAGAGAAATAGTTGAGTGGCCTACACCTAAAAGTATTGGAGAGGTGATATCATTTCATGGATTGGATAGTTTCTACAGAAATTTCATTGGGAATTTTAGTTCTATTTGTAGTCCTATAACAAAAAAAATGAGAAGAGATAGAAAATATTTTAGATGGACATCTAAAGTAGATCGAAGTTTTGAATTCTTGAAGCAGGAGGTGACTAAGCAGCCTGTGTTGGCTTTACCAGATTTCACTAAGATATTTCAAGTAGACTGTGATGCAAGTGGAAATGCAATTAGAGCAGTATTGAGTCAAGAAGGGAGACTTGTAGCTTATTTTAGTGAGAAATTGAATGATGCTAGGAGAGGATATTCAGTGTATGATCAGGAATTTTATGCCATAGTTCAAGCCTTGAAGAAGTGGAGACATTATTTTTTGCCTGGGGAGTTTGTGTTATATACAAATCATTAGGAATTGCAATATTTGAATAGTCAAGGTAATTTGAATCAGAGACACATGAGATGGGTGGAATTCTTGTAGAGCTATACTTTTGTTTTGAAGCATAGGAGTGGAAATTCAAATAGAGTTGTTGATGAATTGAGTAGGAGAAGGAATTTACTGACAGAGATGAGAATGGAGGTATTAGGATTTAATGAGTTGAATAATTTGTATGAGGAAGACTCAGATTTTGCAAAACCATGGAGATCTTGTAAGGAACCAATTTTGGAGGATAGAAGCCAGTGGTTGGATTATTTCATTGAGGAGGATATGTTGTTGAGAGGTAATTAGTTGTGTATACCCTGAAGTTCAATGAGGGAAAACTTGGTGAAAGAAAAGCATAGTGGAGGATTAGCACGACATTTTGGAATTGAGAAGACAGTCGCGTTGGTGAGTGAGAATTATTTTTGGCCTCTGATTCATAAGGATGTCAGGAGATTTGTGTAGAGTTGTAGTGTTTGTCAAGTTGCAAAAGGAAATAGTTAGAATGTTGGATTGTATAAGCCTTTGAAATTTCCAGAAAGACCTTGGGAGGATATCAACATGGATTTCATACTTGTATTGCTAAAGACACAAAGAGGTAATGATTTTGTATTTGTGGTGGTAGAAAAATTTTCTAAGATGGCACATTTCATACCTTGTAGAAAGACAATGGATGCAGTGCATGTAGAAAACTTATTTTTTATGGAAGTGGTAAGATTGCATGGATTACCTAGGAGTATTGTTTCAGACAGAGATGTAACATCTTTTGGTTACTTTTGGAGGACTCTTTGGAAGAAGTTGAAGATAAATTTGAAGTTCAGTTCTACGTTTCACCCACAGACTAATGGACAGACAGAAGTAGTGAATAGAAGCTTTGGTAATTTGCTGAGATGTTTGGTTGGAGAGAAGACCGGAAGTTGGGATTTAGTCCTGGAACAAGCAGAGTTTGCATACAATAATTCAGTGAATAGGAGTATAGGAAGGACACCTTTTGAGATTGTTACTAGAGTTCATCCTAGAGGTATATTAGAGTTAAGAGACATCAGTATGGAAAATAAAAGGAGTGCAGAAGTAGAGGAATTTGCAGAACACATGAAGAAAGTGCATACTCAAGTGAAACAACAATTGGAAGATATAAACCGAAAGTATAAGGAGAAAGTAGATGAGAAGAGGAAACATAAGGAGTTTGAAATTGGAGATGAAGTGATGGTATATTTGAGGAAGAAAATATTTCTAGTTGGAATATACAACAAGCTAAAGATGAGGAAGTTTGGACCTTGTAGGATCTTGAAGAAGTTTGATTCAGGGAATGCATACAAAGTGGAGTTACTAGATGGTATGGGTATATTGCCTATATTCAACATTGCAAACCTACATCAATATTATGAAGTAGAATTCAGTGAGGATGGTACAGTAGAATTGGAGAATTAGTTTCCTAAACAACAGCCAGATGAGATTGAAGAAATTTTGGATATCAGAGATGGGAGAAATACTCGTAGAAGACAATACAAAGAATATCTTGTGAAGTGGAGAAGCAGACCAGTGGAGGATTCTTCATGGATTTCTCAAGCTAAGGTAGATTGTCTTGGTTGTCCTTTGGACCCTGCAAAGTGAGAGACTCACTTTTCATTAACCCCAGATGTCTAATGCAAGAGCATCCTTGGTTATTGGCAATCTTGCATCAACCAAAAATATTTTCCTTTCAGTTTTGTTCTTATTTTGTTCTTTCTCAGTTTGTGTTGGTGGATTCATCAAATTTTCTCACTAGACCTTGTGGATCTCTATGTACATCATGGAAATGTTCATTTTCCTTTTTCCAAGATTTGAGCGTGATTGGATCATTTTATGGCAAGTTATCGATTCTGAATTTCATGATAGTTTCTTGAATCGGCACCAAAATAGTTTTCAAGCCTAATGGCTAATCTGATCATTTTTCAATCATTATCGTCACTTGTGGATCTTAACGGTGTGATTTTAAATGTTCCTTGGAGTTTACTTGGCCTTCATTATAGGTCCACACTTCATCTTAGGCACCCGTTGGTGGAGTAATTCAAATTTGAGGCTGACTTGTTCATGCACCAATTATATTTTCTTTCATTGGAAAATGTGATGATCTTTGGCCAACGTGGATTTTTTTTGAACCATGGATATAGTATAAAGCTTGTAATTGATTAGTAGAGTTGGTAGTAGAGATAGTGAGAAGAGAGCTAGTAGTTGATAGATTGTATTTGTAAGAGCCCAGCTCACATATAGGAGTATGTTAGAATGTTGCATATTTGATTAGGCCTGTGAGCCGAATCTGTAAACCCAGATGTTTCCGGTCGAATGTAACTGAGATTTATATTAATGAGAATGTGTTAATCTACATTTTCCTCCATATTTTGTATTTCTTTTGTTGTGTTACTCTTGCTGCACGGTCCAGATTGTTCTCTCTGAGGACCCTCCTACCATGGTTGCACCATGGGGCAGGTATTTACATCTTGCTTCTGGGATAAATCTCGATCTATACCTTCCAACTTATGTGGTGATCCGAACATTGGAAAATGTAAAATAAAATTGTTTAAGCATTTTGTGATCCAAAATTCCAAATCACTAACCCATGGCACATTTTGACGAGAAGACATTTCTTATCAAGCTTCATCTTTCATCGAACATCAATCCAAACAATCAATATCAGTCGCATCTAATTTTCATGTCAACGTCACATCAAATCATTCAAAAAAAATTTGTTCCAAATCATGCTTCAAAATCTTGATCAATCAAATCAAAATCAATCCATCATCATCTTGGGATATCCTTCCCAATCCTTGTGCTTCTTAACACTATCTTTGCATTGTTTTATATCCTCAACAATGTTATCATCATTAGTCTTGATCAATCAAATCCAATCAAATCCAATCAATCCCTCATCATCTTGGGATATCCATCCTAATCCATGTGTTGTTTAAAACTATCCTTGCATTTTTGTGTATCCTCAACAATTATATCATCATTAATCCATCAATCCAATCAATCAACCTTAGCTTTGTTTTCAACAAAATTCCAAATAGAGCACTGATATCATATCCATATCCAAATTGTCAAAATAATATGAAAATCCAAAAACATATAAAACATATTGAAATCTCAAAACACTCAAAAATTCATAAAAACATCAAAAACATGGTCATTTGAACTACGTCATTTGTGAGCTTAAACATAGGCAAGGCTAATCTTTGATCCCCGAGACACAAAATCCAAAAAAAATCATAATATCTCAAAAAACACTTAAAAATTGGAAAATTTGAAGAAAAAACATTTGTAAAATCTTGAAAAAACCCAAAAATAGCCTCAAAACATTTCAAAACATCAAAAACATCCAAATATTTGAAAAAATCCACATGTCCCATTTCGCTTCACCTGGACATTAAATATACACTCACAATAAATCAATCGTTACCTTCATCATTTGGCAACACAAATAGAAACAAGCATAACAATCAACAAAATAAAACTTCAAACACGAAATCAAAATTGAAGCAACAAACCTTTAAACACAAAATTAAACTCTTGATCATTCACAAACACATCAATCGACCTTATATCAACAGCCTTTCGAACAACCTATCAACTTGCCACCATGCACTAAAATGTCCTAGGATGTATGCTTCCTACAATGGGAATTATCTTTTGGAAATCACTTTGGATAATTATCCTAAACAAAACAACTTGCCACCATCCACTAACATGTCCTAGGATGTATCCTTACTACAATGGGCATTATCTATTAGCAATCACTTTGGATAATTATCCTAAACAAAACAACTTGCCACCATCCACTAACATGTCCTAGGATGTATCCTTCCTACAATGGGCATTATATCTTGGCAATCACTTTGGGTAATTATCCTAAACAAAACAACTTGCCACCATCCACTAACATGTCCTAGGATGTATCCTTCCTACAATGGGCATTATCTATTAGCAATCTCTTTGGATAATTATCCTAAACAAAAAAAATTTCCACCATCTACTAACATGTTCTAGGATACATCCTTCCTACAATGGGAATTATCTTTGGCAATCACTTTGGATACTTATCCTAATTAAAATACATCCCTTTGGCTAGAGGTATGAAGAACATTGTCTTGTTTGTTTTCTTGATCTTTTCTTTTTGATTTATTTTATTGTTCCCATTCTAATGACCTCTCGATGATGTCTAATCAAAATGATTAGAGATAAAGGAATGGGGAAATGATCATTATCTTTTTTCTGATGTGCTTGTTGGACATTCTTGTAAAATAACCTTAGTGAATACTTGCTTTGTTAGGTGCATCCTAACAAAGTTTTCATATGTCAGGTGTGAACAAGAATACTCCTATCTGATTGTCGAGTCAAAGTCCATCACACTAGTTGCAACTCCATCTTGGTTCTTTATACCTTGATGCATCGCATCTATGTGTATTATCAAACATAAGGTAAGTAGCCCTTTTAAATTCCCAGTTCCTGATAAGAAAATAATTCATCTCTCATCATCATCTCTAGTAAAGTTGGCTTGTTGAATCCTCTTGTCATCATCTCATTTCTTATTTCTTCTCTCCATGCTAACATCATACCATGGTAGTTAATCATCATTGCTGATGCATCCATCCTGCATCCACAAACCATCAGCATATTGCATATCATATAAAAAACATTGATCATCTCACATACATTTTCATCATTGCATAATATAGATTTTTTAGTCTAAGCATCTCATAAACCATACATTTGCATAAAAACATCCATTGCATAATCATATAAGCATCATCACATCATCCATCTCAAATGTAGTACATCATCATTTTAAGTTGTTTAGGATAATATAGATTGGATATTCTAAGCATCTTGAAACCATCTCATTTGTATCATCATCATAACCATCCATACGTCCATCTTGAACCTCTTTGTCACGAGATTGACCTTCAAATCAAACTTTTTGCTCAATCTCTCGAGGGGGCAATGTACTAGTATACTTCTTTCCACTAGGGCATGCAAAAAAAAATAGATTTTTTTTTAAATTTGACCGTGACAAGTTTATTCTGTGAACCAACGCAACAAGTATTTTGCTTCAAAAAGGGGCAAAATGTAAACATGCAAAATTGGCATCATGCATCTAAATCTAACTAATTTACATCAAATTCTTCTATTAATCAAATAAAGCAATTTATTCGATTAAATTCCCCCTTTAATTAAATAAATTAACTTTATTTAATTTGATCCTCACATACCTCTTTCATTAAATAAATCAATTTTATTTAATCAAATCCTAATGTCCCTCCTTTAATTAAATAATTCACTTTATTTAATTAATCTCTAAATTCATCCATTTAAATTAAATAAATTCATATTTATTTGATTTAAGACTAACATCATCCTCTTTGATTAAATAAATCAAATCTTTATTTAACTAAATCTAAAATCATTTTCTTCTCATTTTGATTTAAATAAATCCAAGTATCTAATTCAAAAGTCAAAATCAACTAATCTCCATCTTAATTAATCAAATCATAACTAATGCTAATCATAATCACTCCAATTCTCTATATTTTGCAACTTGTGCACATAAATCAATTTAATTGATTTATTAATTCCTCCTTTTCATTCAAAAAGGAATCTCAAGTGGAATATTCCTCCATTTCAGGTCTCCCTCCCAAATGTTTTGTCCTCCAACATAGCATTAACTCCTCTTACATTGTCTCTTACATGTCCCCCACTTGGCACTTAAGACTCTTTCTTCTCCCTCCAACAAACCAAATTTCAAATTTCAAATTTTTACCTGATAACATTTATCATTCACAATGATCAAAATGTGCACAACCTTGCTCCATTGACATGTTGACAAGTGGCATCTTGTCATTGGCTCATGTTTTGTCCCACATCCTCCATGTTTTGAATTTTTCTATCCTTCTTGGTTATAAATGGAGGCCTCCTCTATTGTATGAATCCTCCACATTCTTCTCCACAGTCTCAATCATTTGAATCCACATCCATCATCTACGAGCTTATCAAGGATTGGGAAAGGGCTTCTTTCCACATCAAAGAAGCACCAATCCACTATGGGATAGAGTTTGATTCTTTCTTTCTTATGCTTTCACTTAATATATATTGATATCTTACTTCTTTGTTTGCATAGGTAGCATGATCCAATATTTCATAGGGATGCTTGAGTTTGATTATTTTAAATTTACTAACGATGTTAATGGTTGTTTGTTTTTAGTATTTTCATATTTTAGCATCCACAGCTTCATTGACCACATGTTTTGAATGTAAAGGTTCAGATATTATTTTCATTTTAGCTCCATGCTTGGTCCTAAGGATCAAATGTGACCAATCTGAGGAAAGATATTCACCTATCTTGGAAGTGAATTCCCAGGATAAGCAGAGACCAAACATGGGCGGAATGTTTATGATCACAGTATCTTGTGGAACTATGATACTAGGGCATGAGAAAAAAGTCAAGGGGAGGCCCTTGATGACACCTACAGTTTCAACCTTCTTCCCATCAAGCTATAACCCCTCTCTTTTAAAGGTTCATATCTAAGTCCTATGGCTCCAACTATTTGTTTGGGCATGACTTTGGTACTAACATGAGAGTCAATCATAGAATAGTGCAACAATTTCCTACCCACAATAAGAGTTAGGAAAAAGGGCTTTGGTTTCAACTTATCTCTAACTTTGATGGAGGCTTCCTTTGCACTGTTAGTGAGGAATTTGGTCAGAGGTGATGAATCAACGGCCTTTCCTTTGAGTGATTGCTTTGTTAGCTCAATGATTGCATCTTCCCAGATGGCCTTCTACAACAACAAATTATGCTCTAGACTAGCTAATATATCCTAAAGGGACACATTAGCAGAGTATTTTTTCAATTGCTCCACCACATTGAATGGTGGTGAATTCAAAGGCTTATGTTCCTTATCCCTTATTATAACAATTTCCCTTCACGGCTGAAATTGTTGTGCAATGGCAGAGGTACTAGGAGTTTGTTCGGAAGTACCTTTGGGTTGCAGGACGACTAGTTTTCCTATGAATCTCCTCTTAGAGTGAGTGTTGTAATTGGACTACACTTGTGGGGCTTTCAATGTGGATGCATCATTTACAAACACCACCTCTTCTTCTTTCATCCATGAGAAGAGCACGTGATCTGGAGCTATGTTTGTCTCTTGCTCCAGAGACATCCCTTGCATTTGC
>VDFB02193867.1:183342634-183356728 GCA_007258455.2 Sequoia sempervirens
AAACTCAACTCAAGGAGGCATGCGCTGATAGGATTTGTTGTTTCTGCTCTTCGGGTTTGGTGGAAACAGAATGGCACTACGTCATGCAGTGTAAAGCTTACGAGAACATTAGGTGTAGTTACTTGGATCTGCTTAAAGTCAAATCGTTAGAGGCTTTGTTTGAAGAGGAGAAGATCGTTGAAACCGCAGGTTACCTGATCAAAATATACAGTAGAAGAAACAAAATTAGCAAAGAGTTAAAGGGAAACATAAGTACTCGGTGAGGTCGGCGGCTGCTCGGTTTGTGTCAAATTGTGGTTTCAGTTCTGTTTTGGGGGTCCCATAGGCCGGCTGGTCTCATGGACGTAATTAAAAGCATTCATTCATTCATTCAATTATTTGAGACGGAAAAGTGCCCCTGGGTATTCACAACGACCTAGGTATTTGCGGTCTACAGAATTTGACTGATTGTCATTTGGCAGAAAAAAACAAACTAGACGACTTTACCTTCACGCAGGGGAGCAGAGAATTGAATAGAATCTTTGAGGCAGCCGAATACGATATAAAATGAGAGAGAGACTGGTCATAGCCCTACGCGTCACGTATCGAAGAAGGCAGTGGTGGGTCCAGGAAGAGAGCCGTTTGCTTTCTTTAATTTTATTCTTCGATTTCTAAAGCAAATGTGTGAAAGTCTGAACCGCATTACTAAATAGGTTTAGGTATTTATCTTCATTGACGTGCGGTAATTAATTCTGTTTCGAATCAAGTCGCGCCACGTAGTCTGGAATCGCTCGCAGGGAGCATTTAGCTCGACAGTGGAGCAACGACGCAGATTATATGATCTAACGCTCGGTTTTGATTTATTCTACGCCGCGTATTAGTGGGGCGAAAGAAATATCCTGACTACAATTGGGATTCGAACCTTGGACCTCCTGCGATTGGCCCTATTCTTCAGAACTTCTTTTTTCCCTCTTTGGTTGCTGCTGTAGTGGCGAGCTGAAACCCTTGCGAGAGTGCCAAAGGTTTTGAGAAGACGTAATTAGTATGCAGCAGCATAGGGCGCAGCAGTGTCGACGGGGCAAGGTTCGAACCGGGTTCGCGCGGATCTTGGTTCGCTTATTTTGGCTCACCGGCTTTTTAACGGTCAGTGTGGGGGCCCTGATTTCCATTCATGTCTTTCCAGGCCTGCACTCGGTCCTTTGCTCGCGTCACTCTTCCGCTGACCTACACAAACTGCATCGCAAGGTATATTTTCAACTATTTTGAGCTTCCTGGATCGATTGCAACGTAGTTAGTTCTGCTAATCAGAACTGTTTCTTTTTGCTCTGTTACTTTTGGTAATTCAATTTGTTCGCTGGAAATTTAACACGTTTATGGAAAATTTTTCCGCCAAGTAAATTTGCAACTCGAAGTGAATTCGCAACACTTTAGGTGTGCGATCACGACGGACGACAACTTTTAACGTCCTCTAGGTATGGAATTTGCAAGGCTTGTCAAGACTATCATTCAGATAGACATTTAACTTTTGTTTCTAACCTGGCTACTTCAATGCGTCAGAAGTCGCTACCGTAGTTGTTGTTGCTGCCGTGGCTCTTTTCTTCCACGTCCTTTAAACTTTCAGAAACATCGCTTTATGAAGTGTCTTTGAAGCTTGATTCCTCAGCTCTTTAGAGTAATTATCAAGCAAGATTTGTCCGTATTTTGATCATATATTTTTGTATAAATGTTTGCCCTACTTTTGATTACTTCTTGCAATTGGTCATTGCAAATTTTACTTGTTTTGTTATGCAGCTAGGTAGTTGGGTATTTTTTTGTGGGAGTAAAATGATCAGGTTTGTTATGTCTTTGAACGTTGTTCTGTCAGCACCGGAGTGTTCAACAAGCAATATTTGCAAAATTAACAAATGTGGCCTGTTCCTTCATCTAGGTTGGAAGTCAGGGGTTACTGTGAGGCTGGGTTTGCGTGCTTGCTGTTTTGTTTTATTTAGCAGAGAACTTAGGGTAATTTATTTTCTGTTTTTCTTGATTCATGTAAAACCATCTGTATGAAAAATTTAATGTCCTCTGAAATGTTTTGACGCATTTATGTAAGGTTGTTGACAATGTTCTCGTACATGATCTTGTATCTTATTATGTATGCAATGTCTTTGAAACTTGATCCAATTTTTATTAAGCAAGGCTCACCTTATGTTGAACATTTCTTTCCATGTAAATGTTTTTCTTTAACTTGATTTGTTTTGCCTTGTTCTAGCTATTTTACTCTTAGTTAAGTGTAACTATGATTTGTTCCATCATTTAGCCATGAAAAAATATAATATTTCTATGCTTGTGGAAGTAGAATGTCTCACACTCAAACTGTAACCCAAATATGCGACTGATTTCCAAGATTTGATTGCAACAGAAGTAGTGTTTGCTATTTGTCATGATTAACAACGGACTTATTGCAGTTTAACTTCATTGCTGCTTGAATCCTGCCTGTAGGCTGATTTGAAAAATTAAACTTGTTTGTGGAAAACTTTGTGTGAACTAAATCCACCCTACTAGGTGTATATGATGTCTCTAAAGTCGATTCTGTCGACACTTTCAAATTTTTGTCAAGCAAAATTTGTGATATTTGGAAAATGTCTTGCTGTACAAATGTTTTTTGATATAAGAAACTTGATTTGTTGGTGAAAGACATTGGGGAATTGCTGCCCCAGTTAGATTTTTTACTCTTTCAGGTCTGAGGTTTGACTCTGTCAGCACTTTCAAATGTTTGTCAAGCAAAATTTGTGATATTTGGAAAATGTCTTGCTGTACAAATGTTTTTTGATATGAGAAACTTGATTTGTTTGTGAAAGACATTAGGGAATTGCTGCCCAAATTAGATTTTTTACTCTTTCAGGTCTGAGGTTCAATTACCACGTAGACAAGGGTTACTTCTGTCTAATTATTTTTTATTAGACGATTGTTCACAATTAATATCTTTTTGAATCCTGTAGATAGGCTGATATGGAAAAAATTAATCTGTTATGAGAAATTTGGAACTTTGTGGAATTATTTTCAATTTTTTGTGGGAGGTGCACTTATAACTTAAACTGAATTTACACACATCACGCATGGCATGCAATGTGTTTGAAGCTTGATTCCTCAACATTATAGAATTTTTATCAACCAAGATTTGTCCATATTCTGATTGCTTCTTTTCTGACTCTATTTTGATTAGTTGTTGCTGCCTGTTAGAGTATTATAGCTGAAGGAATTCCTCAACTCAGTAGGACAATAGCACTTAGTTTGTAAGCTGTCTGTAATTGGAAACTAGTAATTTACATTACACGATAACAATCACAAGCTAAGGAAGGTGAACAAGACATCACTCCAAAACCACTGGCAATTCTAGTACTGGGGAGAAGGAAAATGCAAATTTGACATGTTTTATCATTCAGCTAGGTAATTGGAGATTTTTATGGGAGGTAAAATTATTAGATTTCTAATGTCTTTGAATCTGGATTTGTCAGCACTTTTAAATGTTGAAGAAGAAGTTTCTTTATATCTTGTATATTTTTTCCTTATGCAAATGTTTTGCTGAACCTAAATTAGTTCTTTAGTTGAGTGAAATGTGACTTATTTTTTCATTTAGCTAAGAGATGCTTCTATATTTGAGTGCTTAAGGAAGTATATTTCTGTCATGCTGCAAACTCTAGCCCAAGATATGGTCTTTATTTCCTGTCTTTGATATTGTCTGAAGTTTTATTCCAACAGAAGTGGGTTTTGCTGTTCACTAGTTTTAGCAGAGAAATTTTTGCAATTCAATTTGTTTGGGGCATAGGCTGATATGAAAAATTCAATGTGCTGTGATGTGTTCAACATGTTTACTTAAGTGTGTAGAACATTCTGTGGGAAGTGAATTTGTAATTTAATAGGCATGTAATATTTTTGAAGCTTGATACAAATATTTATTGAGCAAGACTTTTTATTGTTTGATTATTTCTTTCTTTGTAAATGTTTTTCTGTAATCTGATTGTTTTGATGAATTTTAGTTCTTACTCATAGTTAAGTGTAATTGTGATTAGTTTCATCATTTAGTTAGGAAATAGCTCCAATATTTGTCTACTTAGGGCAGTAGGATATCTGACATTCACTGTAGCCCAAAATATAGATTTGATGCCAATGGAGGCAGAATTTTGTTGTGTAATTTCTTTGCTGCTAAAAATCCTCTGCAAGTAGGCTGATGTGATTTTTTTTAGTGGAAATCTTTTTGCCGTACTAGCTTTGTAATGTCATTCATTGCAGCTTGATCCCTATGCACTTAAAAATGTTCGTCATGCAAGATTTGTGACATTTTGATTTTTTCTTGCTTTGTTAATGATTTTTTGTTATGAAAATTTTGATCTGCTTGTGGAAATATTTATGAACTCTTTCAGTTTTGAGGTTAGATACCAATTTAGGCTTACTGCTGTTAAGTATTAGTTTAAGGCAGTGTTTTGCAATTGAATCTTGTTGCCTAATTGAATCCTGTAAGTAGCCCAATATGGAAAAAACTTAATGTGCCATGGAAAATGGGGAAATATTTGTAAATTTGTTACTTAATCGAATTTGCAACATATAAGGCATGAAATGTCTTTGAAGCTTGCTCTCTCAACACAAAGGAATGTTTATTCTTGAAAGAAGACTGATGATATTCTTATTATATCTTGTTTAGTCCCATTTTGATAAGTTCTTATGGTTGGTGAAGCGTAATTTTGACTTGATTTCTGAATTGTAAATTTTTTGTGGAAGGCCAAAGTATCAGGTTTCTGATTTAATTGAAGTTTATTCCCAAATATTTAGCTTTGAAGCTGCTTAGCTTTGCGATATTTTGATTTTTTCTGATGTAAATGTTTTGCTGTATTTTTTGTTAGTTTTTCCTATTGGTTGAGTACAATTGTGACATGTTTTAAAATTTGGCATGGATGCCTCAAACACTAGAGTACTTAGGTATGTAAGGTATCTGCCATCCAAACTGCAGCCCAAGGTATGCTCTTGATTTTATATCCTTGTTAAAGTCTGAAGTTGGATTTGGTTGGAGGTGGTGTTTGCTGTTTTTTATTTTTTGGCAGAGAATATTGTGCAATCCAATTTCGTTGTGGCATAGGCTGAAATGAAAAATTTACTGGAAGAAAATTCACTATTTTTTATAGGTATGTAAGGTCTTTCAAAATAGATCTGATGGCACTTTTGAATGAATTAAACAAGACCAGGATTCTGATTTAAATGCTGGGGACTTGACCATCCCTGGCGCAGGTTTGAGTCACAGCTAGAGTCCTGAAGACAGCACTGTCATTGCCCACAATGAAAAACCAGAATGTGGGATATATGGATTATCTCTTGCATGTAAATGTTATGCTGCATTATGAAGTTCTTATTGTGGTGTAAGTGGAAACTTGATTTTACTGTATTTAGTAAGGAAAATCCTTCAATATTTGTGTACTCAGGGAAGGAGGGTCTAAATTTAGCATAAACTATGTGATTGATTTTCCTCAATAAAATCCAAGGTACTTCAAGGGAGGCAGGATTTACTGTTTGTTACCTCTACTGGAGTTTTCCTTGCAATTCAATTTCTCTGCTGCCAGTTTCCTGCAAATAGGATGATATGAAATGTTTAATGTTTAGATATTTGCTATTTTTGTGGGGTTTTTCACTATGTGGGAGTATTTTAACACTAAGTCATTACTGCAATGACTATTTTCTGTGAACGAGTTAAAGGTCATAGAGAAATCTGAGGAAATGTTCTATATTTGCATTCTGATAATGGTTATGTACATGATTCACTATAATAATGCTGATCATGCTGACAAGATGCATGCTGGTAATATTCTTAGCTGCAGGCATCTGCAATACAGAAAAATTGGTAAACCTGCAATAAACAGGAGAATTTAACTTCTTTCTCACAAAGTTCACATAGAGGACATTTCAACATATTTTTCTCTTTCATTCTATTTTCTGGAGGTGTTTCTCAATCCTGCTGCTACCTTAAGAACAAATTGGAATTTTTGGAGTAGATATATGAGGACAAATTTGTTTCTATCCAAGTTTTTACATCGGTGAATACTGAATACACAAGAAGCAATATTTGTATGATAATATCCACATGCCTTTCCCCAAAACTTTAAAATATCATGTCAATGCTTTCTCTCAAATTGCCTTTAGTATGGTTCTCTTATCTGTCATCAGTTTCTGTTCTTACAATGTAACAGAGTCGGTGGTTAAATTTTTGAACGGTGGTACATGTAAGAGGGTTAATAGACGTCTTTTACAATGTAAAAAGCTGTATTTTTTTCTTTGGCTCAACTGCAAAAACTACATTGATGATACTTTTAGTTTTGTTTTTCAGCAGGGTGAATTTAGAGTGCAGAGTAGTACCAAATTAAGCTGGACAAGGGAATTGAGTCCTCCACATTTGTCTAGATGGTCACAACCTTCCGAAAAGGTGCTTTACCCTTCTTTGCATCTGATTTATTTCTATGAATGCTTAGACTTGAAATGGTCAAAGAATGGCCATTTCCAAGTTTACTGGAATCCATATTTGTCACCACGCCACCTAGTTGCCCATTGCCAGGTTAAATGAATTTTCATGGATAGTGCCTCAAAGTTTTGCATCTTTTCATGTTTTCACTCCTCTAGACTTGACAGTTGGATGGCATGGATATATTGGCGGGATATGGGAAATTATGGAAGCATCCACCAAGGCGGAATTTTGAACCATGTGTAGAGCCAAGTGAATCATATAAAGGTGAGTCTAAGAAGTGAAAAATATATCTGAGTTTCAATCCTGGATTTTCTAATCTGAATGTGGGTGCTTCTTGTTTATAGCTCCCGAACAATCTCAAGGGTACTTACTGGTCCATACTAATGGAGGATTGAATCAGATGCGAGCTGGTGTAAGTGTTTGCACTTTAATTTTTTTTCATCTTCTATTCTCATAGGAAGATTGGCTTTGCTGTTATAATTCATATCCTTCATAAGTGATGAGATTAATTCAGTACTAGAGAGAGAGCTGAATGTCCTCTTGTATGGAGTACCTGAAAGTTTTGGCCCAACCTTGTAAATGTTTTGTACAACTGGATGGAACTTTCAACTTTCCAATCTTTTTTCATCAAGTTATGTGTGTTAAACAGTGTATACATTTTTTGATATTTGTCTTCAAAGCACTTTTTGTATTTTACTTTTCAAACATGATTTTAATATCACCATTCATGTTTTTCATAAGATCTTTATGAAGTCAAAATTTTCATTGGTTGGCTTGAATTACAGATTTGTGACATGGTAGCAGTGGCACGAATTATTAATGCCACACTAGTGATTCCAGAGCTAGACAAACAATCATTCTGGCAAGATTCGAGGTATGTGAGATATTTTGTCTTTATTGAAAAGCTTTTGATGTCATTTTATATGAAGCATTGTTGTGTTTCATCTCTACTATTGATCTGACAATTTGCAATATTGGGCAACCTGCAGCAATTTTTCTGATGTTTTTGATGAGGAGTACTTTATAAATGCTCTGGTGAATGACGTCAGAATTGTAAAGAAACTTCCAAAGGAGCTTGCATCAGTTACCAAAGCAGTAAAACACTTTCGAAGCTGGTCTGGTGTTGAATATTATCAGGAGGAAATAGCTCCTTTGTGGCAGGAATTTAGAGTAAGTTACTAAGTTATCATCATGGACTAAAAGATTTACTGCTCAAGTATGGTGTTTCTTTAGTTTTCTGTAGTGAATCTATGTTCTAGAATGCCCTTCACGCAACTGAAACATTGTGTATTACAGGTGATTCGGGCAGCAAAATCAGATTCTCGTCTTGCGAATAATAACTTACCCCCAGACATCCAGAAGCTGCGTTGCCGAGTGCACTATGATGCTCTCCGATTTGCCCCACCCATAGAAGCAATGGGACAAGTAAATTAAAACCTAGTTACATTACCTCATCATTCTGTTTTCAAGCTTTTATGATTGCAACAGGCTTCTAATTTTCTATTAGTTTGCAAATATCAATATGATCTGCAGTTATTAGTAAGAAGGATGAGATCTTATGGTCCATACATTGCCTTGCATTTACGCTATGAGAAAGATATGCTAGCTTTTAGTGGCTGTACACATGGTCTGACAGCTGCTGATGCTGATGAATTAACAGCTATCAGGTATCCTATTCACTTTTCTATAGTTTGTTAGGGTTAGATGGATGTTATTTAGACTAAAGAAAGAAAGAAAGAAATTATATTAATGTCCATGGATGACCAAAAGTGGGTCAAATGGGCTCAAGAGTACCCCAGTTTACAAATAAAGTTCTAGGAGGAGAATCCTAGAAAGTCCCAACAAAGGGGAAGAACCAAAAACAATATAAATGTTTATAATTCAAGCTGGTGAAACTTTTAAAGGTGATAAAGTCTAATTCATGTTAACACTGATTCCTGTAGAGAGAGCACCCCTTATTGGAAGGTCAAGGAGATAAATTCCACAGAACAAAGATCTAAGGGCCTGTGTCCTTTAACCCCAATGGAGGTTGGCATTTTCCTCCGGGCTCTTGGCTATCCACCAAGCACGCCAATTTACATAGCTGCAGGAGAGATCTATGGTGGTGATGCTCGCATGGCTGAGCTTGAATCTCAGTTTCCAAATTTGATTAAAAAGGTTGGTAAATTTCTTGGTCATTTTATGCATGTTTAGAACACTCTCTTTGACTATCAAACTATGAATATTTCACAATGTTGTGATATTGGATGAAGTAAATGCTTCACTAATTGCTGATTGGTTTGTTTATATGTAAGTTAATTGATTTTACATACAGGATGGTTGTGCTTATGCAAAAAAATGTTTATGTGCTTGTACATATGATATAATTGGTTCTATATGCCTTTCCTTTATATGTAGGCATCTTCTTTTACTGTCAGGCTAGGTATAATTTACATGCATTGAGAAATGGAGGAGTTAATAATCAAATTAAATAGCAGAAGATCAGCAATTCAGAAGCTAAAATGACAGGGTATGGTGTCCCTTTTTGGCCTCGTGGATGTTAAAAATATTTTAATATAATATTATCTATATAGATATCTGATTCAAAATCTTTGGTGGTTTAAGGCTTCTATTGGTATGGGGTAAGTCTATAACTAGTCCAGGTCAGAGAATTAGATGTGTTCTACTTCTATTGAGAGTTTTCCCCGAGTGTAGAAGATGCTTGTCCATGGGCTCTCATGGTGGTCTGTTCATATCAGTTAAAACTTCAAAAGTGAAAAATTATTATTTTTTGATTAAGTAGTGAGGATTCTATTGCGGGGTCCTTTCCCAAGATTAAACGAAGTTAGTATATAGATTCTATTTTCAGCCATTTTATTATAGATTTTGGTTCATACCATAGTTATATTACAAATACATAGCACAAAAAGATTACCAAGATTGCAAAAAATAATCAGTTGAGAAATAAGGAGCAAAAGCATCCTGATATAAGATTACAAACACTTTATCCAAAGAGGATAAGAGTGACAACAAAGAGGATAAGATTGACAATTAATTAAGCAAAAAGAATTAACCTAAAGTCGATCCTAAAAGCTAATTGACCATTATATATAAATCATAACACTTTAATACCCTCCCTTAATGGGTCCTATGAACTACTATCCTGAAATTTTATAAATTTGTTAGGACCCAAAGGCTTGGTAAGGATGTTTGTGCTTTGATCTTCTGAAGGACCAAACTGTAACACAACTGACCATCTTCTACAAGTTGTCTGATGAAGTGACAATGTAGTTCTTACGCTTGTGGAAGATTGGATGCTTGGTAGGTTTGCGCACCTGTTGATTGTCATAGAAACAATGGTGAAAGCTTTGCTTGAGACATCCTCATGTTTGAAAGCATTCTTTTGAGCCATATTGCCTCACATGTTCTTTTACTGCTTCTTGATATTCTACTTAAGTCGAGGAGAGAGCTATTGCTTGTTGTTTCTTGTTGGTCCATGTGATTACACTTGTGCCAAGGCTGAAAACATATTTAGAAGTGGATTTTCTATCATGAACAGATGCTGCCCAATCTGAATTTGTGAACCCAACCAGCCTAGGATCTTTACTTCTGCTATACAAAATGCCAAAGTTAAGTGTACTTTTCACATATCTTAACACCCTCTTTGCTGCAGTCCAATGTTCTACAGTTGGTGCTGTCATGAATCTGGAAACAAAATTCATAGCATAGCCCAAATCAGTTCTAGTGGCTGTAAGATATATAAGGCTCCATACTAGTTTCTTTTAAGCTGACTCATTAACTACCTTTGAGTTAGTTTTGGTTGAAAGTTTAACCCTTTCTTTGCAGTGGTTAATGAAATTTTGCAATCTGTCATTTTGAATTTGTCAGTCCGTTTGCTAAACTTCTACACCTAAACAATAATGTAGGAGGCCTAAATTGGTCATATCAAAAGCTTTAATATTAGATTTAATCTGTTCAATAACACTTGCCTCACTACTTGTAATAATGATATCATCCACATATATTATGAGAAGAATGAGATCATTACCCATGCTTTTGACGTACAAATTGGATTTGAAGGATTCTGCTGTAATCCTTGTTCAACCAAATATTTCTCGATTTTGATGTACCATGCCTTGGGTGTGTGCTTCAGGCCATAAAGAGCTTTCATCAATTTGCATACAAGATGCTCCTTCCTTGCAACTTGAAAACCCTACGATTGGGTCATGTACACTTCTTACTCCAAATCTCCATTGAGGAGGGCACTTTTTACATTCATTTGATGGATCCTCCAACCAAATTGAGTTGCCATGGCTAGAACCAATTGGATGGTGCTCATCTTTATTGTAGGAGCAAAGGTCTCCTTGTAGTCAATGCCTCTCTCTGTGAAAACCTTTTAGTGATCAACCTATCTTTGTACTTGTCAAAGTATACCTTTTTCTTTGTACTTGACCTTGTACACCCATTTGTAGCCAATAGGTTTCTTCCGTGGTGGAAGATTTGAAAGATCCCAAGTCTCATTCTTCATAAGACTCATGTTCAATGTCCATAGCCTTTTCCCATTCAAGTTTTTCTTTTGCCTCAACAAACACTTGTGGCACATTCACTTACTCAGATATCTCCAATGGTGCATTCTCATCACTTTGGTTTCCTCTTGGAAGTCTCTACATCTAAATCAGCATTGTCATCATGACTTGTGATACCGGTATTTGTGTCTTTTGGATGCTGATCTAGGTTATCATTAATGAAAACTAGGTCTATTTCCTCGTGCACTTAATCCCCCCTTTAGGTGGAGCTACTTGAAGCTGAACATTTGAATCCTTAGCCACAATAGGCTTATCTTTGGTAATTTGGAACTTTGGAGATGTCTGGTAAGGCTTTGCTTCTTCATCAATCACAACATTTCTAATGAAAGTCAAGTGTGTCAACATCAATCAACCCGTAGGCCTTATGATTATCATTGTAACCTATAAGCATCAATTTCTTACTCTTAGGATCTAACTTGGTTCGCTTTTCACCTAGAATCTAGGCATATGCAATGGAACTAAAGTCCTTAAGATGACTAACTTTCAATTTCCTCCTAGTCCATGCTTCCTCTGGTGTCTTGTGTTTCACTACCTGTGTGGGAGACCTATTTGGCAAATAAACTGCAATATATATTGCCTCAACCCAAAACCTCTTGGGAACACTTATGTTCTCCACCATACATTTGGCGATCTTTGTTATAGTACGGTTCCATCTCTCAACTACTTCATTCTATTGTGGAGTGTAGGGTGTGTATGTTTTTTGATGTCATGACAACACAAAAGTTGATGAATTATTTGGAACAAAATTCACCTCCATTATCATATCTAAGAGTGGTTATGGCACATTTTGACTCTTTTTCTACTAATGCTTTGAACTTTTGAAATTCATTGAACACCTTGGATTTTTAATTTCAGAAAATATACCCACATTTTCCTATTAAAACCATCCATAACGAAAAAAAGAATACCCGCACTTAGTGCTTGATGTTGTGTTCATTGGTCCACAAATATCTGCATGAACCAGCTATAGGACTCTCTTAGCTCTCCAAGCTTGTCCTTCATCAAATGGTGTTCTATGCGACTTCCTAGCCTAGCAAGTTCCACACACACATTGTATCTACTGTTGAATGTTAGGAGTTCCATCTACCAAGTTATTTTGAGCCAACTAAGGGAGGTAGGATAAATTGAGGTGTCTATACTGTTGATGCCAAAGTATAGTAATGGCTGATGCAATCTTGGTTGCCAAATGCATGTTTGTTGACTTGTGTTGTTTCAATCAATCTATATAGTCCATGATATTCTATACGAAAAGCAATAGTCTTCTTGGTCTCCTTGTTAATGAGACTACACGTGTTTCTGAAAATGACATCTAAATTAGGTCTATGTTGCATAATTTGACCAATAGAAAGTAGATTGAGCTCCATTCTCGGTACATAGCACACATTGAGAAAAAACAAAATTTTCCCTCTAGAGGTTATTTGCACAATCCTTTTGCCTACAACCTTGTACTTCTCACCACCACCAAAGAGCACTAAATCAAAGCATGCATTGTACTTTGAATCTGTCTTGCCTATTGGTGAAGTGATGTGATGCTCCCAAATCAATGTACCATATAGATGATTCCAATTGATCTAGTGGTCTTCTAGCCGTGAGATGATGCCTTCTCCTCTAAATGCTATGTGACATGAGCCATTTGTTGAGGCCCTCCTTCCTTGGTTAGATTTTTGTTCAACCAACCTTTTCTACAGTGCTTCTTCATATTACCCGACTTACCACACCTTGTTGTGATCTCGTCCTTTCTTGTGTGACTATTTGCATGTGCCTTTGTCCTTGGTGCAAATGCCTATTCCACACTCGTCTCGCTGTTGCTACCGAACTATTTCTTCCATCTTTCCTGCTATAAGAGCTTATTGTATAGCTCTTCAAGCTTCAAGTCAACATTTGTAGTGGTGATATTGAGTGTCTCAATGAAATGCTCAAAAGCACGTGGTAAGCTTTTCAATTGATTACCACCATGTCCTCTTCTTCCATCTTTCGACCAATGGTTGATAATTGATTTTTAATATCCTTGATCTTGAGTAAATGCTCTTGCAAGGATGCTTTCTCATCCATAGTGATTGAGAAAAACATATTCTTCAAAAAGAAGGCCTTGCCCTTATTTGAAGTCTCATGAAGTTCTTGTAAATGCTTCCAATTTTTAGTTGAAGTTGTACTTGTTTGGACTTTAGGAAGCATTGCATTTGTCACTGATAATATGATCAACATAACTTATTATTTATCACATTTATCAAACTTGTCATGGTCTTTACTTGCAACCGTTGGTCGGGTGTCGATATCTAGGACAATCTTTTCAAGGTGTCTATACTCGAAGATTGTTAGCATTCACTACTTCCAGGTGTTGTAATTCTTGCTAGTAAAATGCTGGCTGCCTTTCCAACATGATGTTGTTTACTCCACTAATGGTAATTCACGATGTTACAGAAGTAAACTAGAAACACAATATCATTGAGTATGTAAAGCATTCACAGAACATAACAGATGTATATGAAGCATTGTAGTCTTTATTCATGTACTTGCAGCATTACATCATCATATCACCCACACTCCCCTGACTACGAACCATACAACAACATAAATAGTTAACCGGCGTCGGTTGAGAGCACCAACCGTCGGCAACTGACAAGTACCAACTAATCCTGAGTGCTAACTAGTCCCGAGTGCTAACTAACCCGAGTGCTAACTGACCCAAGTGCTAACTAGTCCCGAGTGCTAAACCCAGACAAAACATTATTTATTTATTCCATTATTATCTATTCCCAGTACGACCGACTACAACATTTATTTAATTAGTACGGTCGATTACAATATAATTATTTATTAACATGGCCGTCTACATCATCCCCCCCTACAAAGTAGTTGTCTTCCAGACGACTGAAAACAAAAAGTGCCAACTCCTTGTAGTTTTCCTGTAATTGATTCTCCCTCTGTGCTGAAAGTCGTGCATCGGCCACCTGGGTATCCTTCTCTATCAACTTCTCCTCAAGAGTTGCCACTCTTGTTTGCTCGGCTGCCAATTGCTCTTGTAATTGTACTATGATGGTTGGTTGCATTGCAAATTGGCAA
>VDFB02193867.1:183362633-183769032 GCA_007258455.2 Sequoia sempervirens
AAAAGAGTTAAGTCAAGAGGGTTCGTGCTTGTGTTTGAGTTTGACAAAAAAATTCGGATTAAGTTTGGCAATGAGATTAAGTTTGAAAAAGAAATTGTGATTAAATTTGCTTAATATAATTTTCAATTTTTTTTAAATACAAGAAATAAATCTACAAAATTGTCAATATAGTTAGATGTTGCTAGATTTGAAATTTATATAAATTAGTGCCATATTTATAAACCATGGTATCAAAGTTGAACCATAAAAACATAATCACAATTGCAAAGATATGTTTTATTGTAAAAAATGACAATCAAGAGTCAAGACCCTAAAACGAAAAAAAGTTCCAAGTCATCAAGAGCACTTATTGAGTTGAAGCACTACCATTGTCGTGAGATGCACTACTCAATTTATCATAAAAAAGTTATGCTCATCCACAACTCCTATTTTTTTTTGGAAATTGTTGGATTTGTGAGGAGGTGGATTCTTTTGTTGATTTGTTCATACACAATTGTAAATTACTGTGAATGTAAACAGGATCTCCCAAGTATATATTATATTTTCCTTAGGCTCCAAATAACAAGCTGCTGCATGTAAAAGGTGTGTGCATCATTCTCCATCTAAAATCAATTGTATCCTATATCTCCATGTAGTGTGTCTCTACATTATTGTGTGCTTTTTGAATGACTTACTTGTAATGGTCCATGCTCTCATAAAGCATGCTAAGACAAGGGTTGTCACCATCAATTGTATGAAGCACATCAATAATTGGTCCACATTTAAAATTTTGCATTTTCCAAAAAACGGCTATTAAAAATAATTTCCTCTATGATCCTCCTCTTCGGACCTTTGGAAAGAGCAAGATTCTCCCCTTCATTGGAACAAATAACAAATCTTAGAGATGCTTTTTCTTCAACTACTCTTTTCAAAGTGATATAGAATGAAGCAAAACTTATTTCACAAGGCCTAAACTACCCTCTAGATATATGCTGTCTGTAAAGATTTAATGTGAGAATGATTTCTAATAAAATTTGCAATTGCTCTCTCTTTGTCTATTGCTTCATGTACGCATGCAAATTTAGCCAAGTCATGAAGCCACAAATTTGGACAATTGTTTGGACATGGGCTCCTATATATTTATGGGTAGTTCTCTAAAATCAACTTCCCAACTCCCACACAATTTGCTGCTCTATTAGTTACTACTTGAACCACATTCTCCACACCTACTTCAAGAATGGTTTCATCTAATATTTTAAAATTATACTTTGAAATTTTCTTATGGTTCATGGTGTCACTCATCTTTAAAACACAACACCTGGAGGGTAAGCCACCAAAACATTAATCAATGGCCTCTTAACATATATTGCACCCTATAGCCTTCCAAGAGGTCAAATAAACAATAAATTACAAATTAATAAATTATATTTATAATTCTAAAATCTAATCTAAGTATTTGAAATATTTTAATTAAAATTATTAAAAATAAAATAAAACTATATTAAATTTAAATAAATTATAATACATTTAAAAATATTAATAAGTTAAAAAAATTATTTAAATATTTAAATTTGCTATTTGTTTTTGATGGATAAGCACTAGCAAGGGGCTAGCTCCCTTTTATTAAAATAAAAAAAAGATTACATTGGCATGAGTGCCTTAGAGCTGCTGTTTACATAATGTTTATAGCCTTCCAAGAGGTCAAATAAACAATAAATTACAAATTAATAAATTATATTTATAATTCTAAAATCTAATCTAAGTATTTGAAATATTTTAATTAAAATTATTAAAAATAAAATAAAACTATATTAAATTTAAATAAATTATAATACATTTAAAAATATTAATAAGTTAAAAAAATTATTTAAATATTTAAATTTGCTATTTGTTTTTGATGGATAAGCACTAGCAAGGGGCTAGCTCCCTTTTATTAAAATAAAAAAAAGATTACATTGGCATGAGTGCCTTAGAGCTGCTGTTTACATAATGTTTATTTCCTTAGATGAATTAGAAATCTCAACCATTCAAATAAGTCGAAGATCTCCACAAGTTGGTCAAGAGAGAAAAGCCCATGATTATGACCCAGGAGGAAATTGAACACCTCCATGTTATTTCAAATGGCCCCATCTATGAGGAGCATTTGTGCTTCTTTATATTCGTTTTCCTCAATTGCTCTAACATAAAAAATGCCAGCTATAGTTCCTTATGCAGGGTTCTTGTCGAAAGTGGAGATGGCATGTAAAGCAGAATCCAAAATGTTGGGCTTGATAAAGGCACGGATAAGCAACTTCCCTCATAGTCTCCAACCAAATAACAAGATGGCCGCAGTCATAAAATCTTTATAAATCCTTCTGTCATGCAAATGTTTATCGCTAGTTTTTGGTAGCTTGAGGAGTTGAATGATAGCCTTAATTGTGCCATCCTCCTCAGCCAAAAAGAGCTTGCGGATTTGATTTGGTAGAGATTCTTGAGTTCAACGACATTCAATTGAAATCTCCATTTTGTATATTACAAGAGTTAAGATGTCCTTAGGGGGATTTATAACCACCAATGAACCAAGAAAGGAAGGTCCATTGCAAGAATCCTGGGAAACTGACAAGAGATATGCCTTCCAATAACATCGTAGTGAGTAGTAGTTTATTGATGAATCTGTCAAACATTGTTAGTTCATTCCTTCGCTAAAATCAGGTCTAATCCCAAGTAGATGGTGTATTTGAGAGATTAAAAATCTTAATTTGCTTTACACCCGTATTGGCTAAAAAGTCTGCTGCATAGTTGGATTCTCGACAGATATGTGACACAGAGAATTCGTCCCATATCTCCACAACCCAAGCTTGTAGGTTCCAGTTCTTAATTTTCTTGTATTTAATTGCATTGATACAAAGTTGGGAATCTCCCTCAATTTCGATGCACCTTATGCCTTTGTCTATACAGACTCAAAGGCCTTCAACTGACACTTTTGTCTCCACCTCATTATTGGTACTGTTTTTTAGTTTTTTAGAGAGAGCCTAGATGAAACGACCATCCTCATTTTTGATAATACATCCAACCCTCGAGGCCTGATCAAAATTCATTTTCAACCTTCCTTGGGGGCAGGGGAGTATGCCACTTGGATCTCTTTCATTTCAATTTCGAATTGTTTGATATCCGTGAGTGCAGTGAAGGGGGAAATGTTAGATTTGGCCAACATTTCATGATTAAGTCATCCCAATTAGTGAAAGTCCCCTACTTAGTCTTTTTGACTCGAGAATTCAATAACTCATAGATATTATTTTCTATCTTTTGTAATATCTGGTTGATGCTGCACTCAGATTCATTAAAGATCCTTTGGTTCCTCTCCTTCCAAATTTGCCAAATTAGAATTAAAGGTTTGGCAATCCATATGCCAACCCAAAATGCATTTCGATTTAATTTCAACCAGCTTCGAAAGACATCATATAGGTCAGATTGTCGAGCACTGTGCCAGTTTAGCTTTTCGCAAGGCCAATCCGCATTGGGAAGCAAACAGACAGTTAAGTAAAAGGTGGTCTATGGATTCTTAGTTGCTTTTACATAGAGGACACCAGTTTAGGCCCACTATACCTACAATATGCATTTGGTCCCTTGTTAAAATCTTCTTATGTAGTGTTGTCCAGGCAAATGTGCTTGCTTTGGGAAGAACCATTTGATTCCAGCATAAATCTTGGGGCCATTCGTGGGAATCTATAGAAGGGATTGGATTTGGTAATTGAGTTTGACAGAATATTCACCAGATTTAGCACCACACCAAATTATTTCACCTTTTTGAGAGTTCAAGATGATCTTCCACTTTTTTAGTTCCGTGCATATTACCATCTTGGCAAGCTCGCATATTAGGGCGTCACCAAAATCTATCTAGTCCCAAAGAGTGCTAGAGGCCGATTCTATTTTGTTTACATAATTTGCTACTTTGACCCCTTGGATATTTTTCATGATACATTTTGCATTGTCTTAATTCTTCTATGAGAGGGGATGATAGTTGTTCCATGAGTCTGATAAAAAATTTGTTGATTTGCCATCATTAACCACCCATGATAGATGCTTTGTGATGAATGGTCTACATTCCCATATGAACTTCCTAGGACCAGCTTTTGTACTTTCAATGTATCTGCATATATGTCAAAGCACTTTCAGGGTGAAGAACATTGCTATCTGTACAGTGTATTTCTATTGGATGAAGATGGTCAAGTATGGTCAAGGCCTTTACGCCAGTGTATTTAATTATTTTTCAATTCAACTGAAAAATATATAGATAGATATATTAGGGAGGCACTCTAATCTGGAATTTCAAAGCACTTTCAGGGTGAAGAAGAGCACTGCTATCTGTGCATGGTATTTCTATTGGATGAAGATGGTCAACACCTTTATCCCAGTGTATTTTATTTTTTTTCAAGGTAACTTAAATATATATTATTGGCAGAAGATGGTCAACACTTTTATACCAGTATATTTAATTCATTTTCAACTGAGCTTGGTCACAGTTTACACTGTACAAATATTAAAAAATCTCACTTTGCAGAGTATGTCTCACTAAGATGTGATTCAATTTATCACTTTCTAAAAGTCAGTAGATTATCATCAGGCTTACATGCATGAGTTACATGACTATCATATTCAGCCTTACATTCAACAGCTCCATGACTATTATACATTGGCTTTTCATTCATCTAATTGACAATTTTTATCAGACATCCACCATTTTATTAGTCGGTGCAAGGAGCATGATGCTTTATTCTTCCCAGAATTTAAATAATTATCTTTGAAAAATTGGATTGGATAGAAATGAAAGTAAGAGAGGTTGTGAGTAGGGGGGAGGTTGGGTAATGAAAAATAAACAATAGAGAGAAGACATATTTGTGGGATGCAATAATATATCTGTGCACCTTAACTGGGTAATTGTTGGGAGCATCGAATCTATTTTAATACTGGCCGACTATATTTTGGGTTGTGAACTCTAGAAACTATATTGTGAATTTGAAATTTAAGGTATCTTCTCTCTAAAGCATGTCTGATCTTGATCACTTGATAGAAATAATATTTATATATGATGTTGGAACAAAAAGTGCTGATTGCCCTGTTCGATCGATTCTAACTGCATACAGTGAGCATTTAGCAGTGGCCCTACTCTCCGGTCATATGTTAATTTCCCAGAATGCTAATTTTTAACAGGAAACATTAGCAACTAAAGAAGAGTTGGCACCTTTTGTATCGCATGCAACTCAAATGGCTGCATTGGATTATATTGTCTCAATAGAAAGTGATGTTTTTGTTCCTACGTACTCTGGCAACATGGCACGTGCTGTTGAGGGTCACCGCAGGTATTTGGGCCATCGCAAAACAATTCTTCCTGACAGGTAAATGTTTCAATGTTTCATATGAATGATGTTTTGAATGCTTACAATACAGGATTGGGAACTGTGATGTTCACAAAAGGCCTTACATTTGTTTAACTTGATGCATCAGAAAAACACTTGTATATCTATTTAACAAGATAGATCGTGGAAAAC
This sequence comes from Sequoia sempervirens, assembly GCA_007258455.2. Classification (NCBI taxonomy): domain Eukaryota; kingdom Viridiplantae; phylum Streptophyta; class Pinopsida; order Cupressales; family Cupressaceae; genus Sequoia; species Sequoia sempervirens. The sequence continues at coordinate 183,368,141 of VDFB02193867.1, forward strand.
TGTCAGAAGGAAAGCTCTCTGCAATAATTACAGAGCTCCATAGAAAACGGTAATTGGATCAAGTGGTACTGCTTTGGATATGTTATTGAACTTCTAGAGCAGAATTATTGTTTTGTTCCCTTCACTTTATGTAACTAGAAATTTTTGATTCTTTGATGCTTAACAGACAAGGATCACCGAGAAAGAGAAAAGGGCCTATTTCTGGAACTAGAGGCAAGGAGAGGTTCCGCACAGAAGAGGCATTCTATACAAACCCTCTGCCTGAATGTCTCTGTCAAAGAGAGTCTACTCAAGATACTACAGAATCAGTCTTTACAGTCACAAATATAACTTATGCACAGAGGTTACAGGGTCGGAATAGAGAAAATGCATTTAATCAAACCTCTTTGAATTCAACTGGAGTTTCAGGCGACATAAATACCGTGACAAGAGAGTCAACAATTCTACTATAGTTCGGACCTGATGAGGCAAATCCATACCCACTGAGGAACCATGTAATCATATTTTTTATTTATTAATTTTTCCAGGTAATATCACCTTTGCTAATATAGTGTATAGTAATGTATATTTAATAGGGCCAGTGGATAATATTTTGAAATCGGATGAGGTGCTTATTGTTACGCTGGCTTAGTTGCATAAATAGAAGCACAATGAAAAAGAGGGCAAAAATAAGCACCCCTCTTTTGTGAAGAAATATGCCGGCTTAGTCTACTTTCTGTCTTACTTATGAGTTGAGCCAGTTTTATTGGTCAATGGCATGCAGCAAGAAATTGAGCATTGTATCAAACACTTTGACTAAATAAACAGAGCTTACTTTGTATAGTGAGCAAAAATAAAAAGTTGGTATCAATAAGTTCGGAGTGTAAAAGCATCCTAGCAATGAGTAGAAATTTTGGCTAGGGCATCATAATTTATGAGAATATTATTGAAGGTTCTTGTTAATAATTTGAACTTGAGTATATTCCTTGGCAAGGCTTACGGATTCTTTGTGTAGATTTCACACCCTAAGAACGCACTTGATCTTTGTTGATTGTAGATCAACTTATATTCTTTACTAGTTTCGCGTCAAGCTCTGCTCAATGTTACACTCTCGATGTAGAATCCCTCATGCTACTACATACAAATTAATCAAGAACTCATCTATTTTTTGTTGTGTAAAAGCATCCTAGCAATGAGTAGAAATTTTGGCTAGGGCATCATAATTTATGAGAATATTATTGGAGGTTCTTGTTAATAATTTCAACTTGAGTATATTCCTTGGCAAGGCTTACGGATTCTTTGTGTAGATTTCACACCCTAAGAACGCACTTGATCTTTGTTGATTGTAGATCAACTTCTATTTTTTACTAGTCTCGCGTCAAGCTCTGCTCAATGTTACACTCTCGATGTAGAATCCCTCATGCTACTACATACAAATTAATCAAGAACTCATCTATTTTTTGTTGTTGACAGAATACGAGTCAGGGAAATCTTTCTTGTTTCCATCTTTTGGCTTGAGCTACATTGAGTGTGTTTTATACTGAGGGCTAACTTGGGGTTGGTCTCAAGATATGCATAAGTTCGGCTTTAAACATCCATTGGGTTGAGGATTTGGTGCCATACAAGGTTCAAAACCTGACAAAACAATTAATCAAGTTGTCCATATGATCCAATATACACTTAAGGGACGCGTGCCACATATCAGTATCTCCATCCACTTGCAAACATTATAATATTATATCCTTAGATACATAACACACATGATAACCTTGCAACACTGCAGAAAAAGTGGGATTCTAATCAGATTAAACTAGGTTTCACGGAAGATTGGCTTTGGGCAGATATCAAGCCAAAAGGTGTTTCTCGATATTGAATCTTTATCTGATAGATTCTCAGACATAAATAAAGCTCAGCCAAATTGGCTCGTGGGGACCACCTTCTACACGTGGAGCTTTGATAGTATACGATATCACATGACATAGCTCACCAAAATTGTGCCTGCAAACTCCTTAAAGCTAGACCCAACTATGCTTTAAACTAGGTTGATGAATCTGCTTTGACCTCAAAGCAAATAGAACACAAAATAGCACAAAAGTGATAGCAATCTCTAGTTTATATCTAGTTAATCCGCAATCTTACATCTTCCCGACTTCATGGGTCATGACCTATAAGATTATGACACTTGGCACAAGAAGTCATGACCTATAAGATAATGTCACTTGGCTCAAGGAGTCATGACCTATAAGATAATGTCACTTGGCTCAAGGAGTCATAATCTATAAGATAATGACACTTGGCGCAAGGAAATATCGACATGCCTCGATCCCAATTTTTACTGAATTCCACTAATTGACACAAACAATAGTTAAATCATAAATCCTCACATTTGCTTATGATCTTATGAAATTTGGAAACACATCACTTAAATTCTACTCCTCTAAACTAATACAAGAATTTCAAGATCATCCATGCCCATATAGGCTCGTCCCTCCTACAATAAAATCTTAACTCCACCTTTATTAGGTTGATCCTTGTTGGAAATCGGACTTATCAGTTAGTGTAATTTAAATAAAAGATACATATAGTATTTTAGGAGGAGATTCATTTTCAATTATAAATAATAAGTTACTCTAATTAAGGCAAATTAAATGACAAGAAGCTTGAAGGAGATGTTACTGAAGTTCCACACATTTTTTTCTCTTATGATTCTCTTCACCATCATACAATTTGGAGGAAGTGAGTCTATTGATCCACCCAACCAACTTTGTGAGTGCCTAGCTTCAAAATGGGTAACAACCATGGTAATCGAGTTGTGTTATGGTTTCATTAGCCCTTTATAAATTTGGAACTCAACATCTTCATATTCATCCAACTTTCATGGTATTGAGCCATGTGCTAAAAAATAAAATATCACATGCTAAAACTTAATAATGACTAACTTTCTTGGTATGAGGATCATATTTATCCCCCTCCGTATCTTCTTTTATCACATTCATTCTCTAATTAGATTTAAACACCTCTTGAAATATAGAGTTAACTCGTTAACTCTCCAAGGCATCTCAATTGCCTAGATTTAACCGCTTTTGTGCAATAACAAAAATATGAGCAAATAGCTAGGTTTAATCAGTGCCCACACTAGTCAAACTTAACCACCTCCCAATATTTATACACATATATGTGGGTTTTGGCTAAATTTAATGCCCTCTTTGGACCTAGAGCCTACAAACACAATTAAATCCCCCCACCGTCTAGTCCCTCCCATCCCCCTTGCCGTGCAAGACCTTGAAGTACTTAGGATATTGAGGGAGAGATTCTTCTAGCCCAATTCACATTTCTTTAACATAGATTATCGATCCTTCATGCCCAATGACAACATAATTTCCTATGCTATACACTCAAGCACACAAGAAACAACAAAGCACAACTAGGGCTATATACAAGTAAACAAAACATTATGAACATTACCTTCACAACTCAATTGAGTCTTTTTGGATGCTCTGGTAGTTGTTTTTCGATTTCCTCCAATAAATTTTCCAACTATATGGATGATTACTTTTACAACCTCACCACTTGAATTCCAACAACCCTTTTTCTATCTATCTTCCACTCTTATGATACCTATCCACTCAAGATTGATTGTGAAAATAATCAAGAGGCACTTTCCTCAATGATCACGGTCATTTTTCCTAGATACCTTGGATTTTGAGATCCTTCACTTCTTTAGATGATGTCTTAAATTCTTTGGTTCCATATGGTCTTCTTTGACTTGTCCTTAGTTTTGCCTTGCATCATGTGGGCTTTTCGCTAATTCTTAATCCACTTTGAGTTCTCACTGACTTAGTGTAGGTGTTTGAACACTAGTGTAGGTGTTTGAACACTAGTGTTGAGGTAGTGCAAGTGTTCTTAAAGAGTTTAAGAGTCCAAAATCTTGGGGTTGTCAAATGAGATGTTTCTAAGGTTAGGATTGCTTGCATTATCTTTATGTGACTAGGGGAAAGACCATAATTAAATGAAGTAAACCTAAAAACACATCAGGGGATTGAGCACCAAAATCAATGTAGAAACTTAAGGGGGAGTTTGCAAAATAGGCAATTTCAGTGTTATATTTTGCTCCCACTTTAGTAGGTTGATGACACCAAGTGAAGAAACATGTTAAATAAATTAAAATACATTGCATAATAATTGGATTTTTTTGTAAATGACATGTAGGTGAGCATTGAAAGGAAACAAGGTATGCAAAATGCTTCCTACATCAATCTTATGAGGAGTATTGTGCAAATTATTAAATCTTTACAACTATAGAGAGTAGAAGCACATATGAACATTACATATAGATGTACATGGGAAAACTACTTCAGAAGAAAAACTTCACATTCCAAAGCAACCAAATGCATTATTTAGTAAACCAGTGGAATACAATACACTTGCTGAGCAAGCTATTACAAGAGTATATCACTAACATGAAAATTTAATGTAAATCTAGCAACATATAGTGTCTACAAATAAACCATACAAACTACAAATCCAAGCAACAAATAAATACAAGTATAAATTGGAAACCATTTTCAAAATGCATAAGGGGTATGGTGCCCAAATGCATGGGTTCAAATTCCAACGCTTGTCCTTGGTCTTGGTCATCTTGGCTACTTTTAGCATATTTCTTACACAACTTACAATGTTATAACTTGTCAACTTGACCACCCAAACATTGATGCCCCAATTTTTCTTCATTCAAAATTCAAAAGATGATCGATGGCGAGTGTACCAGCTTGTCATAATGTCGATTGAGATTCCAACGTAACCTCCCTCTTACATGTTCTTATGCACCACAAGATGGCAACACATAGCTAATCCATTCCCCTTAAAGTGGGGTGTCTAACTCCTCATGAGAAGATAAAACTCACTAGACAAAGTCTAGTAAGCCTCCAAGTGGGATGCCAACTCTTTAGAAGACAAAATCACTAGAAGACAAAATAACAAGCACAAACAAAATATATTAAAATGAACAATATGAATGCAACTTGAGTTACCTTTTCCAACATTCTCCCACTTGTTGAACACCTTGCAAGAGAAAAAGGGAAACCCACCGACACCAAAATCTAACTACTAGAGGCAAAGAGGCCCATAGACTCATTGCACCACCTAAAATTCTTTGTGCTCACAAGTTTAGTCAAAGAATTGCCAACATTCATCAAAGTATCAACCTTCTCCAACATCAACCTCTCGTCTGCTACCATGTCATGAACAAGATGGTAAGTGGACATCAACATGATTTTTCTTTGTATAAAAAGTTATGTTCTTTTCTAAACATATGACACTATAAATATCACATAGAATTGTAATAATCCTTGCATCCAACCTAACATTAGAACACAATCTCTTAATCCAAGTGGCTTCTTTACAAGCATGAGTAGTTGCCATATGCTTTGCTTCTATAGTGGACAAAACAACCATAGCTTGCTTTTTACTCATCCAACTAATGACAACACCAAACATTATGAAAATATATGCAATAGTGGATCTTCTACTATCAATACCACTTGCTTAATATGAATACACATATCCATGAATACAAATTGAACATTGATTCCCTATAGAATAACCAAGATAACATGGATAATACTCAGAAGTACCTCATAAATATCTAAAAGCCCTCTTCATTGCAGTCCAATGTACCCACCTAACATTAGGCATAAATCGACTAAGGACTCTCATTGCTTGGGAAATATATGGTCTTGTACAAATAATATATGTCAAACTTTCAACAACACTATCATAAGAAAAATTTCTCATATCCTCCATCTCACTAGAAGATTATTGACATGGCTCAATTGATAACTTCATTCCCATCATAACATGAACACACAACAATCTACAACTTATCATGTTGAATCTCTCCAACACTTAGTTGTCATACTTACTCTAGCTTAACCAAAGATATTTGTTAGTTCTATCTCTTTTGGTCTCCATCTCCAAGGTATATGTACATGTTTGCTCCTAAATCCTTAATTTCAAATTGCATTGAAAGTTGAGACTTCAAAATGTGTACATGAAAAAGTGAACATAGAATAGTAACTTGAACTAATTTAAACCACCCAATTTACCATCAAATGAAACATTCAAGATAAGGTCTAAAATGACAAAATACAAAGATTTAAACATGCAATTTACCTTCACTATGTTATTGTGTTGCACCAACATGAGGTAGTTGTGCCCAAAGAGTTGTTTTGATGAATTTCTTTGATAGGTTAAGTGTCATGCCCACATATTTTATGACTAGACATTAACACAACCACTTAATGAATCACATTTGAGCATAAAAAAGAAACATGTTAACGAATACACCAAAAATAAGACACAATGCAAGGAAGAATATGATCAACATTGTCATTGATTACCTCTCCCTCACACTTGAACTACAAAAGTAACCTATTCGGTTTAGGGGACTAAAAAACATTTTTGAAGATAGAAAAAGAAAATACATTCATATGTACAAAACCTTGAATTAGTAACGATTTAATTCCCATAATATAATCAAATATACTAAAGTTTTCAAGAAGTGCTATCTTTTAAAAAGAACAATTATTTTCCATATTATTGGCAAAAATTAAACTATCATAATGTTATATAAATTTCATTTAGATTGGGTAATTTTGATCATTCAACAATTAGCGTAAGCACACGTATGAACATTTTTTGTCGTATATGACTATTGCTTAATGAATTTTATTCATTGATCAATAGCTAGATGGATTGAGTAAGAATAGATAATTACAAGTTATACAAATTTAATATTTCTTGCCATACTTTAACAATTAGATGCAAATAATTATTGCTATATTTAACCCACACTATTAAACTCTCGATATTATTAAGAAAATTAATTTGATGAATAAAGAAAAAAGATTAACCTAGGACATTAAATAATTTTATTTCTCAAATTAGTCCAAATTCGACTTTGATATTGTAGGTTAAACCCAAATTACTTATTAAATACACTATTGTTTTCACAAAATCACTTATTTGACCTTATTCCATAACAACTAATGAAGCAATATTCAAAATGAGTGTTATCTTTTATTCATTTGAAATATTAATTTAAGTTTGATTTTTAATTTGATCTTGAAATACTATCTAGAAGACTAATTCTCACTATCAAATAACCAACTTATAAGTAAATGTTCTTATATTATTCCTCACAATCAAGTAATTGGATTTTAGATGTTTACTCTAGTTTTCTTCTTCTTTTTTTTTCAATAATTTTCTTCAAACCGATTCTATGTTTTTACCATTTTCTCTTGTTTATGACAGGTTAATAGATTGAAAAATAGATTTCTTGATTCCAGAGTATATATATATATATATATATATATATATATATATATATATATATATATATATATATATATATATATATATATATATATATATTCTTGAAATAATTTTCAGATCTCAATATTTCTAGCTAAGAAAAAAAATATGCACAACCGACAGTTTGAAATGCAAAAGTGAAATTTATATTATAATTTTCCATTTTTTTAAAGGTTTACTCTACCTTTTTTCATAAGAGGGAAGGCCTCTATGGAGGCCAAGTCGCTAACCCCCTTGGGGGTTGGTGGCTCTATGGGCCTTACTACCCCCACCCTCCCTAGTGATGGGGCAACCCTTCCATCGACTAGGGTGGTCAAAATATGCTTATACACACACACATATATACATACATATATATATGTATATATATATATCATTTTTATAATATATGATTTATATATAATTTATATTATATTTTATACAAGATTTATATTATTTTAAATTTTATATAATTTATATTATATTTTATATATGACCCATTTAATACCTTTGTTCTTTATATCTATTTTGTAAAAATAATTATATATTACACATTTTAATATAGTATTAGTATATATATACACATATATGTATATATGTATATAAAGTTCTATTCCTTTTAAAAGAGATTTGCTTTGTGCGCGAAAAGTACTAAAACTTGCGAAATGAAACGCGAAGATTCTGAATAATTCCAATTAAGATTTAGTTTGCGAATATCTTGAGAACCATTTTTGAATTTTCATTTGAGGAAACGTCAAACAACAAGTGCAATGGAAAAAAAAGATAAAACTATTGAAGCACCATACATAAATAAATAAAAAACAATTTTTTTTTGAATGATTACCTACTTCAATCAAAATGCAACAAAACACAAGACAAAGATATCAGAGGGAGAAACTTAAAACAAATTTTAGAGCTCTGCATCACATCACATGGCCATACAACATTTCCATAAACCAAAAGACGAAGCACTCAACAACTAAAACAAAGGATTGAACACACAACCCTCCAGAACACATGAGAAACAAAAGAATTATAATAGTTAGAAGAGTAAAAGAGATCCCAAGGAAATCGAGAACGATAGAAGCAAAAAACCAAATAAAGGCAAATTAGGAAATCCCAGTACCCCAAATAGGGAGCTTGGAATAGAAAAGAGAAGGAACTTGGAGTAGAAGAAAGAACTGAAAAGAAGAAAAAACCCAAATCAATTGGACAATAATTCAGAATATGAAAATGCTCCAATTACCATTGATGTTCAAAATGAAATAGAGGAAGAAATAGGCATCTTGTAAGATGTGGCAGTAATATGCAAAATAGAAGGCCCAAAAAGAAGCAGGAAATAAATTGAGGACTGGGCTTGCAAAAACATCAATTGGAACCATGACATCAAATTCTTACCAAAAAGTTTCTTCATAATTGTCTTCCTCAAGTGGATATGAAGACTGGAACTTGATGTTAGAGAAAGATGGCTAGGAATATGAAGGGAGCCCAATTTACATGCAGATATGGGAACCAAAATTTATCCCTAAAGCTCAAGCAAATTACATTGATACAAAATGGATAAGATTATATAACTTGCCACTGGGGTATTGGTTAGAGGAATGCCTTGAGAAATTTGGTAGAACCATGGGAACATTGATAGAAATAGACATTCCACTGCTCAAAGAAAAATCCTATCTATATGCTAGACTCCACATAGCAACAATAAGACAAATCCCCAAGAAAATTAATTTTAAAAACAAGACAGGAGTATGGAAACAATAAGTAGAAATTGAGATCCCAAAACTCTATTGTTCAAGATGCAATAGAAGGAGCCATATGATAGAGGATTGCAAGGTAAAACCAATGACTGCCAAAGTCTAGAAGAAGAAGGAATCCAAAGAAAAGGTAAGCAAAGGAAGAATCACAGAACCAAAAAACTCAAAGATGCCAAACCAAACCAAAGGCCCACAAGCAGCCGACAATAAACCCAACCCAACAATAGAAAAACTCAGCAAGGAAGATGGAAAAGTGGAAGAGGAGGTTGATATATTGTCTGAGAAAACCCTATAAAAAAACCCTCAAGAACAAGAAATAGAGGAAAAATATCTCTAAAAGTGATAATGAGGAGGAAGATATTGATGAATTGGACATCATTGACAATAGATGCATATCCCAATCTGGTGTCCAGTTGCTAGACCCCACCAAGAGGATAAAGAAAAAGAAAGGGAGGAAAACTAATAAACAAAGAAGAGAGGAATTAGCGCATGAGAAGGGACTAAAGAGCATAATCAATTTTCTGAAGGAAACTAAGGGAGAGGAGCACTCCCAACAAGAAGAACCATGAAAATAATTACTTAGAATGTTAGGGGGCTAAATGCCCTTAACAAAAGGTGCCTAATCAAGTGCCAAATCAAAAAACTAGATGTAGATATAGTCATTATGTAAGAGACCAAATTGGAAACTGTTGATGCCAAAATTGACGAGGTAACAGTGCCTTATGGGAAACTCAGTTCAAGGGGGACCCTTTTGTGCCAAACTGAGTGACCTCCGGATTTTAAAGAAGCCGACTTCTTCTATAATGTTGCTTTTTGGGAAAGGGAAAAGGAAAAAGATATAATGAAGCAAAATTTAATCTAAGGCGATGCGCCAAACTTTGCTGATGGGCACGATAAATCATAGATTTAAGGGCCTGAATGGTGTTGTCACGTTCCAAAATGTCAGAGACTTAAAGCTATAGCATAAACAGTTCATTTATTGACATAAAATAGTATTGCATACATCCTTACTACTAAGAAGAGTCATTTAGACATGATTTAGATAAGCAAGCTTGTATTCAATATATAGAAGTCCTGTCAAATGAAATGCTTAAGACAATAAAAACACAGTTTACAGTTTAATCAATACATGAAAAACAAAAAGGCCGAACAGTTGGCACAGTCTGAAAGTTTCTTGCAAATAAACATATAAAAGAGTCCTGGTGTCTCTTGCTAAAACCAGTATCCCTTTTTCTAAAATTTGTTGGACCCTTCTCTCATTGCTGAGAGAGTATATATAGCCGGGGAGACAAATCCCACCGCTTTGGAGAGCTGTAACAGAAAATATTTCCCAATCCCCTGCAATGATGCCAGAATCAAAAGATTCCCCAAGCCATTACAATGGCAACGAGTTAGAACACAACATCTGGTCATCCAGTTGCACGCGCACCCTTCGCAATGATGGCAGTGGTCCCAGCCAGGCTTGAGGTGACAAGTGTCATCCACCGCTTTGGAGAACCATGACGAGTAGCACCCAATAGCATAATCTCCCTCAGCCAACCTATTGCCTGCTTCAAGGATCAGTTGTAAGGCACGTGGCAGCTTGTCGCTGCCCGAATGAAAACCTCTCTCATTGCTGCCGAGAGATTGCGAAGAAGCAACATGTGTTTGAGGGGCTGAGGTCCTTCTTGATGTGGAGAGAAAGCCGCATCAATCGGGTGCGAAAGATGCGTGGCAGCGTTTCGCAGCCTGCGGTTGTTCACCTCCCTGCTGTATTGAAAGAGCTATGAACGGTTGCCACCTAGAAGGAGGTGGGGCCTGCCAAAAATAAAAGGTCTGCGGAAGCATTTCACAGCCCGCAACTGCTTATTTCATTCCTGCATGAAAAGCTTGCGATACGCCACCACGTAACAAGATGTGGGTCCCTCTGACAATCTTTTTAGAAGTGACGGCCTCTGCAGAAGGCTTTTGCGACCCGAAGAGACCTCAAGGAAAAAAGAAATAAAAACCTCCGCAAGCGAGACACGTGGACGCCCAACGCAGCTTCTCGAGACCTGAAAGGGAAGCTGCTACACGAAGTTGTGAAGAAGAGATGCGCAAAAGGGAGAGATCAAAATTCGTTGGAAAGCTGACCAAACTCGGCGACGCATAGGCTGGCGCACACGCATTTACAAAAGAAACCCGAAGGGAGCTATTTGAATATTTATTTAACAACTTTTGGCGACTATCAGGGGCGTTTCAGACAAGGAATAGAGAACCCAAAAACTCTCTGGTTCTGCAGACCAAAGCTTTTATCCATAGGGTGAATGGAGTCAGAGTTTGGAAAGAGCAGCTTGCAAGGGTGACCATTCACTTTTGGACGGCTTTGCCATGCTGCGCAAATTTTCTTGTGCCCCGCAGAGATCAATAACTTCCTTGTGAGGCAGCATGTCAGGTAGGCCGGCACCTGCTTGGATATGAAAAAGCAGCTGGGAGAGTGGATGAATAATCGCCTCAATGTCGGCTACCGTTGGGGAGCTGCCAAACTCCCTAAATGCCTCTGGGTCGTTCTCCTTCTGCTCAATAACCTCCGCGATCTGTGTGGTTTTTTCACAATGGAGCCATCCTCGAGGAATGGGGACGACAACCCCAGCTTGCTTAGCTCGAAGAAACTTCCCCGAATTCCATCTAGTGCCTTACCTAGAAAATCTGCCGCTGCCTTAGTGCGCTAGAAGGCAGAGTGACAATGAATGAATTTATTTGCTGTTTGAGTAGCAGTGTCCCGATCTTTGATACCCGCTTCGGCCAGGATTTCATCTGAGACTAAGTATAACTTGTTGAGCAAGTCACTTGCCTCAGGAACCTTCTCCAGGATGAAACGTGGGAATTGCTCCATTGTGTCGTTGGCCTCTTGATTTAGCCTTGATGCCTTGGTGATAAATCGGAGGGTAGGCTGCAGTGTTAGGCAAAAGGTCTTAACTTTCTCCTAGTGAGAAATGTACAATTGCCTAACCAGCGGAATGACATCAGGTTGGGCAGGGGCAGGTGACAAAGAGGCTTTAAGCGAAGAAATCTCTGTGTCCCTTGAAATGAGGGCCTCGGCTAATTCTGCCTTCTTCTTTTTTTTGGATGCCAATTGCTCCGCATAGCTGTTCATTTCTTTATTCCAATTCTGTTCGGCTCGAGAGTGGTTTGCTGATTGCTCTTCCAGGGAAGTCTTTGTCTCTCGGAGTTCCTCTTCTAGCTTAGCCTTCAGGCTTTTAAATTCGGCCTCTTTCTCCTATACTTTTTGCTCATATTGCTCTTGTAGGCGCTCCAACTCCTCACCCTTTTGTGCCATCCCCTGACTATACTCAAGGTAGATGCGTTCAAGTTCTTCTTCTTTTGACTGTAGGCTTTGTTGGGCCCCCTGGTTCTAGCTTTGCAATTCTTTTACTAAGCCTGGGTCAGCAACCTGGGTTTTCGCAATTTCGCCCTGAAGCCTGTTCCTCTCATTCTCTGCTGTCAACGCTCTCTCAGTCATTCGGGCGATATCCACCTCTAAGGATTTCTCTTTTGTCTCTAGAAAGCTCACTCTCTCCTTGGCTACCCTGAGCTACTCATCCTTCTTCTTTAACTGGCGGCCAGTTTTGAGGAAGTCAGAAGTGACCACCCATTGCATTTCCTCCATGATCTCGACCTTATCTTGTGGACGGGCTACTTTCATGTCGAGTCCGACAGCATATATCTCATAGTCTTCGGGTTGCATTTCTCTCTGAGGCTTACTTATTCTTGGATACATAGTCGCGAATTTTAATTCTTGTTGGGCCTCATCGTATGAAGCTTGTACTCTCGACTCAGCGGGAGCATTGTCATCCTTTGCCTTGCGTCACCTCATTCTATTTGCGCGTGCCTCTTTTCCACAATCTATCTGCGCTATAAATTCGATTGGTGATGAAACTAGCCCACCTACGAAAGGAACACCAGAAGGCAGGGCATAGGGATAGGTAACTTTCATAGGCGCACATATTTGCTTCTTCTGGAGAGTGACTGTTTGTGGGGAAAAGTGTGGCACGTTCCATAGCTTCACTTGAGAACTATCAGCAGGGCTAGGTATTTGTAGCGGCTGAATCAGGGATTCAGTCGTAAGGCTCATTGGCCGGGGAAGGGAAGTTGCTGACTGGATGTCAGCTTGTTGCAATGGAAGAGGATCAGTAAACATAGCGGAAAAAGAATGGGGGTCGACTAGGGGAACAATTTTCGAAAGCGAGGTGAGGAAAGTCTGAGCGGCAGCTGTAGGCGTAAGCATACTCGGAGGAATAATTATAAATGGTTGGGCCTGTAAAAACTGGGCAAATTCGACCGAATGAGCCGGATCAGAAGCAGAAGGTAGAGAGCTCAGACTTATGGTAGGAGTTGCTAGTGAAGCGGGGGCGGATACGAAAGAATGAGATACAAGAGAGGAAGGAGAAAAATGTACTTGTTGACTGGTCGGCGGTGGATCTAGGATCATCCGTGACTTGCCCACAAACTCTGGCATTTGGCTAGCAGCGACTGCCTTTCCTTCGGCGGGTTCTTGCAAAACCCCTCTGATAATACTTTCCGTGCGCTACCTTTTCGCAGGCGGACACTCACTAACTTTGGCAATCAAATCTTTCTACTGAGTCGTTAGCCTAGCCAGTTTAGCGGCCCAAGTGCGTGTATGCGAGCCTCTCGATATATTAAAGCGTAAGTTCGTGGCCACATAGGCGACCTGCCCGGAGACGTTGCCCCCTTGTGCTGAAGAGGATGATACCACCGCTTCTTCTTCATGCTCTTCGGATCCCTCTCCCTCTTTGCTCCTGTCAACACTAGAGATCGGGCTAGGGTGGCCTTCATTCCACCATCTATCAAATTCCTAGTCGTCCTTTAGCTGATTATAAGGAGCATCCAACTATGCTGTTTCCTGGCGATATTTCTAGAAAGCTCTTATTTTTTCATCATTCCATTCCTCACCCCTCTTTAACTTGTTGTACATGCTGCGCTCCATCGGAAGATTGCCCTTGGCCATGACTACAGGAAAGTTGAACTTGTGCCATGGGCCCCTAGTGTCCGGCGTAGGGATTTACGCTAATTCCACAAAATATTCCTCTCTATCTATCCGCGGATTAAGCCGTTTCTCCCAGTATGGTCGGGAAACATGGGTAACTTTTATATGGGGCTCTGGTAAGTCGTTGAAAGGGTTGTACTCCCACTTATCATTTATCAGTACCAACCCTAGATGTGCCAGCTTCTCCTCTAACAACTTGTGTGATTATTTTTTAACCAGTGTTACCGACTTGAAACTCTTCGGACAAGTGAAGAATCCCTTCTTCTTGACACTTCCGCTGCTACAGAAAGTGAAATCTATGACACACACCTGCTGAAAAATTTTCAGTGCAAGCACTCTATCGGTGACACAGGCCGGGAGCAGAAAATGTTTGCTAGTAAAGCCCCGCATTCGGAGAATTGTAAAATCCCTGCCTAAGAACCAGTCACAAGCAGGGGTGTAGCCTTGCATAAATTCGGTCTGCTCCTGGGTGAGCCGGACAATATCACATTCTTCGATTAAATCATTCAAGACTGGGGCTATGAAATAGTCTGCGAATGCATAATAGTCATATGTTGTGGAAAGGAAAGGTGTCCATGTAGACACCGGCTTTCTTTTATTCTGCTCATAAAAAATTGATAGCGGAACAAAACAGGCTTCGGATTTTGATGCATGAACATGTGGACCAGGTAGGAAAGAAATCTAAACTTTTTTTCCGCCTGATAATTCTCTATTTGATGTATCATTTCTTCCACCATGAACTCAACAAAATCATACTAGAAGAGTTCATGCTGCTTGCAAAACTGTATTGCAGGGCTCAGCTGAAAAGCCTCGATCTTCTCATCAGAGTCTTGGCCGCAAACAAATGCCAGCATGGACATGGCGTCCTGAGGATCATCGCGGAATGAACCACACGATAATGGGATACTTGGTGCTTTAGCGGACGCGATACCTTTCTTATTAGTCTTTTCTAACAAGAAATCTGAGCCGGTTTTCATCTTCCTTCATATTTTCTCCCCCTTGCTTGGGCGAAAAGGCTCGATAGTCTCCTTCCTCCTATTTGGGTTCGGGATACATAACATGTGCCAGATGGCTTCTGGGCTAATATGAACCCTTAAATTGCGACCTTCAATGCAGTGGGTATCTGGATTATAGCGCTGAAAAGCTGCGTCGACCACCTCCGGGTAGTAGTGCACCAATGGGACCATGTATTGTGGGAGACCACTATACCAGACTCTACTTGCCGTGGATTGGTCCACCTTTGTTGCTGATAACCTTACACAAGCCGCCTCTCTAAGGGATTTAGGGTTCTTCGCAAGCTTTGGGTCATAGATATTGTTCCATTCTTCTTTAACTTTTTTCTGGTTACTCCATTCTTTGGGTCTATCCAACTCTTCTGTGTGGGCTCTTCTTGTCTTCATGGGTATACCAGGCATGGCATATGCTACATCCTCATATACGTACACCTTAGCCGAAGAACGAATAGCCGTGAATAGTTCTTGGCTAATCTCCTCTTGCATCAGCTAAGCTGAAGATTCTGACATTTTCCTCTCTCTGAAGAATCTGTAAGCTCCTGACCTGCAAATTTTCTTGCTCTAGATAGACGGACATAAAACAACTCTGCACTTCCCTTGCGTTTGTAAAAATACTTTGAAATATTAAGCCTTTTCATGCAATAATAACAACTTTTCCCAAGGTGGTAGGCGAAAGCAAGCCTTTTGCATTTAATTCGGCATGTACCGTTAATTCTGCAACTCGTGCAAGATGAATTAATTGCTATTCCGAGGCGGCTAGATTTCATTATTATATTTACGAGATCGTGTGATACGCTTTGATCTCCTTGGAAATTGAGCTTGCAACTGGCCTTCTAACTTTGCGTTAGCATGCGCTGGTAATTAATATCCTGGCCGGAATGATTACGCCAAGCAAACGATCACCACTTGAAAAGATATGAGTATCGCCTTGGGCTCTGGGACGCGCTTGAGAGATGACACAATAGCCTACGGCCATACGTCCCTTCACCAACAAGCGCCACCTTTTTAAAGCTAATTAATCAACTTCATTTAATTAAACACGCCTTGAGTCGTGCTATCATGGATGTACCGGCCCAAAAATGTGAACAAACGCAGACTCGACTTTCGAGACAACAACTAGCATAATATCACATTTTTTAGAGGCGGATTGGCATGTGTCTTGTCAATTTTTCTATAAATAGGCCAGTCGATAGTGAGCAAAACAAACCTAGCATTTGAGAAGTGATAGGTTAGTAGCAGAGCGTTAAACAAGTCTTCATAGGTTAGGTGGTGCACAATTCCGGCATTAACTTAGAAGACTAGTGACAGTTTCAGGACAATGGATACCCCAATTCGCCTAACCTTGTTTAAGTCACAGACATCGTTTCTAGGCGAGATTTCCACTAGAAGGCTCAAAAGGATGACGAAGAACAAGCATTCGCTGGTTCTGGTAGCCATTAAGTGGGTCATAGGCAAGGATTGCATAGAATATGAGGATAAGTATAGGGTGAATACCGACATATGTTCACACTTTGTAGCGTCCATGCTGGACATTTTCGTTCCTTGGCCACTTATTTTGAAGCTGGTTAAAGAAATCTTCCTGAAAAAATACCTAAATGGGTTTGGTGAGGTCATTGCACATGCTGCAAATGGGATAGGCCTGCCTACAGCCAGCGACCTGCGTCGCTTTATTGAAGAAGAAGCTATCGTTGTTTGGTTGCCATTCCTCAGCGGATTTCGCCTGCAGACCCGTGACTAGCACTAGTAGAGGGTTACTCAGGCCCTACACTTCCTATTTCAGAGCTACAACGTGATACCTTTCTACGACGTAGACTGGTACATTGACTTTAGGAACCTGGTGTTTCCATCGCCAACGACAGTTGCGTCAAATGATGCTGCCAGTGCCACTGAGGAGCCCGTGGACGAGGATGAAGTGGACGCTGCAGTGAATGAGTCGATTGCTGCCAGTGATGCCTTTGGATAGATAACTCCTTTGCCTTCCTGCTCAAAATGTAACTCCCCTGCTTTAGATAAGCCTGATAGAAGGCTATCGTATATAATATACCTTGATACTTGTACATTTTGGAAATCGGCCCTCCAACCATTTTGTAACTAAAAACATATATATAAATATATACTTCTTGTTTTAAGGAAAATCCATGCTCCTTTTTGCTTCTGTGTTTAAAATTTTCTAGGTTTGCAAGTTTTGTATGCTATTTCTCCATGTATGAGTGTATTCTGTGTAAAGCAACTCCGATGTTTTACCCACCAATGATAATGAGCAAATGCGTAGAAAGACAACTGATTTTAGAAAAAGAACAGACCAAACACAGGAAAGAAAACAAAAGCACTATTTACATCTGTACAAGGTAGAGCTTAATGCCTAATGGAACAACTTAAGATGAATCCCATTGACCTGGATTCCTAATGGATCTTGTTCCATATTTTCCAGCTCAAAAGCGTTGTGTTGCCTGCAGCGAATGATTTTGAAGGGTCCCTCCCATAGGCTATCAAATTTACCGTGCTGACCTGGCTTCGCAGCCATGTTGTCATATTTTAGCACTAAGTCTCCACTTTTCAGACCTTGGTCGGAAGCCTTCTTGTCAAACCATCGTTTGACCACCTGTTGATGGCTTGTCATTGCTATTAGGGAATTCTCCCTTTTTTCTTGTACTTCCAACAGTTCGGCAAGCCGAACCTCCATGGCTTCATTTTGTTCTATCTCAAGGGATTTCAGTAACTGTATTGCTGGGATCTCCATAGAGATAGGTAATAGCGCCTCCTTCCCATATACCAGCTCATAAGGCGAAGTATTAAGGACTTTCTTAGGAGTTATGCGGTTTGCCCAGAGTGGTTTTCAGAGATTTTTATGCCATTCCTTCTGGTGCTCTGACCCAACCTTTTTAAGGAGTCGGAATAATCTTTTTTTTGTGGACTCGGCTAGGCCATTTCCCTGTGGATAATAGTTTGATGATGTTTTAAGGAATATGCCATTTTTAATGCAAAGTGACATACCTTTGTACCTAGAAATGCTCTGGCATTGTCCGAAATGATTATCTTTGGAGGACCGAACCTTGTCACTAGTGCTTTGAGGAAGTCTACAATCTCTGTTTCTGTTGCCCCCTTAAGGGGAATAGCTTCCACCCACCTTATGAAGTAGTTTGTAGTCATTAGAATCCACTTATGTACGGCACTAGAAACCAGATTGATCATTCCGATGAAGTCCAGGCCCCATTGCACAAATGGTTCATCCGCCACAATAGGTTTGAGGGGCATCGCTGAATTCTTCCTTCTGTCAGAGAAGAACTGACATTTTTTACAAGCCATTACCAGAGAGTAGGAGTCACTGAAAAGTGTAGGCCAGTAATATCCAGCTCGCAGGACCTTGATGGCGGTAGTTTTGGCGGAGAAATGTCCACCTTCGTCGCTATTGTGAAATGCGTCGAGGATCCTCTGTGCCTCCCCTGAAGTAACGCATCGCAGGAGCACACCATTGAAATTTCTTTTGAAAATGACTCCTTCTATCAGCATATATCTACAATTATGAAGCTGGTAATACCTTCTTTTTTGGGATGAGAGGCCTAGCGAATACCTTCCGGTTTGCATGAAGTTCATTCTATCTGTCAGCCAATCATTTTTTGATCCTGATTCATTTATCAGGATGAGCTTTGGCTGTTCCCCCTTGGCAGGTACCTCCTCACTTTGTGCCATATACTCACACAGTCCTCTGCCTTTAACAGTCTTAGTAGGCCTGACCTCAATGTCATACTCCAGGATCTTGGTAATCCAATTAGCCCTTTTTTCTGTGATCTCTCCTTCCATGATGTATTCACGCACACTAGAATGTGCGACATATACCAGAACCTTGTTACAGGAAATTAGATGGTGGAACTTTTTAAGTCCCTTTACTATTGCAAAGGCCTGTCTTTCGATGAAGTTATAATTCGCCTCATATCCCTTTAGGGTTTGGGAATAGAATGCCATTGGATGCTCTCTCTTTCCTTCACTATCTTTTTGAGTCAAAACAGTGGCAATACTAGACTTGCTACTGAAGGCATACATTATAAAATCTTTGCATTGATCTGGATTAATCAGCATCGGGGCTATGGAGATCACTTCCTTGACCTTTTCAAAAGCCTCCCGAGCTTCCGTTGTCCACTTGAAAATTTGATCCTTTTTCAGCATTAGGGTGATCGGCCTAATCATTCCCGCAAAATCAAAAATAAATTTGCTGATGAAATTTACCTTGCCTAGAAAAGACTGGACACCTTTCTTATTTACCGGAAGGGGAAGCTCCTTGATAGCCTTTACTCGTTCGGGGTCAATTGAAATACCTTCTTTAGACACAATATGCCCTAACAACTTACCCTACGGTACTCTGAATACACATTTCTTTGGATTTAAGGAAACACCGAACTCCTGGAATTTTTGAAAAACTAATTCCAAATGATCAAAATGATCATCTTTAGATTTAGAGAACACAGTAAGGTCATCCAAATAGATTAGAATAAACTTATTGATCGGTTCGCTGAATGCGATGTCCATTGCTCGCTGAAAAGTTGCCCCTGCATTGGATAAACCAAAAGGCATTTTAGCATATGCAAATGTTCCCCACTTGGTGGTGAATGTAGTCTTGTGCTGATCTTCTTCTTTAACTCGAATCTGGTTATAGCCATAGAAGCCATCCAGCAGAGAGAACATTTCCGATCCTGCAATAGTTTGGAGGACTGACTCCATAGAAGGCAAAGGATAGTGATCCTTCAGAGATGCTCTGTTCAGGTTTCGGAAGTCCACGCATAAGCGGATATCACCATTCTTCTTTCGAACTGGTACCAAATTTGATACCCAAGTACTATGTTTGATTGGGAAGACAATACATGAATCAATGAGCTTGGTTAGCTCTTGTGCCATCAGGGCTTCAACTTTAGGGTTGACTGGCCTTTGCTTCTGTCAGACTGGTTTTGCACCTTCTATTAGTTCAATAGTGTGCTGGATGATGCCAGGGTCGTAACCCTCCAGATCATCGTAGGACCAGGCTACTACTCCATATTTTTCGCAGAAACTGGTAAGCCTTTCTCTATCTCGCTGTGGGACATCTTTTCTGACCCGAAGATTCCTGCCATCGGAGACCCGAAGGTTTTCATAATCACTTTTGTCTGCCACGAACTTTCGCTTATCATTTCGGGCGTCATTACAATTGAAAAAATTCTCAAGAGGAACTAATCCTTTCAGAAGTTTATTTGACTTGAGCTGCATAATTTGTCCTTCATAGGCCTCGGCGATCTTTGGCTGAAGTTGATCAGCAAATTCCCCTAAGTGCTGGATAAATGAGGCGATGTGCTCATCGCTCTCAAAGACTTGCCAACTCTGATCATTGTCGAGAATCGCTGGTCGAACAAGCATTTGCACTGAATATTTGTTCCGAAGCAAGTCAAAGACAAGATCAAACTGAGTACCAATCACTGCCATGCGATCTGCATCGCTATTCTGCGTTTGGGGAACGGTCAGGATGTTGAAAGCTTCAAAACCTTCAATCAGGTCCCAGATTCGATGCCGATAGGATTTCATTCAGACATTCTTCGCTGTGGAAATTCCCCGAACCTGATTAACTACCAGTTCAGAATCTCCAAACACAATCAATTGCTTAATACTCATTCGTTCCGCTAGGCTTAGGCCTTGGACTAACCCTTCATATTCAGCTTCATTATTTGAATAGGCGAATTGGAATCGAAAGGACCTCAACAACCTTTCATTCTGCAGGAATATTAGACATACCCCTACTCCAGCTCCAACTTTTCTTCTAGCTCCGTCAAAATATAATGTCCACAGCTCACTTGCTTGGTTATCGTCGGATTCTTTGGCGACCTTCGGAAGAACTTGGTCTTCATCATAAATCACATATGTGCCCAATCCGGTAGCATGATAATTCCCAAAAGGATAATTGTTTATATGTTTGCTTAACAGAGCATCTTCCTCCATATTTCGGTCTCCACTCACCTTCTCTTCTTCTAGCAGTTCAACACTATACATGTCCTGCTTGGTGATAGAGGTATGTGCGGCCTCAAAATTAATCAGGACATCATCCGCCACGTGTTTGAAATGTAGTGCCTCCGATTCTATCTTCATTTTTGTGCCATGCTTGGTCCTAAGTATTAGATGTGACCAATCTAAAGACAAATATCCGCCCACCTTTGAAGTAAATTCTTGGGATAGACAGAGACCGAACAGAGGAGGAACATTTATGATCACCATATCTTGCAGGACCGTGATACTTGGGCAGGAAAATAGAGTTAACGAAAGCACTTTGATGACACCCACAGTATCAACTTTATTTCCATCCAGCTGCATCACCCCTTTCTTCATAGGTTCATAGCTGAGTCCCAAGGCTTCGGCTATCAGTTTTGGCATAACCGTTGTACTAGCGCCAGAATCAATCATAGCATTGTGTAATAGCTTCTCCCCTACAATGAGAGTCAAGAAGAAGGGCTGAGGTTTTGGCCTATCTCTACCTTCCGCATGGGATTCCTTTGCTTTGTCTATAAGAACCTTAGCTAGTGGAATTTGATAAACCACCTCTGTACTGATAGACAGCTGTGTTGGTGTTGAGCAGATCTCTTGCTGAAGCGTCTCCTGCAGCATAGTCTTCTGTTCTGGGATAGCTAGAATGTCCCATAAAGATACATTAGCAGATGATTTCTTTAATTGCTCCACCACATTAAAAGGTGACGAGCTCGGAGATTTCTGCTCCTTTGCTCTTGTTATAATAATTTCCTTCCGTGGTTGAGAAGGCGAAGAGACGGTCGAAGCGCTGGGAATTTGATCGGACATGCCTTTGCATTGCGGGTTGTCCAGAAGTGAAACAACAGGCTCACCGGTGAATCTCCTCTTTGAGTGTGTGTTATAGTCAGATTGCACCTGCAGCATTTTGGCTATGGATGCATCATTAGCAAACACCTTTTCCTCTTCTTCCATCCAGGAGAAGAGTGCATGATTAGGAGCAATATCAGACTCTTGCTCTAAGGACATTCCTTGCATGTGTGCGGTAAGGACCGCATTCTCCATTAGTGAGTCATAAGCATGTCCTCCATTTTCTGCTATAATACCTTGACTACGTTGCTCTGCCACCTTCTATTGTAAGTTGCCGCGCGGACAATTTCAGGGCATATGTGCATCATTGTAGGGGAAACACCATGGATTGATGTCATCAATAAGATTGTTTTGTCCCGTGGTTAATTCTCTACTTGAGCTTGGCGATGCACTTGTGAGCGGAGTAGGCACCAGAACCATTTGGTTTGTAGCTGGCCCTGGTGGATTAGTGCGAGGCACACTTTGATATTGATTTTGCTGATAAGTAGACCGCCCACCTTGATAGTTTTGATATGCGGGCCGTGGAGGCGTCGCTTGGTTCCGCTTGAGAGTTGTTATGTCATTTGCCATAGTTCGCAACATCTCCTTGAGGTCGCCTATCTCATCCTTGGAAGAACCCGATGTAGAAGCCAAGCTTTCAGGAGTGGCCGCATATGAGTACATCGACTGGGAAGTTGTTGTCGCACTAGTCGATGCGACATCTTGTACAGAGTTTGATATTTCAGGAAATATCGGGATAATAGGTCGAGAAGACAACTTTCTGCAATCTATCAAATGATTCTCAGCTTTAATAGCGGTAGCATAAACATTTGGTAGGGTGGCTCCTCCCAAAGACTTAATCACAAAAATGTCAGGGTTAATGGACTTCAGATAAAATATGAATGTCAGTTCTGGAGTTGGGCGGATATTCACAGGAATCCTCTGCCAATTTGAGTGAAATCGAGCATTGAAATCAGTCAGAGCCTCCTGGGGCACTCGTCTTATGACGGATAGCTGATAATATAATGAAGAACGATCTCGTCATTTGAGAACCTTTCATAGAATGGATCTCCGAGGTCGTCCCAAGTGCGAATTGTATTAGGAGTCAGTGTTGGTACCAATCCGAGCCTTGCCTTTGAAGGACGCAGCGAGGAGCCTCAGGGCTACATTCTGTGCTGTAATACCGTGTACCAGGCATACATCCGCTACATCCTGCAAATGTTCTGCTGGCGTTTTTTGTGTTGTCTATGGAAAATTTAGGAAGAGCTTTCAGGGCCAAAACCGGAATAGCACCCCAAACAGTAGGCGCTACCGGGGCTACCAGAGGACTTCCAGCATCCCATGCTACATAGTTTCTGTTCACGACCGACAACATGGTGAGAGGAAAGGGCAGTGGGAATGGAATGGTTACTAGTTGATTTGTGGCCTGGACTGCCCCTAGCGAAGGTACTAGTAAACCTGGGTTATTTGCAGTTTGGGATCTAGTTACAGGCCGATGGCTCATACACCCCTCTACAAGGTAATTTCATTAGTTCAGGTCCCACCGGGCGTGCCAGAAAAAAGAAAAACTGTTGACGCCAAAAATTGATGAGGTAACAGTGCCTTATGGGAAACTCAGTTCAAGGGGGACCCTTTTGCGCCAAACTGAGTGACCTCCAGATTTTAAAGAAGCTGACTTCTTCTATAATGTTGCTTTTTGGGAAAGGGAAAATGAAACAGATATAATGCAATGAAATCTAATATAAGGCGATGTGCCAAACTTTGCTGATGGGCACGATAAATCATAGATTTAAGGGCCTGAATGGTGTTGTCACGTTCCAAAACATCAGAGACTTAAAGCTATAGCATAAACAGTTCATTTATTGACATAAAATAGTATTGCATACATCCTTACTACTAAGAAGAGTCATTTAGACATGATTTAGATAAGCAAGCTTGTATTCAATATATAGAAGTCTTGTCAAATGAAATGCTTAAGACAATAAAAGCACAATTTACAGTTTAATCAATACATGAAAAATAGAAAGGCTGAACAGTTGGCACAGTCTGAAAGTTTCTTGCAAATAAACATATAAAAGAGGTTTGGTGTCTCTTGCTAAAACCAGTATCCCTTTTTCTTAATTTTTTTGGACCCTTCTCTCATTGCTGAGAGAGTATATATAGCCGGGGAGACAAATCCCACCGCTTTGGAGAGCTGTAACAAAAAATATTTTCCAATCCCCTGCAATGATGCTAGAATCAAAAGATTCCCCAAGCCGTTACAATGGCAATGAGTTAGAACACAGCATGTGGTCATCCAGTTGCACGCGCGCCCTTCGCAATGATGGTAGTGGTCCCAGCCAGGCTTGAGGTGACAAGTGTCATCCACCGCTTTGAAGAACCATGACGAGCAGCACCCAATAGCATAATCTCCCTCAACCAGCCTATCGCCTGCTTCAAGGATCAGTTGTAAGGCATGTGGCTGCCTGTCACTGCCCGAATGAAAACCTCTCTCATTGCTGCCGAGAGATTGTGAAGAAGCAACACGTGTTCGAGGGGTTGAGGTCCTTCTTGATGTGGAGAGAAAGCTGCATCAACCGAGTGCGAAAGACGCGTGGCAGCGTTTCGCAGCCCGCGGTTATTCACCTCCCTGATGTATTGAAAGAGCTGCGAATGGTTGCCACCTAGCAGGAGGTGGGGCCCGCCAAAAATAAAAGAAGGTCTGCAGAAGCATTTCGCAGCCCGCAACTGCTTATTTCATTCCTGCATGAAAATCTTGCGATATGTCGCCAAGTAGCAAGATGTGGGTCCCTCTGACAATCTTTTTAGAAGTGACGACCTCCGCAGAAGGCTTTCATGACCTGAAGAGACCTCAAGGCAAAAAGAAATAAAAACCTCCGCAAGCGAGACACGTGAACGCCCAGTGCAGCCTCTCGGGACCTGAAAGGGAAGCTGCTACCTGAAGTTGTGAAGAAGAGATGCGCAAAAGGGAGGATCAAAATTTGATGGAAAGCTGACCAAACTCGGTGACGCACAGGCCAGCGCACACGCATTTACAAAAGAAACCCGAAGGGAGCTGTTTGAATATTTATTTAACAAAAACTAAAGATGAAAGGATCCTTAAACTAAGAGGATGGGAGGAAGAATACTGCAAGTCCTTTGGTACAACTGGTGGCTTGGGAATCATATGGTGCTCAGGAAAAATATCTCTAAGAGTTGTGGAGAAGGACACAAACTGGATCATGTGCAAAATATCCAGCCTAACACAAAGTCTACAATTCACACTCCTGAACATATATAGACCCTTAAGGAATCAAGAAAAAGGAAAAGCTCTAGGTAGCACTAACCTCTAAGCTAGAAACATAAAGAAAAAACAAAATAATAATAGGAGGAGATTTCAATGTGGTACTCAGAGCCGAAGAGAAGCATGGGGGTCGAAACAAGACAACCAATGTAGTGAAGGATTTTGAAAATTTCCTAAAAGTCAATGATTAAATTGAACTCCATACTAAAAATGGAACATTTACTTTGTCAAAAAGAAGAGAAGGGGCGTGTTGCATAAAAGAGAAGCTAGACATATTTATATATTCCCAAGAATGACTGGAATCCACCTTCAACTTGGAAGCCAATAAACTTCCAGTGATTGGTTCAAACCATTTACCCATTGCACTATCAATCATGCCTAAAATGAAATAGAAAATAACCTATTTTAAAGTGGAGAAAATGTGGTTCAGGAGAGAAGACTTGGTATCCCTAATAGAAAAATGGTGCAAGAAGCCCCAAAATGCAAGGGCACAAAAAGCTTCATTTTTGTAAATAAACTGAGATTCATTAAAGGAAAACTTCAAGAATGGAACAAAAAAGAATTCAAAAATATCTTCTTAGAAAAAGATAGATTGGAAGATGAACTAACCAAATTGAATGAGAAAGTGATGAAGGATGGAATGGGACAGGAGGAATTCAACAAAGAAAAATATCTACTGGAAGAATATGGGGAGATACTAGCAAGAGAAGAAACATATTGGAAAACTAAATCAAGAGAAGTTTGGCTAGCAGAGGGGGACGCTAACACAGTTTTTTCACAATATCTCCAAAATTAAAAAAGCACATAAAAGCATCTCAACTATCCAAACCTCTAATGGGAGGACCATAGATGAGGCTGCAAAAATTTAGGAAGAAGCAGTCAATTACTTTAGAGAATTACTAGCCCCAAAAGGAGCAGTAGACTCCCGTAGTTATGGTGATATCATGGCCAACATGCCCAAGATAATCACACAAGAAGACAATACAATGTTAACAACCCCATTCTTAGTAGAAGAAGTAAATGAGGCAATATTCCAACTACATCCAGAAAAAGCACCGGGCCTTGATGGTTTCCTTGATTTATTCTATCACAAGTGTTGGCATTTCTTGGAAAAGGAGGTGTGGGGAATTGTTGAAGATTTCAGACAAAAGAAGCAATTTATCAAGGATATCAATAACATTGTCTTGGTGCTAATTCCAAATAAAGAGGTATGTTCCACCTTCGGTGACTATCGACCAATATCACTATGTAATACTATCTACAAAATAATCTCCAAAGATTTGGCTAACAAAATTAAAAAAGATATTAGGAAAAATAATATCTGCCAACCAAAGTGGCTTTACACTTGGCAGGGATATCACGGATCTAAGTATCATCCTAGCAAATGAAGCTTTGCATACAATCAAACAACATAGAGTGCAAGGAATGATGGTGAAACTGGATATAAGCAAAGCATATGATAAGGTGAGATGGATGTTTATGTTGAAAGTCATGGAGGAGTTTGGTTTCAACAAACAGTGGATACAAATGATATACTATTGCATCTCATCAACAAGATACTCATTCCTAGTAAATAGTCTTCCGTGCAGATTCTTTGAGAGAACTAATGGGTTGAGGCAAGGGGATCCAATATACCCTTTCCTATTTATAATTATGATAGAGGATCTTAGTAGAAACATTGAAAAATATTGTAGTCAAGGGAAGTGGAAAGGAATCCAGATTGCACCAGATTCAGAAGCTTGTACCCACCAACAATTCACTGATGATACAATATTATATGGTGAAGCCTCAATAAAGGAAGCAAAAATCATCAAAGTTTGTTTGGAAGAATACACATAGGCATTGGGACAACAAATAAACAAGGATAAATCAAAAACTTATTTCTTGAACATGAAGAAATCTATCCATAAGAGAGCAACAAACATATTGGGATACACTATTGACACAACACCATGCAAGTATTTATGGGTACCAATCTTTAATGGAGCCATAAGAACCAAATTATGGGAACAAATCATAGAAAAATGAAAGAATAAAGCCCTTAGTTGGAGAGGGAAATGGCTCCAGTATAGGTCGAATAATAATGATTAAGGCAATTTTATCAGCTCTACCTATTTATTCCATGTCCAACATGCAATTAATGACAAAAGTAGTTGCAAAGATGGATGGCATCTTGAAAAGGTTGCTATGGGAATGATCTAATGAGATACATAAAGTTACCCTTATACAATGGGATTTAGGACGAAGACCCTAGGATGAAGGAGGAGCAAGCATAAGGGTGATCCCACAATATTGATTTACAATTTTTGGCCAAAATGGACATTGAACTGATTTTTTCTAGCTAAATCTTCACTTTCAGGCACCTATAGCGGCTAAACCGTGAGGAATTTGAAGATAATGCAAACTAGTGATTTGTGAAATTTTGTCTGTAGATTCTAAATATATTTTTTTCAAAATTTTTGGAATAAAATTGTACTTCTTTTTCCATCTCCTTTGAAAACTAGTTTTTTTTCAATAAACACCATTTTTAAGAAGTGATGTTCACCGTATACAACATAAATTTATTTCCATGAAGGATACAATTCTAATTTTTTTGAATTTAGATTTGTAACTATGATATCTAGCACTTTCATTTGGTTTCATAGTGTTTTATTGAATATTTTTTCCTTAATTAAGTTTTGAAGTCAAACCAATTACAATTTAGACATATGCGGATCACATACAACATAATTTTTTTTGTATGTATCAAAATTCAATTTTTTTTTACTGGATCAAGGACATCAATATCTAGTGCACTGATATTTTTCAATTTTTTTGATAATATGCTATTTTTCCACATGTGCAGAACAAAGAACTTGATTTTCAGTGAAAAATCTATGTTTAATCAAACTAAAAAAAAAATACATAATAAAAACAAAACATATTAAAATTATATTTGTTGGATAGCTCGTTCCAAGGACTACTATCATCCAGTTGAGTCTGTGAAGTCTCCTCCATTTTCATCCTCAACTTGAGCTTCAAAGGGAATTTTTTTGGAGATTTTGGTACCAGAGGGGGAGAAGGGGCGAAAAGGGAGGTTCGAGTGAACCCCCTTTCCACAAAGTTTTCCTTTGTTTTTTTCCCAGGAAATGAGAAATATGGTGGGACCCAACATTTAATAGGTTCACTCTAACCAAATGTTTGTTTGAACCCCCAAAAACCAATTTTTTTTCCATGGGGGAGTTTTTTGCAATTTTCCTTCCTCACTAGAATTGTAAACTAGTTTTGTGGGTTTACCCATAAGGGACCTCAAAGCACAAAATATGGCCTTGGGGGCTAAGTTAGTTTGGAAAATGTACCAAAACCCACACCTCTTATGGTGCAAAATAATGCAGAAGAAATATTTAGACATCATAGACCGAGAAAGGATCTTAACTGTAGCTAATCCCAGAGAGGGGTCACATATATGGAAATTTATGATGAACAATAGACATATAATAACCGATCACCTTACATGGAAGATCAATGATGGTAAAAAAGTGAACTTTTGGAAGGATTCTTTGGGAGAAAATAAGCCTCTCATAGAATATCCAAAACTAAGGGACCATATCCCTTACATAAGCAACTGCATAGGAAAAAAGGTACGGTACTACATAAGCAAAGATGAAAAGCGGGAATGTCAGTGGAAGGATTTGCAAGACATCACAATTGAAGAGGTATTCAAAGCTAAACTAGTAGAAATCTTAAAGGAGAAAAAATTAAACTTAAACAACCAAGAAGATAAGATAATCTGGTGTGGTGCTAAGTTCAACAACTATTTTGTTAAGCTAGGATATCATATTCAGATGATAGAAAGAGATCAAACATGGCCCCAAAAGCTATGTTGGAGACACAGAGTATTTCCAAAAGAAAGAGCCTTTGCTTGAACTGCACTACGTGGTAGAATCTTAATAGGGGATAGACTTAAATCAAAAGGTATTGAATGCTCGAGCTGGTGTGTGTTATGCAAGGAAAACAATGAAGATGTGGACCACCTCCTACTAAATTGTCCCTATGTAGGATAGTGTTGGGATTGGATCCAGAAACAATTAAGTTGGAACACACCAAAGAATAAAAAATTGAAGGATCTTTTTACAAGTTGGTCTAAACTAAGAAAGGATGCCTTTTGGGAAAAAATTTGGACGGTTCCATCATCAATACTATGGAATATATGGAAAGAGAGAAACAAATTTATTTTTCAAGACAAAAGAAAAACAAAAAATGAGTTAATATCAAATATCAAAAGAAGTATTTTAGAATGGTTGAACAAAAATTAAAACTCAAAGGAAGAATAAATTTACAGTATGGGATGGTGAAATAATGAAGAATTGGAAACGACTGAAGGTACCACCCTTCTTCCAATTTGCCCCAAGCACAAAGGACAAGAGAGAAAAATCCAGATGGAGCTCCTCACTTAGGGGAGGGCTTAAACTAAATGGAGACGGTGCCTCAAGAGGCAATCTAGGTAAACCAGGAATTGGTTGCATTCTAATAGATGAGAAAGGACAATTAGTGGAAGCCCTATCAAAAAAAATTCCCCAAGGTTCTAACAACACAACAAAAATGGAAGGCATCTTGAGGGCTCTTCATCTATGTAAAGAAAAAAGGGTAAAAAATATACAAGTGGAGTGTGATTCCAATGTAACCATCAATGCCATCATAAAGGGGTAGAGTGGTGATTGGAAATCCCAACCCAAAATTCATAAAATAAAAGAACTAATGGAAGAAATATAGGAAATCTCTATAAGCCATATATATCGAGAAGCAAACATAGCAGTGGATTACCTAGCAAATCAAGGAATAGACTAGATGGAAGACATGAAAAAAGGGCAGGGAGTGCAAAATTGGTAGGGACTGAAAGAAATATTAATGACCAAAGGAACTTCAGAAGAAAATGACAGGTAAGAAGAACCTCAGGTAAGTATACCTTAAACCAAATCTAGCATTGATTATTGATATGGAAAGTCTAAAATATGAAGAAACATTAAATCCTAAGTGTAAGGCTAATGGGTATAGTAGATACTAGTCTAAACATCTCCCAAAATTTGATCACTAAGTAAGAGCACACTAAGAGAATGTGCTATATTTAAGATAATGAATCGTGGTATGCTAACCCATCATAATTTGGGGATGGGATGACATCTCATTGAACATGAAACAAAATGTAGTAGAACAAAAGAGTACCCATTAAACCAAAATAACACCCTAAAGCTAAATATAAAGACAATAAAAACAAAATATACCTCCTCTTAACCCAGAGGGGTGAAAGGATCCCATCAAAATCTATAACTGCATAAGGTCTAGACTAGCCTACTCAAGCTATTGTAATTGTGCATGTGTCAAATGTGGTGTGTATTCTAATGTCAACACAAACCTTAATGAGACGGTTTACATTCAAAGTTTGAAGCAAGTAAAACTACTCTATTCGTAATACAATCAAATCTTTCAAATATATATCATTGTCCTCTATTTCTAGGGATTTATTAAACTATTTGGCCCTACTATTTCTATGGACACAATGATTGTTAAAATGACAACCTAGAAAATGAGATTTGATGCTTAATATGCAAGCTAAGATGATTTCTATTTGCAAATGTGTGCTGAAAGGATTAGTGGTATGCTTCTAAATGAAATGAGATGATGGAATTGATGATAAACGAAAGATGATGTTGATGATAGATGAACAAGTGGAGATGCGTGAGATGATATGAAACTATAGTGAACTATCCATGATTATGCATATGATCAAATGCAAACATAAAACAAACTACCCTAAAATGCAACTATGATGCAATGGGGATGATAAAATGCAACTATGATGCAATGGGGATGATAAAATACAACTACGAAGAAATTAAGTAATCTAAAATGAGAATGCAAAGTAACACATGATATGAAAACTAATTATAAGACTCCATGAAAGCTCCAAGCTCCTAAGATAAACCTGCATAGTAACTTTGCTCAAATTGTGGATGAAAAATGGCATTATAACACTATTCCAATTTGTATCTCAAAATAACATTATAACATTACTCAAAAGGTGGATGATAAATGTTAAGGCAATAGGGTGTATTTATAGGGTTTCTCAAGCATTTTGTGAGGTGACACCTATCAACGGTCTAGATTCGAAGGAGAAATAATAGATGGTGGAGATGAAAGGAATCATGATGTTGTCCCCTTGACCAAGGACAACATGCCATGTGTGTGGAGAGAATCCTTTGACCAATTGGAAGCATGCCAAATGTATGGGATTCCCAAGTGTGTGAAACAAAGACCCATGTGCTCCAAATTTATTGGAAGTGTGGGGGAATAAAGCCATGTGCTTTTTCTCATTGGTGGAAGTGTTTGGGGATAATTATAATTAATAATTAGGCTTATTTATTTTTATGTGACCTTTATGAGGTGGCACACAAAAATTTGTAGAAATGTGCTCTAATTCTTAATCAGGATTAGGGAAGATTGATTAAATAAACACATTTAGGGTATTTTGTTTATTTAATTATTTAGAAGAATGTGATTTAGGATAATGAAAAGGAAAGTGAACAATATAAATAAAGTAAGACCTTGTTTATATGTAGTTGAAGCATTAATCAAATAGGTTATATTTAATTAATTGAATATGATGACCGTTTTTGGGTGTATACAATAACCTAGGGGAAAATAAACATAGCATAGAAAAAACTAAAAAAGAAAGCTATAGGAATTATTAAACCAAGGAAAATCTAAAAGAATGAATGCTCCCTAGAATCAGAATGCTAATTACACCGAAGGCATTCCCTCAATGAAGTTTTCCAATCCATTTTCTCTATCGGTGGTTTAAAAAAGGATGTAAGACCATTTAGAATAGCTATTGATCATTCATTACTTCTTGTCATCTTCCTTTTTGTCTTATTCACACATTTATTGTGGTTGGGAGTTGGTGTACCCTGTGCGTTGCAGCCGCCTTCTGCCTTCCTAGATGCATTTACTCTAGATCAGAGTCGGTTAAAAAAATATCTACTTGTTGATGCAGTTCAGCAGTTGACAAAAACAAAGCATTGAGAACATTTTGCGAAATCTTGAGGTAAATCATTTTCCCTGGTTTGAATTCTCTGCGATTCTTTCTTTCTTCTTCCCTCAATGAAGTTTTCCAATCCATTTTCTCTATCGATAGTTTAAAAAAGGATGCAAGACCATTTAGAATAGATTTTGATCATTCATTACTTCTTGTCATCTTCCCTTCTATCTTATTCACACATTTACTATGGATGGAAGTTGGTGTACCCTGTGCGTTGCAGCTGCCTTTTGCCTTCTTAGATGCATTTACTCTGGATGAGAGTCGATCAAAAAAATATCTGCTTGATGTAGTTTGATTGTTGACAGAAATAGAGCATTGAGAACATTTTGCGAAATATTGAGGTAAATCGTTTGCCCTGGTTTGAATTCTCTGCGATTCTTTCTTTCTTTCGTCTTTATTTCAAAAGCTGCACATTATTAGAATTTTTTTATTGGCTTCTAAATCTAAAGAAATAGTTTTGTGGTACTTTGTAGATTTCATTTGGTTCACTTTATTTTAAAAAAATAACTCATTCATTAGGTCTCGTTAATAGATAGACAAAAAATGTTCAGAATCTTCAGGTATGTCACTTGCCCTGGTTTTAGTCACCTCAGCTAGATCATTTGTTTCAATATTTTATTTGATCTGTAAAGTTGTTTTTGGGTAAAAAAATTCCACATAATAGTTTTTGTGGCATACCCCTTTCAACTTCCCTTGTATATATGTAGATTCGCACAAATTTAGGGCATTTCTTTTATATATAAATTTCATGTAAACATTCAAGTGAGGAGGGGAATTTGTAGGGATGAAAATAGGGATGCTTGGTACATAATTAATTACTACATCTGTTCATTTTCCTGATTGTAACAAGGATTATCTTGTGAAAACTCTCTCTAACAATGACGCATAATTATCTTGTCAAAATTTCTTTGTGATGACAGTGAAATTCGTGCCCATTGCTGAAAATCATTTTATTGTTGAGTAGCGAAGCCAGAGATGTCAGCAGCTCCATTGCAGATGCGATAAGATAAAACAAGAACAATTTACATGGAGACGACGCCTAGCTTCTTAGGTTCGTATCTTTTGCATCAACTAGAAAATATTATAAACACAAGCAAAAATAAATGAATTGAAGCATGACATTTGAAATTATTCTACATTGTTGGCATCTTGGACCCCATTAAATTTGTTTGAAGTTCCGTAATAATTCTGGTGGAATATCCGAGAGTTGAATTATTTAGAGTTTGTTCAATTTTCTGTGATATTTTCTATTAAAATTAGTCACGACAGAGAGTGGTGAGGAGGAGGAGCATGTTGTTTTATATTTATTAGTGGAGCATCGAAGTAGGAACATTGGTGTTAGGTTTTGGCAGATCAAAGTTTTGGAAAACATGCCTCAAGCTTACTGACATGAAACTTTGAAAGGGAAAAGTTGGTGAGACCCTCTGAATGTCTTATCGACTAGCAGCTGTGTTCTAAACTTCTGAAGTGCTTAGATTGCTGAGACTTTGATTCTGTCTTGCTGACGGGAGTCATAGGCAAAACATGCTTATCGTTGCGAGTTTTCCATCTCATTCCACCCGGACAGACCTCTTGCTGATAGGTTGGTTTCTAGTGGTTATCGGGGAGACTCGTGGAAATGAGTGACATCGAGGAGAGGCATGAACATTCAGAATGACTCATTCCAAAAAAATATGTCTCGTCGACGGTCTTACACAAGAATGTCTTTGGGGTGACATGAAGGCTCGATAAGAGTCTAACCGATGGATGTTTTTGTCACCGAAAAATGTGCATTTGGTATGATGTCTCACCGATAGCGATGGTCCTGCTGATGGATCTCCACGTGAAGAACTTCAGTGTAACCTCTTGCTGATGGTGTTTCTCTTGCCGATAGACTAGTCAGGGTGACATGAGTTGTCGATGATATCGGTGTAAATCTGGTTGATGATACTTGGTCAGGTTTACATTCAGTAAGAACTCTTGCTGATGAATGTGGTCTTGCTAACAGGTTGGTGAATTCGATATTACTTCTCAAGGTGTTGTCGATAGCGATGATCATGCCGATGGTTCTGTGATCGGGCATTTTGGCATCAGGGAGACATGATCTAGTGTTTCACCAACATGCGATACAGTTTGAACGCCTTGATCGAATGTCTATCCTACGTGGTTTGTTCTGAGCCAATTAGAGAAGCGAAATGTGAACCGTTAGTAGTTGGACTGTTGCAACCGTTCCTGTGTGGAAGATGAATAGATTGTGAGAAAAATGATTACGCTCGGGCAATGGTGGATGACGATGAATAGAGTGATAAGGAAGTGTTGCTCGATTGAACACGAATTGATCTGAGTGAATTCTTTGTATGTTTTCTGAGAGCTATTATGTACAAGATTGATCAGTGAATATTGTTGCTATAAATTGACATCAAAAAGTGAAGTCTGCACTTTGTATGTAATTTTGTTTACTGTAATACAGAGGCTTTTCTTGGTGTGGTGGGTTTTTCTCTCGTAAGGGATTTTCCACATAAATCTAGTATCCAATTGTGTATGTTCATTTCTTTGTTCTGTTATTCCTTTCAAGTGTATCTTAATGAACTGTAATTAAACAATTTAAAGTCATATCTACATTCTTCCTTGAGGTTTTGACGTTAGGAGAATTTGTTTCGCACCTAAGCTTTCCTTACAAGTGGTATCAGAGCTTGGCCAGTTGTGTTATCCTTGTGGGTATGTTGGGTTTTTTGTGTCAATTCTATTTAGTGGGAGTCTTGTAGAAGTCTGGTAATTCGAATTACAAATTAAGATGACAAGCACATCAAGAAAGATTGAAATTGAGAAATTCAATGGTAGTAATTTTGAGTTGTAGAAACTTAAAATGGGAGATTTGTTGGTTGATTGTGATCGTTGGCTTGCTATGTTTGGAATGAAGCCTACAGGAATGAAGCAAGAGGACTGGGACCTTGCAAATTAAAAAATCAAAGGGGCTAATAAGGCTCTATTTAGTAGACTTTGTTCTTCTAAATGTTGATGAAGAAAAGACTGCATCTTCTTTGTGGAAAAGACTAGGAGCTATTTGTCAGGGAAAGTCCTTGGTGAATAAGTTGTTCTCGAGGAAGAATCTATACTCTTTGAAAATGTAGGAAGGAGCGTCTATTGCTGATCATTTGAATGCTTTCAACATGCTAATTGCTTAGTTAGCATCTGTGGGTGTGAAGATCGATGAAGAAGATCGTTGTATGCTATTGTTATGTTCTTTGCCAGATTCTTGGGATCACTTGGTGATGGCTATTGGGAGTACGAAATCCAATTTTAAGATGGAAGATATTGTTGCTTCTTTGTTATTAGAAGAGATGAGAAGAAAATATTCTTACATTGCGAATGAGGCTCTTGCTGTTAGAGGCAGATCGAAAGAAAAAGGCAAGAAGAAGGACAAGAAGTCCAAATCGAAATCAAAAGGGAGATCAAAGTCTCCTGGCAAGAAGTCCAAGGTGCAGTGCTAGAATTGTGGGCAACCTGGTCATGTTTGAAAGGATTGTAAAGAGGAGAAAAAGAAGAAGTATTCTTCCAAAAATGATTCTTCTCAGAGTGATGCAAACGCTTTCATTGCAGCCTTGGCTACACAGGCACTGGATGATGTCTGGCTGATTGATTCTGGAGCATATTTCCACATGACATCTCATAGAGATTGGTTCAATAAGTATCAAAAATACGATGATGGAAGGGTGTATTTGGCAAGCGATTCATCTCTGGAAATAGTTGGCCATGGAAGAGTCAGAATTCAATTCCCTGATGGAAGAGTGAAGGGAATCAATGATGTAATGCATATACCAGGTCTGGCTCAAAATCTACTTTCTATTAGTAAGCTGAACAATATTGGAGTGCAAGTCACATTTTCTGGAAATGGTTGCAAGATGACTAGAGGCTCAATGGTGCTAGTTAGTGGTGCTTGGATTGGTACCTTGTATAAGCTGGATGCACATGCTATACAATGCAATAGTGTCTCTATAAAGTCACAGAAGGTGACTCATGGAGAAAAGGAGAAAAAATTCCTGATAGGGCAAACCCTATGGAAGTTAAACTTCCAATAGAAAAGACTATGCTCTGGCATCATAGGCTTGGCCACATTGGAGAAAAATGTTTAAAAACCTTGAAGAATAAAAACCTGGTTGAAGGGCTTGATGATTGTAACCTTGAATTTGAGTTTTGTGAACATTGTATATATGGTAAACAACACTGTGTTTCATTTTACTCCAGTCCTCATAAATCTTTTGATTTACTTGATTACATTCATTCTGATGTTTTTGGTCTAATAAATGTTCCTTCTTTGTCTAAATCAAGATATTATGTATCGTTCACTGATGATTATTCAAGAAAGGCATTTGTTTATTTTTTGAAAAGTAAAGCATAAGTGTTTAATCATTTTAAGGAATTTAAAAACCTTGTGGAAAATCAAGCTGGAAGAAAAATAAAATGTTTAAGGACTAATAATGGCTGTGAGTTTTGTTCTGATGAGTTCAAAAGGTACTGTAAAGATCATGGGATTAAAAGACATAAAACTACACCCTACGCTTCGCAACAAAATGGAGTTGTTGAAAGGTTCAATAGGACAGTGATGGAAAGAGCACAAAGTATGCTAAGCAGTGCTGGCTTGGAGGAGAAGTTTTGGGCTGAGGCAGTTGCAACATGTTACTTAATAAACCGTTCTCCTAATTCCGCTCTTGTTGAGAAAACACCTTTGGAAGCATGGTCTAGAAAGAAGCCCTCTTTGAGACATATTCATGTCTTTGGCTATGAGGCATATGCATGTGTCAAATGAAAAAAGATCTAAATTGGAGAACAAGGTTTTTAAATGTATTTTTATTGGTTATAGTACTGGTATAAAAGGATACAAGCTTTGGAATCCTGATACGGAGAAGGTTCTATACAACAGGAGTGCTATTTTTTGTGAGTTGAAGCCTTCTACTTTGGATCTACAGTCAGAGACAAAATCAGAAAATAAAAAGGATGTAGTTGAAATTCCTCCGACACCAGATAAAGAGGAATTGAAAATTTAAAATGTACCTGAAACTGAGGAGAGAGCAAGTAGTTTTGAGAGTTTTGAAGAAGAAGAACAACCTTAGTCTCAACCTGTGAGGAGGTCAACACATGAAAGAAAGAAACCTGATAGGTATGGGTTTTCTTTGCTAGATTCTACTTGTGCCTATGCTTTAATTTCTAGCATTGATGAGCCTAGGACTGGGAAAGAGGCAATTAGAATGCTTGATTCAAACTCTTGGTTGGAAGCCATGAATGAAGAGATGGCATCATTAGAAAAAAATGATACTTGGAGTTTGGTGTCCTTGCCTGAAGGCAGAAAAACTGTTGGTTGCAAATGGGTATTTAAAAAGGAAATAGGTCTAGATGGTAGTGTGGAAAAGTATAAGGCGAGGTTGGTTGTGAAGGGATATTCCCAGGTAGAGGGAATTGATTATGGAAAAATATTTTCTCCTGTAGCTAAGCTGACATCTATCAGATTTCTTTTGTCACTTGTAGCAGTGTATGACTTAGAGATTGAACAAATGGATGTGAAGACAACATTTCTTCATGGTGACCTTGAAGAAGAAATTTACATGTCCCAACTTGAGCACTTTGTGGAAAAAGGTAAAGAAAAACTGGTTTTCAAGTTGAAAAAATCTTTGTATGGATTAAAACAATCTCCTAGAATGTGGTACCAGAAGTTTGACACGTTTGTTTTGTCATTGGGATTTGTAAGATCAAAATTTGGTCATTGTGTGTACTACAAAGCTGAAAATGATCGTGTTCTTATTATTGCTCTCTATGTTGATGATATGATGTTCATAGGCAATAGTAAGTTAATGATTTATGATCTAAAATATTAGTTATGCAAAGTTCGAAATGAAAGATCTTGGTGCAACTAAGTATATTTTGGGAATGGAAATAACCATGGACAGGAAGAGTAGAAAACTTTGGCTCAGTCAGAGTAAGTATATTAATACTGTTCTGGAGAGATTTTGTATGACTGATTGCAAGCAACTAGTTGTTCCAGTTTTGCAGGGAATGAAGCTATCTATTGAAGACTGTCCAAAATCTCCTACTGAGATAGAGGGCATGACCAGAGTGCCATATGCTAGTGCAGTTGGCAGTTAAATGTATGCAATGGTCTGTACAAGGCCAGACATTTCCCAAGCAGTGGGAGTACGTAGTTGCTTTATGGAAAATCTTGGAAGGACACATTGGGATGCTGTGAAAAGGGTGTTTAGATATCTGAAGGGAACTTCAGAATATGCTTTGTGTTATCATGGGAATTTGGTTGAATCACAGAGGACTCTCAACATTCGAGAGACTATGTGGATTCTGATTAGGCAGGGGACATTGACAACAGAAGATCCACCAGTGGATATATTTTCATGATGAATGGTGGTGCAGTTAGTTGGATGAGTAAGCGGTAGGCTATAGTCGCTTTGTCCACTACAGAGGTAGACTACATGGCAGCAACACACTCTTGTAAAGAGGCAATTTGGTTAAAAAATGTGTTCTAACATTGGGTTTGATGCAAGGAAAATTACAATTTACTGTGACAGTCAGAATGCTATTTGTTTGGAAAAGAATCCTACTTTCCATGACAGGATGAAACATATTGATGTGCAGTATCATTTTGTA
Source organism: Sequoia sempervirens (assembly GCA_007258455.2). Taxonomy (NCBI): domain Eukaryota; kingdom Viridiplantae; phylum Streptophyta; class Pinopsida; order Cupressales; family Cupressaceae; genus Sequoia; species Sequoia sempervirens. The sequence goes on from VDFB02193867.1 coordinate 183,407,079, forward strand.
CAAGATATGGTGGAGGATGGAAAGGTCTCTTTAGAAAAAGTGGATACTTTGGAAAATGTTGCAGATGCATTGACGAAACCAGTGAGAACATACAAGTTCAGGTGGTGTGCCAGTTCGATGGGCCTTAGTGCCCATGAATTTTAGTAGTTTTGTTGTGCTCTGGAGGTGTCAGTAAGATCTTCATCAAGTGGGATATTGTTGGAAAATGTGCCTCAAGCTTACTGACATTAAACTTTGAAAGGGAAAATTCGGTGAGACCCTCTGAATGTCTTACCGACTAACAGCTATGTTCTAAAATTCTGAAGTGCTCAAGTCATCGAGACTTTGATTCTATCTTTCCAATAGGATTCATCGCCAAGACATGCCTATCGCTGTGAGTTTTCCATCTCATTCTGCCCGGACAGACCTCTTTTCAATAGGTCAATTTCTAGTGGTTATCGGGGAGACTCGTGGCGACGAGTGACATCGGGAGAGGCATTAACGCTTGAAATGACTTATTTCGATAGAATATGTCTCGCCGACGGTCTTACGCAAGAATGTATTTGGGGTGACATGAAGGATCGATAAGAGTCTAACCGATGGATGTTTCTCTTGCCAACAGATGTGCATTTGGTATGATGTCTCATTGATAGCGATGGTCCTACTGATGGATCTCCACGTGATGAACTTCGGTGTAACCTCTTGCCGATAGACTGGTTGGGGTGACATGAACTATCAATGACATCAGTGTAACTCTGGCCGATGATACTTGGTCAGGTTTGCATTCGGTAATAACTCTTGTCGATGAATGTGGTCTGGCTGACAGGCTGGTGAATTCAATATGAATTCTCAGGGTGTTGCCGATAGCGATGATCATGTCGATGGTTCTGTGATCAGGCATTTTGGCACCGGGGAGACACGATCTAGTGTCTCACCAACATGCAATATAGCTTGAACGCCTTGACCGAATGTCTATCCTACATGGTCTGTTATGAGCCAATCAAAGAAGTGAAATGTGAACCATTAGAAGTTGGATTGTTGCAACCATTCTTGTGTGGAAGATGAACAAATTGTGAGAAAAATGATTATGCTTGGGCAATGGCAGATGATGATGAAAAAAGTGAGATAACAAAGTGTTGCTCGATTGAACACGAATTGATTTGAGTGAATTCTTTGTATGTTTTTTGAGAGCTATTCTATACAAGATTGATCAATGAATATTGCTGCTGTAAATTGACATCAGAAAGTGAAGTCTGTACTCTATATGTAATTTTGTTTATTGTAATACAAAGAGGCTTTTCTTGGTGTGGTGGGTTTTTCTCCCGTAAGGGTTTTCCCAAGGAAGTGTCCAATTGTGTATGTTCATTTCTTTGTTTTGTTATTCCTTTCAAGTGTATCTTAATGAACTGTAATTGAACAATTTAAAGTCATATCTACATTCTTCCCTGAGGTTTTGATGTTAGGAGAATTTGTTCCTCACCTAAGCTTTCCTTACACAAAGGAGGAATGCAAGAGGTCATCCTTTCATCAATTTCAAAGTCCTAGAGTGAAACATTGTGTGTGTCAGCCAAGAGGCATTTGAGATTGGGAGGAGTAATTATTTGGACTGATTTGTTCGTGTTTCATGTTTCAAGAAAATAATTAATTCCAGTAGAAAAATTGGAGCTCCATTGTAGGTGCTTTCAACATGAAAATCCTTGTCACTGAAATACTTTATTTATGTTTTGAGGTGCATTCTCATATCAATACTCCTATAATACCTCCTTTTTATCTTCCCTAGCTGTTTCTTATGCCACATACCCTCTTTCTAAAGTTGTACCTCTTTCTAGTATATTGCTAGACTTTTTCTCATGCCTTAACTTCTCATCAAACTAACACATGAATCTCAAAAGGCACACTAATCATAAGAGGTGCTAAATTATTCTATATTTAGATTCAAAACAATATTAATAAAAATGAGATCAATTGGTTGGGGCTTGATATATGTCAAAATTTTATAGTTTGAGGAGAGAATTTTAAGAGCGAATCATCCAAAATAGGGAAAATATATGTATACTCACTAATGAACTACTTCTTCAATAGATATCCCTCTTTATCCTCAATTGAATCCACAAAATTAAATTCATAATAGATTACCCAATTAGAAAGGGGTGCTAGGTTGTGAGATAACCACCTCCATAATATCAAATGTTTGGTTCATTATTTGATGCATCAACATCAATAATGCTAGGCAAATGACCATCAATGTCATTTGGTTTACCTTTGATTTCCTAGACAAAGCAATGCAAAAAGATTTCTTTGAAAAAGTTTTATTGCAAGTAAATTTTAGCGGTTAGTTTGTTTATAGGAACAAATAGTAATGAATTCAAAGCTACTTGCAACTTCATGACTTCGTAGCTTATCTGCAGGCTAAGAAATGTTCCATGACAACTAAGGCACCAATAAAAGAGACCAAAATTCCAGGTATAATGTTTTCCAAAGATCCTAGTGGAAATTAATTGAATTTTTTTCAATAAGACAAAATAATTCTATATTTAATTTCCACTCTTGGGGAAATATGAGATATTCAAAGAAATAAAGGCGATGGTGAAAAGAAGAAAACATTAAATTAGCTAAAAATACACCACCCTTGAGTTGGTTTCCATCTTTAATATTCCTAGCTAGAAGATTCCTGCAAGCTCCTTAATGTACATTGATTATTACTTGGACCTGCAAATGGTACAATGGTAGAGGGTTGTAAGCTAGACCTTGTTTGTGAAGAATAAGTTGTAGACCAGGAAAACCCACTTCATCCTGCTAATCCAATAATTGCATCTACTTGTGTTCAGAAAAATAACAAAAGCTTTCTCAACTAGCTCTAAAAGATTTAGAGAGAAAAAATATCTATTAATAATCAATTGATGAGAAAAAAAAATAAATGCAAGGAAAAAATATATTAATATCCCATAGGAACTCCTAAAGATGTCTAACATAGCATGAACCCCACTAATTCATAAGTCCATCTCCATTTGAAATTTTACTTAGATGAGTTCTGAGTGTCTTGGTCATTTTGAATATGTGAGAGAAAATTTGAGCCATGAATAGATGTGTCTTTGAATGGGCATAATAAACCCATGAACATAGGCTGCCCCGCTAGATTGATTCACCATGAAAAAAATTTGCTGGTAATTTTTTTTTAATGAAAATAGGAAAATGGTGTCTAGCTAATGTGCTTGTCACACTTCAAAAATCATTGTGAAACTAGAAATGATTGGAAGGCATTATTTGATCGAGAGCCTTACCTACTATTTGGAAGTGTTTCCTTGAGGTACAACTTATTGGATTGATGTGCTTAAAGCATCAAGGTTCTATCAAATTTAACAACAGGTAATCAAGGTCATCATGCGACAGTGAGTGATTTGTGATTGAAATATAATTAAGTAGAAACAATTTAGATATAATTTCTTGCAATTTCTTATTTCTAAATAACACTTAATTGACTCCACCCATAAAGTGCAATAGTATTTTACAAATAAAAAAATTAATGCAAAATATCATAATCAATTAGGTGGCTGTAGTAACAATTAAGATCATTGAAGCTATTAAATTTGGTACAACAAAAAAAAGTGTACCGAAACTTTGATTACTAAAAAATTGCTTATGTAAGCAAAAAATTCTACCAAATTAATTGCAAATAACATGAAATTTTTATAGTAAATTAGTCACAAATACAATTTTCAAAAATTCAATGGATTCTTTTCTTTTTCAACAATTTGTAAAATTTTTGCTATTTTTTTCCTTGTCAAAATTTGTATTTGATTACTAATATTAAAACTAAGAATTATAATATCTTTATGATGGTGAGATAAAACAATATTGCCATCTCTAATTCAAGATTGTAGTAATTCAACTGGGGATTATATGTTTGATACCAAATAATAAATACTGCTCGAAAACTTGTTCAAATTCAACCTTTCTATGATGCAATAGATATTTTGCTGAAATGATTTGTAATAGCTCTGTTCTTAACCTAGAATGCATGGTGTAAAAATGTTTTCAAGACATTCATTTGTGATTCAAATATCATTTATTAGGCCTTTTTATTACAAAACCATTTCCTATATCTATTTTTAGTATATAATACAACTTCTATTACAATCAAAATATACTACAATACACAATCTTTCTACTTTTGGTATTAATCCCTCTTCTTATTTTCAAGCTTTGCATTCTAATTGAGGTTGTGTAAATACAAATTTTTGTAACTTCAAACGTTATGGACAGTCATATTATATCCAATGTAGTACATTATTTACAACAAATTATACGCACAACAATACAAAGTTTAAACACAACCACCCTCACTCACACGCATAATTTTTAAAAGTCTAAAGTTTTTTCTCTATGTGAGAAGTTAATGTCATACACCAAATTTATCTCCTGCAAATTCTTCTAAATATTAATATTGCATTGCTTTGATCCTCAGCAACCGTTGTCATGGAAAATCAAGCAAATTTTTTGAAAGCAAACCTTTCTTGTCGTAACCATTTGGAACGATTAAGGTACCATGCAAAGAAGGATTCTTTTAATAGAGGGAGACTAGCAAACCATCACGACCTCCATGCAGGAGCTTCCATGTCCACACCCTCTCTTTCCATTAACCCCTCCCAATTACAATCACTCGCATCACATATGCAGTCTATATTACAACCCAACTCCCCCTCCCAAACCCAACATCCTCCACTATTTCCTCCAAACTATTACATTGCTAGGAATTCATTCCGTTCAAAGTTGGACAGCCTATCAAACTTCTCAACATGCCAAGTATGCATGGAATGATATCCAGGAATAAAAAATAGGCAATTCAATGGTACAACTGCTTGTTCAAGGTGCATTTCAAAAAAAAAAATGGTAATTGCTTCTCAAAGTGGAACAAAATGGACCCTAGTGAGTAGCCTGCATGTTTGCAACACATTACTCAAATCAAGGAGATGCTTATAGCACGTGTCAGCCTTGTCCTCCAAGTTACTTATGCAAGAGGGTGCCAATTAAAATACAGTGGCCACACTATTTGTTTTCCTCAAGATATTACTGTAATTGTAACTTATTTACCACGACATATACATGACCTTGATATACTCATAGTTAACCAAAAAAATGTTGCTTCCCAATAGTATAGCTTCTATGTTTGCAGAACACGTGTTCATGAGGCTTTACAATATAAGATCTGTAATGAACGTTACTACAAAGATGTACAGTTAGATGAGGCGTCTCTCTTATGCTTACCTATTGCCTCCACTAACATCTTAGACCTTCTATGTGCAAAAACCTCAAATTCAGATCCCTCTGATGTAAGTTTAATGGAAGCAAATAATACAAATGAAGAGAAATTGCAAAAGAATGTGCAAGCAACAACATCATTTGTGGCTAACCTTCCCCCTACTTGTACAAAAGTGGAAGAATTGCAAGCCTTATTGCAGTTAGGGGAAGGACGCCCAACTCCTACTATTGATTGGCCGCCAATTTCTTTGACACCCATCAATGAATACACCACCGATGGATTATTTGCTATGGCATTACCCAAATTGTTTCCAAAGGGCACAACTACATTCAACCAACAAAATATGAAAGAGGTCAAGCTACATGAACATGCTCTCCACCTTTTGAGATACCAATATAATAGGTTTGGCCAACACCCACGGTTTAGATACTTCATACTTAATATTCTTATGTGCCATCGAAGGCAGTCCACATCTTTTGTTTTTTTTTAGAAACACTTGGAATGTAGCCTACCAACAACAATACTTGCCCCGTGACAAAGATTGAAGGACCTTCTTGACGGAAAGCTTGCAAACTAGGTTATGTGGTTTGGTTCAATTATACGTGGCACACACACCTTTTGGAGTGACCCCAAGGGGTAGCTTTCTAACATGGTTCTTCAGGTTGGTTGCCCGACTCTATTCTTTACCCTCAGTGCAGCAGATACTAAATGACACGACCTACACAATTGCATGATATCTACCACACCAACAAATCCTATAGCTACATCTCGATGGAAGATCCAAAATATAGTGCAAAACCCACACCTCTCAGCACTTTACATTCATCACAAATTTACTACTTTTTGTGAAGAGGTTTTGGAAAATATTCTCTACACAACTGACTACTAGTACAGGTAAACATATTTCACATCTTTTTATTTTAATATTTTCCATACACCAACTGCTTACTAAGATCTCCACTCTCCAGGTATGAATGGAAACACTGAGGATCTGCACATGTCCATGGCTTTGTTTGGCTCAAACAAGCACCTGATATTGCTAAACTATAATGGAATAATCTTGCATCAGTACAAATGCATTCAACTACATTGACAAATATGTCTCTGCATGGAACCTGTGCCACCATCCAATTTCAAATGATAGGGTTCAACAGTCTACCTTTGACAACCCATGCTTAATGAACACAAGAATGATTATGTTTTCCAGCCCTTCACATGACTACAATGAACTACTCAACTGTGTTCAATGCCATACACATTGTACCTTGAAAACATGCTTGCGAAAAAAAGGAGCCACTGTTGAATTATGCTACAAAAGCCCTTGGCCCATCCATGATACCTCAACCCTTTCAATTGAGAGTGGCCTGCCAAAGCACACCCCTGCTCGCAATGATGACTATTTGAATCTTCACAACCCCACAATCCTCTCTATTTGGTGAGAAAATGTAGATTGACACCCCATTCTCTCAATAGATGCAGTACTCAAATATATAGCAAAGTATGCATCAAAAGCAGAAACCAAATCCAAAACATATCATGCAATGCTTTCTTGTATTTCAACTAGCTTAGATCCTGACAAACCAACACCTACAACTTTTAGAAAAATGCTTGTTGACAACCTTGTTGACCGTGATATAAGTGCCCAAGAAAGTTGCCACCTTTTATTAAAACTACCCCTTTGCTTGTCGAGCAAGACGTTCATTTCTTTAAATGTAAACCAAAAACACTATCAATGCATTTCACTCTCACCCACATCCACATCAACAAACACAAACTACATTGATGCATACATGGCCCGTCCTACTTGTATGGAGACACTGGCACTGATTAATTTCACACAAAAATGGAGCTTCAAAGTAACTCGTAAAAAGAACCAATGGAAAGAGCGTGGGGAAAATGCAATTGTTCAAGTATCCCCACACTTCACAAGCATTCCTGCAAGGGACAACCCACAATTTCATGACTTTTGTTGGAGTGAATTGCTTCTCTACAAACCAATTTGTAACATTGCAGACGACTGTGGATCATCCACCATTGAAATTATTGCTAACTAGGAGAGGTTGGCATGCAGTTACCATCCATGGCACATGTGATGCGCTACACCAAAAACATTTACCGATTCAGAACTAGACACTCCTTCAGACAATGAGGAACAACCACGTCAATGCAACCAATCTGAATGGCAAGTTTTTTCAAGTGTACACCCAGGCCATCCAATCCAGCTTGCTGAAATTGATATGTTGGGTGACCATGAAATAGACCTTAATCATGATTGGGAGACTCCTTCAATAAATCCACTACATCACAACATGGATACTAGCTTTGTAGACTCTAACCACACAGTATTTCAAGTCCCCCACCCATCCAATGTAAACACCACACATGCCCTTTCATTTGAACAACAAAAAACATTGGATTTAGTGTTGTCACACCTAACCTCCAACACTTACCAACTACCACTAAGAATAATTGTTCAATGAACTGCAGGCATTGGAAAGTCACACCTAATAAAAAAAATTAGGTCTGCACTCAATGGTTCAGCTCCAAATGGTCAAACTTCCCTCCTACTTCTTGCACCTACAGGTGTTGCAACATTCAACATTGGAGCAACAAAAATACATTATGCACTTCACATACCCATGAAAGAGGTGGCTCCCTTGCAAGGCCAAACGCTAGCAAGCTTCCAAGAAAAAATGTACTTTGTTTGCTATATTTTGATAGATGAAATGAGCTTCATCGGTCCAAAGCTGCTAGAACATAAATTGACATTTGCTTGCGTGAAGACTTCCCTTCACATAACCACACACCGTTTGGAGGCCATTCCGTCCTACTTTTTGGAGACTTGGGCCAACTACCACCAGTCAAAGACATTCCTATGTACTCTTCTTCCTATAGTGGGACACTATGGCGTAGCATCAAAACAATGATTACACTTACCAAAATGTTTCGTCAAAGCGAAGAGGATCCCACTCAAATTCTATTTCGTCAACTCTTGTGCAATTTAAGGAAGGCTCAACCTACAATTACAGATTGGCAACTGCTAATGTCACGTTCAAGCTCAGCACTAACATCCACAGAACAAAGTGCTTTCTTATTGTCCATATATCTTTTTGCAACCAATGAAATGGTGTCGCTCCATAATAAGCGCATGTTGTTGTCTTTGGCATAATCCATTTCCTTATCCACTGCTGAGAAAACAGGGAGTTCATCACACTTAAATCTAGACGATGAACAACTCCAACCTAAGATCCTATTATGTGTCAACCAAAAGGTGATGCTAAGTTGTAATCTTTGGACTGATACAGGCCTTGTTAATGGTGCTCTTGGAGAAGTCAAACACATTATCTACAAGGAGAGCGAAAGACCACCACAACTCCCTTTGTTTGTTGTTGTTCATTTCAAGCATTACATAGGGCCTGCTTGGGTTCCAAGCAATCCAAAAAATGTCCCTATTACCCCTTTGAGCCATGGTGGGCGGTGACAGATTCCACTAAAAATGGCATGGGCCTTAACCATCCACAAATCATAGGGCCTTACACTTGAAAGGGCCACCATTGACATTGACAACATTGACTGGCAAGGGTTGAGATTCACAACAATTTCTAGAGTCACTCATCTTGGAGGTCTTCGTATCCACCCTTCATTCACATTCCACAGATACACACACATGCAACACAACCCTTATGTTGCACGAAGGATGAAAGAGGAGGCTCGACTATCAACACTATCAACTTCAATCACTTGACATTCTCAAATACTTTTCAACAATAAATTATAGGTTGGTATACTTATTGTTTGTCCTTGACCTCTACACTGCAAAATTTGGTTCAAATTGCTCAATCCTTCTCCCTTCTCTTTAATTCTTCATTGCTCCCCATTCCTCTATAATTTATAGATAATTGCATCTTCCTTTCAAATTTATTGCACTTTGTCGTTCAATCAAACCAAAAACTTGCAATTTCCTTTTTTGCAATCTGTCTTTGGGAGGTTCCTAAAAAAAAATTCACTTCCTAATTTTAGTAGATTTTTACTCTTGCAATTCATAATTAAGTTTCAATTGTCAATTCACAAATGTTTAAGATAAATTAAAAATGCTTTATATTACTATATCTACAATCAAGAAAGTAAAGATGTATCTGGTTTTTGGTAGGGATCCAATTTTGGATGGAATGGAAGCACTTTTTTATGCACCAAATCTTTTCATGCAAGCTAGATCTCTGTGGAATACAAACTGCGTATGTCTATCATCCCCATTTGTGTGCCGAGAGGGAGGACAATTTTCATATATAAATGCTGAAAAATACATATCTTGATTATACTTTATATTAGAAGATACCTGTGTAGCATGTGTTGCTTGAAAGTTGCTCTTTTATGAAACTCTTTATTCTGCTCATTTTCAGCTCACCGACACTTTATTAGGAGTCTCCTTTCAAGACTACCATGAAGATTTTTGCTGCAAACTCTGCCTATTTTTCTCTTTGGCATCCTTGACAACTCGACACAATGTGTGCTGAATCTTAAGGTAACTCACTTGCCATTATTTCAGTCATTTTTTTATGAGAATCTCACTTTTCTTGTGTTTTATTTTACTATTATAGTTCTGTTAAATGAAGGTGGTTTTATTTGTGGCTTTTTCAATATTAAATCCTACGGTAATACCTACTATTACAGCTTTCCTGGCAACATCTTTTACTATTGAATGTATAACAGCTGTAAATGCAATGGTTGTCAGACCTTTCCTGCTAACTCAACTTGAGGTAACTCACTTGCTATTATTTTTGTGAAATTTTTTATGGAATCTCTACATGGCCAGATTAGTTTTGTTGTGTTTTATTTCATTATTAATGTTCTGTTGTTATCTACTAAATGAAGGCATTAATTTTATGTTCATTTCACAGTATAAATTTTTGGCTAACTTTCTTTTCCTTCTTCTTGAGGCTATTTGGCTGACAATTTTTCTCACAACATTATTTACTATTGAATGTATAGCAACTGTTGCTGAAGTTGTAAATGCAATAGTTGCTAGAGCTATTTTCACAATAACTACAGTACATATCAAATCATCTTCATAAGTTAATCTTAATACATTGTTCTTTACAGACTTTATGAATTATACAGTAAATATTTCCTCACAATTTTCAGCCAATTTACTACTAGTTGTCCATTGCTAAAATACCAATTATACTGGTTCTTGTACTTTAAAGACAACATGTCAAAAGCCAAGGGACTGGCTTGACACAAACTAAATCTTATTTAATCTTCACTGTATAGTAGATGTTGCTGAACTGTTGAATGCAATGAATAGTACAGCTCGGATCATCTTATATCTTAAACTATATTTCCTTGTAATTTTTTGCCTTTATACTGGTTATTGTACTTTGTGAAAATACCCTGTGCTACTTTTAGAAAATGACTTGTAGTTCAAAATCATATTTTGTAAATTAAAATGAAATAACAATAAAATATATGTGCATAACTTCATTTATTTAAAAAAGTTTGACACTTCACATTTTACAATTTGTATCTTTCAAATAGAATACCATAAATTAAAATATTGATCTCCACAAACCTTTGACATACCCATTGCACACGAAGGTGCGATTACTAATTCTCCAGCAAGGGATGTTGGTGCTTTGGTATTGATCTCGCATAACATACATACAAGACCAAAAAAAAAAAAGGAATAAACTAGTCAAGTATGCACTCAAGAAAGATTAATGATATTCTCCACCGAATGCCTGTATTATTTATCAATTGAAAACAATTATCCACTAAGGGAGTAAGCAAATTGGTTATGGGTATAGATATATTGCCCTTATATTGAAGACATGAGTGCCTACCCTAAAGGCCTAAACTCCAACAAACCCTAAAAATAATGGCAGCTATGGTTAAAAGAGTCTTGGCATGAAACCAAGGAATGTTCTAACGTTAAGATACCACAACCTCGAACGAAAGAGGAAACATAATTGTTAGGGAGAACTGAATATATGCAAATAATGCAAGGCGTAAAATGTCAAAATCTAAATAAAGCAGAACCGCAGGTACCCCAAACGAAAGATATGATGCATCTACTTGGTAAAATTGAATTTTCCTCTGTGATGACAATTCAAAAATGGGAAGTTCATTAACGATCTTATCACAAAATTAACATTTAAATGCAAATTCTGAACTGATAACCAAATTTTGTAGTTGAGTATATACAATCTAAATATTATGGTTTACATTCTCTTAAACCATATTACCAAAAGACCTTAATGCCAAGGAGTAATCTATTTATTTGCTTCTTTCCTATGCAATTATGTATCAATAAATGTTAACAACTTTCTTTTAAATAAAATCATCCTTGATTACTAGAATCTTTTCAAGTTTCATCATGATTTACTTTATGAACCTTAACTTGTGGTATTTCCAAATAACATGTGGACCTGTAAGTGAAAAGCAATGAGAAAACAACAATATAGGCCAATGGCTCTCCATCCAACCATAGGGTTGATATTCAACCCACCCCCAAATTAGGGGTTACATAGCTATCACAAGAATTCACACCCACATTTCACAACTTTTAAGCCAATACTTATCACAAGAATTCCCAAAAAAATATTCATCACATAACATTTGCATTCACATACTTTTATTTCTTCACTTTAAACATAAATTGTTGTTTATATACTAACTGAAACAAGGTGGGAACTCATACTGAAGACAAACTCGAACACACAATTTACAACAAATATTACAAAAGGATATTATATTCAATTTCACATAGATTTCACAAACAAAGATCAACATTTCAAACATTCCTTTACACTTCAAACAAAGATCTAACAAAACCATGAGATTAGCTATCCAAATTTGGAAGACTCTCTCCAAACCATCTCTTCCATGTTTTCTTCCTCTATCCTTCTTCTCTTTCTCCACTTATAAAATTTCCTCTTCTAAATGAAAAGCCTCCTTGAGTAAAAACAAGGACAAAACCAAGAGGAAAACATTCCTTCTCCACTTGAGGAAAATCTCCCTTCTCCACTCAAGGAGAAAGAATAAATAGATGGGAAAAAAAAACTACGTTTCCTTAACCACCTAAACTACCCAACCAACTCTAATTTTTGCCACTTTTCAAAAGTGTAATTAAAACGGGTTATAAATTGCCTTTAAGGTGTTTTATAATAAGATTTAAACCTTAATCTATAGATCCTACACCTAGGAAACTTTTTAAACCATAAAAATGAAATCTAAACCTTATAAAGGTACTTAAAATCATAGAAGGATAAAACACACTCAAGAAAATTCAAAAGACAAATAAATAGATTTTTACATTTACACAAAATTTAAATAATACCTACAACACAATATTTCAAAACACGTGCCAAAATACCTTAGTAATCCATACAAGACAAGGTCGGTTATTATACTGGGAATAACACAAAAGTAGCTATGTGACCCCAACCATCATTGGAAAAACTCACCTGTTCACTCAACAAAATGTGTCAGCACAACACATGAACAATAATAGCCGAAGAAACTACTATGAATAAAATAACATTTTAAACCAATAATCAATTAAGAAATCAAATCTAACAACCATAATATTTAATATATAATCCTCATCTACACACATAATCATTTGATGAAATTAATGATAGCTTCATTTAATCAATAATTAATATGTAAACCCACCATCTAGTAATATTCAAGATAGTCAAGGCATCCATATGAAAATAAGAATACTATGCATTAAGAAACAAGTGTCATCCATAAAATCTCAAATATAATGTTCAACAATAAATACATGAAAATATTCAATACAAATCATTATATCAATAAGGAACATAAAGAAAATCTAAAAAAATCCCGAATAGTTCAATCATATAAATAAAACATCAAACAAGAGTCAACACATATGAGGTCTCACATTAAGTGCTCAAAACAACATAATCGTTACATTGACACACTTGATAATAATGGTAAGGGAGAATCTCAATTTATAGAGTTTGGGCCTAATAGATGGAGGGTGAGGATTGAAAATAGAGATTAAGGGCTCATATTGCATGATACCCCTTGAAGGATGGGGCAAAAAATGACAATTTGATTGGTGAGGATGGAGGCTACCAATATTGGTAGAGGATCAATGGTGCGAGATGAACTTTGAAAAAAAATGAATGGTGAGGATCTTGATCTACTTTGGGAGTACTTCCAAAAGTGGACTTTTGGAATATTTCCTTGCCTGAAGTACATGGGGTGAATATAAAATTATGAATGCACCATCTCTTAAGTATATGGAAGGAATTAAAAATGAAGATTTTAGAAGCATAGAAGATTTATCCCATGTTCCAATTGATGAAAAGATGTACACATCATGTCAAGTGGATCCACACAGGGAAGTAGACAAATAAGCCTTGAATAATCATTGTTTAGGTATGTGTAAATAATTAGGAGTGAGATTAAGCAATTAATTAAATGACTAATAAAAAGTGCACAAAATGGTAAATTAAATAAATATAAAAATTTATCTAATTTTTGAATGGGATAATGGTCTAGGTAGATATTTATTTGCCAAAGGTTCGACCATAAAGGAAGGGAAAATTAATTGATTTTAAATGATAAATTAAGTCAAAAGAATAGGGGAGTTATTGATTGAATAATTAAAATATTATTTAACTAATAATTGAGTGAAAATTAGATAATTGATCAACTATAATCAATCAATTATAGAGGAAATAATTATAGTTGATAGCAGGTTGATTTTAGGTGTTTACACTTTGCCCCTCTTTGAAATGACATTAAAATAATGTTATTTCAAAGAAAAATAAAATATTTCATTTAGATGAAGGAAGAAAGACTATGCACCTTAGTTGATTATAAAATAAAATAAATATGGTAGTATGATGATGCCCCCTTGAGAGGTTAGGTGGGAAAAAATGAGCACATGTGAGTTCTTGAAAGATGAAAATGAAATGAAAAAATAAAGAGAGGAGCAAAGCTAATGGTGAAGGAAAGAAAAATGGAGGAAAATAGAGAAAAAATGAAGAAACGAAGGAAACTGTAGAATTATGGCAAAGAGATCCTTATTCAATGTACAATTTTCATGTAGTAGTAAATTGGACACAAATGCATATAAAACTAGTGAACTAATGGCATTGGTTGGTTACCACTTACCTTCCAACCATCCCTATTCTAATTCATCATCCCTAACTAACATGGAAATAAAGTATTTGTTGCAACAAATGAAGACACTAGATGGGAAAGAATCAAAGGGAAAAAGGGATTTTATCTAAAGCAATCCAAGGGATCCACATAGCCATTTTATTGCAGAATTTTTAGTTCAATGTACAATCAGAGGTCCGAGTTTCTTGGGGACAATCAATACCTTCAGTTGGGGGGTGATGAGTCTAGATATTGCCTTTGTTTAATTCTATTTTTCCTATTTTTAAATACATTTTCCAAAGAATTTTTCACCTTTTAAAGAATATATTTTAAATTTTAACATTTATATATATAAGCAATACTTTTAATTGTATTATGTTTAATTGGATGATGATATATTTTTCTAGGTATTACAAAACTTTATCTTAGCTATGATGATTACCATTTTCATGAGTCTTTAGGTGCAACAAAAATAATTTTAGTGGATTTAACCATGCTTATAGCAATTAAGGTTTACAACCCTTGGTCATGGGTGTAGTGTGCATGTAGCAAAAAATGTATTATTCTTGTAGCCATAACAACTTATCTACAACCTTGATAGTGCATTCTATTTAGCTAAGGAGGAATTGCACCAATATTGAAGAATAGTCTTCGAGTAGGTGGTAGAATGTTGACTGTCCAACAAGATAGTTAGAATTTGCACATAACTAAACATTTTGACCCACTCATCATTATTTTTCTAATTAAATTATTCTCATGCATATGATGCGTTTTCTTAACATGAATGTTCTTGCTATTTGTTTAAGACTTCTTGCCTTAGTTCTATTGTTATTGCTAAAATAAGATGTTGTCCTGTATGATAGGGAGTGATTGGATAGATTTAGTGTTAGTTGTACATAACAATAAATGTATAGAATTTGGAGGAGATGTCACATGCAAATAAGATATATATATTGTGTAATCTAGGATACAATAGTGGTAGATTTTGTGAGTATGCAATAGATTTTGGAAAGATAAATAAGATTGAATTTTATGTCACGTGATTCTATTTATCACCATTGTGTTATGAGCATTATAAATATTTTGATTTAGTTAGAAAATAATCTAAGAAAGATAAGTTGTAGTTTACTCAAGCAAGGGCCTACTTGTAGAGGTATGTATTTAAATCTCTATTGTAGTTAGCCTAGATTATTGTATTTTTAGTTTAAGCATATTTTGTTGTATTAACTTAGTTAATTTTTTCAACCTGTAACATATGTATCAACTTGTAGTGTCTACCACGTAATTCTTAGTTCTATTTTAAGAATTTAAAGAACAAATTTCCTTTTCAACTAGTAATACGTATTCCCTTGTTTTGGAATTTTGATTTCTTTTCATTGTACATGAATTTACAACTTCGAACCCCTTGGAACCTATTTTCATACACTACTAACACCATGTCATAAGATATGTCCCTATATTAACATGAAAATGAAGTATCAAAATGACCCAAAAGGCCACTTGGTTAGTAGATAAGTGTATCCATTGAGTTGTCTACAAGCCTTAGATATATTGGGGTTAATTGGGAATTGATTGTGCTCTTTACCATGGTGCGATCTATATAAAAAGTTTGACATTATATTTTAAGCAAGACATTTTTTTATTATCCCAGACACAATGAAATCCCCGCTAATGCAAAGTGAATTGGGTGATTGGAGAGGCCAATGAGTCATACTACTTCAAGAATTTGATCTAGAGATAACTCCCATGAATTTGGTAAGAGAAAAAGTTTTGACAAGAACAATAGCATAGATAAATCCAAAATTTTCTTGTTAGTAGTATGTATTGGAAGTAGTTTCATAAGATGATTGGCATGTTGATGTAATATTTTTTGCTTAACAACAAATGTTTGGTTCACTTGAACTCTACTCAATGAAGAGCCTTGTGCTTGAAGAGTAATAGCTTCATGATTAAGGTTGGATTTCTATTGAGAAGGAACCATGAAAAAATATATCTAAGTTGTTTGAATAAATAAGAGATGAACTTAGTTCTAAAGGATTTTTATGATAAATTTAGTATATGACATGGTTCAAGATCTACAACTGTAGTTCAAATTTTTAGAACATGATACTATTGGTCCATAATTCAAAAGTATGATCATGCATATGTGAACTCATTCCATATTATACAAACACCTATAGCAAGAGAAAGGAACCCATTGCTACCTTTATGACTAGTCATGAAAGTACACGCTTTTGCATAGTGGGGCCTAAAATTCATTGGTATGATCAATCCACCTTACTTGGTTGGTCACAAGTATTTTCTTACTTCCACAAATTATTAAATGGATACAAGACTAGTATTGTAAGTAGTGCATGAATAAGGCAACAATATTTTTTTTAGAAGAGACTAGTGTAGCTAGATTTAGAATTTTTTTTGCACTAGTATGTGATAATAGACCTACATTCTCTTATCCAATATTTTCTAGTTGGGCATTAATTTTAATGTTTTCTTCAAATGATTATTCTCAAGGTTTGTATGACATAATCTACCAACAAGAATTTACTTGATATCATTAAAAAACTATTAGATGAAACCCCTAGGGAGTGGCATGTGTATTTGAAGTATGATTTATGGGTTGAAATGACTATTGTTAAGTCCTTGTTAGGCACATCACCATATCATCCAGTCTATGCACTTGAGTCTATATTCCTAGTAAATCTAAAAATTCCCACTCTCTAGTTTTTACATGAATACCTTGATACAAATGTAATGGCGTGAATTTGCACCCCTTGCAAATTCCACATTTACTTACCTCCTACCTTAGAAAATCAAGTTCGATAATGCAATTCCATGTCCTTCATTCACTCCCCATCCACTTGCCAGTTGTTTTTTGTGTCGGTGGAGGATATTCTGTCAGGGACACCAGCGTGAGGCGTAGACGTCTGCGTGGTGCACGTTGCATCCTGATAGGATTCCTACCTCTGGAATCTATAGAGGCGTTACAATTCTCCATTGGTGACGAAGAGTAACGTCTCTACTCCCTTGATCAACATTGAATGACTTCTTTTCCTCCAATTTCATCTTCAAATGACTATCTCTTCCATTCTCACACTCTCTCTTGAAAAATTCTTGATCATTTACACACTAGAGATGACTCTCTTCACTCTTTTTATAGCATTCTCAAGCTCTATCACCTCCATTGAAGTTGTAAATTGACACTTTGTTGGTTTTTTCTCTTCATTTTTGTGGCAATGTTGGAATTTGCAAGCTTGCAAGCTCACTCCTTCTCCCATTTTATCTGAGTGCACGTGGTTGAAGGTGATATCACTCCATTTTCCCTTTCTCTTGCATTATCGTATTGCTTTCGTAGCATATTTTTGTTTAGCACAGTTCTTAGTACTTTCCTTTCAATATCTTTATTTATCATATTTCTCCTATCATTGTTATATTGGCTATCCGTAGAGGTGGAAAAAGCCAAAGCAGGGGATCGAATGCGGTAGTCCTCTATACACAACCCCAACATTTTTCCATTCTTGTGTGTGTAGATTTCTCGTCGAGTGAAAAAATTCAAGATATCAACTCATGTGTAGGAAGGTGTGCTTCCTTCACCCTCTTCTTTCAATTTGTGGATTAGATCAAGTAAAAGTATTCTTCTTGTTATTCTATATCTAGTTTCCTTCTATTTTTGTTATTGCATTAAACTATATTTGTTAGGTTGTTAGTAAGTTTCCCTTTCTTTCTACCTATACTTTATGCCTTTTGTCCATACGAATGCCAATGCCTCATGGATATGCTAGCGCACCATGTTGTCATCTATGTACCACATTGTAGTCCTTTGGTAGTGAGTTGTTTAAATTATAGTCTGGACTCTAGAAACTTGCTCACATAACTTTCAAAAACATTCAAGCTTATTAAAGGACAACAACAATCTAGTTCTTTATTTTGGCCTTTAATCCCTAAACTATCTCAAAAAATTCTATTAGCTTGAGGTAGATCATGGCAACCTATTATTCTAGACCCTCTTGTGACCTAGGGTCTTGAGCAGTCGATCCCCCTCTATATTTTGGTGAACTTGGCATAAACTGTTTTGGCTTCCATTTTGTAGTGTTGAAGGAATCTCTCTCGTGTTGTAGGTGTGTTGTAGGTGTGTTTGTTGCATGGCGCCTAGCCTTGCAACCCTACCTACGACCCCTAGCAACATAGTTAGAAGAGTTCCTAAACGTTGTGAAGCGAACTCTAGAATAGGTCACTGTCTGATTGTTAAACCCTTGGGGGCTTCCGAGAAACACCTTTTCAGTGTGTGTAGAGGATGGCTTCTTTCATGCATCTTCCCATCCCATCTGTGCAACCTACGAATGGGTCTCTTGCTATTACCTTTATATCACAGGACTTGCTGATGAATGCGAATAGAGAACCCTCTCCTCTGTACATTCATGCTTGTATCAATGGGAATACAATGACTGGTGTTATCGTTGATCCTACATGTCGAGTTAAAGTTACCACAAAGGAGATTATGCTAATAAAATTTCTACACAAGGATAAGTACAATGAATCTAAAAGCATGATATGCACACATGATGGCCTTTCCATCCCTCCCATTGATTCTATCACCCTTTCAGTCCTAGTTGGGCCTAGTACTGTGAGTGCAGTTTTTGATATTATCTCGAAGTTCAACTTGTTTAGAGTGAAGTTAGGCATTCCTTGGCTAGTTTCCATGAACACAATCCCTTCAATGATCCATAAATGTTTAAAATTCTCTCATGAGGGCTTTGTGCACGTTGTGCATGACATTGGGTACAAACCCCCAATGTTGCATGGGGCTTATTCATTAAATCACTTCTGGCTTGCCCCTATTGGTCCCCTCCCTCCAAGGATGGACCTATTGCATCACACTTATGTAAAATACAAGAATGGGGGCATAGCGTTGAAAGTGACCTATCCTCCTTCTCCTTATGCTATTTCGGTTAAGCTTCTTTACTAGTGTAGCAACAGGATGCTTCTTCCTCTCAAAAGGGGAAGGGGAAGTCTGCTCATGCTCAGGAGCCTTCTTCTTCTTCTATTTTTCCACCTACTTTTGCCTCCTGTCCTTCTACGACACCTTCAGCTTCTTCCCCTATGCATCTTTAGGGGAGTCTGATGGTGCATGCTTGGCGAAAGGCCAAGCGTCAGGTGTTTGACCTTCCTGTATTTCCCACAGTGCCTCGACCCATCTTGTATGGTAAGGGGAAGGTTCCCTATGGAGTTTTCTCTGCGTTTTAGCTTTTGTAGCCCCCTATTTCTCTTGCCCCTAGGGTAGCGAACATAAAGAGGCTAGCCGTCGAGGCTCTTGAGTTTGCTTCTCCATCGTTGTTGTCTCTGCTCCATCTCTTCCTCCTATTTCTATCTAGGAGTTACTCTCTCTACCAACAATGGTTATGATAGACACTCCAATGATAGAACATGAGCCTCTTGCTCCTCCTCAAGTTGTAGCTTCCAGCTCTCGAAGTCGAAGAAACTGCCTTGTGTTTGAGCTTAAGTGTCAGAGGAAGGCTCTAGCCATTGAGTAGGCTACTCTACAAAAGATGGAAGGGGAGTTGAAACCTCCTTTTTTAGTGTCTCCTGATGTGTCCTCTTCTACCCCTTCTACTTCAATTCCCGTTACCTTGAATTTTCTTATGTCTCCCCTCGCGAGTGTGGATGACCCTCACCCTAAAATGGTTCAAGTGTTCATTGCTCCCTCAGTTGAGCCTCCTCTCTTGATGTCCATTTCAAAAATCCCACCTTTTTCTAAGCCCTTGGATATGCTGAATACCTTGGTGGTGTCCATTATGGTTTTCTCCTCTTCTTCCTCACCTTCCACTTCTTCTGTGGGGATCTCGCATCCTATGATGAAAAAAAAGTTGCAAGATGACCTTGCTTCTAATGGGGGTTGGAAGAAGGGATCACCTTCTTCAAAAGTTCGTTTTGCTTTGGATTGTGTTGTCCTAGTGATGGAGGTTGCCCCGATGTCCCCTGAGTTTGCCACTACCCCCAAGTATTTTGGTGAGGTTAGTAGTGGATCTTGGTCACCTTCTTTATCACCCACTCATTTGACACATGGAACTCTCATCAAGTGCATGTTCAACTCAGTAGACGATGTCCTGACTTTGTTGGAATTTTTTGCAAAATCAATGATGTTGACCTCACAGGGGTTGAGTGAAGAAGACCTTGAGGGGCCCTCTTCCTTGGCTCTTTCCATAGGAGAGTTGAAGGGTGCTCCCCTTGCTATCCCACCCTTTTAAAATCGTTCACCTTCCCCTTATGATGATCTAGATTGGGAGAACAATGACCTCTTGGTTAATGAGGACTAGGAGGGCACCTCTTCTTTATCTGTAGATTAGATTTGTGTGTGTGTTTTATTTTACCATGCTTGTTTTATGTGTTCCTGGAGGGCCATTGTCAGCCTCGTAGGTGCTTGGATACATGAGTGTTTTGTGTCATAAAATTCTTTTATTTGGAACATCATTCTTCTCTTTGTTGTGCCTTGATTTTTGAAAATTGGGGATGATGTAAAGTGTTGGGGGCATTTAGGCCTCCTTTCCATGTTGACCCAATTTTTTATTTTTATTTTATTTTCATATATCTTTCTTCACATGGTCTGATATAGTAGGGTATTGATGAAAGGTCATATATATTATTATATTATATATATCTATTTATATCTATGAGCAGTTCTGACCTCGAAATATCAGATCCCCCTATCTCTTGAATTCTTTGTCTTTGCTTATGTTTTCTTTTCATATTTCTCTCTTCTTTTCTTGTCTCTTGATGTTGTGGTGCCTATGTGTTGTCCCTTGTGCATGTGACAACATTTCCACAATTGCATCTCATCATGATTGCGTGCCACAACATCACTTTATTCTCTCTCCTTAGGATGTCACCTGCCTTTGTATTCAACACGCACCATCCTAAGGGGGGGCTATCATACTGCTTCAATTTTCAAAAGGTGTATTTGATGGCCAATGAATCCCTCGATGAAAATATCTTATTTTAAAAAAAATTGCATTCTTCAACAAGGACCCCTAGCAGAAATTTTCTTTTGTCACAGATTCATAAAGAAAGAATATGAAAACTTTCCTTTGAGAAGGGAGTACTTTTTCTAATGAAGAAGTTTAAAAACTTTCCCTTGCAAGGGAGTATTCTTCCTTTTGAATTCCTTGATGAAAGAGATATTTCAAAAGGATTCCTCAATGCTAGAATTGTTTGTGAAAAATTTCATTGCCTTTCAAACAAAGCATCCCTTGAGCAGACCCCTTTCTTTTGAAGGGTTCCTGAGGGACCCCTTTGAAAGCTTCTCCTTCAGTTTTTAGCTTTCTGCATGACTGTTTGTCTTCTTGTGTGGATTTTTTCTATCTAAAATGTTTTGTCTACAAATTAACATGTTGCTTTGCAAGACCGAGCACCTACAAAGCTACTTTTTCAATCAAGCATGGAGGATCGAGCACCTTGAGCTTGCCTTGCAGGATTGAGCACCTATAAGGGCCTATCAGACTCTATGGAGCCTTTCACATTCGGCCTCCCTCAAGACCGAGCACCTATGGCACCTCCTCTATAGGACTGAGTACCTGCAGAGCCTTTTGTTCACCTTCCATAGGTCTGGGGGCCTGTGACACATTTTTTTCAACTCTCCTTAGGACCGAGTACCTGTGGATCCATCTCCTTTTCCTGTGCATTCGAGTGTGTCAGATTGCGGTCTACTTCCTCGATGGTTCAGGTATACATTTCTCAACTTTCTCTCTACTTTACCGTGCATTCACTAACACTTATGCTCGCTAAAGTGGGGGAAAAATGTAATGGCATGAATTTGTACCCCTTGCAAATTCCACATTTACATACCTCCTACCTTAGAAAATCAAGTTTGATAATGCAATTCCACGTCCTTCATTCACTCCCCATCCACTAGGAAAGTGTTTTTTGTGTCGGTGGAGGATATTTTGTCGAGGATGCTAGCACAACGCACGAACATCTGTGTGGCGCGCCATCGTCCTGACATGATTCCTACCTCTGGAATCTACAAAGGCGTTACAATTCACCATTGGCGACGAAGAGTAACGTCTCTACTCCCTTGATTGACCTCGAATGACTCCTTTTCCTCCAATTTCATCTTCAAATGACTATCTCTTCCATTCTCACACTCTCTCTTGAAAACTTCTTGATTATTCACACACCGGGGATGACTCTCTTCACTCTTTTTACAACATTTTCAAGCTTTATCACCTCTATTGAAGCTGCAAGTTGACACTTTGTTGGTTTTTTCTCTTCATTGTTGTGGAAATGTTGGCATTTGCAAGCTTATGAGATCGCTCCCATTTTCCTTGACTACACGTGGTTGAAGGTGATATCACTCCATTTTCCCTTTCTCTTGCATTGTCGTATTGCTTTCGTAGCATATTATTTTTTAGCATAGTGCTTAGTACTTTCATTTCAATATCTTTCTTTATCATATTTCTCCTATTGTTGCTATATTGGCTATCCATGGAGGTGGAAACACCAATGCAAGGGACTGACTACGACAATCCTCTATACACAACCCCAACAATTTTTTTGTTCTTTTGTGTGTAGGTTGCTCATCGACTAAACTTCAAAATATCAACTTGTGGGTAGGAAGGTGCACTTTCTTCACCCTCTTTTGTCAATTCATAGATTAGATCAAGTTAAAGTATTCTTCTTGTTATTATGTTATTTAGTTTCCTTCTATTTTCATTATTGCATTAAACTATATTCATTAGATTGTTAGTAAGTTTCCTTAGCTTTATGCCTATACTTTACGTTTTCTATCCGTACGGATTCCAATGCCCCACTGAGATGCCAACATGTCGCACTGTCATTTGTGTCCCACACTGTAGTTATCTGGTAGTGAGCTACTTAAGTTACAGTCCAGACTCTAGAAACTTGCTCACCTAACTTTTAGAAACATTCAAGCTTGTTAAAGGACAATAGCAACCTAGTTGTTCTTCCTTTTGGCCCTTAAACCCCAAACTCTCTTGGAACATTCCATTAGCTTGAGGTAGATTAGGGAAGCCTATTGTTCTAGACCCTCCCGTGACTTGGGGTCCTGAGAAGTCGGTCCCCCTCCTCTACAATAAATGAAAAACTTGAAGCTAGGCTCCTCCAATTACTACATTTGGAGGAAAAATAAGATAATACTATTAACTTTTTTCCCAAGAACAATGGTATGGTAAAAAAATAGTTTGATAAAAAATACAAGGTCAAAGCCTTTTATATCTTTAACATGGTCCTATATTGGGATAAATCCCATGAAAATAAGGGTGATCATAGGAAGTTCGATAGGTCATGATTGAGGTCATTTCAAATTGCTAAAATAATTGGAGACAACACCTATAGGATTCAAATTATAATTGGAGGGGATTGTACTTTTTCCATCAATGGGTAGTAGAACTAATTATAATCTTAGGTATTCTAGAGTCTACCTTGTACATAGTTTATAAGTTTTCGTGTATTTTGTTTGTTTTTAGTTTTTGGGTTGTTTGATTAGTTGTTTTGTTTTGGTTTATTTTACTTTGTCTTAGGGGTTCTCTTTTTGAAAAATATTTAAATATAGGGAACAATGGAGAATATGTTGGATGCATTTGTTTTAGAGTGTTCCTTTGAGAAGGGATGATTATGAGTCAAGATTTTAGTTTTAAATATTAGTGCTAGTTCACATGCTTGTACTCACTTCACACATAAATTGAGTAAGTGAAATGTCAAAATGAATTGAGTAAGTGAAATGTCAAAATTTGTGTATAATGAAGTTAGCATAATTTTGACCTACTATAAGACACGATTTGATTCACCTCTTTTATGTCCTTCTCTCCTAATATTTCCTACAAAATTCTTCGTGAATAGTCTAAATATCTTTTCTTTAAAGTTTGTTCTTGTGAAAATTTTCATGTGAAAAATGATACTAGAGGTGGCACAAACAAAAATCCAAAGTTATGTCCACTTCCAATATTACGAGACTTTTTTCTTGTAGAAGAAGAAAGAGAGAAAAAAATGTATATGTATCAAATAAAATAATAAATATACATAATGTATATGTATAAATGAAAATGTAAAGGAAATTTAAATAAAATAATAAATAATAATAGAATAAAAAAATTAATAAAATAATTCTTGGGATGTTACCATTGATAATTAAAATATCATACTTATTGTAAATTATTGTGAAAGAATGTGACAGTTGGAACCACACTTCGGGTTATTATTTAAAATCGTTAAAACACTAATCAAAAAAAGGAGGAAAAATGAGGAAAATTGGACAAAGGAAATTGCAAAAAACAAGATTTTGGATTAGCGGGCTATGAGCATTGGATAAGGGGGAACATAGGGTGTGTACAACTCGAGGTACAATATACAAGTTTAGGATGGTCCTAGCTAGGGCATGGTAGAAACTTGTGTTGAGTATTGTTCTATTGAATCAACACTTGTGTGGAGCCCAATAGTGTGTTGTGTTTCGAAAGGAACTAGTTCCTCCTAGACTGCTCACAGATGGAAGAGGCTAAACCAACAATTTACTCCAAGCAATCATTATAAACCTCTGCACATTTTTAAAGATAAGTACTATTGATTTTCATTTCAATGGTTGATGAAGAAGAAAACACATCTCAACTCAAAATCAGATTACATAGACTCAGTACATGTTTACCTTCCAAAATTGACAATTACTTGTGTCAATTTTAATCGATAACGATTGCACAACTATAACCTCGGATTTGTAAAAGAACAACTTTATTATTTAAATTTCATAAATACACTTTACAATTCTTAGGCAACTCCATTTCCCTTTTGTTATGTCCAACATCTCGGCTCTCCTATGCCCAAGTATCTCATCTCTTACTTGCAACTTCCTCTTTACATGCTAATTTCCATGAACTTCTGCCTTCATCCCCCTTGGCCTACTCTATAGGTGACCCCTCACATTCCTCTTCTGGTCACCTCTTGGCTATACATCAAAAGTCACTAGCTGCAAGGTCATACACACTGTCTAACAGCTTTGCCTTTCTTGTCTTCACCTTTAAGACAACTATTTCATTCTCTCTTGATTTCTCTGATTTTCATTCACAAAACCACCTTTAATACACCCATACAAAATTAACCTATCAATCTGCACTCTTCATGCTACCAACCTTGGCCTTCCATTAACTTGCAGCCTCTTTCCTTCATATTACCTGAGCTGCTCCTCACATGTTTTGAACAAATTCACTGGCTCATCTTACTCCCAGCGGCTTCCCTTACATGTCCCCTTCACTGGCTTCTTCTACCAAGCTTAATCACCTCCAATCATGTTTATACTTGCATTTAAAATCCTTTCACGAGCCCTCAATGATGCACGACCTGCTTTCTTCATCATTTAAATATGCATCAATTTTCTTGCTTTCCTTTTCCTTGCTTCTCCAATTCTCTCTTTAATGCTGCTCTTCTTAGTATTTCCATTTTATCCATGGCTTCTTATATGGCGTAGACCCTACATGCTTTCCTTAATTCTTCATCCTATTAAACTTACACTATCTTTTCTTTCCATGAACACCTTTCCTCTGATGATGTGGTCTCCTCTCCACTCGCGCTCAATTTATTAGCAAATTTATTGATTTCAAACCTTGTGCAGTAGGTTATTTCTTTCACCTTCTTAGAAATTGCCTTGTCTCTTTCTACAGCCCGCACTCCTTACCCATATGGTCTACACATTCAATGTGATTTCACATCTGCTTCTATTAAATTTTATGCCTCCTATTTGGCATGGTTTATTTGGGAGTTTTTATATTTTCTCTTTTTACATGCCTCCCTTATATTCTTCTACCTCCACGCCTCCCCATGCTCTCTTCTATTGCACATTTAAATAATGTCCTTGGAGATGAGGCAATGGTTTGTCTAGCGAAAAATGTTAGTCAAATTCTCTTAACCAAATGGAGTTCCCTTCAAATGTCGTGCAGTCTATTGGTATTCTTGATATCATAACTTGCAAAGAATGATTTTATGCCTTTTCATAGTGGCATCTCAATCAATTCAAATTGGAGGTCAAAATACATGTGTAAGAAAACTTTTATCAAACCGTTTCGCTTCAAACCTTGGGAAATTTTAAAACTTCATCATAATTTTAGCACAAATCCCAAAACCATTAACTCTCAAAAAGGGTCAATTTATTAAACTTTCGCATTAATTTCATAATAGAGTCCAAATCCTGCTTGCAAGAAAGAATTTCATGAAATCTTATCGAATTCTGAAATTAACATTTTTTTTGTGGATGCAGGATTGTCTTGTGCATCCGGATACTCTTGCATCAATGGTTGATAAACTTATTGTTGTACACTTTCAATCTTACATGAAATTTAATTAATATTCTTTTTTATTTTATAAATAATAAATTTGTGTATTTAATAAATTAAAAACTACTGTAAATTTATTTATTCTGAAATTAGTATTGTTAGTCCCTGCCTTTATAAGGTAGGGAACTATTGTTATCGCCTTAATCTTGCATATTAAAATTATGCTTTAGGAATGGCACCAGAAAATAAAGTTAAAGTATAGCTTATGTTCGGGGAAGTATTTAGAAAAAACGAATTTATTTTTCTGGTTTTGTGATTTTGTGATTGATAGGTGTAATTTTCCTCGTGGTTTTGGCATTTTGTAAATATTTCTAATAATAATTATTATTGCAGGGAGCTTCCCTATTGGAAATATTTCGTGAGTTTGTTTCTATAGTCGTGTCTTGCTATGGACTCTTCGTGGGAATACGTGGTGTCATCAGCGGTACATTTGCATTTACTATTTCCATTCATGGGGAATGGCATTGGGAAATACAACTAAAGTATAGGTTATGTTCAGGGGAGTATTTAGAAAAAGCGAGTTTTTTTCCCTCTTCCTGCAATTTTTTGATTGGCGAGTGTAGTTTTCCTTGTCGTTTTGGCATTTTGTAAATATTTTTAATAATAATAATAATATTTATTATTGTAGGGAGTTTCGCTATTGGAAATATTTCATGAGTTTGTATAGTCGTGTCTTGCCATGGACTTTTCATGGGGATGCGTGGCGTATTGAGCAGTACATTTGCATTTACTATTTGTGTCTTCTCATTTATTGTGAGTTGGCTGGAGTGCAACTGTCATTCATGTGTTATGGTGTGAAGGTTTAATGTTGTCGAGGGAATTCTTCTTTGTGTTGTTTGTTCATTGGGACAGGTTGTTTGATGAGGTTGAAGTGTTTTTCATCTACGGTGTTGGAATGTAAGTTATTGTATTTTTTATGCTTTTAGTTTTTTGTTTCCCTGTTGTTTTGTTCGGATTGTTCGATGAGGGTGAAATCGGTGCCTTTTGAGAGGGTTTATGTGTATGATTTTTGTATTGAAGAACAAAGCGTTTGTAAGTTCCTACATCTTTTACAGTCTCGTTTTATAGTTTTTTGCATTTCTACATTTTATCATTAATTTCTAGTTTTTGCACTCACTAAGCTCCTCTGTGTTGAAAGGGTTTGTATCTGTTGTATTGGGGCGAAAAATGAAGCCTTTGTAAGCTTGTATGTCTTCTACAGTCTCGTTTTATAGTGGTTTGCATATTTGCATTTTATGGGTGATTGTGTATTGTTAGTTGTTGTTTGCATTTTGTGTATTTATATCTATTCTTCGGTATTCTGTATGGGTTAGTGTCTGTTGTCGAGTTAAATAGTTAGTTGCATTCCAATGTCTCCGACGAAGATGAGAATAATTCGTATTTTAAATATTTTTTGGGTTTTGAGGTTCTAATTCTGTTGAGGAATGTAAATTGTTTGTGTTGTTTTCCCATTTGATGGGTTTTTGTCTGTTAGTGTAGATATGGGTTAGCTTTTCTTGTTGGGTGCTTTGCAATTGACAACTGCTTTTATGGGTTGCTTTCTGTTCTCGAGTTGAATACTTAACTTCGTAATCCATTAATGTGGATTCCTTTGGTATCCATGATTAAGAATGGAAATAGATGGTTGCATCTTCTCATTTATTGTGACTGGGATGTAGTGCAGTCATCATTTCAGTGTTATGGTATGAAGGTTTAAGGTTGTTGACCAAATTGTTTTATAGTTTTTTGCATTTCTACATTTAATGGTTAATTTCTGGTGTGTGTACTCATGCATTACAATTTCATTTGAATTTATTAAATGAAAATGAAAAATAGATGTAAATAAATGGAAAAAGTTTGGGTATAAAATCATTGAGCCTATCTTTGTTGAAAGGGTTTATATATGTTCTATAGGGAGCAAAAAAAGAAGCGTTTGTAAGCTTGTGAATGTGTATTCTTAGTTGATGTTTTCATTTTGTGTGTCTATGTCTATTCTTCGTTATTCTTTATGGGTCAATGTCTATATGTTTGTTTGTATTTGAAGTATTTCTTGGGATTGAAGTTTAAATTGTGTGGAACAAAGTGTTATTTGCGTTGTTTTGACATTTGCTAAGGTTGTTTGTTTGGGTGTGTTTATGGGTTGGTCTTTCTTGTTTAGTGAATAACTTGGCATGATGGTGTGCTTGTCATGATTAAGAATAAAATTAGTATTTCCTTCGCATGCATGCGCTGCAACTGCACTTGAATTTATTTGACGAAAAATGGAAATTAGGTCTAACTAATTGGAAAATGTGCGGGTGTAAAATGATTAAGTCCGCATCTATTGAGAGGGAATCTATTGTTGAATTAGATATATATATATATGTGTGTGTGTGTGTGTGTGTGTGTGTCTGTTTATACATGTGTATGTATGTACATACATGTAGACAAAGACATACATATATGCAAGTATATATATAGATATGTATACATATATATATGCATATTTTTTTCTCTGTGTGTATATATATGTGTGTGTGTACATATAGTTATATATCTTTATGCATATATATATATATATGTAGATGTATGTGTTTTGCATTTTGCATTGGCTGGGATCTGTTTTCTCGTTATTTTGAATGGATGCAACTACAGTTGCCATAAATGCATAATGCTGTGAAGACCTGGGGCTGCAATGGTGTCAAATTTAATGATTTTATATCTAGATATATCCCAATTTCTCTAACCTAATTTTGATTTCTATTTAATAGATTCAAATGCATTTGCAATGCGATGCCTATGTGCACAAAATGCAAGAAACAATAGACATTAACCCATTAAATACAAGCGTGCAAAAAACTTCAAAACAACACACATATATATGCATGTGTAAATATGTATATATTTGTCTATATGTATGTGCATATGCATATATAACTCTCCACACATACAGTTACATATGTGTATGTATATACATATGTATATATGGATGTATATATATACATATATATTTACATTTCTCATGTGTAGATGTTTATACATATATATGTGTGTATGCATGTATATGTTTGTGTCGATGCATATATATATGTATGTATGTATGTATGTGTGTGTGTGTGTATGTATGTACATGTGTGCCTGCATTTTGTGTGTTAATGTCTATTCTTCGCTATCATTGTTTGCTTCTATGGTTAGTGTTTGTTGTTGAGCTAAATACTTAGCACCCTAATTCATTAATGTAGATTTCTCCTATAGTCATGATTGAATTCTATCAAGAGGCATAGATTTCACCATCATCAATCAATCTGTCAAAAAAGGCTGCATTTGTAAATTCTTCTATCTCTCATAATAGATGTGGACTTGATCAGGTCACCATAAAATCTGTCAAAAAAAAATGTGCTTGAAAGTTTCGGTTGCATGTGCAAACTTTGTGTATACCATGGCTGGGGAGGTTAAGGTTTTAACGGAAGTCATGACAATTTTTGTGTGCAACTTTTTTGTCCTATGCAAATTGAAAACATTTTGCATTGTCTATTGCTTCAGTTGAGCTAAATTGTCTATGCATGGAAGAGTGATAGATATTGGAAGATGTTTGTCTGTACATGATATAAATGATATGTGATTGACATTTGAAATGATGCATGTCATGAATATTTTGTACAGATAAGACATCTTCCAATGGTGTCTATTTGGAACTATTAAAATGACGTTTATGTTTTCCACCCGAAAATGCTTGGTCATTGACATATGATGTGTTGTTCGCCCTCAGTTCATATTATGCAGTTGCAATTTATAGTTCATAGAAATGGAGCGTAAAATGCAATTTTATTGTAATGATCTCTTGCTATACATGTGAAGGAGAAAAGATCTTACCTATATACATATATACGCATGTATATATATATACACACATGTATTTTTTTATGTGTATGTGTGTATGTGCATATGTGCACATAAAGACATACATATATGCAAGTATATATATAAGAATATACATATGCATGTATATATATATACATATATAGATATACATATACATATATATATTATATATATATCTGTGTGTGCATATATATATACATATATATAATATATATATATATATATATATATGTATATATATATGAGTATATATGTGTGTCTATATATATGTCATTTAAAGCCTAAAATGAGTGATTTGTAAGTTTTGTTTTTTTTGCATTGTTGTTTCATTTTCTCAAGAAAACCAATCAATATCAAAACTATGTGCCCTGTGAGGGGTTTTTTCCATGATGTTCAAAACAACAAATAAGTCATTTCTAAGTTTGAACATCATTTACATTGTTGTGCTCTAGTTTTTACTTTCTCTTTCCTCTTTGACTTCATATATGCTTATGTGTGTGCATGTATGCATATATGTATAGATATGTAAATGTGTATATGTGAGTGCACCTCTCTGTGCATATAATGAGGTCTGTATACACATATATATGTCTATGTACATATATTTGTATGTGTATCTATATGTATGTGGTTGTTGAAACAAAAAAGGCTATATATATATGTATGTAGATCGCCTCAATTTTGTATATTAAAATTGTGCTTTGGTAATGGTGCCAGAGAATAAAGCTAAAGTATAGCTTATGTTCAGGGATGTATTTTGAAAAGGCGAAGTTATTTTCCTATTTTTGTGATTTAGTGATTGGTGGATGTAATTTCCCTCGTGGTTCTTCCATTTTGTAAATATTTTGTGTTTTCTAGTGGTCATTGGTCTTGTAGGGATCTATGCCAATAACAATGTGAGAAGGTATGACCTGGACTATCTAAGAAACAATACATAGAAAGCTAGATATATTGATGAAATATCTGGGTATTATTTTCATTATATGCTTCATGAACATCGTACATTGTCTATCAAGCAAATTACAATGTCATTTTTCTTAGAGACGGTAAACAATAGCAGTTGATGCATTATAGTGTATGTTTGTGACTTCCTTTTGCGAGTGGATTTGAAGCTAACTGTAGATAAATAGACTGAAAATGCACATAGATTTGGGGCTATCGCAACATGTGTTGTTGATGAAGTAGAGACGAGCATTGAAAAGTTGAACCAAGAAGTGAGTAATGTTTTAACTAGTCTATCTTACATATTCATTTTTTAATGTTTCTTGGATCATGCGAGATATAGAAATTGAAATTGAATCCACAATAAACAATGCAATGTATTTTTCCATTTCCATTTATGTGGTCTTGTTGTGCTATTTATAGGACCGTGGATATAGTATTACAATACTATAGGCTAAGTAACGAGACATTGTTGCTTGTTGAGACACATCAATGCGGTGGTAGATCACACCCCATCTCTATTTTTAGTTTGTGCTTCATGATTTGAATAATTTTTTTCTTTATTTTGTCTTATGCACGTGTAGTATTTAGATCTTTCCTAATGCAGTTTTATATGGTCTATGCCAATTGTAGTAGTAATTCTTCCAAATGTGATTTTAATCTTGTCTGGCTTTCAACAATTTCTTGACAAGTGTTCCTATTTTGGCGGTAATGATTATGAGAATGGTGCTATTGTTGTTCCTTCAAATGCTAGGGAATTGCTATTCAGAAAGGTAGCTAGAATCACAACATCAAAATCCTATTTGTTTGAATTGATTTTTGACCTTACTAGCTACATCTGTTGCATGCCTTCTACAAGCAAACTATTGCTTCTAGTATTAAGGCACCTACCAATCTTAATAGTATATAAAATCTATGCAACTATGTATGAGGATTTCCAATTAGGAAAGGAAGGCACTACTAACAATGCAACTTATCTTCCAGACATATTGACAGTGATTTCATTACGTTTATATTCAATAGGTGAGCATGTTGATTAGCTATTGGTGTTTGATGGATATACAATTAACTCGAACAAGTTTCAATATAA
Organism: Sequoia sempervirens; assembly: GCA_007258455.2. Classification (NCBI taxonomy): domain Eukaryota; kingdom Viridiplantae; phylum Streptophyta; class Pinopsida; order Cupressales; family Cupressaceae; genus Sequoia; species Sequoia sempervirens. The sequence continues at coordinate 183,439,657 of VDFB02193867.1, forward strand.
TTAAGCAAACTTAAATTAAGAAGCAATTGCATCATAGTGCAAACATGTACATCTATTGCTAAGCAGGCCCCTAAACATATCCATTTAATAAACCAAAAAATGAAGCTATTTGATATCAAAAAAATTATATAGCAATGTGCATTGTATTGGCAACAACAATTACATATTAGAAGACACAAATTTGTAGTGACATTGGAGGTTGTAGCATTGAAGAGACTTCTTTTTCAAAAGAGCATTTAAGTATTAAACTATGAATCATTATACTTAACAAATTACCAGTGTATGTGACATGGTTTAATGCTAAAAATGCTTTGGTGAAAATAAGCCTCTTCAATGCATAGCCAACCTAGTATGGCTACATAAACAAAAAAAAAAGTGGGATGCAAGAATTTTGAGCATTGAATGCACCTTGATCTTCAATTTAGTTGCAACTATGTATGACAATTTCCAATCAGGCAAGCTAGTAACAGTAACAATGCAACTTAACTTCCAAAAATTCTGACAGTGATTTCTTCAACATATGCATATTGCACATGAATGAAGGCATGCACAACTCATTATGTATATCTTCAATAGCTGGACATATTTCATTGTACATAAGCAAAATTTATTGATATGAAAATTGTGTCCCCTACTAGGAATTATTTCTATCATCCAAAAAAAGAAACAAGTCATTTGTAGGTTTTAACATTATTTATACTGTTCTGGTCTAGTTTTCTCTCTCTTTTCCTTCTTTCACTTCATTTACAAGTCACTATCTCCTCTTTAGTTGTAGACTTAACATCATAAATCATGAATGTTTTCTTTTTTGCTGTCAACAAGTAACAAAGCATTTGTTGGGTTCAAGTGAACTTCCCATCGATGAATTTAGGTATCAAGCTTCTATTAAAGATATAGGAACTTATAAAGACCATCTTTCTTTCTTGCAATTCGAGCAAACCAACAGAGAAACGAAAAAAATTGTAAAGGCCACTTTTCTTGCTTCTAACACAGTAGATGAAAATCCTCGTAATAGGCACAAGCTTCAACCTCATCAATCAATCTAACCCAATGAACAAACAACACAGGTAATAATTTGCTTGACAGTGTTAAATCTTCACACCAAAACACACTAATGATGGCTACACTCCAGCCTACTCACAACAAATGAGAAGACATAAATAGTAAATGCAAATGTACTGCTCAAGGCGCCATGTGTCCCCACAAAGAGTCCATGGCAAGTCACAACACTTATGAAATATTTCCAATAGAAAAGCTCCCTACAATAATTATTATTATTAAAAATATTTAGAAAATCCTAAAACCACGAGGAAAGTTACGTACGTCTCTCACAAGATTGCAAAAATAGGAAAAAAAATTGCTTTTTCTAAATATTCCCATGAACATAAACTATATTATTTACTCATTTTGGATTTTTTATATATTAAAAAAATTATTTTTCTAATATTTACATGTTTTATGCTTTCAACTCTTACTTGCGTAGCCTAATTGTCATATTCAATCTTTGTATACAGTTACTTATTTCAGTAAAGTTTGATAGGGAGGCTCAGTTGGTGCCGATTGATATTCATGCACCTATAACCACAATGAAATTATCATTTCTACATGCATGAAGTTGACTAATTCTATGTACATAAAACTATTTGGATCCTGATAAATTATGTTACTGTAATCTATCAGATATATTCCTGATACACTCTATTTAGTCGAGCATATTTATCCTAGGTTTCATACAAACATTTTATTAATACAAGTGTTCATACAAAGTCTATTTGACTTCATTTTCATTCACGCCACTGGTATTTTCCTCCTACTTTTCTCACTCTCTTGATTTGTTTTATTAATAATAATTACTCTAGTGAGCTTTGCCATTGGAAATACTTGATGAGTTTGTTGATACACTTGTGTGTTGGCATGCATTCTTCTTCATTAAGATTTCACATGATAATGTAGTATTTATGATCAAGAGTGGAAGTAATATTTCCTGCGCACACAGTCATTGCCACTACATTTGAATACATTAAACAAAAATGAAAATTAGATCTAAGTATGTCCATATATGTATGTTTTCATATATGCTCATATATATACACGTATGCATATATATATATATATATACACGTATGCATATATATATATATACACGTATGCATATATATATATACACGTATGCATATATATATATACACGTATGTATATATATATATATACATGTATGCATATATATATATATACACGAGTGCATATATATATATATAATTTATGCATATATATATACACATGTATAGTATGTATATATATATACATATATATATATATAGTATGTATATATATATATATACATGTATAATGCGTATATATATATATATGCATATATATATATGCAGATATGCATATATATATATACATGTATGCATATATATATATATACACGTATGCATATATATATATACACGTATGCATATATATATATATACACGTATGCATATATATATATATACACGTATGCATATATATATATACACGTATGCATATATATATACACGTATGCATACATATATATATACACGTATGCATACATATATATACACACGTATGCATACATATATATATATATATGCATGTGCACCTGTTTCTGCATATAACTAGGTTTGTACATACATATACATGCCTATGTATATATATATATATATCTATGTGCATCTATATATATAATTCAATCTATTGTGTGTTCATGAGAGAGTGATAGGCATTTAAGGATGTCTATCTGTACAAGATATATCTGATTTGTTGTGGATTTGAGCAAATGAAGAAATAATACAAAGACTACATTGGTTGACAGATTTTAAATTGCACACCATAAGCCACTAATGGCATGTGGATTTCAGTCTACTCAAAATAAATAAGGCCTTGCATGTACTAGATGCAAATCCATTGATCAATAGAATAGAAATGGTTGTAGAACTAGAAAATGACACTGTAAAAGACATATGAGCTTACAAATGCCTCATTTTTCGTTCCCAATACAATATACATAGACCCTTTCAAGACACACACGCTTAATCAGTTTACACCCAAGAATTTTCCAATTACTTTGACCTATTTTCCATTCTCGCAAACTATATTGAAGTGCACTTGCAACGCATGCCTATTTATGAAATGCTTATGCTTTTCCAATGTTTTTTACTATATACATGTTTTCCATTGCACAAGTGTTTGTGAGTGATTGGCATTGCCCACAATATTTGACATGCTTGGTCTATAGCTAGTGCTCATAATGAACATTGGAAATTGGAATACACGGTTACATAGATTTGCTATTTACTATTAAGGTTGATAGGTCCTTTTTTTTTCCATGTGGCAACTGTCATTCAGGCCATTTGTTCCATATGTCAGAGCATAAAATATCGAGCTCCCAACATGCTATGGTGTAAATTTGTAAGTTCAAATCCTTTTTGTATCCCTAGTTTATATAGTTACGTCCTATTCTCCTTGTACTAAAATTATTCTCTTTTAATTTAGAAGGTGTGCTAAATTACAATTATATTCATGTGCGAAGTCTGCTTCCTTCTGCCGTTGTCTACGCTTGTTTAGTTTTCGTGTTCTACCTCTATATTGTTACTATGACATGGGACAATGACATTCTCCCAAATTGGCATTGACATGTTTGAATAAATATTCCATTTATATTTGTAGTTATACATATGAGTACTTGGTTTCCTATTTGCAATTTCTTTCATAACACTGTTATCATATCAATGAACAAATGCATTAGTGATTAACTAGAACTTTCCAATAGTGCTATCAAATTTTGCTTCACCACCCTCTTTACTATTTTGAATTGTTTTCCTAGGCTTCATTTTTCAATGCATGCAACAATTGATAGAATTAGGCCTTAGTAGGTAGAATACATTGAAAATATCTTTGAGGTTATTGTAGAAAAGAGTTCCTCAAAGTATAATGTGCAATCTTCAATCAAGCCTTTTGCAAGAATTCCATATCTTTGATTGACTGATCTGAAGAAAACTGCTTTGAGAGAATGCATGTCTACACATTGTTGACAAAGGTCGTCAAAGTTGAAGTAACAGATCAAAGATATGGAATTTATGTAAGAGGGTTAATTGAAAGCTGGACATTATACTTTCTAGAACTTTTTCCTTGAATAACTTCAAAAATATTTTCAACACATTGTATGTGGTAAGACAATAGTTTTCAAATTGTTTCTTAATTAAAAATTTGAAGCTTTACTCAACACCTAAAAAAATTATGGCTTTGAACGGGCTCTACAAGCTGGGGACATTCTTCATAGATGAAATTGGAAATAAAATTCACAATGGAAAGGAGGGTGGTGAAGCAAAATTTGATAAAACTTCTGCAAAGTTCAAGGTAAGCAATGATACCTTTTCTCACTATTGGGATGGGAAGAGTCTCAACATTTTTACTAAAGTAAACAATTTTAATATGATTTTGAAAGCATGTTGTATACAATGGACTATTTATTGACGTGGGGTTGTTGACACTACTTTATCACATGTGGGAGACATCAAGTCACTATATCCCATGCAAACATTGCAACAACAAATGTTTACAGTTTTACAAAAAGTAAGACACAAATATCTCATTCCATGTATTTGCAAAGAAATTTGGAAAACAAAAACTGATTCTCTTGCAAAACAGAAGATGGCCCAATAAACTGACAAACAAGATAAAAAAAAGGCAAGTATCTTATTCTATTTGTCTCGCATAAGATATCACTCTTTATACGTATAACTAAAAATCTAGTTTTAATCATTCTTCATGTTGCAACGTGCATATTCAAAACAACAATTGCAAAGCCATCAACCATCTTTGATAGATGCAAAATGCATGTGGCTTTGCCATTTGAAGGTGATGAGTTGGTTGTTTTTGGACCTCCTGTTACCACTAATTTTTAGATATTTTCACTGCTAGAAGCATTATTGAACCCGTTGAGAAAGTCTGTTAAGAACATTGATTGATTCCTAGCACAACCATTTTGCAACTCATCTAATCAAATGACAGTTTCTCTATTGGACCAATTGGTGCTAGTCATTTCGAAGCGACAATGCAATATGGGTTCCAAGTTAAAGCTAGAGAAAGAAAAGATGATTTTTCCACTATGAAATGTTTTGAACAAAACATGGCCACAACATAGGATTTGAACACTTTTCTTCTTGAATCTATTAGAGAGTTAAGGTAACTAAATTTAATCTGTGTTCAATATAACATGCTTTATGTCTTCAAGGATGATTCCTGTTGACATTATTTTGTAATTTATATGCTCTTGCAATTCATCAATAGTTTATGATGAGAAGTCTCCACTTTGTCAGAACAACATTGTTTGTCCCTTGTTCAAATGCAATGAATTGATTCTTGTAGGATCAGTGTCTCTCAGGCTTGTTCATGGTCATTTGCTTTGCCTTGATTCTTACATGTTTTGTATCGATACTGAAATTTGTTAATTATCATTTCTTTCGTTTATATGCACTTGCAATTTACTAATGCTTTTACTGTCAACTCTAAAATCTGTTATGAAAAAATTGTTTATGTTTTCCCTCTATTTGCTTAGATTGGGTTTGGCACAAAGAACAAGACATGTGTAAGTTGCAATTTCAACTACATCATCATTTCCTTTGGTTGTGCACTTATTTCTTCATACTATTTGAGGCTGATGAAATCTATTTCTGTCATTGCCTCACTGCAACTATCGCGAGGGATAGGCATAGTTAATGGCTTCTAGTGTTAAGTATGTAGCCTGTTGAACAAAGGATGGTTTACATTGTTTATTCACTTGCTTTAGTTGTTACAAGAGAAAATAGCTTATGTCTGTTGAGTAAACTTATGGCTTTCATAGTCTAGGCAATAGACCAAGCATTTCTAAGTTGCTATATCTATTGCACTATAGTTGTTTTCATTGCTTATTCATCTTCTTACAATATTTAATGAAAGTAAGGTCTTTGTCTGCTTGCAGGGTTTATGTCCATTGTACTTCAACTGAATAACAACCTGCCTGTAAGTTCCTCTGTCATTGTACACTTTTTGGCGTATTTGCATATTATGGGTTTTTGGCTGTTGTGTCTACAACAAAAATAATACTTTCCTCAAGAGAATTAGAACTTGAATCAAAGAACTATTTAAATTACAAACTATTATGATCTTGTTCAAATAAATTGAACTACACCTAAGTATTTAAACTGGAAGCATACACTAACCCATAAAGAATAGCGAAAATAGACTTTTACACACAAATTGCAAACACCACATGGATATAATTATTTTACACTGACATATTTTTCAATTAGTTGGATCTAATTTTCATTGTTGTTTAATAAATTCAAATGCAGCTGAAAACCATGAGTGCACATAGTAGAAATTAATCATAAAATGCAGAGATGCAAAAAACTGTAAAATGACACTGTAAAAGAGATAGAAAATTACCAACGCCTTGTTCTCCAATTCCAAAAACCGTGAACAACTTAGTATGATAATATGATTTTCATGATTAAGAATGGAAATAATATTTCCTTTGCATGCATGCTATGCAGCTGCACTTGAATTTATTTTGCAATTATACAAATTGCAGCCAGCTAACTAGAAAATCACTAGGTGTAAAATGATTGAGTGGTTGTCTATTGGTATGGTCTATGTCTATTGTATTGGGAGCAAAAAACAAGGAATTTGTAAGCTCATATGTCTTTTGCACTGTTGTTATCTAGTTTTGTATACATTTGTATTGACCAGCAAAGACATGAAAAAACAAAGCATATTATAGTCATGTTTTTCCCTGGATTCTTTGTGGGGACGCATGCTGACCCGAACAAAATATTTGCATTTTATCGCCTCAATCTTGCAAGATCATGCAACCCTCACTAGAATGTGAATGTATATATAGGAACTCACCAAGGATTTGTTTTTCCAATTGAGAAATCATACACATAGACCCTCCCAAAAGGCAATGATTTCATCCTCATAGGACATTTCAAGCAAACCAGACGAAAAATACAAAAATCAAAGCATAAAAGATAGAGTAACTTACAAACGCCACCTTTTCTGCTTGCATCACAGTATATTACAAGCTTAAATCCATTCACAAATACCAAAAAAAAGCATTGACTCATAAAAAGAAAAGATGTAAAAAGAACATGCCATGGCATTGAAAATGATGTAGCAACTTAAAAATGCTTCATTCTTCAATGCCAGAAGGCCAGGCATAAATCTTTTCAAAATGGTACTGATTTCACTTCCATGAAACAATCTAACCTGTCTAGTAAACAATTCAAAAATGAAAGTGTAAAAGATATAGGAGCTTACAAATGTCACCTTTGTTTCTTTCAACATGGTAGACAAAGTCTTTTAATAGACACAAATCTTTGTCTCATCAAACAATCTGAGCAAATGAACAAACAAGGCAGACAAGAACTGCATCTAAGTCTATAGACGTGCAAATAGTAAATGGAAATATAATGCTTTAAATGCCATGTACCCCTAGTTAGAGTATGCACAAGCACATAACCATACCAAAAGATGAACACACTTGTGAATTATTTACAATACATAGATTTTCTATCATAATTACTAAATATATCACAAAATAATCATGCCACGATGGAATGTGCTCGTTAATATTGGAAATGTTCCATGGCTTTTAGTCTTTTTTGATATGGTTGTCCTCTCGCATTTTCTCTTAATCTGCATCATGCATGGAATTCTAATAACAAACTTATGCATATATAGTGTGCCAATTCTATTTAATGTCAATAGAATCTAATGCAACTGTCGTTATTGGCTTCTACTATAAACTTCAATGACTTGCAGTGTATATTCATTTCCTCTTGCTACCTCTTAGAATAGGCTAACTTGGAGAAAAAACTCTTGCATTGTCATTTGGGTTTTGTTTATTCTCTTGCTTGGATTTTTTGATGAGGCAGGCATCTTTGTCTATTGACAGGATCTATTTTCTCTACCAGCATCAGAAGAAAGGAAGACCTGGTCATAGCTTCATATCTCTACAAAATCCACGTTCTCTAAAAAGGTTTATATATATCATGTTCGAGGACATAAACTACTGATTCGTAAGTTCCCATACCTTGTTCATATTCATTTTTTTCATTTTTTATTCATTTGCTCACAAAAATTGATCATCATGAAAATTGTGCCTCTTGGCAAGGATGATTTCTATCATCATGCATATTTATGACTCACAATATCCTCTTGAGTTGCACACTAATAGAGCATCTGATGGACTTACACACACTTCCCATCTATGCAATTAGGTATCAAGCTCCTTTTCTTGCTTGCTCCTCAGAAACACTCAAAAACATATTTGTAACAATTTTCTCTTTTTGACTCTTTTCTATTTTAAACAATTTATCTTTCTAATATTTACATGTTTTATGTTTTCAACAATTACCTCCCTAACCTAATTTCTACTTTTATTCTCTTGATGCAGTTACCTCTACCAGTAAAATTTGATAAGTAGGTTCAGCTCGTGGCGGTTAATATCCATCTAGCTATAAATGTTACCTCCATAGCATAAAACTATTTGTGTTCTCATAAATTATACATTATACTATTCATTGTAATCTATGAGATATCATATTTCTTATACATGCTACTTAGTCGAGCATATCTATATTGATTTCCACATAGCTATAATCACAATAAAGCTATGGTTTCCACATACTTCCAACTCATTGACTCTATGTGCATAAAACTATTTGGATTCACACCAATTATACATTATATTGTTCATTGTAATCTATCAGATATGACATTTCTTACACATTGTACTTAGATGGGCATACTTATTCTCATTTTGATACATTCCTATTCTTCGCTATTCTTTATGGATTCGTGTCGAGTTAAATAGTTAATTGAATTTCAATTTAGCCGATGAAGATGAGAATAGTTCGTATTTTAAATATTTTTGGGTTTTCAAGTTCTAATTCTATTGAGGAAAGTATTATTTGTGCTCTTTGTCAGCTTCCTCAAATTGTGTATGTGAATGTGAATATAGGTTTGGTTTTCTTGGAAAACTAGGGTTTATGAAAGAGTTTTTATCGGTTTTTTGTATCTTTATGTCTATGCTTCACTATTCTTTATGGGATTGTGTTTGTTGCTGAGTTAAATAGTTAGTGGTATTTCAATTTATTGGATGACAATGAGAATAGTTAGTGTTTTCGATATTTCTATGTTTTCAAGTTTAAATTATGTTGAACAAAGTATTCTTTGTGTTGTTTGACCATTTGTTGGGGTCATATCTGTGAGTTTAAATATGGGTTAGCCTTTCTTCTTTGGTCCTTTGCAATCATGGGCTACTTTTATGGGTTGTTGTCTATTGTTTACCTAGATACTTAACATTGTCTTATATACACACACACACACACACACATGTGTGTGTGTTTTTATATGTGTGTGTATGTACATACGTGCACACAAAGACATACATACATGCAACTATATATGTGTGTGTGTGTGTGTGTATGTATGTATGTATGTATTTGTATGTGTCTATATATATGCGTGTGTGCATATAGATATATCTTTGTGCACTATCAAGACCTGTCGTTGCAATGGTGTCAAATATAATGGTTTTATACCCAGATATATCCCAATTGCTTCAACTTAATTTTCATTGCTATTTTTTAGATTCAAGTGCACTTGCAACACAATGCCTATGTGCACAAAATGCAAACAACAACAAACAATAGACATTAACCCATAAAATACGAGCATGCAAAAAACTACAAAATGACACATATATATATATGCATGTGTGGATATGTATATATAAATCTATGTTTATATGCATATATATGTGTCTATATGTATGTGAATAAGCACATATATAACTTTGCACACATACAATTACATATGTGTATATGAATGTATATACATACATATATATTTACATTTTCCCTATGTAAATGTTTATGAGTATATATGTGTGTATGCATATATATATGTATGTATACATATATGTACATATTTAAATCTATGCATGTATATATGTATGTGTCAATGTGTATGTTCTTACATGTATGTATGTCTTGATATATGCGCATACACACACATGTGTGTGTGTTTGTACGTGTGTGTGTATGTACATACATGCAAACAAAGGCATAGATATATGCCATTGTCTATATACATACATACATAATATATATATATATATATATATATGCATATGTATTTGTATGTGTGTATATATATGTGTGTGTGTGTGTGTGTGTGCATATAAATATATATCTTTGTGCACTGTCAAGACCTCTGGCTGCATTGGTGTCAAATATAATGGTTTTATACCCAGATATATCCCACTTGCTTCGACCTAATTTTCATTGCTATTTATTAGATTCAAGTGCAATTGTAATGCGATGCCTATGTGCACAAAATTCAGACAACAACAAACAATAGACATCAACCCATAAATACAAGCCTGTAAAAAACTACAGAATGACACATACATATATATGCATATGTGGATATGTATAAAGCTATGTGTATATACATGTATATATGTGTCTATATGTATGTCCATATGCAAATATATAACTTTGCACACATACAGTTACATATGTGTGTATGTACATAAGTGTATATGAATGTATATACATACATATATATTTACATTTTTCCCTTGCAAATGTTTATGCATATATATATATGTTTGTGCATATATATATGTCTATGCATATATATATGTATGTATACATATACGTATATACTTAAAGGTATACATGTTTATGTATGTGTCAATGCATATGTTCTTGCATGTATATAAGTCTTGATATATGCGCATATGTGTGTGTGTGTGTGTGTGTGTGTGTGTGTGTGTGTGTGTGTGTGTGTGTGTGTATGCATGATGTATGTATGTGCACTTGTGTCTACATATAATCGGGTGTGTATACACATATACATGTCTATGTATATATATGTATGTGTATCTACATATATGTGATTTTTGAAAGAAAAAAGGTTGCTCTTCATTCTACATGCAATCCTATTTTCTTGATTTGTTTTAATACTACTACTCAGTCTAACGAGCTTTACTATTTGTAATATTTGATGTGGTTGTTGATGTGCTTCTCTCTTCCCATGCATTCTTCATACCGACATTGTATGATGTTATATTCTACTATACCTATTTATCATTTATCTTATTTATTTTCTTGAGCATTTTTCTATTGTTGCGCTTGAATTTATTAAATCAAAATGAGATTTATGCCTAGCTTACTAGAAAGCGCTCACAACTTCAACTATGTCTACTATATTGCAAATGTAAAAAGAAGCCGTTTCTGAGACTTTAAAAAAATTGATAATAGTTAAATTATATTTCCAACAATGAATTTCTAGATCTTCTCAATAATCGAGTGCATTACCTTACTTTAAATTAAAAATACATACAATTATTAAAAAATTACACTTTATTTTCAAACTAAAATATTTCTAAATAAAAACATTAAATGTTTAGAATAATTGCAATAATTTTTCTTGCAAGCACAACATTCACATATTTACTATTAGCATTCCAAACACAAATATAATATTTCAATTCTTATGCAAGTGTGATTTATAATTCTCAATTAAATTCAATATTAATTTATAATGTTTAATGCCTTTTCAAATTTAAATTGAATATATATAAATCTAAGCATTTATTTCATTACATGTATTGGTCCAATTATTATTCTTTCAATATATCAATATACATATGACTACAATAACAATTTCTTTTACTAAGTTCAATTATATATATGCTTTCATCTCACCTTGTTTAGTCTTCCACTTTCGTCTTAATTGAATTGACTTATACTCTGTTTTGAAGAAGATTCTTAATTAATGTTTTCTATTTCTCACTTTCACAATACATAGATAATTGCTAATTCATTTTTAAAATGCATGGTAAAATTACTAACTACTTTGAAAAACAATTTGCAAACAATTTTTACATGTTTTCAACAATTTGCTATGACAATTTATACTCACCACACTAATTTACAAATACTTTGAACAAGTTATCCAAATGTATAAACCGACATAAATAGTTTACATTTAATCAAACAACAAATCGACATTTATTTAAAATATATTTCCAACAGTCATTCTACAAGCATTTTTAGTTTCACCTATTTGCAAAATACATAGTATGTTTGCTACAGTTAAATAAGGAAATATATATGAACATGTAATTTTCAATTTTATAAATAACTATCGTCTATAAATGGATTTTACATGTATACATGCAAATCTGAATATGCATATGTACAATACATTACCTACATGTCTCAATTTGTTTCAAAATCATTAATTATTTCTTTATTGAGTTCATAATTAAATATGGTTGGTCAAGACGTACAAGTTAAAGAATGAGTCATACATCTACCCACAATATCTACCTACACAATACTTGCAATTACAAGATCAATTCTAAATGTTGAGCTAGGCTTCCCAAGACAAAAGATGCCTAGCTGAGATCTATATAACAAAACTTTTTCCTACTCATTGGCCTATGCTATGGAGAAACTAATTAGGACAACCTTGTTTACCTATTCATACTATAATACATTATTTGTCTTCCCTTGCTTCTTCATCAAATGTTCTTAACATTTTATTTTCTTATTGAAAACTACACCTATCTCTTACTTGATTTCTCCATTGTTTCTACCTCCATGATTTACATATATATGCACATATGTATGCATCTATCATTATATACCTATGTCTATGTACATGCAAACATATATATGCATACATTAAAAACTTGGCTTTCCAAAACCGTACCATTAGGGTTTTTGTTATTTCGTCCTCACAACTGCTTAACATTATGCAAACACATTCAACCGCACCTATCATTACACCTTCAAATATCATAGAAAAACTTTTTGCTCCCTTGCAAGGACTCAAGCTCTTCAGAGCACTTGTTATATTTGGTATCATAACCTAACTGGTTTGTTTGCATTTTGGTTGTTTTTGCATTGTTTATATTTACTAGTTTAGTTGTCTTATTTTATAAAATATCTAAATAACGCCAAGATATATATTAGTGGAGTAGTTTGTTTTTTTGCGAGATAAGAGTTTAAGAAATTGAATACATTAAAATTTTTTTTTGCACAACAAGATTATACAAATCATGAAGAATGCATTATATTTTTACAAATACTCATTGTATTGAATACATTTGTTGCAATTTGCTTTTCTGTCTTAATGCTTTTACAAGCACATATGAGTGTCTTGATTTTTCTAACTTATAAAGCATACAAAACAAATACTTTCATGTACCATGTGAAAAGGTCTCTCTTTCATTTCTAAGTGACCTGGCCTATTCCATATATCCCTTCACTAGTGAAGCAACTCATCAAATAACTTTTTAACACTTGAGATTGAATAACAAATGGATTCACATAGATTGATATGGCATTCTTCTTAATGTCTCATAACTTTCATTTCCGATATTACCTTCCCTTTTGTCTGACTCTAAAATGTATGCATGCTACACTCTGCTTACATAGAATAGACCATAACAAAGAGGGTTAATGGGTCAAAGGAACCCTCTATCTATCTCCACATTCTCCATATAATAGGCATGCAAAGTAAGTTTAACAAAATGTTTGACATATTTGTAAGCACATGGTCCCTCACTTGAGAATTTCTAGAGAAAATTGGGTTTGAGGTAGAAATGATGAATACCAAAAGAAACACAAAGATGGTAGATATGTTTTGAGTCTTAAACTCATGTGTGTTATGGTGTAGTTCATGGTACTGCCTTGACACACTTTTTCATAACACCTAGAATGGAACTCAATCTAGGGGCATAGGCTTTGCTCAAAAGTGCTTGGAAGGCTCCTATGTTTTTACTATCATTCATGATCCGTCAATTAACACTTAATTCATCATGTATTTTAGGGCTGATTATCATCCTTGGAAAATAGTAGACTCACTTATCCTTGCTAAAATTGATGACTAGATATTTTATGATTTACAACAATCTCTCCATATTTTTCTCATTTGATTCACTTATTAAAGGGCACTGTGCATATCAATGCAAAATTATTTAGTTACCCATAATAGAAACATAAAACCTACGATACCCAAATCTTTTAGAAAACTAAAATAAAGAATTAACGGTTCCCCTAAAAATTCAAAATCTAAGACCAATTAAGCATAGGATCATTACACTTCCACATACAAAACCAAATCTAGACAGGCAAAACCCAAACTAGTGGAACCAAACTTAGATACATGAAACCCACTTCAAACGAAACCAAACAAATGAAAGCCATTTCCATGCAATTGAAGCATATCAAACCTATATGAATTTAGTCCAAACATGTAATGCACATGTGGATGCAATTCAAAAGCATGAAATTTGGTCAAACACAATGCATATTACCCAAAATCCTATGAAGACTAGGGAAATGTATACATTTCAATAGGATAAAAACATGTGAGACCCAATCTTACAGATAACCCAACACAAAACGAGATCAATCCAGCCAGTGAAATGATGGAATCCTTCAAAGACATTATGGTGTAAGTGGTGGATGAGACAAAATGTTGTGAGTGATAAGTCATTTCTATGATTTGGATGTTGAAGGTGATGAGGATGATGATGAAGGCATGGATCAACAAGATGAACTTCATTCAATAAGGCACTCCAGTTTACCTCACATTACAGAAGAGGATACTGCTATTCCAAAGCCCACTTTTATGAAAGTTCCTTCCAAGAAATCATCTTAAGCTACCAAATCAGGGGAGTCATGTTTGTAGGTGGGAAGAGGCATAAAAACAATAAACACCAATGTGCTACAAAACACAATAAAATTAATTTCTATTGCTCTCTTGGAACGTTTACAACCACCTTTTATAGAGGTCTTAGGAGTATACAACAGTCACTAGAATTTTCCTCACATTTCTTTCTAATCTCTTATCATCGACATTCTAGATGGATAATTTAATACAAATGATGGTGGTAGAAGGAGAATTCAATGTAGTCGGTGGAGTTGGAAGCCGACAGAAATTACCAGAACATCTAGCACATTCTAACACTCCCCCTAATTTCTACTATCAACAACTAATTACATCAATATTTACAATGCCCAAAATTTCTCTTAAATGCTCAAATTGTTCTTGTGCCAATGCCTTTGTAAATATATCTGCAAGTTGCTCCTTTGATCTACAATGTTGTAGGATGATTTCTCCATTGTTTACCAATTCTCAAATGAAGTGATATCTAGTGTCAATATGCTTTCTTGTCTTGTGAAAAACATTCAATTCTTTGATAGTGCAATAATAGACTTGTCACAATAGATTGTAGTAGGCTCCCCTTGCTCTTGCATTAGATCCTTCAAGATTCTTCGCATCCATACTACTTGACATGTTGCTGATGTTCCTGCCACATACTCTGCTTCTACTAATGAAATTGTCACTATGGGATGCTTCTTTGACGCCCATGCTACAACGCCTCCTCCAAGATGAAATGCATACCCATATGTACTCTTTCTATCATCAATAATTCTTGCAAAGTCATTATCTGTGTATCCAACCAATTGAAAATTATCTAAAGTAGAATACAATATGCCATGATTCATAGTTGCTACAATGTACCTCAAAATCCTCTTTCCTACTTGCCAATGTGAGTTCTTTGGTGAACCCATAAATCTTGAAATCAAGCTAACTCCATACGTAATAACTGGCCTAGTTGTTGTGAGATACATCAAACTACCAACCAAATTTCTAAAAATAGTTGAATCAAAATCCATCTCATTATCTTCTCTACTTAGTTTTGTGCCTATTGCCATAGGTGTAGAAACTAGACTGCAATTTATCATTCTAAACCTTCTCAAAACATCTTTTGCATATTTACTTTGACAAATGAAAATACCCTTATCATTTTGTGTAACTTCAATGCCAAGAAAATATTTCATCAAGCCCAAATCTATCATCTCAAATTCTTTCTTCATTGCAGATTTAAACATTAATGCATATGAGATTTCCACAATCCATAATGCTTGAGATTTGTTATTTCTAGATTTTGATTTTGTTTGAGTTTTTTCATCAACGTTTCATATCACACTCAGTGATCCATCATCAGGATGATAGAGAGCATAAGGATATGAGAAATGGTTAGATGCAGACCCAAATTTCTCATCTCCTTATACTCTCTATCATCCTGATGATGGATCACTGAGTGTGATCCAAAATTTTGATGAAAAAACTCGAACACAATCAAAATATAGAAATAACAAATCTCAAGATTTAAACATGCCAATAGAAAGATTACATGTAAAGATAAAATCATCAACATACAAGAAAACAATCAAAATTTGACCTTGTTCATTGGCCTTGATGTATAGTGTAGGCTCACTAGTGCTTCTGCTGAATCCATTCTTTATCATGTATGAATATATCCTGTTGTACCACACTCTAGGTGCTTGCTTCAATACATAGAGTTCTTTCTTCAACCTGTAAGCCTTGTCTTCAAATCCTTTTATCTCATAACTTGGTGGTTGCTCCACATAAAACTCTTCTTCCAAATATCCATTCAAGAAGGCAGATTTGACATCCATTTGATAGACCTTCCAATTGTGATGAGTTGCAATTGCTAGTACCATCCTATATGTATCAAGTCTTGATATAGGTGCAAATATTTCATTATAATCAACTCCATATTCTTGTGCAAATCCCTTAGCTACTAATCTTGCCTTATATTTGTCAATTTCTCCATTTGCCTTATACTTAGTTTTATAAACCCATTTCACACCTATGCATTCTTTATCCTTAGGCATATCAACTAATTCCCATGTATCATTTTTCTCAATGGATTCCATTTCATCATTCATTGCATTTATCCAATGTTCTTTCTTAATTGCATCTTCAAAATGTATAGGATCTTGAGCAAATAAAGCAAAATTTGATTGCAAATCTATTCTATCTCCTTGATCATATAAATTTCTTGGAAACTTCTAATCTTCTTGCCTTTTAATCTTGGTTTCAACGATGCTAGTGTAGGATTTGATTCATTACTTACTTGTGGACTTGATGATCCTCCTTGATCAACTTTCCTTTGTGATTTTTCTCCTTGTGGACTTTTTGATGGTGTTCCTCGTTCATTTGATTGATCTCCTTGGTTTCCTTGATCTTTTCCTTCTTGTTCATCATATGGAATTTTTTTTGTACTTGTAACTATCTTGTTTGTATTGCCATCCCAAGATTCTTCTTCTTTGAATACAACATCTCTACTTACAATGACTTTCTTAGTTATAGGATTTAACAACTTTATATGCCTTAGATTGCTCATCATAACCAATAAAAATATATTTTTCACTTTTATCATCCAGCTTACTTCTTGTTTCCTTAGGCACATGTGCAAATGTGATACAACCAAATAATCTAAAATGAGAAACACTATGATTCTTACCATTCCATGCTTGTTGTGGAATCATGCCCCTCACAATCTTTGTTGGACTCCTATTCAAGATATAAACTGCACAAGCAACTGCTTCAACCCAATACTCATTAGGTAGATTCTTACCTTTAAACATGCTCCTTGCCATCTCCATTATTGTTCGATTCTTCCTTTCTACAACACCATTATGTTGAGGTGTGTATCTTGTAGTGAATTACTTCTTTATTCCATGACACCTACAATAATCCAAAAACTCATTTGACTTGTATTCTCCTCCTCTATCTGATCTCAATACCTTGATGGATAGGCCACTCTGTTTCTCAACCAATGCCTTGAATTCCTTGAACTTGCCAAATGTTTCAAATTTGTATTTAAGAAAATAAAACCATGCTTTTCTACTAAAATCATCAATGGATGTTAGAAAATAAATGCCCCCCCTAATGATGGGGTTTTCATTGGACCACATAAATCTGTATGCACAATTTCTAAAGGTGCCCAAGCTCTATATGGTATCTCTCTTGGAAAACATTCTCTATGTTGCTTAGCCAAAATACAACTTTCACATGAACTCATGGTGTTTCAATGGGGGGTAAACCTCTTACCATATTCTTCCTTTGCAACAAACATAATCCTTTCAAGTTTAGATGACCATACCTTAAATGTCATTTCCATGCTTGATCTTGACTTGATGCCTTGAAACTTGCTCCAATCTCCTCGATCACTTCACTTTTCATGCGAAGTGGGAACATTCTGTTGTTTGTCATTTCAATCTTGGAAATCACCACTTTACTAGGAGAAATATCAAATAAAGTGCACACATTGTTTTCAAAAGCAACTCTATAACCATTTTGAGTAAGTTGTCCCACACTTATGAGATTATGCTTCAATCGAGGTACAAAATAAACATCAAGAATAGTTTTCCTACTAAGCTTTGTTATCACATTAATTGCACCTTTTCCCATGACTTCAACAATGTTATCATTACCCAATTTAATTTTTGATTTAACTGAAGTATCCAAATTCTCAAACAACTGTTTATTTCCAGTCATATGATTACTACAACCACTATCAAGAAACCAAATGTTACTCAAACTTTCTTGAGCCACATGACATGTAATAAACAATGTCTTAGAACTACTCTTAGAGAAATTTGCATTTTGCTTTCCCATATTTGCTTGTTTCTTTCGACATTCATTTGCAAAGTGACCATACTTCTTGCAATAATAACATTGAACATTTGATTTGTCATATGTTTGTGATGCCTGATTGTTATTGTGTCCCCTTGAGTTGAGATTTTGATATCTCCTTCCTCCTGGATTTGGACTCTTTCTTTCTTCTCTTTGAAAATTATTTCTTCCTCTTCCTCTACCATCGCCAAATGTCATTTGTGTTTTGAATGCATGCTCCAATGAGGTATTATCATTCCTGTTCAACCTGTCTTAATAATTTTTCAAAGAACCAACCAATTCATCCATAGAATATGTAGGCAAATCCTTAGATTCCTGAATTACCACAACAATTGCATCAAATTTTCTAGGAAAAATTCTTAAAACCTTTTCTACAACCTTTTGATCTATTAGCTCATCACCATTCTTCCTTATTTGATTAACCAAATTCGTAACATGATATGTGAATTGGTCTACTGATTCAAAATCTTTTATTTGCAAATTTTCAAATTCTCTTCTAAGTGCTTGTAGTTTGACAATTTTTACCTTGATATGTCGTCTTTAGAATGTCCCATGCTTGCTTGGCTATAGTAGCTGGTTTAATCCTTCCAACAACTGAATCATCCAATGCTTGTCCAATTATCTGCAAAGCCCTTTTATTCTTTTGCCTATTTTCATCAAGCTTTTTCTTATCATCTGGACTCAAGGTAGACTCATCTTGTGGTTCAATATAACCATTTATAACTAATGTCTGATAACTCATATGAATCAAATGCTAATTTCATTCTAAAAGCCCAATTATCATAATTCTTGCCAAAAAATATTTGAATAAAAGGTTGAAAATTACTAGATGCCACAATTTTATTTAGCTCTGCAGCAATCCTCAGTATAACGGTTGCGGCCTTCACAGAAAGATACAACTTCTTCACACAATCAACAATCACCTTCTCTGTAATTTCTTTTATAATCTCTTTGAATTGTCTTCTACTCTTTTTAGACTGGTGAAAATCTCCTCCAATCGGGATCTAGGCTGCGAGGCACTGAAAGCGGTCCAACGTGCAAATATGGTCTAGACGTGTCATTAACTGCCTCCCTGTAGCTTCCATGTAAACTGCCCTCCAGCGCTTTCTTTTGAATTAAAAATTTCGTGACAATAGTTATATATATTTTATTCCATTTTAAAGTACACAAAAAAATGTCGTAGCAATGGTGCGCCTCTCAGCGTAAAAAGAGCATATTATTATTAAAGTTTTCCCATATTCATGCTTTTATATGGATTTTGAATAACAGAAAGAACTTTTTATGTCTTATATTCTTGCCAAGATCCTATATTAATTGTTTGAGGTATATATATACACCTTTCTCCCTCGTTACATACATAAACCTGAGTGTTTTCTTACATAAGAATACTTGGACATTTCTAAAACTTCAAGGAAAAATTCTTATAAAATGCCTTAGAATTCATAAAACGAACTCTCCATTGTTTGAAAATCTCGAAGAGAAATCACCGATATCCATTTTTAGCCAATTTTATTGAAAATGTGTCAGTATGCATGTTTTTGCTTTCCATCTTTTTATTTTTTCTCTCTGTACTGGTAGCCCTTGTTTTGAATCTGGTGTATTTTTTCCAATTTAAAGATATGTTAGCAGGTTTTATTAATACCTGGAAAGGTGAATATTTGGCAGTTGTATTGTCTGTTTCTTCTTGTGCATTAGGGTTAAAGCACTAAATTAGAATTAGTAGCTCATGTTTTGAATTGGTGGTCTACACTTTTAGATTTAAATGTTTGCATCTAAATTTTAGAAACTTTTCTTAGCCGTAACAAAGTATGGTTGAATAACAACAAGATTAAAGGAAATTTTCAATGGATAATGAAATTGTTATTGTCCTTAACTGAATACAAGGTAAGAGTAGTCATGCGGGCTAACTTTGTCAACATGTGGCGATTGACTAGAATATCGTAGAACCTTCATTTTATTTTTTGAAATGTAGACTGGCCTCTTATTTATCTATAATTAGGTTTGGAGGTGTAACTCATCATGCAACTCGCCACATCAGCACATCTATTGAGAAGTGTCTAAATTTTGACTTTTTAAAGCTTTGGCCAAATCATGGAACCCCCAATAGTTGAACAAAAAAATATCATTTGTTGCTTGTAGAATATCATATTTTTATTTAAAATAAAATTAATATACAACCTAAATGGACCAAATACCTATTGATAACCATAAATATTTGATATTTCTAGCTTTTATATTCCACATATGGACCAATAGTTGAATATTAAAACTTTTTGAAAATCCTTCACATTTAATGGGAAAATACATGTTATTTATTGTGCTCACCTTTTATATTTGTGATAGGACAAACTATTAATATAAAATTTACTCCAATGCTTGTACATTGCTACTCCAATAGTTGTACACATAAGAACAAATTTTTTTCGCTATGATAACAATACTTGTTTAAATGAGTGTCTTATTTTATTAAATGAACATTTTATTTTTTAAATGATACACTTATAGTGGATAATTATGATATTTTATTTGAGACAAAAAAATACTTATTTCACTTCTTTATGAATGTATTTATGTTTTTTTTTATATAACATTAGAGGTTCTCATGTGTTCAAGTATGGGTCCACTTTTGATCAACATTTCATTTTTTTATTTACATTTGGACTATTTATTTACAATATATAGTATAAATGTGGTACGATTGGTTATTATAATCACAATTGCCTACACAACTATTGGACCCTGCACGACTACTAGCCCCTCTCCCCTCCATCACGTTGTTTTGGTTATGAAAACATTGAAAGCACTTGTTTCAAAAAAAATAAAATTGGTTTCCTGCCAATTCCATTACTTTTAGTAAAATAAAATTAAAATAGTGTCATCAATTGTATAAACGACTTGATTTTCACCTTAAAAACACTAATTGAACATGTCAAATATGTATTAAAGTGGAGGCAACTCAACTAGGGATCTAGAAGGACTTAACAACACAAGATATATATCTTGCATAGATTTTGAAGATAGTCACATTATTAATTCCATCTCTGTTTTGTTCCTAGCACCAAACTTCAAAGAAATTTCTAATTTTGTATATGTTGGAGATGTAAAGAGATTTGTAAATGATGCTTTTAACAATACCTTCCAATATATTTTAAGGAAACTTCAATTAGACTCTCTTATTCAATGCACTCTCTTTCTAAGTTTAAATTGTGAGGAGAACATTTAAAATAATCAAGATTTTGATTTAATTTTGGTGAAAATATATTGACCTATCTTAATGACATTAGAAAGTGACTAGAAAAATTATGAGGCTTTAGATTAAACAAATCAAACATTAATGCAAGAAAATTTTCAATTGGTTGCTCAAGTACAACAACTTAGGCAAGAAGCTCTAGAACAAAAAAAACAAAATGAAGTAGAATTATCAAAAAGAGAAAAGTTCCAAATCAACTAGGCATGAAGACAAGAGAAAAAATAAAAGCAAATCAAAAAGTACTAGTAGGAAACGATCAACATCACCTGATGAGGATTTAAATCCTAATGGTAGTACTTCTCACACTTCTGAATCATAACCCTTTGAAGACAATACAAGAAAATAGACACAAAAGAATTAAATAATTTTGCTTAAAATATTAAATTACCCGAGTATAATGGTAATACTGGTATTGGAGAAGAAGCGAAACAAAGGTTTACCAATTTAGAAAGATACTTCAATCCTAAAAACATTGGTAGCTATGGTAGAACAAGAATTTCCACTTATCATTTGAAAAATAATGCTTTGAACTGGTGGCAAGATATTATCTGATCCTTGAAAATAAGAGGCAACAAAATAAAATGGTCACAATTAAAACTATTATTTCAACAAAAATACCTTTTAGATTAGTTCATACATGAAAAGAAAAATAAATTCTTTGAAATAAAACAAAGGCTCCAATCAGTAAATGAATTCAAACAATTTTTTGAAAGGCTTAATCAATTTGTACCATTCATTGAAGGACACAATTGAGTAGTTTTATTCATTAATGGTTTAAGACATGATTATCGAGTTTATGTATGGTGTGGTAAGCTAGTCTCATTAGATGAAGCAACTCAGATTGTTGAAAAATTTGAAACATATAATCAAGTTACAAAGAAGATAAGTAAAAAATATAAAAGAAAATAAAATGGATCAAGTAATAATGATTTTAATCTCAAGAATTTTCATTGTCAATCCACAAATATGATTAATCCCAACAATCATAAACCTACACCTACAGAGATACAATATTGGACTTGTGGCGAGAACCATTCTCAACAATATTGTCCTTGCAAATGACAACAACATAGACACAAAAATAATAATACATCTACTACTCCACAATCTAACATGAAGATTTATGTAGTTGTTGACATAGGTATGATACACTGTCAACCTTCCCTAATTGAAAGTAAAGGATTCATACATGGCCACCCTATTGTTTTTCTTGTTGATTCTAGTAGTAGTCATAATTTTATCTCCTAAAGTTGTTTTTAAACTAAAAATTGCATCTAAGTTTATTTAACCTTTAGCTATTGAAATGGGCGATGGTTTGATAGTTAAACAAACTGGTGCAATTATAAGAAACCTAGAATTTGAATTAGATAACTTTGTAACACATGATCATTTCTATGTATTGAATCTTCATAAGTATGATGCTATTCTAGGTATGAGTTGGTTAGAAAGAAATAATTCCTTTCTTGGTTGTGAAAAAAAACAAGTTATATTAAATTCTAACATGGGGACATGTTGCATTTTACTGGGGGGGAGAAAATACTCCGTCATATTTCAGCCTTGCAAGTCAAGAATAGTGCTAGAAAAAAATTGCAAAATGTTTTGTGCTATTCTTTTCCAAATAGGTGATAAAATTAAACTAGACATTAATATCAAAATTGTGGTACAAGATTTCAAAGATGTTTTCACTAAGGAATTAGATAGTTTACCCCCTAAGAAATATGTAGAGCATGCAATTGATTTGGTTCCTAGGGAAAAACCTATCTCTAGAGCTCCATATTGTCAGTCTATTCCTAAATTAAGAGAACTAAAAATTTAACTAACAAAATTACTTAAGGAAAAATAAGGCCAAGTGTTTGTCCTTAGGGTGCACTAGTATTATTTGTCAAAAAGAAAGATGACACCATGAGGTTATGCATAGACTATCAACAACTTAATAAATTAACCATAAAAAATAAGCACCCCTCACCTCGAATTGATGATCTTCTAGATTAATTACATGGTGCCAAATGCTTTTCCAAAATTGGTTTATGATTAGGATACCATCAAATTCGTATTAAAGAATCTGACATTTCCAAAACTACTTTTTGAACATGATATGGCCATTATGAGTTTGTAGTAATTCCTTTTGGTTTAACTGATGCACTTGCAACTTTTTATGACCTTGATGCAAGATGTTTTTCATCCATTTCTAGATGTGTTTGTGATTATTTTCCTAGATGATATCCTAACATACTTAAAAAATGAAAAAGAACATGAAAATCATCTTTGGATGGTACTAGAAACTTTGTGAAAATATAAGCTATATGTCAAATTCAACAAATGTTAATTCTTTATATTTGAAGTATCTTATTTAGGCCATGTGGTTTCTGAAAAGGGTATTTCACTTGACCTTGCTAAGATTAAGGCAATTCAAGATTGGCCTATTCCCAAAGATGCTCACGAAGTCAAAAGCTTTTTAGAATTATCCTTTTTTTTTTGTCAATTTGTTAGGAACTATTCCAAAATTGTTGCACCTTTAACCGACCTAAGTAAGAAAGAACATTATAAATGGGACCCCTGAATGTGATAATGCTTTTGAAATATTGAAAACTCTAAATTGATATCTACACCTATTCTTTGTATTCCAAATTTTAGTAACCCCTTTGTTGTGATTACCGATGCTGCAATATAGGTATAGGTGGTGTTCTCATGCAAGACGATCAAGTAGTATGCTATGAATCAAGAAAGTTATTACCTTATGAAATAAATTATCTTATCCATGATCTTGAATTATTAGGCAAGTAAAAGTACAAAGTTGTGTCACACTTTTGGCCAACTTATCAACACAAGTGAATTTAAGTATTTCTAATTAAAAAATAATTTTGGTCAAACATATGATCTAGTAAGATTCATTCTAGCTAAGTTAGATATTTCCACAACTTGTCCAATTAAAATTGTTTGCTAAATAAGATTCATTCTAGTTAAGTTAGATATTTTCACAACTTTTCCAACTAATTTTTTTGGCTAAATGCATATCTAGCACCACTTTGAAGCTAGTTTACCAACAACAAAAAAAATTATTCGAAAAACTTCATGTTTCAACAACTCCTACTTTATATATATATGAAAACTACACTTATCAATCTACAATATATATATATATATAGTTTAATTATTATTTAGATTTTATTGTTTATTTTTACTAAAAGTAGGTTATCAATACAAAATATTAGGTTGATTACCATGTCAAGAAAAAAGTACCAAAAAATATTAAAAAATTGAAAAAAATATGATGCACTAGATAAAAGAATCTATATCAAGATGGCATAGTTTTTTCTAGATTTTAGATAAATATTTGATATGAAAGTTGACATTGAATGAAATGTTTTAAAACACACACATTTTAATATTTAAAAAAAAAAAATATATTTATCAAAATTAACAAAATATATCCATGCACTAAAGTTTCAAGTTATAAATACACAAAAAATTTGAAGGGGAAAAATTACTATATAAAGATTGACATCTCATATAACTACATTTTTCAACATTTTATCAACAACTAAATTATAGTGTCAATTTATAAAAAAAACTATTTTTTATTTTTTTATTAAAATAAAAACATAAAACATACTAAAAAATAAGCATTTTATTGGTTTGCATCATTTAAAAACTCAAAACATATATGCCACTTTTTAGTGATTCAAGTTTAAAAGTTGGATCAGTGTTGGTTGTTTCCTTTATAAAAGTAACACAACTTTGTACTTTTACCCAGGCATTTTCCATGCTTTAAAGCTTTGGTACCATTATTTGTTAAGAAACAAATTTATATTAAAAACTGACCATCGTAGTCTACAACACATTTTTACTCAACCTCAACTTAACATGAGACAAAAGAGATGTATAAAAATTCTAACCGAATATGATTTCACTATCCATTATGTTCCAAGAAAAAAAATTGTAGTGGTAGATGCATTAAGTAGAAAACACTTATGTGTTAAGGTCCTAACCCTAGAAAAAATCCAACTTGAAAAGATATCAAATCCTATTACCTATCGATGATTATTTCCAACCAATTTATAATGGTTTCCAAAATCAATCCTCTAATGTCCATTTAAATGATCAACTTGAACAATACTTGCTAGGTAACAATGGTCTCCTTTACTATAAAGGGAGATTATGTATTTCTAATCTACCTAGCTTAAAACAACAAATTTTGAAGGATTCTCATGATATACCTATTGTAGGACATCCTAGATTCCATAAAACCTATCTTTCAGTCAAGAAAAACTACTTTTGGCCTCAAATGAAGTTTGAGATCTATATCTATGCCCAACAATGTTTAACTTGCTAGAAAGTAAAAGAAAAATGTAAATCCATTGGTCTCTTACAACCCTTATACATCCTTGTAGTGTAGGAAAATTTACACCTTTACATTTTCACTCTATGTTTGGGTCCCTTAATATAATTGGACTTAATAAAGCTTCTAATTGGCCCAATTATGCATTTAAAAGCCTAATTAATCTCATTTTTTGAAATGGAAACTTGTATTAAACAATTGAAACATTAATTAAATTTCCATGGAAATTGAGTGTCTTGGATTTAGGTCCCAGGACCCATTTTCCCAAGGGAAAATGGGTACTCCTTAAGTTTAGGATCTTAATTTTAATATGTTTTTGGGGACATTTTTATCATTCAAATTCAAATTACAATTGTTGGCCTTTGATGTTTAATTGTCTGGAAATTAGAAAATTGCCTATAAATACAAGGTCTTTTTATCATTTGAAACTAGATTTGAATTGGGATAACTTCTTATGGTCAAGTACTATTGTTAAGAGCATTAAAGAGCATATTTATTAGTCTTCTACAACAACATTCAAGATCTCAAGCATCATGTCAAAGTTATTTGCATCTATGCATTTTTTTGGAGCTAACATTGTGATGTAGGCTTCAAGCATTCAAACATTAATTCAAGCATCAAGATCAACATCCAATCAAGCCATTTTATGCAAGATCAAGACCTTGGAGAGATGTGTTAGACTTTAGTCCTCTAAAGATCTCCATTCAAGGGTTTGGTGAGTTGCAACATAATATTTTCCATTCATTATTCCTTCCATTCATGTTTCAATTCGTTTCAAGGTTTAATTACCAAAACAAGGTTTGACCAAGGCAAACCTCCATTCACCAAAAATAAATAATTTTTCCCTCTCTTTGTATGTGCAGATTTGCAGGTGAGAAGGATTGAAGATTGATCAAAAGTGCAATTTTACAAAGTTGTCATCAAAGTTGTTAAGACACTGAATCTCACTTGTAGAATTTAATTTTGGCTTTCCAATTGTAAGATTTGGAGGAATCAAGAGTGCAGATCCAGGAGCAGAGAAATATGAAATTGGATTTTGGATCCCTATAGAAAAACCCATTCGCCCTAGGGAAATTTTTTCCTAGGAGGACACTTAGCAACAACTTTTGTGATTGATACACATTATCTTACTCTTCTCAGATCTGTCAAAATTCTATTGTTTCTAATTGTTTTATACTTTAAATTGATGATTCAAGTTTCACACTGCATAATTGAGTTCATTTATTAATTTTAGTTTTTCTCCCCAAAGTGTTGTTAAGGAAAAATTTACCCCGTCTTGTCATATAAGGAAAACAATAAGATCTCCATTAAGGTTGACTCACCTAAGGGTTGAAATCCAATCTTACCTTTGGGCATCTCTTTTTCCTAATGAAAGTAGAAAGATAGGTATATATATTCAATCACCCCATTTTATCCAAACCCTATTTTTCTTCATTTCATTTTGGTGAACTCGACATTCTTGAACTATAAATTTTCTAATTTGGAGCTCATTAAAACCCTAGATCTAAGATTTGCAATAGTTTGCATTACATTGCATTAGTTTGCATTTCATTTAGGTTTGTTAAAATTGCATTCTAGTTTTCATCTTATTTAGGGTTTAAATTTGTATTTTACATTGTTTAAAATCTAAAAAATTGCATGCATATTACATTTGTTTTGCATAGTGCTTGCATATTAAGGTATTTTAAGTCATTTACATTCACAAATTTGATCAAAATTGCATTTCAAAAAGTGTCACTTGAGCAGACTTCTCTTTTTCAGGCCTTTTTGTATGTTTTTCTAGAGAGGACTTCCCCTTCACTAGAGCACTGGTTTGCTTTGTAGGAGTTCTAGTCTCCTTCCTCTTAGTTCCACTTGATGAGGACGTAGTCCCAAAGGACTTCTGAGCACCCAGAGGAGTGGTAGCTATTCTACTAGATCTCCTCACACTTGATGAGGTTCCCAAAGATCCATATTTAGCCTTAGCTACCTCATCCTATTTTGATGTGAGGCCCATTGCCTCTGCAAATTGTGTGGTCATTTTTTCCATAGTCTTCTTTATTTGAGATTATCTTTGGTACATATGGACCTCCATTTATTTTTCTTCATAAGTCCCATATCTTCCTTCTATGGTGTCCTTGGATTTGCTCAACATATAGTCTACAAACGCCATAATCTGATCTTCAGTAATCTCATATCCAATTTTTGAGATCCACACTGTTCTTGGCTCTACTACTTGTATGATGCATTCATCTTTAGAAACTAGGAAAATGATATCCTTCTTATATTTCTCAACCATTTTCTGGGGAATTCTCTCCCTCTCTTACATCCTCTTTTGAAAAACTGCAAAGAAACCCACAAGGGCATCTCCTAGATCTCTTAAGAATTATTTGATTTGATGAGAAATAGGTCTTCCTTTCAACCATACCACACTCTTTGTACTAGGGAGTTCTTTCAGAAAGTAAAACAACAAACACATAATTAAAGTTTCATACTTAAAGCGATACTTGGTATCCTTTATTTTCTATAGGTTCTCCAAGATTTTTTGCCTCAATAACTCACATAGGTCATAATTAGCTCCCTTCTGCACCATTTCATAGACAATATTGATGGCGGTGGCAGATACATAGTTCTCCCTGTTGGAGAAATATAATTTGTATCCTATCATCATGGAGGCATACTTCACACAGGATTCCTTATGTCTTTAATGGTCAAATCCCTCTTGTCATACTTTGTTCTTGTTCAATGCATTACAATCTCATTCTTAACAAATTTGAGTACTGAAATGGGTCTATTAGCACACAACCATGTAACTTCCCTAATCACCTCCTTTATGATTAGTTTGGGCATATTCGTTAATACAAACTTATCATGGATGTGTCTCAAAGCAATCCTTACCCATGCATAGTCAAGGAAAAAGTTAGGAAACCCTTACCACAAACCGAGTCCCTTCACAACCAAATTTTGATATTTTAGCTTCAACACAAATTCCTCACTAGTGGGCTCATTTATCCATACATCACCTAGTTTGGAATGGTCATATTCTTCAAGCTTGTCGTGAATATATATCCTTATGACCTCTGTGTGCAAGACTCCATAGGAAACCATCGAGAAAGCACCTTTTGGATCGACCTCAATGGATTTTTCAGGATGCTTCTTAAATTTAGGTTGGGTCTCTCAAACACATCCATAACCCTTGGTATAGCCATTTCAAAAGTCTCTAAATTTTTTTCAAAGAAGTTTTTGAAAAATTAGGGCAACAGAGTCCATAAATACCTTTCACTTTGATTTTTTGACTAGGGTTTGCACACACCAAGACTCAATTACTTCAACTACACTGCTCTCCTCTTAGTTTTCTCTCCTTTGCTTGAAAACTTGAATGCAAATGAACTTTTCTTAAGTGATACCACTTATAAACCTTTTGTTGTGACCTAATTTTGTATCGAATACCCGAACTAAAAAGCTGGAAAAAACCCTAACTATTTGTATAGTCAACTTCAAATGCTCTACAATCTTCCACATTTCTATATTTTCTACTAGATTTTCTCCATTACATTAAACATATTGACCTCAACCACACATCCTTCGTGTTGAAGCATCATTACCAATTCTTTGGCAGGGGATGAAAGATTTCCATTAAATCTCCCTTGAGCCAAAGCTCTCAACTTAGTTTCTATAGGAAACATCTACATCGAATGTTAGTATAAATTCATCCTTAACCTCAATCTCTTCCTTCTTTCTCCAAATATTTTCCATCTCCTTCTTTGTTTTTTCCATATCAACTTTTTGTATAGGATCATTCTTCTTTATTGGATTGCTCTTCATATTTCTGCTTCTGCAAAACTTAAAAAAAATTCCAAGCCTATTACACTTGTAGCATATGACATTCTTTTGACCAATATTATTTCCATTCATTCTAGATCTGCATTGATTATCTTTATGCTAAAATCCATTGCATGTATAATAGTAGCCATTGAAATATTGAACCATTCTACCATTGTTATAGTCATTCATCATTTGACTTTTACATTCACTAGCTCTATGACCAAATTTCTTGCATGTAAAACATTGATCGGGAAAAGATTGAAAATTTTGATTCATTCTTCTTCTACATTCCATAGCCTTATGTCCAAATCTAACCATTAAAATATGGGTACCTCTATGCATTTGGTTTTTTGATCGATGATCTTCTAGCTTCATTGCTTTGATTATGGATCTGCTTGCCATTGTTCTTTTTGTCTTCGGTCTTCTTTTCAACATTAGGTATCTAATATGATTTTGAACTTTCATCTTTTCCAAATCCTAAACCTTCTTTATCTTTGGAGCCTTTTTTATTTATAATCATTTCATCAAGCTTTGTAGTACTCATCTTATCTTCATGGCTTCTTTTTTTTTCAATATCTGATCTCAGATTCAAAACTTCTTGTTCAAGCCTTGTGCATTCTCCAGATTTACTTTTCACCATTTCATTCAAACATTCTTCAACTCTATTTCTCTCTTCAACTTGCACCTTCAAATCAGTAATTGTTTCCTATGCTTGCTTTCATTGACCTCCTTATGCCTTTCTCTGAATTTTTTGATTTGTTCTCTCAATTTTCTGATGCATTCATCTGCTTTTTTGACATTTTCTTTCAAATCTTTGTTTTCACCTTCAATTCTTTCTACATCTTCAAGAGAAACTTTGAATTCTCCATTTATGTCAAATATGCAATCTTCTTCTATAGATTCAACATCAAGACTCTATTCTAGAGGAGTAGGTAATCTTCTAACAACCATGTGTTGAACCTCCAAGATCTTCCCCAAGTGGTTAAGATCCTTCCAAGGAACCAAGATTTGATACCAATTGTTGAACACCCAAAATACTAAGAGGGGGGTGAATCAATATTCTTTTAAATCATTTGAACAATTAATCATTTAATTCATAACTTATTCAACTTTTAGTAATGAAGGAAAACATGCAAACATCCAACAACATCACATAACACATGAACACCAAGATTTTTATGTGGAAAACCCAAAATGGAAAAAACCATGGTGAGGATTAGCTCAAAATATATTATAGCCAGTTATAGTATATTATAGAAGTGCTCACTATGCGTGGACTCATTGTCCAACTGGACTCACTACCCATTGAGAAATAAAAGAGATAGAAGATATTATGGCTCACAACCAAATTTGAACTTTTACAATTACATCTAACACATGCATGAAACACAGTTCCAATGAAGCTCAAAATATAGAATCAAAACTCTGGGTGATCCCACAATAGTGGTTTACAATTTTTGGCCAAATTGGATGCTGATATTTTTTTTTAAACACAATCTCCACATTCAGGCACATATAGCGATTAAACCGTAAAGAATTTGAAGATGATGCGAACTAGAGTCTTGTCATATTTTGTCTTTAGATTCTAAAAATATTTTTTTCAATTTTTTTGGAATCAGATTGCACTTCTTTTTCCATCTCCCACGAAAATTGGTTTTTTTCAAAAAACAACATTTTTAAAAAGTGACGCACATCGTATAATGCATAACTTTTTCCTTGAAAGATAAAATTCCAATTCTTTCAAATTTAGATTTGTAACTCCATATCTAGTGCTTCCACTTGGTTAGATAGTTTTTATTGAATATTTTTTTCTTTAATCAAGTTTTAAAGTCAAATCAATTACAATTCGCATATAACACCAAATTGATAAGCATAACTTTTATCAGATGTATCGAAATTCTTTTTTTTTTTTTTGGATCAAGGACTCCAATATCTGGTGCACTCATATTTTTATTTTTTATTTTTTAATAATCTTCTATTTTTCCACTTGTGTAGAACAGAGAGTTTTGTTTTCAGTGAAAAACCTATATTTAATAAAACTTAAAAAATAGATAGATAATATAATTAAAACATACTAAAATTATATTCGTTGGATAGCTCGTTTTGAGGGGAACCCGATACTAGTTGGGTTTTTGAGATCTTCTCCATTTTCATTCTGAAATCGAGCTTCAAAACGCAAAATTTTCAACAATTCTGGTGCCTTAGGAAGCAAGGGTGAAAAAAGAGGGGTTCGGCCAAACAAGTGTTTGGTCGAACATCTTGGAAAGGTTCGGTCGAACTTGGGTTCGACCGAACCCATGTTCGGCTGAACCACCAATCCATGCAATAAAAAAAGCAATTAAATGAAAGCTTTTTTTTGTTTTAGCCATACTAAAGGGGTTCGGCCAAACCAAGGTTTGGCCAAACCCCTTTAGTATGATTTTTTAATAGGGGATTTAGATGGTTCGGCTGAACCCATTTGATATGAGGAATGGGAAAAATTCAAAATTTCCTTCCTCTTCAAAAGTGTAAACCACTTATGTGGCTTCACCCCTCTTCATATTGATCTGAATTAACACTATGCTTTGCTCTGCATTCACACTAAATTCACATAATTTGCAACCACTTACTCTTATCACATGTCACCATCATCAAAATACTGAAAAGGATCTAACTTATATATCCACTTCACCTATAACATCAATTAGACCGGCCTAATTAGATGTAATATACAAAATGTAGCTTGTTGGCTCAATATCTATCCACACACACTTCACACCAAGATTCAAACCTTATAACAATTGAAATAGTTCAACATGAACCTAAAATATCACCCACATAATGGATCATAACATGTTCATAATTCACAATACACCCAACTCATTAGGTCTGCATTGGTAATGAACTAATATCAAAATTCGCCGACTATACATCCACGTTCAAACATGCGAACCTTCAAAATTTATGTTAATTGGAATATACACTCATTGACACTTGCCAACATCTCCACAACTCCAAGAAGCCAAAATATAATCCACGAAAAAGTGCGGACTCATCAACACATACGTACTGAATTGAAAACACTCGAAACTACCAAGTCGAACTTCTGTTACTCATAACTCTAAAACCTGAAACCAAAACAAGATGAAAATATAGCATTATGATCTTCTATCAACCAACAAAATTATGTTAGAAGCGCATAGAAAAATCTTTATCAGTGGACCAGTGCAGACCCAAATATTAGATCCCCTATACACATAATCACCTGTCTTGAAACTTAGTCAATTTCCATAACTATTGCCTTCACCAAATCAAACATTCTTGAAAAATTGTCTTTCACAATCATCCTTAAGCATGTACAAGACACCCAAACTAGTCTACACCAAATTCTTTGTACTAGGATACAATGTTGAGATCAATGACAAAGGGATTAGATCATGACAAGTGTCAACATCCCATGCAATGAGATAGAATGATCTAATAATAGCTCTCTAGTTAACATAGAAAATCACTCCTAAGTTTAGCTTAAGTTCATGAGAATAAATTAGATGAATAATCAATTAAAGATTAATTAATTATTAGCTAATGCATGATTACTCTAACAAGAAATAGCTAGGTCCTATTTTGGCTAAATTGATCTAGAAAGATAAATCAAATTGATTATGAAAACTTCATTGAATGAGTAATATTGATGCAATGAGTCCTTATAAAGGAAAAAAATATAAAATAAGAAACCCTAGGTGAAATTGAGAAGAGATCATGACATGTGTCCTCATCATAAGACTTGAGAAATAAAAATGAGCATGACCTAATTAAGCTTAAGCACTAGAGTGAAAAGGGACCTATTAGATAAAAACCCTAGACTCTAACATTCTTATGAACCCCTAAATGAGAATAGCCTCCAAATTCTAATGTAACTCATTGAACACAAACATTTTTTACCTCCATCATGCAATTTTCATATGTAACTCCTAAGAACTCCTACATAAAGTTGTATTTAAACCCACATGCTAATAATATAATATGATCTTAAATTTCAACTATGCAATCTCCTCATTGATTCTTCATTACAAGAATATTTTTAAATCCCTAGAGAATGATAAAATAATTATATATATGTCCCCACGCTCATATGGGTGTCACCTTTCTCTCACTCTATAGTTCTTGGAGATACATAAATTTTATTTAGCCATCTATAATTAATTAATTATAATGACCTTGGGATATCTAAGGTGAATAGGACACTTATTCCTAATATGGAAGCATGGACATTAGAAAAAAAATTAAGGTGTCTTCATTATGGATAAATCAAAGACAACTCATAGGAAGTGAATATTTTTCTAATATTATTTTTTAAAATCCTCAAGATTTTTGTAGGATGTCGAAAGAAATTTCAACAATCTAAGAAAGAAGAGGAGAGAAAAACTTCAATCTAAAAGGACAAAGAACAAAAGAAGAATGAATTCACCACTAGCCAATCTCAAGGAAATCTCAAGGAAGTAATTGAGTATGTGGTAATGATTCCATCTTTTGTTTGAGTTGAAAATGGACATAACATCATAATACAAGTTTAGAATTTTATTAATAGTTTTTGGAAGCCACAACCATTGTGGTCTATTCTACAATGTAATCACCACTAGTAAGGAGCCTAAGCTTCATATTAAAGGAAAAAAATTGAGGAACCACTCACCTAAATCAAGAGAAGAGAAGACAAAATTATTATATAAAAACATAAATCACTACACTGGCTACTAATACTTAAATTAATTGTTAACTTTATAATTAATTTAAATTAGTAATATTTATATATACATGTAGCTATTAAATTAATAAACTTAAATAAAATTACAATAATATATGGGTTTAAAAATTGTGAGAATGAATCATCATTTCATATTTTTGGTACTGAAAGTTAAAATTAAAATAAACTAGCTATTGCACTTTAGGTGTGCAATGGGTTACGCTGAATAAATTGTATGACAGGATAACGTCAAAGTGATTTCCATTATTGAATTTGTTATGGATACACTACATAGAAATCAAAATCAACATTAATATCTAAAAAACCATTATACATATTCAATTTGTTTATTATATTTTTTTTAAATTGTAAATATACAATTCCTATAATATATTACTCTATAAATTGGAAATCTAACTTTTATTATTTTTAAACAAATAAAATATAATATTATAATAATAATTCCATTAACACATAAACCTTAATCCCTTGATTTATTTATATATCATAAAAGCAAAAAAATCATTATGAAATATCTCACCAATATTTTCTCATGTGTACAAAACCTTACTTTATATTAGTTATATAAAATAAAACTTTTTTGACCAATACATTACCAAAAAAATCTCTAATGATGAAATTGACGAGTATAAGACATTAAAAATCTCTAATGAACACATTATCGAGCATAATACATTAATTACAATTGGCATGATTGATAAACAACAATAACAATAATCCTACACTGTAGCCCTGCAGTCTTTGCTTCATGACACATGCTTCAAATAGGTGATGCATGCATATTAATTCAGGGAGGATTTCAAGGGAGATAATAGAGTGTCTGATCATGTCTCTCCAGAGTCATATCTTTCAAGATGGTTGTGACATTTTCAGAGAAGTTGGTAGACCCATTTGCAACCTTCTTCATCTTTCATTTGTTGAAAGGATCAAGACTGCAATCTAAGATAGGAGATGATGGAGCAGAGTCTCAAGGCAATTGCTTGGGGATCTTTAGACAAGAAAGAGCCTTTTCCAACAGAGATTTCACAAAAGGAGAGTTTGATAGAGGCGAGATGGATCGCACGGTTGTGTGAAACTGCGCAGAGATGAGCTTGTGAAGTTTCTATTTGGAGATGGGAAGTCTATGATGGAAGAGCTCGTGGCTCCCATGATTCAATGGGTTGGGATAAAGTTCGTCTGTTTCAGAAGTTAAAGATACAAACATTTTTCGAAAATCCATTTTGTGCATATCTTGCAATCATTGCATTCCATGAGATAACCTTTGTTTGAGGCATTCTGTCAAACAGTTCATGTGCCTTTTCTATAATTCCACATTTTGCAGACATGTTTACCAGAGCATTTCCAACTACAATATCTAGAAAAATCTTTATTCCAGGATGTTTTGATAGATGATGATGATGATGTTTTGATAGTGGTGAAGGTTGTGGAATATGGCTTTACACTTGCCAATTGCATTTGCTTGAAAACTACTTGAAGTTAGCCTAAAAATTATTGCAATCCATGAAATGACGTCTTTTTTAGGTATTATGTCATACAGTTCACGTGCCTTGTTAATGCCTAAATTTTTTGCATGCATGTCTACTAGGGAAGTTTTGACTAAATATCTGGTAAATTTCCTCTATCCTTTATGCTTCAATGGGTGTCCATACCTTGTTCCAAAGCTCCCATTTTGGCATAGGTAGGGAGGATGCTAGCAAAGGTTGTGGAATGTAGCTTTAAACCTGAAAATTGTATTTTCTTAGAAATTTCTAAAGCCTAAATATGAACTTCAACCCTTTTGAAAGCATATACATGTGAATGTTGACATTTTCAATTCAAGAAATTTCACACCAACACTTTTTTGCCATCATATGAAGACACGCCATCTATTTTACCCAATTTATTATATATAGATATATATACTAAGTTACTTGTAAGTTTTACTCTACATTTACTAAGGCAAATAATTATATTACAAATAGTATAAAAGTGTATGATTATATAATTAGTTAAATTAGACTAGAAGAGATAAAGATGGAGAGAGGGAAAAATAGAGAGATAGAGACAAAGAGAATAGAGGTGGAGACAAAAATTAAAGGAGAGAGGAATAGAAAAGAGAGATAGAGAATAAGAGAGAAATATAAGATATGGAAAGGGAAAGTGAGATAAATAAAAGGAAAACTAACTTTTGACTAGTTTTTTCATGCCAATAATCTAAGAATGACACGTGTCCTTGAGGAGTTATGCTCAAAGTAGCATGTCATTTGATATAGAGAGACAAACATATAGAGAGTGAAAGACATAAAGAGAAAGGAAGAGAAAAGGGAGAGGGAGATAGAGACAAGATATAGAGGTGGAGAGAGAAAAAAAAAACTAAACTCCTATAATAACTTTATTATTACAAATATATATTTTTTGCTAATTAATAATTATATTAAGATTAAACATAATTATAATAACCATTTCTTCTCATAATTTTAAAATAAATTATCTTCTCGTTTAAGAGGTTTTTTTTAGTTGTGTTTGGATCCGTGTAAGTTGATGCATAGTTGATTCAAAACTCACTTCTCTATTGGGACCTTTGTTGCATAAACATAATTTGCTAAATGGCCTACCAATTGACGCCATGTACCACACAATTGTATGCAAAAAAATAGACCAAAACTTTCCCTAATTGACCTTCCACACCTCTTCAGCATACCCAAATTTCTGAATTCTCTTGGTCCATTAAGATAACATTGGCAGTGGGTTCATAGACATCATTACCCTCAACTAAAATGCAAATTCCCATTATCGTAAGTTGAGAAAATTCCTTCTTATCAGTGTAAAATTTGGCTTTGAACTTATCTCATTCAGCCTAATATATGATTGCAAATAGTAGAGAAATATGTGTGATGAAAGAAGCGTCAATAAAGAACTACTTAACAATAGAAAATCAAACATAAACATGTAAACAATATGAATACAAAATAAAATATAATATGGAAAAACCCTTGCAATAAAAACTCCACCACTAAAGAGACCCAAGCTCAACTATTAATCATAATAAAGGTGTACATCAATACAATCCACTTATCTCTTTGACTGCTAATAATCTAATACAAATACAATATCTCTAAAATAACCATCGTAACCTCTATCATGTGCCTCCAATATATAAAAATGTGACATTCAAGAAACCACCAAGTTGTATCCTAAATCTAAGAGTCAAAACTATGAGCCATAACAAGAAATCTCTACCCCATAGTGATGGTCAACCAACCTAAAACAGCAAGCAATTCCCCTTACACCTCTCTTAAACATTAATGATTATATTACAATTGTAAAAATTGATCAATTTTCCAAATCTAAGCAATAATCCAAAATGGTAATCAATGCTTTGTCATAATATCCAAATTTAGAAAATGATCTATAACTTCCAATTTTGACATTTTTAATTTAACCTCTCTATCTAATGACTTCTTAATGTTGAACCAAGAAAAAACAATCGCATGGATTAGGTGAATCAATTGGTTGACTTGAATGCCAATTTGTGTAATTGTTTAGCCAAATCTGCTTGAATACATATAAATTTCCTTAAGAAGTGTAGTTGTTTAACCAATGAGAACTAGAGACTATTTACATGTTTTATTATAACAAATTTGGAAGCTTTGGTTGGATCTAATCAAGGTGAATGTTGCATTTAGGGGGTTTGGCAAGCCTTAACATAAAGACACAATCTTGGCGAACTTCTTCAGCAACAAGAGGGGGAGGAAGTGGATTGAATTTTCAATCTCAACGAGCAAAGAGCATTGGGGAATAGAGCAGGGAGGCATGGCATAGCAGAGACATTTTTTGAGGAGGTTGAAATCCTAGAGATCTAAATGGATGTTGGAGAGGTTGACCATGAATTTGCTCTCCCAATTATGAATAGGCTTGAGGGGCTTGGTGACATTGGGAATAGTAGGGGAAGATATAGTGGTTAGATGGCCACTAGGAGCGAGGGGAGAGGGCTTAAGGTGGGAGGAGCTGAAGGCAATTTAAATTTGGATGGTATAAATGTTAATTTCTCTAACAATTTTAATTTCTTTTATAAAAATAAGTATTTCGATTACATTCCCCAAACTTTTTTTAAATGCTAGTTTTCTTTATAGGTTTTTTTAAGCATAATAAGTTGAAATTGGAATACTTCCACCGGTTTCTGTAGGAATACAGTTGCACCTGGCACAGCATGTGCCACAAGCTCTCAAATGTCACATGCTCTCGAATGATGGTCATACAAAGATGCTGCTTTACATTTATCTACACAAACACCCCAATCACCATCTGAATATGAAGAAAGCTAAACCATCATAGACAAATAATTACTCTTTCGTAGCCACCCCAACTGAAACAAGGAAGGAACCTCAAAACTACCAGACCACACTGGAAAATCAAACTTTCTCTTTAAACCTACAACCTCAAAATTCCACACTGGAAAATCCAAATTCCTTGATGGATGTCCATGCCCTGTTCCAAAGCTCCCATTCTGGCACAGGCAGGGAGGAAAATGGCGAAGGTTGTGGAATTTGGCTTTACACCTGCCAATTGCATATGCTTGAAAGTTTTTAAATCCTTTTCAACAAATCTATTTTGCACATATCCTGCAATCATTGCAGTCCATGAGATGACATCTATTCCAGGTATTTTGTCAAACACTTGGCGTGCCTTGTTAATGCTTCCATTTTTTGCATGCATGTCTACCAGGGCAGTTGCTTCCTCTATCCTTTATGCTTCAATGGATGTCCATACTGTTCCAAAGGTCCCAATTTGGCATTGGGTAGGGAGGAGTAGTTGAGACGAAGGCACGGAGGGAGCTGGAGACAGAACATTCGCAATGTTCTCAAGATTTGATGAAGGCACGGAGTGAGCTGGAGACAGAGCATTCGCAACTGAAGAGGATGAAGACAAGGAGCGAGCCAGATCATTCGCAGCTAAAGAACTTGAGACCAAAGAAGCTGAAGAACTTTCACAGCTGGTTCGAAAAGGAGAGGACAAACTCATTGAAAGTGGAGGAAATGAGTTGGTGTGACGATTGTGAAGCTTAGAATCCACTCGAGAGAGGCCGTCCTGAGAATTCTGCCTGGAGAGAACAAGAGGTAAATCGTCAACAGCAGACGAGGAACACCTGGTCCGAGGAGGAGAGTCAACCATTACTACGCATGAATGGGAGCTCAGAGATGAAGAAGAACACAAAACCGAGTAGAGAGGTGAGGAGGCGCGGCCACATCAAACTGTGCTAGCAAGGGGAATCCTACAGCGGAAGAGTAAAGGACGGAGTACAAGAAGTGGGGGTAAGGGAAGAAACTCGTAGAGGAGCATCAGGCCGGGGAGTGCTAGAGGAGATGGGCGGGAGATGCCTGTGAAGTGAATGGTTGGCCAATCAATCAATTCAAGCATTTTGTTTATGTATATAGAGTTCTTTCAATCCCCATCGCCTATGAGTTGTCTCCGACTCACTAGATTAGGGGAGAGGGCCCAGTAGTCGTGCACCCTAACTTACGCACTTCTAATTATCCTATGTCAAAATTTCAAATCAATCCCAATTTTTTACAGCAACTTACTTGGCAAGTTCTCTGCTTATAACTAAGGTTTCAGGGCCACATCAGCATGCGTTTTTGTCAAGGTGTTCAAAAAGGCCCCAAAAAATAGTGAGACCAATTCTCGTGCATTACATCATGAGTAGTTGAGTGCTGATGTGGTATCACATGATTGGTTGCTTTTTAGATCAAAAGCATACATTTTGTTTAATTATGGGTAGTCAAATCACAACTGTTGGACATTATATAAACGACTATTGGGTATTATATTTACGATTGGGTGCACGACTATTGGACCCCGCACTACTATTGGGCCCTCTCCCCTAAACCTATAGATAGAACAAAGAGTCAATCAATCAATTCAAGCATTTTGTTTCAATCCCCATCGCCTCTGAGTTGTCCCCAACTCACTACCTAGATAGAACAAACATGTCCTTGAAGTAATGTCGTATCAGATAGTTGTTTCTGGGTTGGATTCGTATCAGACAGTTGTTTCTGGATTGGAGTGGCAGAACATCATGTCAACGGGAGGCCCATATGTCGTATCACACATTTGTTTCATCATTAAAGATGGGTTGGATTCCACTTAAAGTGGTAGGACATCATGTCAATGGGAGGCATGTATGTTGTAACATTTAAAGTTACTTTTCCTCCTTTCTCTTTAAGCATTATGATGGTTTACCTAACTACTTTGCGGTCCACTACTTTTTTGCCAATCAATCAATTCAACATTTTGTTTATGTCTACAAATTTCTTTCAATCCCCATCACCTATGAGTTGTCCCCAACTCACTAGATAAAATCTATAGATAGAACAAACATGTCCTTGAAGTAATGTCATATCAGACAGTTGTTTCATTTTGTTTCATTAAAGATGGGTTGGATTAGACTTAAAAGTGGCAGAACACCAAGACAATGGGAGGCCCGTATGTCCTAACGTTTAAAGTTACTTTTCCTCCTCTTTATTATTTCATATAATCTCTTTAAGCATTATGATGGTTTACTCACAATGGGGGAGAGGACCTATTAGTTGAACATGTTTCAATAGTTGAGATAGTAGTTGTTTATATAATGTTCAATAGTTGTGATAGTAGTTGTTTATATAATGCCCAATAGTTGTGACTTGACTACTCATAATTAAACAAAATGTATTCCTTTGATCTAAAAAGCAACCAATCATGTGATGTCACATTAGTGCTTAACTACCCATGATGTGAATGCACAAGTATTGGTAACAAGTTTGTTTTGGGCCTTTTTGGACAGCTTAACAAAAAACATGCTGATGTGGCATCATATTTGATGATGTGGCCTTGAAACGAAATTTATAAGTAGGGGACTTGCCAAGTAAGTTGCTATAAAAAAATTGAAGTGATTTGAAATTTCCAAGTAGGATTTTGAGAAGCGTAAGTTAGGGTGCACAACTACTAGGTCATCTCCTATAATTAGGTGGGAATATTGAAATTTAACTTTGATGATGGGTTTGGAGGTTATTTTTGTGTTTTATGGGATTTCATCTTACATCTATTGAAAATGTTTGAAAGGATAAATTGATGATTTAAGTTGAGAGAGTGAATGTATGGGATTGAGTATAAATGAGTGTAAACTAGCAATTGCACCTTGCTTTGCAATGGGTATGCCGAGAAACCTTTTGATAAGTTCAAAATTGAATGGGTAGAGTATAGTGTGTGAAGTTAAGAACAATAGAATGTGAATTGAGGTTTGCTTGAATTGTGTAAAGAAAGCAATCACAAATAATTGTTTATTTTCCATAGGAAGATGAAATAGAAGTGAGTTGACCAAAAAATGATAGTAATATATTAATTATGATACATAAATGCTTATGATATGTGAAAATGAATAATCTTGAGTTAAAATGTAACAACTTTTTTTCACATATAATTGAATATATATTTATTCTTTTGTATATATATGTGCATATGATATTGCAAATGAATCATCTTGAATGAAGAATGAACACATCAAATATATATATTAAAAAAGAAAAGTATTTAAAATTTTAAAACTGAAAAAATAGGACATAAATATATCACTCACAATCATTTGTTTTTTTAAATATAATAATGTACGCAACAAACACAATATTGTAGATATGAAAGGAGATCAGTGATTTAGTAAGAAGATGAACAAATGAGAGCCATAAAACAATGCTAGGAAAATATGGGCATAGGTGAATTTGTGGAACATTTGCAAGATTCTCTTAGGCGAACAAAAATCTACTATGACACAAGCATGCTCTTAAAAGGAGTGGCAACATGTTTTCTAAAAATAGAATGATTGCATACTTTGATTACATGTTGATTTCGTTAATGACATTCTAATCAAGGTGAAAGAAAATTAATAATTTTTTTAGTAAAAGCATATAAAAGAATTAGTTCTTGCTTAAAATAATTGAGTGACTTGAGCAAATAAAATGGGATGCAAAATGCTCAATGTAATGGCCAAAATGGAATGATGGTAGGAATTGTAAAGTTAGTATATGAATAATATTAGTTGTTGTCATGCCAATATTGGCATGGTGTGTTGGTTTAAAGGTAGCATTGTTGTTCTTGCCACCAAGGTTCAAACCCCATTGGGGTGGTATTGTTGAATGGTTGTATTCAAATTCATAGCTCTAGTTCAAAAACATTTACCCCTTGAATAAAAAATATTAGTTGTTGTCATGGTCATGCATGAAAAAAATGGATTAGAATAGATAACAATTCATAGATGATGGGACATAGAATTTATTTAGAAGCTCCTAGTGGATATAGAAAGCAATCTACTATGACACAATCATACACTTAAAAGGAGTGCCAATATTTTTTCTAAAAATAGAACATACTTTGATTAAGTTTTAGTCAATGACGTTTTACTCAACGTGAAAGAAAATTAGTAATTTTTTTTGTAAAAGCATACATAAGAATTAGTTGTTGCTTAGAATAATGGATTGACTTGAGCAAATAAAAAATGGGAGACAAAAATGCTCAATGTAATGGCTAAAACGAGAATGATGATAGGAATTGTAAAGTTAGCATATGAATAACATTAGTTGTTGCCATGGTCGTATTGATTGTCAAATTACATTCTTGTAAATATGCATTTGT
Source organism: Sequoia sempervirens (assembly GCA_007258455.2). Lineage (NCBI taxonomy): Eukaryota > Viridiplantae > Streptophyta > Pinopsida > Cupressales > Cupressaceae > Sequoia > Sequoia sempervirens. The sequence goes on from VDFB02193867.1 coordinate 183,483,046, forward strand.
TGAATGTGGTAATGCATGAGGTCAATTTTGCTAGTTATGTCTCTACATATAGGTGATAAGAATATCATTAGTTGTTGTCATGGTCATATTGATTTTCAAAATACATTCTTGTAAATATGCATTTGTTGAATGCGATAATGCATGAGGTCAGTTTTGCTACTTATGTTCTCTTCATGTAGATATCATCTCTAAATTTTATTTGAGTTTAAGATGTGGAGAGGATTCCAAGTTAGATGTTGATAATTTAACAATCTAAATTTTCATTAATTTACCACTACATTTGTACCCCATGAAAGAACAAGAAAATATCTAATGGAATACAATTATCATTATATTCATAAGACACAACTTTTCTCCCAAGGCAATCCTTTACTTCAGCTATAAAGGTTAGAGGAATTTTGAATCCCTACCTCTCTTATTGAAAATCTCGATCGGTGAAAGTGTCTCATGGAACACAATTATTACAATCACACCAACATAGAGCCCAATGAATATTTAATGCACTTTGTAGACAAATGACAAATAATTTCAATTGTTTTACATCATTAAAAATATCTAAAGTCCAATGAATATTTAATGCACTTTGTAGACATAAATGACTAAAATAACTTCAATCATTTTGCATCATTAAAAATATCTATCAGTTGTAGATCCTAAATACCCAAGACTTGCACCCATAAAAGGTTCAAGGGATATGCCGATAGGAAATTAAAGACAAAATTTCATTGAAGATCCACTTTGGAACTTAAGTTTAAAAAATAGAGTTACCTGTTAAAATAAAATAGTTATGATTTGTAATTGCAATGCAAATGTCCTAATTCCATAGGTATCCTACCATGTGTTTATATACAATTTGGGTGGTGATTAACGACAATGGTAGATAAATTGAAATCATTGATGTGGATAGCAACACATCCATTAATGAAAAGATATTGTGAAAGGACAAATCAAATCTCAACACTTAGTGCCCACATTTATAACATTAGGGATCTTATACATCTAAAGGAAACCTATACATGAACCAAAGTTTGGTATTCTCACAAATTTAAAATCTAAAAATAAGTTTAGTTCAGTTTTCTATTATCCAAACTATTTCCAATTTCCACTTGAATTTGTTGAAAACATTCTTCCATCTCCTAATGAATTTATTCCTGCCTTTAAAGTTCAATCCCATCTCCTAATGAATTTATTTCTGCCTTTAAAGTTTGATCTCCCTCTGTCATGACTAATGATATTTGAGACATAAAGGCATGCTCCAAAGAAGAGTTGGAAGAGTAACTTAATTTATGGTAATGATAATTTTTCTTTGAAATGTGTTCATTTAAATTTGTGGATGTTCCTCACAATAAGAGAAAAATGTCATCTTTTGCATCGTTTATTTAAATGTTACTAGTCTTCTATTATCCAAACTATTTCCATTTTGCATTTTTTTTTTGGGTTGTAAATATATCATTTTCTATATATAGACAACAATAACAAGTGATAACAATCCTGTTTGGGGAGTCTGACATGCCAATTTCCTTTCAAATTCATGACTGTATGTCTGAATGGTTATTTTTTTCAATATAACGTGTTATTTGTTTTTTTTGCAGTGGCTTATGTTTTCCAAACGATATCCAGATATTCACCTTAGATTTGAATAATAAATTGACAGCTAGATGTTATGGAAAGATTGCATCTGACTTTACTCGAGCAGTGGAGGAAATTTGTGAGGAATATGAGTTAGAAACAGGCAAATGGAGTGTAACCCCAGATATTCATAAAATTAAAGCTATAACACACATTGATAGCTCAAGTGATTCTGCAGAGAAGATGCCATTTAAAGAATAAAAAAATGCATCCTCCAACTCAACGAGATTTAGAGAGCGTTGAAAGTTCAAATCAATGATCGCATTCAAAAACATCGTGAGACAGCAGTGAAGAAAAATGACCTAAATATCGAAGTAAATAGACAAGTAGATGGTCAAAAGAAACAAGTAGATATGGGTGCAAATGAGATAAAGGAAAAATATACATCCTTGATAATATCCTCTGATAAGAAAGAGGAGATAAATTTTAGTGAGATTACAATGGCTGTTAAAAAGAAAAACATTGTTGCTACACCTAAAACAAATCATATGAGGTCATATTTGAGGAAAGAGAAGGTTACAAATCATCCTGAGTTCCATGCAAAGAATGATCATTCTTGTGCAGCATCTGCAATAGGTGAGTCTGGTGTGAGAAGATTAAAAGTGGCGGGTATGTGCAGGATCATGGTGCGCCAAAAAGTGGCAATATTTGTAGGGTATATGGCTGATGAATTTTTTTTCACCCAAAATTAATGAAACGAAAAGGGTTTTTAGAGGAGATTCTCAGCTTTCCAAAAATATAAATTATGATTTAATTTGAATTTAATAAATAATTATTATTCATTTTCTATTATAATTACGACTAAAGTCCTGATCGATAGGCTGATTGAAAAACATCTATAACTTTCAAGCGGTATCATATTTTTTGAATCCAAAATATGCGTCACTTCTATGCTTCACATACTATAGGATTAAAAATAAAAATAAATTTCATGAAGTTTTGACCAAGTTAAGGTGGTTATGAGTTTTTATATTTTCTAAAAGTTGTAATAAAAAATTCATAATTAATTATTTACTTGGAAAAAAATTACAAAAATATGCATCACATCCAGGACATGAGTCCTCTACTTATATATAAAATTTTACAAAAATATTATCATTTTATTATGGTTATGGTGGATAGACACCTACTTCTTATTTTTTCCCGAAATTTAAGTACTCTTGCATTGAAATTTCAAATTTTCACCAAATAGATTTTATTTATTTTTAAATAAACCTAGTATTTTAGAAACTAAATTCAATTTTCTACAAATTCTATTCTTACATATTTTTGAAATAATATAGATAACTTATTCAAATATTTACGTCAAGTTGCCTAACACTAATTTTTCTGATTTTTTTGCCACTTAAGGGCCTGTTTTTTGCATGATGATCCTGCACATACCCTGGCTTTAGGATGTCTTTGGAAAGAGAAAAGTTATGCTTATGATCATAAAGAGAAAATGGCTCACTTCCCTTTCCTTAAAGAAAATGGTACATCCTCTCCAGACACAACACCCATTTTATGGTGCCCTACAACTGCGCATCAGTTAGGGCAAAAAGAAAAAATCATTCCAGAAGAAATACGAGACTCTCATTTTGTAACTGAAAGTGATCATTTAGACGGGAGAAAAAATGGTAACAAATATAATTGCCAAAAAAAATGAATATTTTAATTATGTAAACACTGAATGGAATAGTCAATTTTCAAATGTAAAAGATAATGTTAAAGAAGGGCAGGATTTTGAAAATATGCATGCCAACCCTATTCGAGGAATAATAAGACTTTTGCTTAATGAATGTGTCATTATCAGTTGTCATACCATATGAAACAAATAGTTTTTTTTAAAATGTAGATACACCTATACACCCTTGCACAATAAGATTGATCCCTTGTTTTTATACACAATAAAAGAGTACAGAAAAAGATAATATAGAGATATACACCTGTACAAAAACAAAAAACAAAAAAAATGGAGAATGAGCATAATAGTAGAAACAGTGGTTGGGATTGTGCATATTCCAAAAGACATAACATAGCTTATAAATAGCTGCAAAGTGGCAAAAATATTCTCCAGACTGTTTCAACGAAGCCATACAACTATCCATGGCTGAAAATCTCCTTTGTTAATAGCTTCTGTGTATTTCACACAAGATTTTTATCTGCACTACATCAGAAAAAAAATAATAGCAACACAGACTTTTCTTACAGGGGAATAATTAATTATTTCTGACGTGCTCTTGAATAGATGAAAGCAGTAAGTTTCTGTAAAAAAATGAGAAAGTTTACATTTACTGTGGCCAACTTGAAGAATTTAATCTTCGTTTTCTAGGAGGCAGTGCTTGTATCACTGGAGGGCCAAGCAAAGGAACAGTGATAAGGAAGTCAAATGATGACTGTGAGTAAGCATGACAGTCACTCAAAGATGTGACAGAGGGACAGATATAAATGGTAACAGATGTAACTCCATGACAGTCATGTAGATTGTAGGATGTTAGTGCCATGAGATCGTAAGTGCACTCTCATGTTCATAAGGTACAGACATACATTGATATAAAGGGCGAGTATACAATACTTTTCGAGAAGAATTGGATGAGACAGTTGGTACAGATAGAAGAATGGAAGAATCTAACATTGACGTACTGCCGTATCTCCATGCAGTGGTGAAAGAAGTGTTTCGATTGCACCTAATGGTTCCATTGCTACTGGAACCACAAAGCTGAGAGCTCTTGTGAAGTTGGGTTTTTTATTCCCAAAGACACCCAGGTTATAGTGAATGTGTAGGCTATAGGAGGGGACCCTGCATTCTGTAAGGAGCCCTTTAAATTTATGCCAGAGAGATTTTTGGAAGGTGAGAACTGCAAGATAGATTACAAAAGGTCAAAACTTTAAGCCCAACCATAGTGCACCATAAGCATACCTGAATTGCTTCTCTCCTAAAAGGAAAACAACTTCTTAAGTCAGTGTATCTCGCATTTCACTGCGCCGTTTTTTTGCTCCTTGCAACTCTTGAACAACAAATCTGCAATCTCTCACGAGACGGATATGAGAGGATGATTGGTAGAAAATTGGGTTTTATAGAGCATAAGTAGGATAGAAATGTACACTATGCTTTGAAGCTGAAATCTTATGATAGATTTGATCATCATTGCTAAATATCACCAACTAAAGCATTTACGACACACATTAATGTGCATATTTGATATGATTGGATAAAATATTTCATATTAAATGCCAATTATTTTACTCATCACATACCTACATGTCGTGGCTTCGATCTTTTACATTACCTAGATAAGAATAAATCAACGACTTCAACATTTTGCCTCCAAACAAAGGAGCTGGCTACCTAGCCTACAAAATCTAATGCTCATCCCATGGGTTGTATGTTATGCCCATCCTGCATCAACTACAGAGACCCCATGACCTACTCTAATTCTGTCAGTCAGAAAAGTACACAACAACCTCCATCTGCAGCACGTAGCCAGCTCCCTTGCTTGATGTACTAGGCAAAAGATTTTAGAATAGAATTGTTATATTTAAATAGATAATACTATTTAAATAAAGGAAGGTTTTCTTGATACTTGGTAACTTTTTAATAATTCTATATTTTAATCCACATAAAATTAAAATAATTATATTATCTAAATATCTTTATTTTATTATTTTAAATTAAAATAAGTAAAATTGTATGGAATAAATATATAGGTAAAGATTAAATTACACATAGGATAAATATATAGGTAAATTAAATTACACATAAGTAAATAAATATATAATTAAGTATGAATGAACTTCGTTAAATTGACTATTGCATATAAGTTTATACATTAATATACTAATTTTAAAAACAAAATTATTCTTTGATATCATTATAAAATATTTTTTGACACTAGAATAATAATTAAATTATAAAATTCTAATGATTTAAAATTAGAAATTAGAAAATTAAATTTCAAAAATCCGAATTTTATAATTACTTAAATTTGTTTCTAAATTCATATATTTAAATCATAAAAAATATTCATTTTTTTCTTAATAAAATTGAAAACATTTCAAAAAGGAAAAAACACTCATATTCTATTTTATTCAAAATCAATATATATCTATAAATAAATATTATAAATTTAAGGTTTCACTAAATAATTTATTGTACAAAAATATTGAAACTTAAATCTGCATCTAATAGAAAAAAAAAATCATAATAAGTGCACATCTTATTGTTAAACAATTGCAAAATTAAATACAAAGAAAATATAAAAAACATTATTATAACAAATAAAAATAAGTTCTTAAAGTAATATATATTTAAAACTAGCATATCTATCTTTAAAAAAATGCAATAAAGAATTGCATTTACACTTATCATATAGTTTTACAATGATTTATATAATATTATTATTATGGTTAGGGTTAGATTACAATTTAATTAGGGCTAAGATTACAATGTTGTCAAGGTTAAGGTTCAATTAGGGTTAAAGTTCAATGAGGTTGATGGTTCAATTATGGTTAAGGTTAGGTTTAGATTAGTGTGAGTTTTTTAGGATTAGTTAAGGTCAAGGTTCTTATAGGTTTATGATTATTGCTATGGTTAATTAGGATTAGAATTACAATTTGCAAGGTTAGGGTTCAATTAAGGTTAGAGTTCTAGGATGAATTAAGGTTAGGGTTCTTATAGGCTTATAATTATTGCTATGTTTAATTAGGATTAGAATTACAATTTGCAAGGTTAGGGTTAGATTAGTATGAGGGTTCTAGGATGAATTAAGGTTAGGATTTGTATAGTGTTACAATTACTATTACAATTCAACAAGGATTATGGTTAGGTTTGACATTATGATTCATTTGGGGTTAGGGATGGGGTTAGTCTTTAATTATAATGCGTATATTTTGGTTAGGGTTAGGGTTCATTTAGTAATATATTAAATATATTATTATAATATTTTAAATATAATAGTTTATAGGGAGTGGACCATGGTTAGAATTACGGTTAGGGTAGGATTAGGGTTAGTATAAAGTTTTAATCTAATTAAGGTTACATTCAATTTTAATATATTATTGGTTGCCCCAAAATATAGATTAATGGTTATAATCACTTTCAGTTTAACCCTAATATGAATATAATAATCACAAGAATTAGAGTTCAATCTATGATTAGAATTATGGATGCATTAAGAAGAGGATTGGAAGGATATAGATTGCACATGGAACCTCTTAAAAGGAAGGGAGGTGGAAAGAGAATAAAAAAACCAAGGGTAGGAGAGCAGAGGAGTTAAAAGGAGAGGAAATAGGATTAAATCACAAAAGAAATTAGATGGAAAAAATAGACTAATAATATATATAGAGAAATGAAAAAGAAAGTCTAGGTTTAAACTTGACTAAAAAAAATGATACACTACTCTTTATAATTTAATGATATATTGTAATCAATCTAATATGTTTTCATTTATAACATGATATATTTGGTATTTTAATAATCTATAAATATATATAGATAAAAAATTAAAATAGTAAATAAAGAAAAATCGGCTTCCTCTATTTTATATCATTTTATTAATCTAGACTAAATTTTAGAAATAGATAAAAATATTTCATACATATATGATTTATACTTAAAATAATATCAATTTTTAATAATATGTGTTATTACATGCATTTAAACATATTAATAAATACAAATTGATTTTAAAAAATATTTATTTATTAAAACATTAAAAGTTTTTTTTTTTAAATCAAAAAATAAATAAAACATAACAATTATTTAGTTTATTTAATAATGTATAAATTAAAAAAAAACACTTAGGTAGCACTTATTGTTAGCTTTCTAAAACATGTTAATTTTTCCTATCCCATTATGTATAAATTAAAAAAAAACACTTAGGTAGCACTTATTGTAGCACTTAGGATGCATATTTAAGTTTCTATATTTTTGTACAATAAAATATTTAGTGAAACCTTAAATTTATAATATTTATTTATAGATATATATTATTTTGAATAAAATAGAATATGAGTGTTTTTTTCCTTTTTGAAATGTTTTCAATTTTATTAAGAAAAAAATGAATATTTTTTATGATTTAAATATATGAATTTAGAAACAAATTTAAGTAATTATAAAATTCGGATTTTTGAAATTTAATTTTCTAATTTCTAATTTTAAATCATTAGAATTTTATAATTTAATTATTATTCTAGTGTCAAAAAAATATTTAATAATGATATCAAAGAATAATTTTGTTTTTAAAATTAGTATATTAATGTATAAACTTATATGCAATAGTAAATTTCAGGACGTTCATTCATACTTAATTATATATTTATTTACCTATGTGTAATTCAATTTACCTATATATTTATCATATATATTTATCCTATGTGTAATTTAATCTTTACCTATATATTTATTCCATACAATTTTACTTATTTTAATTTAAAATAATAAAATAAAGATATTTAGATAATATAATTATTTTAATTTTATGTGGATTAAAATCTAGAATTATTAAAAAATTACCAAGTATCAAGAAAACCTTCCTTTATTTAAATAATATTATCTATTTAAATATAACAATTCTATTCTAAAATCTTTTGCCCAAGCAAGGGAGCTGGCTACGTGCTGCGGATGGCAGGTTGTGTACTTTTTTCTAACAAACATAATTAAAGTAGGCCGTGGGGTCTAATAGTAGTTGATGCAGGATAGGCATAACATACAGCCCATGGGATGAGCATTAGATTTTGTAGGCTGGGCAAAGGCTATGCAGGTGACAATTTGCACCATAGCATGGATGCATGGGCATGGATGCGGCTGCCTCGTTTCTTTCGCCCACTGTATTTTACGTGCAACCTCTGTCCTTCGTAAATTCTGTACATTCTCCATCTGTAAATTCTGCACATTCCGCCTCGTTTCTTTCGCCACCATATTTTACGTGTAACCTCTGTCCTTCGTAAATTCTGCACATTCTGCCATCTGTATTTAATGGTAACTGCGCCCATTTTTATTCCGTTTACTCTCTTGTTTCATGCCTTATGTTTTTTAATCCTCTTTAAATTTCATTTTTAACATTATTGTTTTTATATTAAGTTTGATTCATTAATAATTGAAGATTTAGTTAATGTTAATTTTTTATTAATAGTTGTTTTATTTAAATAATTATTTTTTAATGATGTTTAAATTTCATTTTGTATATAAAAAATAAAGAAAAATTAATATAGAATGTATAAATATTTTAAGCATTTTATTTATTATATATAATACATAAATTTTAACCTTTTAAAATATGTTGGGCAAAAGAAACGAGACAAAATGTGTAGAAGGCAGAATGTGCAGAATTTAGAGGTTGCACGTAAAATACGGTGGGCGAAATAAACGAGGCAGCCGCATCCATGCCCCGTGCAAATTGTCACCTGCGTAGCCGAGAAGTAATTGTATGCACATGTAGAAATCTCATATGTTAACATGAACACACAACAAATCTACGCTAGGGGAGAGGGCCCAATAGTCGTGCACCCTAACTTCGCGCTTCTAATTATCCTACGTCAAAATTTCAAATCACTCCCAATTCCTATGTTGAAATTTCAAATCACTCCCAATTTTTTACAGCAACTTACTTGGCAAGTTCTCTGCTTATAACTAAGGTTTTAGGGCCACATCATCAAATATGATGCCACATCAGCATAAGGTGTCCAAAAAGGCCCCAAAAAATAGTGAGACCAATTCTGGCGCATTACATCATGAGTAGTTGAGCGCTGATGTGGTATCACATGATTGGTTGCTTTTTAGATCAAAAGCATACATTTTGTTTAATTATGGGTAGTCAAATCACAACTATTGGGTATTATATTTACAATTGGGTGCACGACTATTGGACCCCGCACGACTATTGGGCCCTCTCCCCTATGTGCATTCAAATTTAAGATGAGATCCACATTCTTTCAATATAAATTAGTAAAAAATTAAAAAAACTAAGATCCCATGTGTCTCCGGGTCAAGTACATGCAATACGTATTCGTCTGAGGCGCAATAAAACTTTATGTTATGTTGCAGTTGTGAACCATTCAGAAAAAGAAAGGACAGTGCAGGAGAAATATTATTATTTTACTATCTATGTCAGATCAGAGCAATAAACATATGGAATCCGTATTGCATGTGCATAAACTTGACCCGGAGACACATTGCCATTAATTTCCCACCTAAACCAGATGTTTGACCCAATCATCCAACGCTGAATGTGAAATTGAATTTGTTATTTTCATCGGATAAAGTGATTGAAAGATGCACTCGTTAACGTACTCAACTGGAAGAGTTTAGTCATATGCATTTATAATAGTACTGGTAGTTGTTGAAACATTTATTTCTACATTGAAGAGTCTTAACCATTGAAAAAATCGGTGACTGAAAACATATGCATTTATAATAGTACTCCTAGTTGTTGAAACATTTATTTCTACATAAACTGTTGAAAAAGCAGGTAGTTGTTGAAACATTTATTTCTATATTAAAGAGTCTTAACTGTTGAAAAAGCCGGTGACTGAAAACATATGCATTTATAATAGTACTGGTAGTTGTTGAAACATTTATTTCTACATTGAAGAGTCTTAACCTTGAAAAAGCTGATGACTGAAAACATATGCATTTATAATAATACTACTAGTTGTTGAAACATTTATTTCTACATTAAAGAGTCTTAACCGTTGAAAAAGCAGGTAGTTGAAACATTTATTTCTATATTAAAGAGTCTTAACCGTTGAAAAAGTTGGTGACTGAAAACATATGCATTTATAATAGTACTGCTAGTTGTTGAAACATTTATTTCTATATTAAAGAGTCTTAACCGTTGAAATTTGCATTTATAATACTACTGCTAGTTGTTGAAACATTTATTTCTACATTGAAGAGCCTTAACCGTTGAAAAAGCTGGTGACTGAAAACCAGAAACAGCTATGCAGTTTACCAGCGTGAGACAGGGATAGTGGTGAAATGTGGACTAGCAAGTCCACAATTAAAAGCCTATCGGCTAAAAATTTAATATTAATTAATTAAATATAATTATTATAACCCATAAAATATATAATAAATATATTTAAATAACAATCATATTTAAATATATAATTTTATAATATATAATAATAAATATAACTATAATATAAATTTTATATAAACTAAATATATAAAAAATAGATATAAAAGATAATAAAAATACATCACAAAATATTTAAAAAAAAAAATAGAAAAAGAATCTTCTTAAAATAATATTTTATAATAATAAAACTAGCAATTGCAACTTGGTGTGCAATGGGTACGCCGAAGAGGTGTGGAAGGTCAATTAGGTAAAAATTTGGTCTATTTTGTAGTACGTGAGGTAAAATGGTAGGCCATTTAGCAAATGATGTTTGTGCAACAAAGGTCTCAATGGATAACTGATAGGTTCAAATCAGCTATGCATATCCTTTTTTAGGGATCCAAACATGATCGAAACAAGACCTCTAAATGAGGAAGATAAGTAGGCTCCATTACCAGCAAGGTCATGTTATGTTTGGGGGAAGAGCGGAAGAGAGAGAGAGAGAGAGAGAGAGAGAGAGAGAGAGAGAGAGAGAGGGTGGTTATGGAGATAGAGGAAAAAATAGAGTGAGACTTACAGAACAAAGAGATGACTTCAAAAAGAGAGGGATATATAAAGAGGGAAGAGGGAGAGTACATGAATACATCTTCAATCACATGAGTTACCCTTATTGCATTACACCTACAATTGATCACTATGCTTGCGTGGTTGACCTTCTTGCCTAGGGTGACTATCTTGAAGACACTATAATTGTATGGTTGTATTGATATAGAACACAAGCAAAGCTTATATGTCAGGATATGTTTGAGAGTGCTCAAAATATCAAACTAATTGTGAAAAATCAAGGCATTAGGATTACAATTGGTTCAAACGGAAACCTATAACCCAAACAAAGTTACATTTTGCACTAAGCATATCAAAAAGGCCTCAAAATGAAGTTAAGAAGGGTTCAATTATTTAAAATCTGCACAATCTGAGAAAAATGATATGTTGAAGTTGTTTAAACTGCCCCACCTTTTAGCCCCACAATAAAATGGATGTGCAAATGACAAAGGTGTCATTCAGATATGTTCATTTTCCTATTTTTTAAGAAATGTTTCTCTTGGTCTTGATCTTTTTATAGTGAAGCGCTGAGGAAACAACCACCTATTATTTCAATGCAAGGCTAGCGTTTGAGAGTTAAAAAAATAGCTTCACACAAAAAACTAAAAAAGATAAAACAAAGAGACTTAATTGGCCGAAAAAAGATGGAATCCCTATCATGATAGAGATACCTTGCTTTAACAATGAAATCAACCTCATTGTGTGAGAAGGTACTGAATGCAAGTTGCCATTAACCTCAGTGAGAAATTAATAGCTCTAGGTACATTTGAGAGTTGGCTTGTACCTAATCTTATCGTAGTTGTGGAAAGATTTGGAAAGTAGATTGTGGACTTATTGCAACTCTGTCAAGATTTGAGTTTGAGGCTCAAATAGTATGTGAATTCAACTTATATAGATAACCATAAAAAGGTTGGAAGTAGAAAACTCGAGGAACTATTTTCCAGAAGATCTGATTAACTGGGAACATTTTATTATTTATCTGATTGGGGTTTCTATGTAAGGAACAAGTTCTTAGTGCAAAAATTCAACTAATGTGATGTTGCTTTCAGATTATGGTAATAATTATGCATACATAGGTCAGTCCAATAAGTGAAGGGTTTGTATAGGTAACTCCCATTGTCAATAACCTACAAATTCTAACATTGGTCCTTAACATCCGGTCTGAAGAACCATGGAACTGAAACCCGTTCTTTGCATTCTCGATTTTGATACTATTGAACTTATAATGTTACCAACGATCGGGTTGTTCCTTGTGTGATCACCAAGAACCCTCATGTCAGGGAAATCCAGAATAATCAGGAGCACCTACTATGGGTGAATAGTGTGTAATTTCCCAATGGAGAATTATTCTGCAGTTGAGCTCAACTTAGCTATTCTAGCTATTTATTGTATTGGAACATTTTAACAAAAATTGCTAATATTTTAGATATACAATTAAGAAATCGTAAAAACAAAATTAAAAATATTTGTTACTTTTCAAGGCAATAACTAAATGATCTCTGCTCTCAAATCTAAACACAATCGATTCCAAAGACCAAACATTCAACATTCAAATACATTTTCAGTAAGTGATTCAATGCATCTAGCAATGTGTAACACTAAAAAATCAAATGCATTCTCAATAAGGGATTCATAATGCATCTAACCATGTGTATAACACAAAAATATAAAATATATATATATATAGAGAGAGATAGAGCTATTCTGATAGACAACTATCTATTCTCTATCTGAAATGTTGATGAAAAAAATGTCCACAGTTTAAGCCAAAAATCTGCAAGCTCTAGATACCAATGCCCTGACCAAATAATAGACATAAATATAATATACCAATGCCTTGGCCAAACAGTACTAAAATAAATCTTAAAAAATATAAATATTGCATGCTTAGTTGATAAGACTATAAATATTTGTTTATATATATCAACCATTTGACCTTTAAATGATATTATTCTTAAACATTTTATACATCTGTAACATACCCCTTAATGTGCCCTGAGTCTAAACCCTGTCTTTTAGTTGATTGCTAAATTGAGACAAATAACTCGACCATATTACTTTACAGAAACATTGAATCCACAGGAAAAGCAAATGCTAACAATGTTCCAGTGAGCTATGATCTAAAAAGGATATTTTTTATTCCTCCATTTGGTTAGTATTAAACATATCAGATAGGTTAATAGACGAAATGCAGGGCCGCCTCTTCTTACATCAATGTGGCAACTGCAACACTAAAAAATATTGTTTTATGTATAGAGATAAATTGTAGGAAGAAAAAGTGTTGAAGGGAATTATTGAATCAGTTTGGTTTCTTCATTGCTGTAAAAAAATAGATGTTGGTACTTTCCGCTTTAATAAAATAGGGGAAGATTGCATGCATCCAGACTAAATTGTCAACTGTGAACTCTAGAGATCCTCTAGCTACTGACAACTCTACAAGCTTTCTGCAAGCAGCAAGGGGGCCTCCTACAAGCAAACTAGAATTCTCTACTAATAACTCTTTTGTTTCTAGATGCTCAGAAGGTTCCACACTTGGCTTCACCCCAATACAGAAAGGCCTGGCAAGATCTACTGCCTCTTGATTGGTGACCTGAAAGAAGATAGAAAAGTAATGTGAGCTAATTGTTACTATGACAGTGAAATTCATAAGGTCTCAATCAAAATCCCTAGGAAAATGTGTTACTCGAGTGTTGGAAAACATTAACTTATCCCATAGGCCATCTGATGACATAATTAAAAACTTACAATCAGATTATATTTCAATCTTTTTGGTGTTTGGTTCAGCCAAAATATAATCTTTCATGTGTAAATCGCCTATTCCCCTGGATATAGCTAATACTCCTTGGACTCGCCAAACTCCATGGCCGCAATCAACAAATCCTCCCTGCAATAGGAATTAACGTTAGAGAAGATTGGTCATAGCAATGATTCAAACACACCAAAAAAAAAGATATTTTGCAAAACACAACACAATGCTCATTTGCTTACCAAATTTTCTATCTGTTCTCGCTCATCCTCCCTTGCAACTCGATGATCACAATGAGAGCTTCAGCATGGCCATCTCTACTAATTACAACTCAACAGTTCCCAACATTGGAGGCTACCATGTTGCTATCTTTGATAAGAGCAGTAACACACAATGTACCGCTGCTAACACCCTGGAAATTGAATTTTTTTAAAGAGTGTAAGCTTGAGAAGTTGTTTGATTCGAAAAAAATTCATAAACCCTAACCAAATTTTGGAAAAAAAAACTTACACTAACACTAACACTAACATCTCCAGCAAGGACACACTATAAAAAACTTAAGAGAAAGCTACTTTTGCAACCCTGCAATTTTCTGTTTAATAGGCCTATCAGATTTATATCTATATAAGTTAATCATAGTTGAGGTAAAAGCACCCACAATTGAAAATGTGTAAACATAATTTGAAATTTCTACAATGCAAGAATGAAGTTCAGACTTGCAATAATGTTATGCATAATGTTCAATGTATGATACAGGCTCTAGAACTCAAGGAGAAACCTAAGCTACATACCAAAAAAAATTCAATATATAAGCAAATATTTTTACCTGATAAGCAAAACACAATAACACCAGCAACTGTTTACATGGGGACCCAGGTCCCACATAACCAAGATCAACGGTTGTTTACAACCAGCAGATGAAAAATCTACATTGGAGGGAGTCGTGAGGTTTACAATTACTACCCTCTATTTTTCAAATTGAAAGTTTGGCTAAAGTTGATTGACCATTTTCAGATTTGAATTTATTTGGACCTGAAGTAGTTGAGCATAATTCTTAAATCTTTGCAGAAGATAGAAATACCAAAGGACCATAACTAAATATTGGCTGTGGTGAATATACTTCGTGGCTCTTAAAAATTGCCCAACATTCTACAAGAAAATTGTTGTTTGCAAAAATTAGTTTTTAAATGAATTGTTCAAACAACACGTATAAATAGCCTCTAAAATTATAGTTAACCAAAAAGGTATGAGCCTCTTCAGAAACAACATAAAGCATTGAAAAGTGTTTTCACAAAAATTCTGATTTGAAATAAATTTCCTTTTTCCTCTAGTTACAGAGAAGGAAGCATAATATTTCTAGTGACATTAATATTAATTTCACCTTGTCCTGGGAATGTCCTAATTGGGTAAAAGTTCGCAGAGTAATCCATCACATACAACCATATTTGGATCTGATATCTATTTTTGTATGATTTACGTACAACCACGATGCATATTGTGTTTGACTTTGATATCAAGTAAACCTAGTATGGTTATTACCTCTGGCACGAGTGGACATATTGTAGGGTACAAATTCAGTGACCAATATTTTCAGCAACAAAATCAATAGCTTTTCGACCACCATGACCATCGAATAAACCAAAAAATGCCTGGAAAAGGATACAAAAGTCATAGGAATTAGCTATTGCAAACCATCTATAGACTGTCGTAAGAAAAAAAAACCCAAAAAGGAGCTTCAAGAATGCTATCGAGTTTATCCATAACAATGTAGTCTTATATACCCAATCATTAAAATGAACACCAAGAACAAAAACATGTAGTGGGTTGGAAGATCATACTGCGTCATTTTTTACTTAACAGAGTAATGGATTAATTTCTTAAATTTCTCAATTTGAAAAATCTAAACAGTTAAATTAGCCCTAAACAAGATAAAATGTTAAGCAACTGACCAATCTATTCTCAGCTGCCAGAAGATTTCTACGTTCATTTCGTAGCCACTCCCAGAAGATTTTGAGGGTTTTGAGCCCCCATTTGCAGCCTCTGCCACTTCTTCACAGCTTCAAACCTTGATGCACAATACTATATGAATCTAGGGTTTGCAAATTGAAAACCAAGCGAATGCTCCCTCTCATTCTTCCATTCTATAATACGCTGGTTATTTTTAATCTTACCGGTTCAGAAGTGGATTTGGGACTACAAGTGCTTTTGCCTATGTCGCTAATGGTGTTGAACTCTCTTATCTGCGGAGGACTCTGCACCTAATGCTTATGGATATGTGCTTGGAACCTCTTCTTTAACGGGGCCGCTAGATCCGAATCTGCTATTGGACCTGCCACTGGTAAATCCGTGGGATCATTTACCGGTTTTGAATCGCTACTCTATCCATAAAATACTTGACTGTTCTCTGTGAGTGACGTATTGCTATCTAATTTGCATTTAAGAAGATCTTTGCTCAGCGTGTTGAACAAGACATCTCCACTTTAAACAATCAACGATTGGCGATGACCACACTGTCAACCAAGCCCTCTCGCTGCATTTCAGCCGTCGAAGGACATACTGAGCTCCGAAAGCTCAAATAGGGACACGCCTTCGGCGTAAAAATCCACTTTTAAAACCAAACATTAATACATGGACACGAAAGGTATTTGTTATTTTTCTTGTTAAAGTTATCTTTTAAAATATGTCTAAATAAAAAAAGGCTTACTTTTTCCTTAAATAATCTTGTATGCAGGGCACTTTAAATTATGGAATTTACCCAAGCTATTATGAAGGCCACATACTCGGATGGATTCAATAAAGGCGACTGATATTCTAACAAATGTACAATTGATTTAATTTTGTAAATGATTTTCGCTAATCCTGCCCCATATGTTCATGCATTGAAACTGCCCTTACATCAAAGAATGAACGGTAAAATGGAAATACAATTGGAGAAATGGCAAAACTGCGAAAAAATGAACGGACGAGATATTTTTCATAGGAGCATTCTTAACCATTAGATGTGAACAATAGGTTGTGTATTTCATATAGGGAAATAAATATGATAGATTATATTCTAATTTAATGGAGCTCACGTCCATTTTAAACAGGAAATTGGGCGCCACTCTCCTTTCATGACACAAATCCAGAGGCATGCTTAAATTGAGGGCATTGGCTATCCAGCCCCAGGAATGCATCAGGGTGGACATGACCATGCATCATGCAACATCCATAGTACAGGGCAACTATTGACTGATGTGACTGCAAAAATCTCTCACTTCACCCTCATAAAAATGCTAAAATGAAATGAAATGAAATATTTTAATATCGTTCACGAGACCATCAGCCTATGGGACCCAAAGTTTGGTCTTTAACCATTTTCAGCTTTCTTTCCAAGTCAGTACGCCTATTATGAATCTTGATCAGGAAGCTGGCCATCTTGAGAAGCCTATCCTCTATAAAGAGTTCATTTAGATTAACCACCTTCAAGTTACCCTCATACTAGATACAAATGTAGAGCTGACTATTTGGGTGTTGTGTTAGGTGGGCCCCTCCTAACTTCATTGTTTTCCCAATTTCCTTAACCTTACTTTTTTCTCAGTTTCTGTTATGTAGTTATTAACTGCGCAGTTTCATCAAGTATTAAACTAGCAATCGCACCTTGGGGGTGCAATGGGTATGCCGAAGATGTGTGGAAGGTGAATTAGGAAAATTTGTGGTAATGTTTTTGGTTATATTTGTGTAGTAAGTGAAGTAAGTTGGTAAAACCTTTGAAGAGTTCATATTAATCCTTCAAATTAAATGTCTCCCCACATCTTGCATTCAATCTTGTTGGAGGCCAAACGAAATTGTGTTTGACTAAATCTTATATTAATTTCGTAATATATATTATTTTGATAATACACCATATTAAATTATAGTACATCATTGTTGGTACTAAGAGAGTAAGGATATCTAGCACATGTATTTACTTCAACAGTAAATGTTTTAATAAAAATAAATATAACAGTAAACAAGGAAGGTAAGCTAATGTGAGTTTAATAAGTTTTAAAAAAAACTCTTAAATAAATTTAAAGTATTTCCTCATTTTATCATTATTTGTACATATTTAAATACAATAAAAAAAAAACTCCTATCATCAATAGTTCTTTTTTAAATGCTTTCATAACATTAGTATGCATTTGAAAAAAGAAGGTGCAATTCTATTTGAAATTTTGTGGCAGCATGACATAATTTAGTATACTATTTTTTATAAACACAACCTACATGAAAATAATTAAGAAAAAATATTATGAAAAGTAATTATAAAGTTTAATCATTTTATGTATTTAATAGTTTTATTTAAAAATATAATATATAATATTAAGTATAGTTAAGTTATTTATAATTTATTTTTAATTATTAAAACATAATCCACATTTCATATAATAAACTTATAAATTAAATTTTATATTAAATATATATATATAAATCAAATTTCACCTTAAATAAATTATAAATCAAATATTATATTAACTAAAATATAACTTAAATATTAAATCAAAATATAATAAAATCTTATAAATTATTTTATTAAAAAATAAAATAACTCTTTTAAATAAATGAAAACAATTATTTAAAAATAAAAAAATGAAACAAAATGTTGTAATGTTAAAACCTAAATACGTTCATTATTAAGATCTTCGCAGTAATTTTCTTTTTTTTAAAAACATCTAATGCCTTCTACTTTATTATTCATATTCAATTATAATGTAACTATATTAAATAATTAAATCTTCAAACATTTTTTATTTTTATTTTTTCCTTAAAATTGTTAAATATTAAAATACATTTAAAAATAATCGTTATTTTCAAAATCTATGAAATTTAAAAATGATTTAATTAAAAAATAATAAAAATTTCCAAAAATTTCCAAAAATTTTATTATTGCCCATCACAAATAGAAACATAAACTCAAATTTTATTACATGTACTTATATTTACTTTATCATTTAAAAAATAAACGAGTTTAAAGTGATGCTGGTGATGGGCGAGGGCACACGTGGCACGTACAAATCACTTGTATTCCCATTTTTCTTATTAACCGTTGGTTAGTTTTCAAATATGATACGCCTTCGGCGTAAAAAATTGCGTAAAAAATGGTAAGAGTTGTTTAGCCGTAACTATCACGGTTTTCAAGTGTATGCAGAATGGCTTGGCGCCGTTTTAAATTATTTTTTGAATTTAAGACTTCTATCTTAATTTCATGCTGCAAGAAAAAGGGTTTCATGAAGTATTTCTTTAACCAATATTTATGCCGGAAAACTCTATGAAGACGAAGGCATTAAGTATAATTTATGATTTCTTTAAATTTATATATTATTAAATTAAATAAATAATGGTTATGTTGTATTTACTTTTTGGTTTCTTATTTAATAAATAAAATTTATTAATATGTTTTTGTGTATTATTAAAAATTGATATTTTTATACATATATAAGTAATTTTTACATAAAGATTATTTTTTAAAATAAGATTAGATTAATAAAATGATATCTTTATAATTTAGTATAAATTAATAATTAAAAATTATGTTTAATTTTGTAGATTAATGTATTTTGATATTAATGTTAAATTATGAGTAAATATAATGGATAAAGATATTTAATTTTATGCTTAGAGAATGATGGATAATGTAAAATTTGATAGGTATTTGTGAGGTATCTTAAAAAAAACGTGATGTAAATTTATTAACAAAAATTTGAATGAAACATCAAGAAATTAAAAAAATAGGTGTGACAAAATAGGGTCATGATTTGAATCCACTATTAAACCTTCTCAACTTGCAATTCCTCAATTAACCACATAAATGAAAAACCAACTTATCATTATTAGTTACAACTAGCAAGTGGGCAAATTTTTGCTCACAAAATGAAAGTTTTTGCATTTAATCCTAAAAGGAAGAGATTTATGAAGACTTGACATGTCTTAAGGGAACCTATAGTACAATATTAATAAAAAAGTACTTGTATAACTAAAATTATTAATTTCATCAATATTGAGGTTATATCAAGTAGAATCTAAGTTTTCAAAAAGTTAAATGAAAACAAATCATTCATTTTAACTCTTATTTCAATTTTTTTTATATAAAAATATTATTTTTATTATCTATCTAGACTTTTAAATAGATGCATGGACACATAAACATATAAATAAGTAAAGAGATAAGAAAAGACATAAACACTATTTATTTTAACATTTACTTAAAAATAAATTGATTTTATACATTACTATTTCTAATTGAAGAAATATTTTATTTCTTAAAAGTTTTTAAAAATAAAACAAAATAACGACAATGCCAAGTGAAGTATAATGGTATGAACATGTTAACAAAGTATAAAAATTAACTTTTATATCTATACAAAATAAGATGATTCTTAAATAATTCTAATATAAAATTAAAAAACTCTTAAAATAAATTAACTATAAAATAGTTATTAATTAAATTAAATTAAATTAAACTAAAGAACCTTTAATTTTTATTTTTTTCCAATTTCCTTTTTACCCTTTTCTTAGTAAGCAATTAACCTTGGAGTTTCATCAAATATTTAAAAAATTGCCTCAAAGATGGCAGAATTGGTGAGCCGTGACCATCACGGTTTTCAAGGGTATGCAGAATGGTTTGGGGGTGGTTTCAAATGTACAAAAAATTGTGTAACATAAATGTTTTTTTTTTTTCTTCAATTTTAAATGTATATTTATGTTGGAAAACTCTATAATAATATTAAGTATAATTTATGATTTATTAAATAAAATAGATAGTATTTTATTTTTATATTTTTGGTTTTTAATTAAATAAAATTTATTAATATTTTTTATTATTATGAATGTTTATATGTATGTAATAATTTAAATTATTATTAAAATAAATATTTATATGAGGGATGAAGATGTTAACAATTTTTTTATCTTTGAAATCAGTTTTTCAAATATATTATATTAAAATAATTATGAAAATAAAATAGAATTATTGAAATAATGAGTGATATTTTTTTAAACATAAAATTAAAATTTACATCCAAAAGTAAAATAGTTCTTTTTAATCCAAAAATTGAGTAAATAAAATTAAATTGTTGTTATGTAAATACAGATGGTTCTTCAAATAAAAATAAAATAAATAATATAAATAAAATAATTATGAAATAATTGTAAAATGAAATATAATAAATAAAATAAAAAAATCTTTAAATAACTCTAAATTAAATGTGAATAACTCTTAAAGTAAATTGTAGACACCTGAATTTGACCACTCCCATATGGTCAAATTCACCCTTGCATTCCTCTGCCCGGCATCCCTTAGCCATATTAATTAAATAATTCATTATTTGATTAATATTTCCCTTCAACCTAATGTCCCCTAAGATATTTAATTAATCAATCAAATATCGTACCTCCTTCATCTCTAAATTAAATAAATACCCCAATTTATTTAATTTAGTCATGCCCAAATGAATTAAATCAAATTTTAATTCATTTTCTTCTATCTCCTCATGTCACATCCTCCATAATCTTCCTTAATCCAGATTAATCTAATTAATTTGTGATTAGTATGTACACACCCCTAATAATCATTAGGGTCACATCCTCCATAATCTCCCACTTGCCTCTAACCCTTCATTAGCCTACCTAATCCCACATTTGCACAACCTTAATCACCTAATTAAGCTAACCTAATCTTCATGTCATTTATGGAATGTGTCCTTAGTCAACCTACATTAAATGCTTTCTATATTTGGAGAAGACATCTCCTACCCTATGTGAATTTTTAATTCACATTTATTCATCCTATGCATTTTAAGCAATTTTAAATTCCTTCTCCCATCCCCATGAGGATTTGTTAGAAATTTTTAATTCCTCACATGTCCTCTCAAGGCACATGTGGACAAGGACCTCCTTTATGAGGAGATCTTGTCCTTTTCCAAGGTACATAAAAGTACCTCCATGTCATCTACACCTCACCCCTTCCCTTCCACATCATTCACCACATGTCAGTTTGTGACAGCTTGTGAGTTCTCAACTCACCCTAGCCCTTGCTCTCCTCCACCATGGCTTAATCCTGGCCCTCCATTGCTTTAGAGGCACTTCCCCTAAAAATGGTGGAAATGTCTACATTTTGGATCATCCACTTTAGCAATCACACTCTTGCAAGCATTTAAGCCATCCCTTAGCCATTCAAGCATCCTCCATTGTTGCAGCATATTGAGCCACGATCTTGCATCTACTCACATCCCCACATCCTTCATTGCATTCCTCATCACTTCACCATCATTTGGAGCTAATATTTGAACCATTTTGTCCAAGAAGGAGCACACAATTGGACATCAATAAGGGCCAACCAAACCATCAATTTGAATAAGGCGAAAAGTTCTATTTTCCTGTGCTTTGTTTCAATTCAACAAGGCCTAATATTGAGTGTTTGTTTTGTGTTTTTCCTTGTTGCATTCCATTTAGTTTTGCATCTTAGAGTAGGTGAAAACACTTGCACACATAAATAAAATAATTCAATTACAATAAGTCTTTGTTAAATAGATGTACTTAAGATATATATACTAGTATATGCATGTTAAATTTGGTCTAGATTAATAAAATGATATAAATTAATAATTAAAAGTTGTGTTAAATTTTGTGGATTAATGGATTTTGGTATTAAATGTTAAATTATGAGTAATTGTAGTGAAAAGAGGTATTTAATTTTATTATTAAATAATGAATGTGGTTTGATAAAAATAAATTTAGTCTAAATAACTCAAACAATATGCTTATAGTTTAGTGTAATTTAGTACAAACTAATAATTAAAGATTGTGTGTAATTTTGTTGATCATTATTAAATTAAGAAAGTGAATATAGTGGTAGAGATACTTGGTATATGATTGATGAATGAATGTTATTTAATAAAGAATATATTCTTGATTGTTATTAAAATTATTTTTATGAGTCTTGAATTGTGTGATAAATCTCTATGATGTCACCAATTATGAATTTATGGGTTTGGGTATACTCTATACTCATGTATTTATTCTATGTGCATGGATTTGACCTTGTTTAGTGTTTATTTCTACTCTACAACTTACCTGAATGATATTTTTTCTTTGCTCTTTTCTAATATTTGGAGACTCGTAATATTTACAAATACCTTGAAAATATTATCATCATATCAAAATAGAACATTTTCATCTAGGTCAACTCCAAAAATGTGTGTAAGAGATCAAAGTTATGTAGCATTCATATATTTTTAGGGAAGGATTGTCATGATATTGCAAGTGGACATGTTCACCTAGGCCAACCTATGTAAAAGATCAAAGACTATATACAAGCACCCAAGAATGATGCATTTAATTTTGTTCTTCTTTTTAATGCACCAAACATAAGTGTTTCATTATTAATAAAGTTAAGAGACATAATTATAGCAATAAAAATAAATGAGTTGTAATGATATGAGTATTTTAATAAAATACCTTTAACTTAAATTTAATAGCCATTTACATGTCAAACTATTAAATAACTCAAACTTGTCTCTTCAACCCTTCCTTGCTTGATTTGCACAGAATGCTTGAATGTTTTTTATTTTTTGTTATTTAAAATTGACAAAAAAAAATACATTTATCTTACACAATTTTTTGTACATATTTGGAACCAAAACTAACTAAGAAAAGAGTTAAAAGGAAATTGGGAAAAAATATGAAGTTAAGGGTCCATTTGACATAGATTTTTAGAAGATATATATATGTTAGTTTAATTTAATTTAATTTAATTTAATTAATAACTATTTTACAGTTAATTTACTTTAAGAGTTTTTTAATTTTATATTAGAATTATTTAAGAATCATCTTATTTTGTATAGATATAAAAGTTATGTTTTATGCTTTGTTAACATGCTCACATCATTACACTTCACCTCTTGTTATCATTGTAGTTATTTTGTTTTATTTTTAAAACTTTTAAAAAATAAAATATTTCTTCAATTAGAAATAGTAATGTATAAAATAAAATAAATTTTAAGTAAATAGTGTTTATGTCTTTTCTTATCTCTTTACTTATTTATGTGTTTATATGTCCATGCATCTATTTAAAAGTCTAGATAGATAATAAAAATAATATTTATATATAAAAAAAATTGAAATAAGAGTTAAAATGAATGATTTGTTTCCATTTAGCTTTTTGAAAACTTAGATTCTACTTGATATAATCTCAATATTGATGAAATAAATAATTTTAGTTATACAAGTACTTTTTTATTAATATTGAACTATAGGTTCCCTTAAGAAATGTCAAGTCTTCATAAACCTCTTCCTTTTAGGATTAAAGGCAAATACTTTCATTTTGTGAGTAAAAACTTGCCCTCTTGCTAGTTGTAACTAATAATGATAAGTTGGTTTTTCATTTATGTGCTTAGTTGAGGAATTGCAAGTTGAGAAGATTTAATAGTTGATTCGAATCATGACCCTATTTTGTCACACCTATTTTTCTTATTTCTTGATGTTTCAGTCAGATTTGTGTTTTTGCATTGCCCTAAAAGTTCTCTCAACAATCCAAAAAGTCCCCCCCTTATTTGATAATTCCACTATATAGTTAAAAATCTAGCATTATAATTATTCAATGCAATTCAAATGCCACAATTTTCAATAGATTTTAATCTAACTACCACATTTCATTATAAACTTAGTTGTAACACACCATTTCATAGCAAATTTTGTTAATAAATTTATATAACAATTTTTTTTAAGATACCTCACAAATACCTATCAAACTTTACATAATCCATCATTTTCTAATCATAAAATTAAATATCTTTATCCATTATATTTACTCATAATTTAACATTAATATCAAAATACATTAATCTACAAAATTAAACATAATTTTTTAATTATTAATTTATACTAAATTATAAATATATCATTTATTAATCTAACCTTTTTTTCAAAAAATAATCTTTATATAAAAATTACTTATATATGTATAAAAATATCAATTTTTAATAATACACAAAAACATATTAATAAATTTTATTTATTTATTTATTTAACTAATTAAAAATTATTTTATTTATTAAATAAGAAACCAAAAAATAAATACAACATAACCATTATTTATTTAATTTAATAATATATAAATTTAAAAAAATCATAAATTATACTTAATGCCTTCCGTCTTCATAGAGTTTTCCGGCATAAATATTGGTTAAAGAAATACTTCATGAAACCCTTTTTCTTGCAGCATGAAATTAAGATAGAAGTCTTAAATTCAAAAAAAATCTGAAACTGCGCCAAGCCATTCTGCATACACTTGAAAACTGTGATAGTTACGGCTCAACAATTCTGCCATTTTTTACGCAATTTATTTAATACTTGATGAAACTGCGCGGTTAATAGCTACAAAACGGAAACTGAGAAAAGAGTAAGGTTAAGGAAATATAATTACAAATATATAATTTAAATATTAAGAGAGTCAACTTTTACGAATATTTACATATTGTGATAGAAAAGATAGTAATGCTAAAAGTGGAATTAAGACTAAACAACATTGACAAGTTAAGAATTGGAAGACACATATAAAGAGCATAAAAGACTAACTTGTGATTTCTTTTTCAAAAGTAGTTTAGAAGTGCTTGTTAATTTTTAACATAAAAAATATTATGAAGTGTTTGACATTACTTCTAAAGATGTTTTGTTATAACTATTGATATGACTATGGCATCATTATTCGAACTATTCCCTTTGAAATTCTTCCTTTGAGAACTATTTTTTTCTCTTCTCTTTATCTTTGCATTGTTCAATACAAAAAAAATGGTTTAAAGGTGTTTATATAAAAAAAACATGACACATTAATGCTTAAAGGTGAAATATCTTACATAGTGAAAAAAAAAAATTGTAATGGTAAAATTGCATACATGTCATTTCTATTTAGTTTTGTCTCTGTTTTGAAATAAGTTTTCATATACATGGACATATTGATAAATTTGGTTGAATTTTGAGCAAAGTTGGGTCACTTGTCTTATCCTATCTACTCAACTCATGACACATCTTTTAATATACCTACAACTTATCCCCTTTAACATATTCACACGCCGTTATGCATTCATCCTATCCACTTATTTATCACTCCAATGCACACACTTCTACTGCACATGCCATTTACTAAGATCTAGCCTCTTTTTTATCCCAAGACTAGTTCACAACCATGAGATCATCTGCATTTCAAGTTTTATATCATATAATTGAGTTCATTAGGTATTTTATTTTTATCTCTCAAAAGTGCATTGCAGTCATTTTTTGTCATAAGGAAAAATCAAAGATCCCCCATCCCCATGCAATTGACTCACCTCAAGGTTGAAAGTCAATTTTCTATCCTTGGGAGAGATCTCTCCTTTTTCAAATGAAACTAAAGGAAAAGTGAGGGTGTCCTAGGTCATCATCTCATTTTGGTGAACTCTATCCAACACCTATTCCATTTTTCTTTGTTTCATCACTCTACATGAAATGTAATTGTGTGACTCAGTGATAATACTTTAAGGTACTTTTAAATACCACTAGGTCCACTAGGTATTTTAGATAAAAACTTAGAGAAGAAGTCAAAGATAATCAAGCAAACTAAAGAGCACAGATCAATAAAATACAATAACAAGTTCACAATAATAGATTAGTTTCAAATATTTTGACTCTTCCTTGCAAAGAGTCAATTATTTTTTTATATTCTAAGGTAATCACAAGCCTGATACTCACGATTTCTAACTCTAAAACCTATTAGATCCAAACCTTCACCAATAATTGTGCATTAATTTCAATCATGTAACTAAATATACTTATTTTATATTTATATCCCACATATTCTAATTACTATATTCAATAAATTAATTAATTCAAATCCATAATTAACTCATATAGATTAATAACACTTATTAAAAGTGGGTCTACACATCTCTTTCCATGTGCATCTTTTGGCCTCTCCTTTTCATACACTTTTTTTTTACAGGAATACTTCAAAGTCATTTCTAGTCATATGTATAATGTATAAATTCTTAAAACCATCACCACATTCAAATATTTAGCTAAAAAAAATCTAAAATATTTTTATATAATGTAAAACAAAAACTCACCATGATGATGTTGCAAATACGGTTGTCGTTGCACCAAAATATCGACTTGTTAATGCCTGATACAACTGCCAGAGCTAATGAATCCATGGGAGGCGGTTAAGCCATGTCACGAACTTGAGCGTTGTGTTGCACAACACAAGGAGACCAAGGGCACACACATTGCAACAATCCCCCTAGTGCAAGCAAGGGGTTCGAACTCGTGACCCAGGCTATAATAACAATCGATATCAGATTCTGGGTCACGGGTTCAAACGCCTCGCTTGCATTTGGGGAGGGGGGTGGGGTTGTTACAGTGTGCGCCCTTGATCTCCTTGTGTTGTGCAACACAATGCTTGATTTCGTGGCATGGCTTAACCACCTCTCATGGATTCATTAACTTTATCGATTGTATTGTGAATTAATAGGTTGATCTTTTGGTGCAACGACAATCGGCTTTGCAACAAATGAACCTTTGTAATAGAAAAAAATAAATTGGGAAAGCTTCTCTTCCTTCTTGTAGTGATGGGGAGGCCTATTAAGTTGATTTTCTTGACCAATAGCTAAAAAACAATTGGTCACTATGTATATTGCAAACTTAAACCAAGAAATTATGTTTTACATGCAAGTCCATTACATGATTATTTTTTATGAAATTATCAAAAATGGTGTATAGATACAAAAAACCCTTATAGCTAAAAGAATTTTGAAAATATTTTCCAAGGATCAAAATAAAAATGATAAATCTAAATTCTTTGGAAAAAATGAGCATGGAGTTGGAAATGGTGTTACTAACTCAAAACATGTTCATGCTATCTAAAATACTCGTAATATAATAATTCTAATTATACAACCAAAATAGGACATAAAATATAAACAATGCACGAATCTTGCTTATCCATTAGAGATATTTTTCCACAAATTGTTCAAAGAAAACATAATTGTATTTTCATTGATGAGAACATTTGATGAAGGTAGGTACAAGCCAACATGGTACAAGGAAACAAAATATTGGGATAGATCTCATTGCCAATGAGGGTATTGAGATAGAAGGGGACCCATGATTATCACCAAACAAATAATTAGGGAATATTAATACCCATTTCTAAAGCATGATCAAATTCATCAGTCATCAAACCAAAATGAAAATACTTATTCTTATAATATCCTTTATAATAAAGCTTCTCACGCATATTATCTTGTCGTATGTCATATCCATAATTTCAAAAATCAAATAGTCATAGTCAAAATCAATTTTTTTTCTTCTGTTGTTGCCATAAGATGTAGCAAAGTTAATATTGAAGGACCTCCCCTACCTACCCCTAAGGATTAATGCAATCTCATCAATCAATTTGAGAAGGCAGACAGGTGTAGAAATATGGGGGCTAGAAAGTGGCCAACCCCCTTTTTTTCAAAAAAGCCAAAATGTGAATGCATTATAACGTGCTCACATTATGGCGTGGAGTGACTGAGCCTTAGGCTTAGCCATTACAAGGCCAAAACGTGCTTGTGTTATAATGCGAGCGTGTTTTAACTTATTTAAATGAATAAAAAGTTTGTTTCATTCCATTTTTTAGTGTTTCAAATTTCCTCCACATCCTGCAAACCCTCAAAAACGTGCTCACATTCCAAGAAGGCTCAAATCGCTCTGTTTCTTCACCAAATCTTCTTCAAAATGCCACCACAATTTTAGGGAGGTCAAAGGAGTAAGTTGTTTTTTGTGTGAATTTGATATGAAATAGGTAGATTTAATATATTTTTTTATGTAAATTATTTAATTTTTAGGAAATAATAATGCACTTCCTTCTCCTCCTCAAAATTGACGAGGGCTACACCGCCCAAACCCCACACAACACAGAAAATGCAAGATAGAAAACAACCCACGTTCAATTATTTTCTAAAAATGAAATTATAGATTCAGAAATTACAAGGCTATAGCCTCATGGGCTTGATTCATTACATCTGAATCATCTCTGAAAATAAAATTTATTATTTAGAGCTACAATTTGCACTAATGGAGCCACCTTCTACAACCTCCACTTAACCCTTTCATTTTACCCAATAATCATCCTAGAATGTTCTAGAAAGTGTAACTTTCCCTTTTGTTTTGGTGCCAAAATTCCTATCTATAGACACATAAAAATGTCCTCAGCCTTCGAGCATCATTTTTCTTCATCCTCGTCCTTCAATAATTGAATAATTTTAGTTATTCAATTATGTTTGATTATATTCCTCTATTAATTAAATAATTTTTAATAATTATTTAATTAATTCACTTTCTAATCTTGATTCTATCCTGACTGATTAAACAAACTAATTGCGTCACTAATTTCTCCCTCTTCTTCAATAGTTAAATGAATTATTATTTATTTAATTATTTTGTCATCTTTCATCTATAGTTAAATAATTACCATCAAATATTTATCTATTCATGGTCCTTTAATTCTTCCATAGTTAAATAATTATTAAAATCATTTAACTATCCCATGCCACCTTCCCTATTAAATAATTAATCTAAATTAATTATTTAAGGTCTAATTTTTATCTCTCCATTTAATTAAATTGATAAATTTGATTAAATGCTCTTCTTTTCATTTTATCTAAATAAATAATTTGGATAAATTATTTATTTGCCACTTGTCATTTTCCTCCATTTTGAATAAATAATTTAAAATAAATTATTTATGCACATCCACTTGGTCAAAGATACCCTGTCATTATTTCATGTCATAGTCTACATGTTTGTCCTGGCCTGCATGTCTGTCATAGCCGTCAGTGTCATAGTTTTTGCCATGCATGGCATATTCTTGGTGCATCAATTTTAGATTGTTAATTCGACCTTCAATCTCATCCGTCCATTCGAAATTTCCTTTTCTTATAAAATGGCAATTTCAAATTCATTTGGTCTTTTTCCTCTTCTCTCTCTCAAGCATTCATGTGAACTTTCTGGCTTTCTTGTTTTCATCCATTTTTACACATACTTAGAGCTTCTCTTAGTCATTTAGAGTCATTTTGCATAGAAAAATCCTTCAACACTTGTGTAGGACATGGCATAATCTTAAAGTTGCTCAAAGAATCTGAGGGCACTCTTCAACTTGCAGCAAGCTAGAAGGTGTAATGGAGGTCAGCCATGGAGATTGAAGATTTTGGTAACTTTGCTTCATTTATTTTCATGTTTTCTACTTTGCTCTCCATTATCTCTTTGGATTTTTTAGATTTAGCAATTCTAACCTAATCAAACATAAATTTTCAGAGATACACCATCATTTGATTTCTTGCCTAGAAAGATATTTTAATGAAATTCACTTTTTAGTGGAGCAACTTCATGGGGCCATAAATTTTGATCTGGGTGTTTGATTTATTATTATAATATATTGTTGGAAAGCTCTCAAAGAGATTTACAACATCGAAACCATTCAAAGATCATTCCATCCACTTTTTAAGATATTTTGAGGCTTCTAAGGTTTTCAAATTTGAATTTGAAGTTGCATTGGAGAAATTTCTCAGGATGGAAACTTTAATATCTCCAAAACCATATACAGTATTGAGATGATTCTTCTGCCATTGGAAATATTTTTCAATTCCACTCCTTAGGGTAAATTTTAAGGTCCATATGACCCTATTTAGGCTGACTTACTAAAAATAATAAGTGACCATTTTTACCTTTTTTGACTTCTATCTGTCTTACACCCCTTAAGTTTCATCATGGAACTCAAAACAACTATAAAAAATAAGGAAACAATATTTTTTTGGGTGATGCAAGATTTCCCCTATACCACTAGATGCTCCTACATCAGACACCTAGGGTAATTTAAAAAGTGACCCTACCACTACTCAGGATTTAGAGGGAAACCAAGATGGTTAACCTCATCCTCAAACAACCATGATGAATCTTCAACATGAATTCCTCTCCATTTCACCAAGTACTGTGAATATTTCTTATTTCTTGTGCTTCTACCCACATGACTTTAAATGGTTCTCAACTTTCTAGAAGTTCAAACGGTTTAGAATTTCGTTAAGATTTGAGAAAGTTATGGCCGTTTTAGTGATCGCAGTTTTTAAGATTTAGTTGTTCATACTCTAATTTTCTTTTGTTTATAACACTTTTGTTGTGCAGGATTTTGCAAAACTTTTGCTGGGTTTTGAAGGTCTATGTCTTAGCTTTCCATAAATATCTACAATTTAAAATTTTGTTTAATTTTGAGAAAGTTATCACTATTTTAGTTTGTTGTTTTCATTCAAGTCTTTTTTGGTTTACTAGTCTTTTGTTTGTAGCGTGTGGCTTTGGAATGGGGCTCCCAAAAATTGCTTCTTTTGGAGCAACAAAAAAATTGAGCTCTTAGTTTTTAGTTTTCTTTAATTTCTTTTTCTTAGTTTAGTTTAGTCTCTTCATTTTCTAGTTTAGTTATTTACTGACTTTTAAGTTTTAGTTTGGTTTTTAATCTCTTGTCCTAACTTAGTTTTTTGTAGCTTTCTCGTTGGTTCAAGACATTTATGAAACTACTAACTTGTGGTTTTGCAGCTCTGTTAGTCGAAGACTCATTTCTCAAACAATGTGTTTGTGATTTCTAGTTTAGAAAACACTTCCATTGGTGCATTAAAGTGAACATGTGTTTGATTCTGTCTAACTGTGCTTGAAGGTGGTAGGTGATTATGCTCTCACCTTGTGAAAACTAGGTGATCAGAAAACCAGACCCACCTTATTTTTTGTCACCCTCAAGACTTAGTAATCGAATTATCCTCTCCCCTTGCACTTTCGAGCAATCCTGGGTGTAAGAGAAACAGTTACTAACTCTAGAACTTGGGCCTATTCTTGTGGGAAAAAGTACTCACCCCAAGACGACTCAGACCAGTAGCACCCTAAACCCGAGGGACTTCCAGCCGGTATATAAAAGTGGATTCTTGGGGAAAGCCCAAGAATCATGCATATGGTTCCGACGAGATGGATCCAAAAGGGGACTCTCGCTGCATGGATGATGCCCTATGAACTGAATGCCCTTACTAGACACCTTTTGTTTTAGAGGCCAACCATTTTCAGCTGTTGCTTGGTATAGTGCAGGTTATAGTATCATGCCCAAAGACACTCACTACTGATCCCCTTGAGTAGAGATAGCAATTCTTGGGAAGTGATGACCCAAGAATCTGAATTTGGTGTGCCTAAATAACGTTAATGAGCCGTGGAGGGGAGCTAGTGCCACTAAACTTCTAAGTTATCCGCTCTCGAGAAGGAAAGGTGTTTAGCACCAATCCAGGTATATCAGTGGGCTATATCAAGTATACAAACCCTTGGCCTATTGGCCTATTAGGATTGTGCTTGTCTCATGTGTGTTTGCATACACCAAAACATTGTGCTTGTCAAGTGCTTGCTGGATTTTCAAACATTGTTCACCACATTTACACTTTCGGACAAAACATTCGACCTTTGACAGATCATATTTTCTCTCAATAGATCCGAAAACTCCATTTTAACAAACTATGGTGCAACCGTTACAATCGCATTTGCTTAAACTGAAACACATTTTCCATACTGTGACGCATTCGCTGCCTCAAATGACGCATTTTCCTGATAGAAACAAAACCCTGATGCAAACCAGAATTTGAGTCTAAACATTGTTAGCCTACTGTCAAACAATTCTTCCAAGAGGTCTCTATCGAAAACCAGCTTTCAAATTGCTCAAAATCTTCATTTTTCACCATTAGTTCGCATTTTTTTTATCATAGGATTAATCTTTCAAATTTTATTTTTATCCATTAGATTCATAATCATCATCTTAGCATTAGCTTGACCCTAGGTTTTCATCTTTGCATGCTTTGGATTAGGTGAACCTCATCACAATTTGCAAAATCATTGCTTTCGAAACTAGGTTATCTTGGACTTCATCATTCACTTCTATCTTCAATCATTGTCACTTTTTGTGAGGATTTCCAACTCAGCAGTCTAGCTAGGAAAACTCACTAGTCCTTTTGACTTTGTCACCTTGTCATTTTCAACAAGTCCTTTGGTAACCAAAATCGAAAACAAAGACTAAGCTTAGAGTGTTTAGGTATCCTTGTCTCCAAATTGCATTCTAGTTTATACCTTGCATACTTTATTCCCAAAAAAAATACAAAAAAATTATTCATCCTAGCTGTTATTTTGAACCTAGACTTTTCATTAGTTGGATCTTTAGTCGACATAATCATCTTAGTCCTTATTTTGCACCTTGTCATCATTGTCATCCTAGTCATAATGGTCACTTTCGCTTTTCGACATTTCACATTTTCTTAGGTACACATTATCATTTCATTGCATTATCATCCGTTATCACATAAAAATACAAACATATAGGCTAGTGTCATATTTGCATTGTCATTATCTTCATTTGAGAAATTTCCTTTGATGGTGGAGACAAGACTTCAATGAAAGAAAAAACAAATGGCAGACTTTGGACAAGACTTTAACAACACAAATATCAACACCAATCCCAATGACTGGATCTTTCATGACCCATTTGGAAATTTGAATGCACAATCTTCCATGAACATGTCAAATTCTTTTCAAAATCCACTTTTTGAACAATTCATACAAAGAGACCAAAATGGACAAGTTTACATTGAAAACTTAGAGGCAACAACCCAAAATTCTGAAGTAGCTTCGTTTGTCAAAGACTTGGTCTTGAACAATCCTGAATGATACCTCGCTATGCTCTAAAACTATACTCTTTGATAGACCATGCAATTTCAATACCTCTATGAAAAACAACTCCGCAACATGAACAACATCACTAGTCTTATGATATGGAATGAAATGTGCCATCTTTAAAAATCTATGCACAACCACAAATATGGAATCATGCCCTCTCAGTGTCCTTGGCAAGCCAAGAATAAAATCCATGCTAATGTCCTCCCATGGCCTCTCAGGTACAGGTAATGGTTGATACAATATAATATACTGACTTGTTCCTTTCACCATCTGGCATATTCTATAACTCTTCACAAACTTCTTCACATCTTGTTGTAATTGCGGTCAGTAATAATTCTCACTAATAAGAGTAATGTTCTTATCTCAACTGAAATGTCCAACCAATCCTCCACTATGATTCTCCTTGACTAGATTTGCTCTCATAGAACTCCTTAGAATGCATAATTGGCTTCCTCTGAACAATATCCCATCTTGGATTAAGAAATCCAACTATCTTGTCCTATCCAATTTAATAGGTTCCAAACAAGTCTTTCAAGCTTCTATAAATTTTGAATCTTCAAGATACAGGATCTTGAGTTCATTGAACCCAACAACCTCTATATTCAT
Source organism: Sequoia sempervirens (assembly GCA_007258455.2). Taxonomy (NCBI): domain Eukaryota; kingdom Viridiplantae; phylum Streptophyta; class Pinopsida; order Cupressales; family Cupressaceae; genus Sequoia; species Sequoia sempervirens. Next base: position 183,517,441 of record VDFB02193867.1, read on the forward strand.
CTCTATCAAAACAATTTCCCTTCTACTCAAGGCATCTACAACTCTGTTTGGCCTTGCACTCGTATACTTCAAAATAAAAGTATAACTCTACAAAAACTCAACCAATTTTAAGTGCCTTTGATTCAACTTTCCTTGACTATTAAGATACTACAAAGCCTGATGATCAGTATATAAAACAAATTATTTTGGAAACAAATAGTGTCTCCATTTCTTTAAAGCTTGGACTATAGCATAAAACTCTTGATCACAAAAAAAAAAATCTTCTTAAGAATCATTCAACTTCTCACTAAAATAGGCAACAAGCTTATTCTGACTCAAAATAGCTCCTATGACATTGCCACTAGCATCACAATATACTTGGAAGACCTTTGAAATCCTAAAGTGCCAAAGCAGGTTGCTCTATGACTTCTTCTTCAACATATCAAAACTCTTTTTTTCTCCTACAATCCATTTAAAATATTTTCTATCCCCTCTCATTGCTTCAGTTAGAGGTACACAAATACTACTAAAATTCTTAATAATTTTTTTGTAAAAACTTGCTAGACCATGAAATGATCTTACCTTTGTAACACTCCTTGGGGTAGGCCATTCAATGATAGCTCTCACCTTTTGTAGATCCATTTTAAGACCCTCTGTTGAGACAACAAATCTCAGACATACTAACTCCCTCTTCACAAAGCTACATTTCTTCAAATTAATAAAAAAAAATTCCTCCCTTTGCTTCTCAAACTCTTTGGATATGCATCAGGTGGTCCTCCAATGTCTTACTAAAAAAAATATATATAATCCTAATAAATAATAACAAATTTTCCTAAAAATGCTTTTAATACCTCATTCATAAGCTGCATAAATGTGCTTGGTGCATTGGTTAGACCAAAAGGCATGACTAACCAATCATATAAGCCCTCCTTAGTTTTGAAGGTTGTCTTCCATTCATCTCCTTCTCTAATTCAAATCAAGTGATATCCACTCTTCAAATCTATCTTTGTGAAGTACTCAGCTCCACTCAAACAATCAATAATTTCACCCATCCTCAACAAGGGAAATCTATACTTGATAGTAATCTTGTTGATAGCTAGGGAGTATGTACACTTTCTCCATTCTCCATCTTTCTTCAGTGCTAGTACTATAGGTACTGTACATGGACTCAAAATATTTCAAATCAATCCCTTCTACAACAAATCTTGCACTTGTTTATTCAACTCCTCATTCTATGTTGGAGTCATTCGATGGGATGCCTTATTTGGCAGACTGGCTCTAGGAACTAGATCCATCTGATGGGTAATTTTCCTTACTAGAGGCAATCCTTTAGGTACTTTATCAGAAATAATATCTTGAAACTCATTTAAAAAATCTGAAAACTCTACCGGTACCTCATTAGTATCTTCTTTATCAACTCTAGGGATCAATGCAACACACTAATCTTGAGAGGAGAAAGATGCAAAACTTTATAGATCTTTAATAGTTACCAAAACTTAAACAGATAAACAAAAATATCATGCATACCACAACACAATGATTTATGTGGGGAAAACCCTTTTGGGAGAAAAACCCCACACTCCAAAAGCTGCCCAATATATTATTCAGAAATCAAAAGATTACAATATACTTGTAGAGAAAGCTTCTCATAGGAGTATCACCACTAGAGATCAAGAGACAACACAACCGCTATCAAAATCTCATAATACACCCCCATCTACATACATCCCAACCGCTTATAACAAGATTCTTTTAGAACCTTCTATAATTATGGTTTACAAGGTGGTTTTTCATTTGACGTGTTAATAGAAAAACCTTGATGTTTCAATGGGAAAAAAACCTTGACGTGTCAGTGCGAAAAAATATTAACATGTCAATGGGAAAACCTTGGCAGGAAAACCCCATATCTTGCTATTAGTGTACAATATTTGCATGATTAGTCGCCACATACCAATATACATCCTTTTAATAATAAACTGTATATAATTGTAAGGTTGAGACACATTTTCCCAATAGTTTCAACTTATGACGAATGTCATCCTTTGTCAAGGAATAGGTGTTAGCATGTCCATCATGCACTGCTCGTTGATCAAACTGCCACAGTCTACCTAACAACATGTGACAAGCATCCATAGGTGTAATATCATACAAAACCTCACCTTTATGTTACCAATCTTAAACTTTACCAAAAATTACTCATTGACTAATGCCCTATGGTCCTTTTGCAACCATGCTATCCAGTATAGTTTTGGATGCTTTCTCCTCTCCAACTGCAATTTAGTGACAAATTCTTCTGAAACAAGATTGTCAATGCATGATGATAGGATAAGATACAACAAGGTGATGAAATTTTCAAAACATAATATAAGCGCCAAGCGACTCTTCAATACTCTATTTGCTCCAAAGCAAAGACTTAGTCGACTATATGCAAGTGTTACATTTTAAATGTTGACTAATTCAATGAGTTAAGCTATGCTAGAATAATAGGAAGAAGGATGCTTGCTTGGCGCCTGAAGATGAAGTTCTAAATGTTGTAGAAGTCCATTTAGGAAACAATTCGATTGTCACCATTTGATCATGTGTAATTTGAAACAGTCTTTTACTGCTGTCAAAACATAGAGGTTGACTTGTAGCTTCCTGTGATGAGTAAACTCTTTTATTGCTACCACCTTTTGAGCTAAGTAGAGTGAGTTGGCTAGCATGGATGTTGTCAAATTACATGCCTATTTTGTAGGTTGTTGAGTCTCTCTTCTGCTATATAAATAGAGAGGCTTATGCTTTCATTTGGGATGCATTCCATTTGCATTCTATTACATTCTATTCTCCACTTCTAGTCTACATTATTCTGCAAGTTCATTTTGAGTATTGTGTGAGATCTTGAGTATTTTGAGAGAAGTTTATTATCAACTTATGAGAGATAGGTTTATTGAGGCATTTCTTGTGAGATCAAAGCAAAGCTAGATGTTGTTTTGGAAATTTGTACAACAACTAGTCAAATTGACAAAGCATATTACAGTCATGAGGATAATCTTCCTTTATTTGTCTTTGTTGATAAAGTATTGATTCTTCAATGTTTAATTGGTCTATTGACATTACTTGCAATAGGGAAAGATGGAATTTTATTTGAAAGGTAAATAGAATCTATTTATGTTGATTGCGAAGTGCTTTTAATTACTCCATATTAGGAGGGGTTGTTTGTCATAGGTATTTCTATACTAGATATGGTTAAACAAGAATAGCATAAGGGCTATTCATAGTGTGAAACATATCAATGTCACGAAGTGACTTGATATTGTTGGATTATAATGGTAATTGTACATCAATAGTTTGGTAGAAATGATAGGATGAGTCATTGCTAATTTGTACTTTCATGATCACTTGATCATACTCAAATTAAGATCTTGGGTAGAGTGTTACCTACTAGGTTGGAATATGTACTTGACTACTCATTGATACCTATAGGTTGGGAATAACTTGTTTGGTTGAGTTGTACATTTGGTCTTGACAGGAACATATAGGGTTAGAGTAAACCTATATAATTGGACTAGTCATTGATTGATGACGATATCCTAAGATTAGGGTATATTGAGGTTGAGACTCACCTATGAGATTAAGTAAATCACTTGGGCTTATGAGATACTATATGTATGGAGACATTGATGGGATTACCTATTGAGCTAGAGTTGCTACTTTGGTAGTTGTTTTTTACTCTTGTTATGAGTTCATGATGTTGGCTTGACTCTACTCTTTACTAATCCTTTCAATAAGGAGATTACACTCTCGAATGGAATCATCTATAGATACAATTATTCTTTGATTGAGGTCATTCATGGATTTGAGTATACTCTTAATGAGAATCACTTAATGATGTGATATGTTACTAAAGGGAGTAAGTTATATTTGAATATTTAATCTATGATTATGATGAGGCTTATGTAGCTATACTCCAAATTATGAAGTTATACTTAAGACTAGATTGTCTATTGAAGAGAATAACTTGTTTATGCAAAGATAAGCTCATATGTTTACTTGGGATAGGAATATCCATTGAAGGGGTAGCTATTGCTTAGGCTTAATTGGTTGAGTTACCATTGTGTTTTGGGAAAAGGGGAGTAGGTTATTTTTAGGGTTAAATATTACCCATTGGAGGAAATTACCTAGGCATAGTATAAGAACGGTCATAATCCAAATCAAGCCGTAGAAGTGTATGTGAATGTGAGGATTGTCACTCGAAGGACTAGGTTAGAATACTTTGGCCAAAGTAGTGCAAGTAGCCACTATTTATACTGTCGTTTCACTGTGTTCCTTATATGCATTCTAGTTCAATAATTTTCATACTTGTGGGTGTAGCTACTGTTGACACCAAAATTTGACAAGGTAACAGTGTCTTATAGGAAACTCAGTTTATGGGGGACCTTTTGTGCTAAACTAAGTGACCTCTGGATTTTTAGAGAAGCAAAATTTTTCTATAATGGGGGTTTGGAAAGGGAAAAGGAAACAAATATAATAAAATAAAGTCTAACCTAAGGTGATGTGCCAAGAATTAAAGATAAGCACTATAAATCATAGATCTAAAGGCTTGATTGGTATTTGTAGTGTTCCAGAAGAGCGGAAACTGAAGATTATAGCACATACAATCCATTCATTGACATAAAACAACATTGCATACATTCCTACTACCAAGAAGATTCATTAGACACGATCTAGACCAGTAAACTTGCATTCAATATATATAGAAGTTCTCAAATGAAATGTCCAAACAATAAAAGCATAGTTTATAGTTTAATCAAATAGTATGAAAGAACAAAAAGGCCAAACAATTGACACAGTCTGAAAGTCTTTTGCAACAAAATAAAACAGTAAAAAAGGCCTCGTGTCTTTTACTAAAACTAGTGTTTTTTCAAAATTTTGGACCCTTTTCTCACAACAGAGAAAAGTATATATAGTAGAAAAAACCCCCACCGCTTCGAAGAGCAGCAACCAAAAATATTTTACCATCCCCTGGCAATGATGAAAAAATAAAAATATTCCCCAAGTCATTGCAACAGAAATGATTCGAAAGCAAGCATCTGGTCATTCTAAGCATAGGTGCATCTTCCACAAATGATGGTGGTGGTCCTAACAAAGTTAATCAAATAAGTGTCAACATCCCGTGCAAATGATTATGAAACGCAATGGCCAATTGCAACATTTGGTTCACCTAGTTGATCGCACAAATACACGATCCGCTGATTAGGCACGTGGCAACATTTCACTACCCGTGTGAACCTTTATCTCTCACCACTGAAGACTTGTGTCAATGCTACATGTGTTGAATGGGAAGAGCACTAACCAATAGTGGAGGGAACGATCATTAGCTGGGTGCAAAAGAGATGTGTGGCAGCATTTCACTGCCCACTGCCATTATTTCATCCTCATGTTGAAAGCCTTGTGAAGAGTAGACACGTAGTAAGAGTACACCACATACAATAATTGTGGGGCCCGCCAAAATCTTTGGGAGTGAGGGCTTCGTGGCACTTGAGCAAAGCATGATGAGGAAGCAAGAAGGAAAGATAAAAAATGGCCAGCAGCCACCACACATGGAAGTATGGCAGGGATTCTCAAGATGCGAAAGGAAGGGGAACCCTCGGGTTGCGCAGAGCAGACACATGGAGGGGGAAAACAAACTTTTGATAAAAGGGTAAGTTGATTCCCTATGATGCACAGGCCAATACATAGAGGTAAATACACCCGAAGGGAGCTCGTTAAATACTTATTAATAGTTTCTGGCGACTACCAAGGGTGTTTCACTTGAGGAATGGAGGACCCAAAATTTCTTTGGTTTATAGACTAGAGCACCATTTCACTAGATAACAGAGTCAAATATTGGAAAGAGCCACCTAAAGAGGTGACCATTCATCCTCAGATGGCCTTACCATGTTGCACAAATTCTCCTATACTCAGCTTCGATCAATAGTTTCTTTGTGAGGAAGTGCATTAGGTAAACTGACCCTTGCTTCACAATGAAACAATAGCAGTGCAAGCAGATGAATAACTCCCTCAATATCCGTTGTAGTGGGAGGATGACTGAAATTCCTGAAAGCATCCAGATAATTTTCTTTCACTTCTATTCTTTGTGCAATCTGCTCAATCGTAGCAATAGCGCCATTTTCAAGGAACGGGGATGGCAAACCAATCCTATTTAACTTGGAGAAACTCTCTCTTATGTTGTCCAATGTCTTGCTTAGAGTAGCTACGACTACTTTAGTGCACTGGAAGGTAGAGTGGCAATGGATAAACTTGTTTTTCTTTTGGGTAGTAGCATCCTGATCTTCAATTCCTGCCCTGGCGAGGTTTTCATCAGAGACTAAGTATAGCTCAGTGAGCAGATCTTTTTCTTCTGGAACCTTTTCCAAGATAAACTATGGGATTTGCTCAATCATATCATGAGCCTCCTAGCTCAGCTTTGATGCCTTGGCGATGAATCAGAGGGTGGGTTGTAGTGCTAGGAGAAAAGTTTTAATCTTTTCCTAGTGAGAAATGTACAACTTCCTAACCAACGAAATAATGTCCGATTGTGTAGGAAAAAATAGGAGAGAGCTTTTAAGAGAAGCAATCTCTACATCCCATGAGTTAATGGCCTCAACCAACTTTGCCCTTTTCTTTTTCTCGAACACCAGTTGCTCCACAGAGCTGCTCATTTCTTTATTCCAATTCTCCTCAGCTTGAGAGTGATTTGCTAAGCGCATGTCCAGAGAGGACTTTGTCTCTTGGAGCTCTTGTTCTAATTAACCTTTTAGGCCCTCAAATTCAACCCCTTTTTCTTGTATTTTCTGCTCATATTGAGCTTGTTGGTGATCCAAAGCCTCATTCCTCAGTGCCATTCCTTAACTATACTCAAGGCGAAGTCGTTCCAACTCTTCACTCTTTAGCCACAAATTCTGCTCAACCTCCTAATTCTTAGCCTATAGCTCTTTACCTTGGCAGGTTCGATAGTCTAAATCTTTGCAAGCTCACCCTAAAGTCTATTTTTCTCATTCTCTGCTGCCATCACTCTTTATGTCATATGTACAACATCTGCCTCTAGGGATTTCTCTTTTTTCTCCAAAAAACTAACTCTTTCCCCTACTGCTTTAAGTTGCTCATCTTTTTTCTTTAGCTGGTGACCAGTTTTAAGGAAGTCAGAGGTGACCACCCATTGGTTTTCCTCCATAATCTCAACCTTATCGTACAGTTGGGCCACCTTCACGTCAATCCCTACTGCATATATTTCATAGTCTTCTGGGTGCATCTCCCCCTGAGGCTTGGTTACTCTCAGGTACATGGTTGCAAACTTTAGCTCTTGTCAGGTCTCATCATAAAGAGTCTATATTTTTGGCTCAGCAAAAACACTGTCATCCTTTGCCTTGCACTTTTTCATTCTACTTGCACGTGCTTCCTTTCTGCAGTCAATCTGTGCCATAAATTCGGTTGGTGACAAAACTAGTCCACCTACAAAAGGAGCATCAGAAGGTAGGGCATATGGATAGATAACCCTGATAGGCGCGGGCATCTATTTTTTTTGGAGAGTGATGGTTTGCGGGGAGAAGTGGGGCACATTTCAAAGCTTGGTTTGAGGACCAAAAAGGGCTAGTCACTTGCTATGACTCAATTGGTGAATCAACGGAAGGACTCATACGCTGGAATGTTGGAGTTGTCATTGTGGAGTCAACCTATTGTGATGAAAGAGGATCCGTAGTAATAGTGTAAGAAGGTGTGCCAACAGGCGGCACACCATCAGAAAGCGAGGCAAGGAGAGATTGAGTAGCAGTAGCTGGTGTAAGGGTTCATAGAGGAGTAAAGCCAGGTGGAGTAGTTTGTAAGAATTGAGCGAAACCTCCCGCATGTGTTAGATTAAAGTTGGGAAATAGAGGGCCAATACTCACGGCAGGGATTGCTGATAAGGCAGAGGCAAAAACCAAGGAATGAGAAGTAAGGGAAGGAGTGAATTTTACCTGTTGATTGGTTGATGGTGGCTCCAAAATCATTAGCGACTCCTCCTCGGCCTTAAGCTCCTGGCTAGCTGCAAGCACTTGTCTTCTGACAAGTTCTTATGAACCCTCTCCAATAATGGTCTCTGTACGCTGTCTTTTGTAGGCAGGGTTTCCTAAACTTTGATAGCTACTACTGTTTGCTGCTATAGGACCCTGGCTGCCTTAGTGGCCCAAGTGAGTGTATACAAATCCCTTGATACATTAAACTGCAAATTCGTGGCTACATAGGCGGGTTGTCTGGAGCCTTTCTTCTTCAGTGTGAAGGACACAAAAGTGCTGCTTCCTCTTCCTGCTCTTTAGACTCATCGTCTAGGTCATCACTCTTATTGATGCTAGAGTCTGGGCTGGGGTGGTCATCATTCCACCATTTTTCAAAGTCCTTGTCCTCCTTCAAGCTCTCATAAGGAGCATTCAATTGCCCTGTTTCTTGGCTATACTTCCAGAAAACTTCTATCTTTTCATCAGTCCATTCCTCATCCTTCTGCAACTTGTTGTACATGGTGCATTCCATGTGGACATTATCTTTGGCCATCTCCACAACAAAGTAGAACTTGTGCCATAGCTCTATGTTATCTTCTATGGGAATATGTGCTAGTTCAACAAGATTTTCATCCTTGTCTGCCCGCGAGTTAAGCCGCTTTTCCCAGTAAGGTTGAGGACACATGAGTAACTTTCATGTGTGGCTCTAGTAGTTCATTGAAAGGGTTGTAATCTCACTTGTCACTTACCAAAACTAACCCTAAATGAGCCAGTTTATCCTGCAATAACTGATCTGATTGCTTCTTTAACAGAGTCATCGTTTTGAAATTCTTCGAATAAGTGAAGAATCCTTTTCTCTTGACACTCTTGCTGCTATAGAAAGTAAAATCAATGATACACACCTGCCTATACATTTCAAGTGCAATCACCCTATCTGTGACATAGGCTAGGAGAAGGAAGGGTTGACCAATGAAGCCTTGCATCTAGAGAATTGTGAAATTTGTTCCTAAGAACCAGTCACAAGCTGGAGTAAAACTCTGCATATATCTAGTCTAATCCTTGTCGAGCCAGATTATGTCACCTTCTCCTCATAAATCTTGTAAGACCAGAGTTATAAAATAATCCAAAAATGCATAATAATCATATGACATGGAAAGAAAGGGCGTCCACATGGATACTGGCTTCCTCTTCCCCTTTTCATCAAAAAAATGATAATTCAAAATACCTGTCGAAGAAATTAGGGTTTTGGTGTAGGAACATGTGAACTAGGAAAGAGAGAAATATAAACTTTCCCTTCATCGAGTAATTTTTTATTTGGCATATCATTTCCTCCACCATGAACTCGGTGAAATCATACTAGAAGGTATTGTGTTGTTTGTGGAATTGGAAGGTTGGTCCTAGTTGAAAGGTTTCCACCATCTCATCGAAGTCTCGGTTGCAAACAAAAGCTATCATTGACATGGCATCCTGCATATCCTTGTGAAACAAACCGCATGGCAACGAGATACTTGGCAGTTTAGCACCTGGGACTCCTTTCTTACCAATCTCCTCCATCAGGAAATCTGAGTTCTTTTTCATCGCCTTCCATGTTTTTTCTCCTTTACTAATGTAAAAGGACTCAATTTTCTCTCTTCTTTTACTTGGGTCTGGGATGCACAACATATGCCAAATGGCCTATGGGATGATGTGAACTCTTAATTTTTGGCCCTCAATGCAGCGGGTGCTAGGGTTATAACGTTGAATGGCAACATCAACTAACTCTGGGCACTAATGTACCATCGGGACCATGTATTGTGGAAGAACACTATACCAAATGTTCTTTGTTGTCGGTGTGTCCGCTTTAGGTGCCTTCAATCTTGTGCAGGCTGCTTCCCTTAAGGATTTAGGGTCTTTTGCAAGTCATGGGTCATAAATATTGTCCCATTTCTCCTCAACCCTATTTTTGTTTTTACAATTGTTGGGTTTGTTTAACTCTATCATATACGCCCTCTTCGGCTTTCTTGGTATACCAGGCATGGCATATGATAAATCCTCATAGACATACACATCTTCTGACAACCATATTGCTGTAAACAACTCTTGGCCAATCTCCTCCTACATTTGCTATGATGAACTCTCTGACATTTTTCTTTAGATGAAAATTTCTGCAGGTTCTAAACTCTTTGTAAATTTTATCTGGCTCTAGATATGCTAAAAAAAATCTCTGCATCTTAAGCCTTGGTGTATTTGAAAAGACTTTGAACATTAAACCTTTCATGCAATATTTGGTTATCTTTTCTCAAGGTGGTAGAGGCAAGTGTGATTTTTGCATTTAATTAAGCATGTACCACTAATTCCTTGGCTTGTGTAAAATGAATTACTTGCCATTTCGAGGCAACAAAAATTCATTATTGCATTTGACAATTGTGTGATATGATGTGATTCCCTTGAAACTTGAACTGACAATTTGCCTTCTAACCTTGCTTTAGTATGTGTTGGAAATTAATATCCTGGATGGAATGATTAAGCTAAAGCAAAAAATCATGGCCTGAAAAGATATGGATCATGCCTTGGGCTCTGGGAAACACCTATGAGATGACATAATAGCCTACGACTGTGCAACTTACTATCGATGAGTGCCACCATTTTAAAGCTACTTAATTAGCTCTTATTAACCCAACACACATTGAATTGTACTTCTGTAGATGCAACTGGTTAAGAAATGTGAGCAAATGCAAACACACCTTTCAAGTTGGCACTTGGTTATCATTACATTTTCTCAAAACAGATTAGCATGCATCTTCTCATTTTTTCAATAAATAGGCCGCTAAGTAGTGAGGAAATCACACTTAGCATTTGAGTAGTTTTAACAATAGGTTATTGGCATAGTCCTAAGCAATTTTTCTCATAGGCTAGGTGATAGGCAAGTTTCAGTGTTAGAAGATAGAAGCATAATGTCAGTATCATGGACACTCCTATTAGGTTAACCTCTTATAAGTCACATACAACTTTTCTGGGGGAGATTTCCACTAGGCGATTGAAGAGAATGACCAAGAATAAACACTCCTTGGATTTGGTAGCCATAAAATGGGTTTTGGTTATGGATTGTATAGAGTATGAGGACAAATATTGTGTGAATACTAATATCTTCTCACACTTTGTAGCGTCAATGTTAGACATTGGTATCCCTAGGCCTTTAACTCTGAAGCTGGTCAAGGAAATATTTCCAAGAAAGCACTTGAATGGCTTAGGTGAGATTGTCACTCACGCTACATATGGGGTAGGCCTACCAATAGCCAATGACCTTCGTTGCTACATTGAGGAAGAAGTGGTAGTTGTATGGCTACCGTTTCTCTATGGATTCCACCTTCAGATGTGTGACAAGCATCAATAGAGGGTTACCCAGGCCTTGCACTTAATGTTTCACAGCTACAACTTAATACCATTCTATGACATTGATTGGTATACCAACTTCAAGAACTTGGTATTCCCCCTGCCAATGGCGGTTGTGCCAAATGATGCTGCTTTTGCTGTTGAAAAACCTACCAATGAAGACATGGTTAGTGTTTCCGTAGATGAAGTGGTAGACGCTACTATAGATGCGTCAATTGCTTCCTCTTGTGCTCTTAGATAAAATGCCTCCCTGCTCCTGGATAAAATGCCCCCCAGCTTCTTTGTTTTCTATTGTTGAATACACCACCTACTTTACAGTTTGTATATAAGCCTGAAAAAGGCTATAAATATAGCATATATGAAAGAATAGCTCGTATAGTCATATAATTTTTGGATTATGGCTTTCTTGGCCATTTTGCAATGTAAAAAACAAAAGAATATATATAAATCGACATATATCTTTATTAAAATCCATGGCCCTTTCTTCCATTATGCATTTCTATCATATGGGCTCTTTTATTAGCATATGTGTTCATTTTTTTTGCACATGGTTTTGTTTTATATGTAAAGCAACCCCATTGCTCTACCCTCTACAATTATGAGTTATTTCCGCAGAAACATGAAACAATTTCAAAAAGACCGACCAACACAAAGGGAAATAAAATAAAAGCATTATTCACATATGTACAAAAATAGAACTCGACACTTAATGGAACATCTTAAGATGAATCCCATTGATTGGGATTCCTCAGGGTTTTTGTTCCATACTTTCTAACTCGAAAGCGTTATTCTCCCTACATTGAATTATTTTAAAGGGGCCCTCCCATAGGCTATCAAATTTACCATGCTGACCTAGATTAGCAACCCTTTTATCATATTTCAGTACTAAGTCTCCGCACTTTAGGCCTTGGTCAGAAGCTTTCTTGTTAAACTATTGCTTGACCACGTGTTGGTGGTTTGTCATGGCTATTAAGGAATTCTCCCTTTTTTCTTGTACTTCTAATAGTTCGGCAAGCCAAACCTCCATGGTGCCATTTTGTTCTATCTCAAAAGATTTCAACAGTTGGAGCGTTGGAATCTCCATAGATGTAGGAAATAGTGCCTTTTTCGCGTATACCAACTCATAAGGTGAAGTCTTAAGGACTTGTTTAGGAGTTATGCGATTTTCCCAAAGCGTTGCTCAGAGGTTTTTATGTCATTCTCTTTGGTGTTTCGAACCAATTCTTTTAAGGAGTTGGACTAGGTTCTTGTTAGTTGACTCCACTAGGTCGTTTCCCTATGGGTAATAATTTGATGACATCTTAAGGAATATGTCATTTATTAACGCAAAGTGACATACCTTTGCACCTAGGAAAGCTTTGGCATTATCAAAAATGATATTCTTCGAAGGACTGAACCTTGTCACTAGCTCTTTGAGGAAATCCCTTATCTTTGTCTTTGTCCCGTTTTTAAGTGGAACAGTCTCTATCCATCTTGTGAAGTAATCTATCGCAGTCAGAATCCACTTGTGCCTAGCACTAGAAGTAGGATTAATCATCTTGATGAAGTCCATGCTCCATTGTGCAAACGGTTCATCTACCACTATAGGTTTGAGAGGCATTGTGGAACTCTTCCTTTTGTCAGTAAAGAACTGGCATTTTTTACAAAATTTTACCAAAGAGTGGGAGTCATTGAAAAGTGTGGGCCAGTAGTAACCTACACACATGATTTTGATGGTGGTGGTCTTAGTGGAGAAGTGTCTGCTCATGGTGCTATTGTGGAATGTGTCAAGGATTCTCTTTGCTTGTTCTGTAGTAACACATCGCAGGAGGAGACCATTGAAATTCCTCTTGAAAAGGACCCCTTCCACTAGCGCATATATGCAATTTTGCAACCGATAGTATCTCCTCTTTTGGGAAGAAAGACCTAGTGGATACTTTCTTGTTTGCATAGACCTTATTCTATTTGTTAGCCAGCAAGCCTCAAATTTTGGCTCATTTATCAGATTAAGCTTTGATTGCTCCCGTTCAGTGGGTATCTGATCATTTTGTGCCATGTATTCACACAGTCCTCTTCGTCTGATAGTTTTAGTGGGTTTGACCTCAATGTCATATTCAAGGATCTTGGTGATCCAATTAGCTCTTTTTTCTATGATGACATAAACAAACACTTTGTTACAGGAAATTAGATGGTGGAACTTTTTAAGTCCCTTCACTATTGCAAAGGCTTGTCTGTCGACGAAATTATAATTTGTCTCATATTCCTTTAGGATCCGGGAGTAGAATTCCACTGGATGTTCTCCCTTTCCTTCATCATCATTTTGGGTTAAGACAGTAGCAATACTGGACTTGCTACTGAATGCATACATTATAAAATCCTTAGATAAATCTAGATTAACCAATACTAGAGCTTGGGAAATAGTGTACTTGACCTTTTCAAAGGCTTCCCGAGCTTCGGTCGTCCACTTGAATGCTTGATCCTTTTTAAGCATTAAGGTGATCAGCTTAATTATTCCCACAAAGTCAAAAATAAAATTGTTAACAAAATTTACCTTACCAAGAAAGGACTGAATGCCTTTCTTATTCACTGAAAGGGGAAGTTCCTTGATAGCTTTCACCCATTCGAGGTCGATCGAAACTCCTTCCTTGGATACCACATGTCCTAACAGCCTACCTTGTGGTACTCTGAATACACATATTTTTGGATTTAGGGAAATTTGAACTCCTAGCATTTTTGAAAAACTATTTCTAAGTGGTCAAAATGATCATCCTTAGATTTAGAGAACACAGTAAGATCATCTAAATAAATTAGAAAAAACTTATTGATAGCTCGCTGAATGCGATGTCCATCACTCACTGGAATGTTGCCCCTACATTGGATAAACTAAAAGGCATTTTAGCATATGCACATGTTCCCCACTTTGTAGTGAACGTAGTCTTGTGCTGATCGTCCTCCTTAACTCAGATTTTATTGTAACTAGAGAATCCGTCCAGTAGAAAAAAACATTTCCAATCCTACTACCATTTGTAAGATTGACTCCATAGAAGGAAGTAGATAATGGTCCTTGAAGGATGCTTTGTTTAGGTCTCAAAAGTCCACACACAAGTGGATATCTCCATTCTTCTTGTGAACTAGGACTAGATTGGATACCCAAGTACTATGCTTGATTGAGAAGACAATGTGCGACTCAATTAGTTTGGCTAGCTCTTACGCCATTAGTGCTTCAATTTTGGGGTTCATTGGCCTCTACTTTTGTCGGACTAGTTTTGCACCTTCTATTAGCTTGATCATGTGTTGAATGATATTAGGATCATATCCTTCTAGATCATCATAGGACCAGGCCACTACTCCATATTTCTCATAGAAATTGATGAGTCTTTCTTTATCATGGTGTGGGACATCTTTCTTAACTTGAAGATTTATGCCATATGAGACCCAAAGGTCTACGTAATAACTTTTTTTTCTACGAACTTCTGTCTATCATTTCTTGCATCATCACAATAAAAAAAAAATGAGAGTAACCAATCCTTTCGGAAGCTTGTTGGATTTGAGCTGCATAATTTGTCCTTCATAAGCCTTGACAATCTTTGGTTGAAGTTGATAGGCGAATTCCCCCAACTACTGGATGGACGAGGAGATGTGTTCATCACTTTAAAAAAATTTCCAACTTTGATCATTTTCAGGAATCACCGGTCAGACTATTACACATATAGAGTTTTTGTTATCTATAAGATCAGAGGTAGGATCAAACTAAGCACCAATCATGACCATGCAATCTGTGTTGCCATTTTGTCCTTAGGGAACAGTCTAGATATTGAAGGATTCAAAACTCTAAACTAGGTCCCAGATTTGGTGCCGATAGGATCTCATGCGAACATTCCTTGCCACAAAAATCCCTTAGACTTGGTTGACTACTAGTTTAGAATCTCCAAACACCATTAATTTCTTAATGCCCATTCACTCCGCAAGGCTTAAACCTTGAACTAATCCTTCATATTTGGTCTCATTGTTTGAAAAAGTGAAATGAAAGTGGAAAGACCTTGGCATTTTTTCATCTTGTGGGGATATTAAACATATCCCCGCTCCAACGCCTACTTTACCTCTTGCTCGATCAAAGTACAACGTCCATAGCTCATTTTCTTGACTACTTTCAAACTCTTTGGCAACCTTCGGGAGCACTTGGTCTTCATCATAAATTACATAGGTGCCCAATCCTGTAGCATGATAATTGTCGAAAGGGTCACTGCCCATGTGTTCACGCAAGAGAGCATCCTCTTGGTCATCCTAGTCTCTGCTCACCTTTTCTTCCTCTAGTAATTCAACACAATACATTTCTTGCTTGGTGATAGAGGTATGCACGACTTCAAAATTGATCAGGGCTTCATCCGCTACATGTTTAAAATGTAAAGCCTCTGATTCTCTCTTCATTTTTACACCGTGCTTAGTTCTAAGAATTAGATGTGGCCAATCCAAGGATAGGTATCCACCCACTTTTGAAGTAAATTCTAAAGATAGACAAAGACCGAACATGGGAGGAACATCTATGATCACAGTATCTTGTGGCACTGTGATACTAGGGAAAGAAAATAGAGTTAATGGAAGTGCCTTGATGACACCTATGGTTTCAACTTTGTTCCCATCAAGCTGCATTACTCCCCTTTTCATAGGTTCATAGCCGAGTCCTAAAGCTTCAGCTATCGATTTAGGCATAACTGTGGTGCTAGTGCCAGAATCAATCATAGCATTGTGCAATAACTTATTTCCTATAATGAGAGGTAAGAAGAAGGGTTGGGGCTTCAACTTATCTCTAACTTTGACAAGGGATTCTTTTGTATTGTTTGTAAGGACTTTAGGCAGCGGTAGTTGATTAACCACCTCTACATTGGCTAACTGCTCTATTGGCGCTGCACTGACCTCTTCTTGAAGTGCCTTTTGTAATAGCGTTTTTTGCTCTGGGATAGCTAGAATGTCCCATAGAGACACATTAGTGGATGATTTCTTCAATTGTTCTACCACATTAAAAGATGAGAAACTTACAGGTTTCTACTCCTTGGCTCTTGTTATAATAATTTTCTTCCATGGCTGAGATGGTAGCGGGGTGGTGGAAGTGCTAGGAATCTAATCGGAAGCACCTTTAAGTTGTGGGATGGCTATATGTGGAACAACTGACTCACCAATAAATCTCCTTTTTGAGCTCATGTTATAATCAGATTGCACTTGCAGTGTTTTGGATATGGATGTATCATTAACAAACACTGTTTCTTCTTCCTCCATCCATGAGAAGAGTGCATGATCAGGAGCGATGTCAAATTCTTGTTCTAGAGACATCCCTTGCATTTGCATGGTAAGAAATACACTCTCCATTTGTGGTGAGGCATATACATAACCTATATGGTCTGGCGTCTCACCTTGGCTATGTTGTTCTGCCAACTTTTGTTGTAAGTTGCCACATGGATAGTTTAGGGGAATATGTGCATCATTGCAAGGGAAACACCATAGATTGATGTCATCAATGAGGTTGTTCTGCCCCACAGTTAATTCCCTACCCAAGCTTGGTGAAGCACTCGTTAGCGGAGTAGGCACTAACACCATTTGGTTGACCGTCGGAGTTGGTGAATTAGTGCGAGAATCATTTTGGTATTTATTCTACTGATATGAGGGTCATCTACCTTGATAATTTTGATATGTAGGCTTCAGAGGTGTTGATTGATTTTGCTTGAGGGTGGTTATGTCATTTTCCATAGTCTGCAACATTTCTTTAAGATCACTCATTTCATCTTTGGAAGAACTAGATGTAGAGGCAACATTTTGTGGCACTGTCGCATATGTGTACATTGACTGGGGAGTTGTAGGCACACTAGTTGACACGACTTCTTGTGTGGGAATCGATATTTCAGGAAATATAGGCATGATAGGCCGAGAAGGAAACTTTTCACAATCTATCAAATGATTTTTAACTTTGACAACGACACCGTAAGCATCATGTAGAGTAGTTCCTCCTAAATAATTAATCATCATAGAAATGTTGAGATTGGTGGACTTTAGATAAAATATGAACACCAACTCAAGAGTTGAGCGTATAGTAACAAGGATCCTCTGCCAATTCGTGTGGAATCGGGCATTAAAGTCCGTCAATACTTCCTGGGGAGTTCGTTTAATGATAGATAGTTGATAATATAGTGAAGAGTGATCTTCATCATTTGAGAGCCTCTCATAGAACGGATGTCCAAGCTTGTCCTAGGTGCGAATAGTGGTAGGTGATAGTCTTTGGTACCAATCTAGCACATTTCCTTTAAAGGACACGACGAGAAGCCTTAGAGCTACATTCTGCATTGTGATCCCATGCACTAGACACATGTCTGCCACATCTTGCAGATGTTCTACAGGTGTTCTTGAGCCATCTCTGCTAAACTTGGGCATAGCTTTCATAGATAAAACTAGGATAGCAACCTAGACAACAGTTGCTACTAGGGCTGCTAGGTGACTTCTGGCGTCCCATGCCATGTAATTTCTATTGGCGGGTCGCAACATAGTTAGAGGAAGGGGTGGCAGGAGTGGAATGGTTACCAATTAATTTTTGGCTTGCACTATTCCCAGTGGAGGTACTAGTAAACTGGGGTTGCCTATGGTTTGGGATCTAGTTACAGGACGATGACTCATACACCCTTCTAAAGCACAAATTCATTTAAGCTCCATCCCACTAGGTGTGCCAGAAAAAAGAAATAAACTATTGACACCAAAATTTGACAAGGTAACAGTGTCTTATGGGAAACTCAATTTATGGGGGACCTTTTGTGCTAAATTGAGTGACCTTTGGATTTTTAGAGAAGTTGGTTTCTTCTATAATGGGGGTTTAGAAAGGGAAAAGGAAACAAATAAAATAAAATAAAGTCTAACCTAAGGCAATGCACCAAGACTTAAAGATAACCATGATAAATCATAGAACTAAGGGCCTTATTGGTATTTGTAGTGTTCCAGAAGAGTGGAAACAAAAGATTATAGCACATACAATCCATTCATTAACATAAAACAACATTGCATACATTCCTACCGCCAAGAAGAGTCATTAGACATGATCTAGACCGGTAAACTTGCATTTAATATATATAAAAGTTCTCAAATGAAATGTCTAGACAATAAAATCACAATTTATAGTTTACTCAAATAGCATGAAAGAACAGAAAGGCCAAACAATTGGCATAGTTTGAAAGTCTTTTGCAACAAAATAAAATAGTAAAAAAGGCCTAGCATCTTTTACTAAAACCAGTGTTTCTTCAAAATTACAAACCCTTTTTTCACAATAGAGAAAGTATATATAGCAAAAAAAACCCCCATCGCTTCGAAGAGTAGCAACCAAAAATATTTCGCCATCCCTTGGCAATGATGCAGAAATAAGAATATTCCCCAAGCTGTTGCAACATAAACAATTTGAAACCAAGCATCTAGTCATTCCAAGCACAGGTGCATCTTCTGTAAGTGATGTCGGTGGTCCCAAAAAAGTTAATCAAACAAGTGTCAACATCCTGTGCAAATGATTATGAAACTCAATGGCCAATCGCAACATTTGGTTCACCTGGTTGATCGCCTGAATATAGGATCCATCGATTAGGAACGTGGCAGCATTTCACTACTCTATGTGAACCTTTATCTCTCGCTGCTGAAGACTTGCGCCAATGCTACATGTGTTGAATGGGTAGAGAACTAACCAATAGTGGAGGGAATGATCATCAGTCGGGCACAAAAGAGATGCATGGCAACATTTTGCTGCCCACGGTCATTATTTCATCCTCATGCTTAAAGCCTTGTGAAGAGTATACACGTAGCAAGAGTACACCACAGACAATAATTGTGGGGCCAGCCAAACTCGTTGGGAGTGAGGGATTTGTGGCACTTGAGCAGAGCCCAATGAGGAAGCAAGAAGGAAAGATGTAAAATGGCTTGCACCCACGACACATGGAAGTATTGCGGGGATTCTCGAGATGCGAAAGGAAGGGAAACCCTCAGGTTGCGTAGAGCAGACACGTGGAGGGGGAAAGCAGACTTTTGATAAAAGGGTAAGTTGATTCCCTACGATGCACAGGCCGATACATAGAGGAAAATACACCCGAAGGGAGCTCATTAAATACTTATTAATAGCTACCATATGATTAGGTTCTAGTTTGTAGGACACAACATTTTTTAGAAATGAAGGTAATATTATAGCTTAAAACTTGTAAACCTATGAGACTGTAGATCTAATTAAGTGTTCTTTGTCACAATTTTTTGTGTATGATTAATATGTTTAGATCAATTTTACCAATTGTAGAAAGAAATAAAAGATTGTATAAGAATGAGACAAGGAGATATAAGTGACACAACATATACATGGAGAAACCCTTTCAGGAAAAAATTCCACTAGAATCAATAATGCTTGTATTATTTTGTTGAGATTATGGATGCACAATCCTTGAAGCTCCAGAATCTTCAATAATGGACCTTTTCCATGGAAGATAATCAACCACAAAGGAAAGTGTTGCAACTATGGAATGCTGAATAAAGATTCTATATTGATATGATATGATGTAATGATATATTACAAATGAACAAAATGCCTGATTATATAGGCAAGAAGGAAAACCTAAGATGCAAGAGATGTTGCCATGTGTCATGATCTAACAACATGTGACATATGAACCCGATCTAGGAATGATAAAAAGATAGAGATAAGTTCTAGAAGGATAACTCATCTTCTAGAAGGAATCTTATCTCCTACAAACAAGGAAGGGGGAATTACCCCATTATTAAATGATTTATTAAAAACTAACCTAGGACTAAATGATGCATGACCTAAGTTAACTTATGCTTGTGTAATAATTATTTAATTAGACTAACACCCCCCCATAAGTTCAACTTAGGGAGGAAAATGCAATGATTATGCAAGAAGATGATGGGTCTCGACTATGAGGCCATGTTAGGTACCCATGTACATGAAGATGCAAAAAATATCCCACAACTAAAGAAAAGGGGAAAACCCAATGGGAACAAAACCCCTCCCCAAAAGGGAGATAAAAAATCAAAAAGGATGGAAGAGTGATGTTTGAAGGACTCAACATTATCCCCCCAAGGACTACAACCATGACATATATACAAAGAGATCAAATAAGCATGTGGACTAGATAGCCCCCCCATAAAGGAGAGTAGTCCCTTCTAGAATGTCTTCAAGACCAATGTGAAACTGAGCAACCAAGTCAAATAGACCCGAAGAGAACCCATCCATGTACCAAAAGTCTAAAGAAGTGAATGTATCCATCCCTGCTGAAGCAAATCTCAATTGAAAGGTGTCAAAGGAAGAAGATGGTGCCATGCAAAGAGTCAAGTCAAGCCAGCCTCCACAACCCTGGTGAGGAGGGGATGATGTTGTGCTTCCTACTCTTGAATTTGGAGAGTCAAGAGTAGGTTGATCTTGATCCCAGAATTTGGTAAACTTATATACCTTTTAATGATGATCTACTTGTCCATAGGCAACAAGGACATCAAACCTATCCCTGATGATGGCAAGTTCTGAAGTGAAATCAATGCTCAATCCCTCCTAAGCAAGTTGATAGATAGATAACAGATTATGAGAAATTTGAGGAATGTAGACAACATCTTCCAACCTCTTTCCATCAATAGCAACATCATAGATACCAACAACATAGACAATATTTTCATTTGAAGTAAACATTCTATCAAAGTCGGAAAGCCTTAAAGTATCCCACAAAATATGTTGTTGAGAAGAAGTGACATGCCGAGGAACATTGGACTCAAATACCCATCCTTCTCTGTTATCAACCAAAGTCGTTATCAAAGAATTCCCCTTACCAAGATTTTCAACAGTGGAAATTTCGGCAATACCTGATGATGACTCTTCATGAGAGTGGGAGTGAGAAGATTTGACTGTAGTAGGTGGGAGAGAGATGTTGTGATCTCTGATTATCTACCTTAGTTCATGTATCTCTCTCTTGAAACATGTATCCTCAATGTGACCAAGCCCATTGCAGAAGTTGCACTTGGGCCTCTCCCTCTTTAGCTTTTCTTCCTTATGTTGAGATGATGATTCAAAAGAAGTTCCTATCTTTGATTTTCCCTTGTGCTTGCCCTTTCCTTTTGATGGTCCTTCCACCAATGCATGTGATTTTATGGATGTATCTACCTCATTGAGCTTGTATTTTTCTCGAGTTAGTCGTTCACAAAATGTCTCAAATGATAGCATAACAAAGCTATCACCAAGACCATCCATGGTGGAATAGAAAGAGGTAGAAAAGTAGAAGGAACCTCTTAGCTTAGATAGAATCATGAATATACACTCTTTGTCAGATTTATCTTTGCCACACCTAGAAAGCTAAGTCCTTAAAGACTTGAATCTTACCAGGTAGTCTTCAATAGAAGAAAATTGATCAACAATGAGTGAAGCAAGTTCAACCTCCAATTGCAAAGCTCGTACATCACTAACAGAACCAAAGAGATCCTTGTGCTTGTCCCAAACCTCCTTGGGAGTCTTGTGTTGTGCCCTCAGCACACACGCCCCGTTCGGAATGGGGACCCTCTTTTTCTTTCAACTTGTCAGATCGTTCTTTTTGCCACCTTGTTTTGGTGTCCTAGATGGTCAACGTACCTCCAAAGTCTCATCTTAAGTCGATCGTACTTCTCCCTTTTAATTTTTTCAAGTTTGGTGCCTTGCGGGGTCTCTCTGGCTGTTTTCCTATGCCAGCGGCCTTGGGCCCTTCCAGGTCCGCCCCTTTGGGTTTCCCCAGCTGGGTTTCCTCATCGTGTCCGTCATCCCAAATGACAGATGGTTTCTACCTTCCTGGGCCCTGGGTCCCAGATCCTTGTTCTCCGTCCAGTGAAAATTGTAAAGTTTCTTGACTACCTTTGAACCTGTTGGGCCCGAACCTCCGGACTTCCACTTCCAGAGTTCTGTGAGAACTTCACTGTCCCCGATGACAAATTAGTGGCAGAGTTCCACCCTCTAGGTCTTGACTTCCCCTTTGCTGCCGGTGATTTTTGAGTAAAATTTTTTAAGACAGCCACTGCCTCGTGTCCTTCCAACCTCCGGGCCCTCGACCTCCCGCCACCATTCACAAATTCAAAATCCATGAACCCAATTGTTTATCATACTTGCATTGAATGTGACCATTAATGGCGATGGGAGTATAAATATCTTTCCCAAACCTATCATTCTCACTTGTCAGTGTTGCAGAGAGAGGTCAAAGTGCTTGCCATAGGGGATCCATGTCTTTGTCGATCGTCGCCCTCGCACCCGTTGTCGTCACTTGACGACCATTAGTCGATTTCACACCTTGCTGCATCAAGTGTCCGAGGTAGGTTTTCCATCCACCCTCCCGAGCAATGTTTTCATGATTTTTAAAGATTAAAATGAACAACAAGGGTTAAAAGGACATGTGATTGATGAAACAAGATGAAACGCACAAAACCCATGTTTTCGATTCTTTGAAAACCTCCAAATTGTCCTCGAATTCATGACCAAAACTTCACCTCGTCGCAGTCATTCATCGCCTAGGGGCATTCATGCCCTCCGGGCCCGGGTCTACTCTTGGTGGTCGAAAACATAAAACATCAAACATTTCCCAAAACAGCTATTTGACCCCTCGAGTCCAGCTCCTCGGACCTCCGTCGTCCCTTCGCCGTCGAGGTTGAAAGCTTGAACACCCAAATTTGGCTGCTGTTTTGGATTTTTGGGCCCGATGCCCTAGACTTCCATGTCTGGAAGTTCGTAAAGATGTCACCATTCTGAATGGCGAAGTCACCCCGTCCACCCGAGCTCTTGAGTCCACCCTTCTTTTCGCTGTTTGCTTTGCATTTGAACTCAACTTTCTGTCACCCTCTCGAGTCCTGGTCTGTCGACTTCTATCCCATCTTCACTGTTTTGAATGGTGAATCCTCGGTGACCTTCTGCCTCCCTAGCCCCAGGCCTCCATTCGTTGCTGGGAATTTGGCATTGAACCTTAAACGTCCTCACCCCTTCCAATCTCTGGGCTCCGGGACTCCATCCCTCCTCCGTCGTTCTGAAAAGAAAATTCACACCCGCCCTTCCAAGCTCTAGGCTCCGCCTCCCTGCTAGCTGTGGAAACCCAAAATGTAATTTGATGTCTGACCGTGATGTTGAGTTCAGTTCGCCAGGCCACCCCCTCCAGACTTCTACCCGACGATCGTTGTCCCGAATGGTGAAGGCATGACAATGTCCCAACCCTTTAGGCCCGATCACTTTAAATTTGCAAAATTTTCGGCCACCCTTGGACCTGCTAGGTCTCAGACCCTGGGGTTCCAACCCTGGAACTCTGTTTCTACTCGTACATTCCAAACAGCCAACTTCAGATGGATTTTTGGCCTTGTACCTTCGGTTGTTCCCAAATCAATCCAAATGAGCTCAAATTTGAAATCTGATCTCGACCCATGTGCTCAAATTTGGCCCTCTTCGCTACAATCCTTTTGAACCATACAAATTTGGTCGAGAAAGATCTCCTAGGTCGCTCTACCCCATTTTCCCTTTCAAAACAACATTCATGCTAGGGAAGTCTGGGCCTCTGGGCCCGGATTGTCCGAGAGCCCTCAATTAAAAGATTAATGACATTGAGAAGTAGAAGTATCATTTTATGAATGATAAATTATTTAAAGTTGATTTCATCCATGGGATTTCGACTAACATGAAGACTTTCATGATCAATTGCACTGACTACACCTTTGCTTGCAGAATATATGGAATTGGGTGTAGGACCTTCGGGGGCAGCTATGGAAAAGGACAAAGGAAAGAAGTCGAGAAAGACTCTTTGCAGAAAAGAGGACAAGGGCCAAATGAAGTACCAATTCTAGGTTGAACCTATACACTCAAAGGTTACCAAAGATTGGAAAGAAATCACCGACACCAATATTGACCATGGCGATATTGACGAGTTTACACAAAGGGTCAGGGTCAATCTGACGACCAAGAATGCGAGGCTGATCAGACAAAGTGGAATTGCAAAAGCTACGGGCTTCCCTCCATCCCTCATGGCCCTTGAGCTAGTCCTGGCTTGTCAGCAGATATATCAACTAGATACTAGGACAATTGTTGACAGAGATGGTAACATTCTTGTCAACATGTCGAATGAAGGAATCACAAAGACCTTCCATATTCCCACTTTTCAAGAAATGGAAACAACCACCATAGAGGAATGCTAGGAAGCATGGGATGACAACTCAGTAGGCTGCAAAATGTTAATAAATAAGCATTGGCTTAAAGAAAAATGGGACAACGCTGTGAATGTTCCTAGCAAACTTTTCCGTAGTGATTTCCATGAAGATTACCATGACTTGGTCACAATGCTAAGCAGGGTTATGGGTCTCCCTACGACTGCCTTATTTGTGGAGTGGATGGTGTACTTCATCGAATAAATCCTTCATGGGAATGAGGATGTCACCACAAAGTCCTCATTCTACTGGGGACGTATAATAAGCGAGTGCTTCCATGAGCAGTTCGTCAATGTGAAGAAGAGTTCCAAGTTCTACATGACTTCATATCTCGTCTACTCCTTGGAAGACTAGAGACAGTACAACGGGTTGTTTGTGGCACCCAATGAGGAGCAGGGTCAAAGACTGAAGGCCTATGACAGGTACCCCTAGCTCCAATACCAAAACTTCAAGAAGGAATATTACAGGGTAAATGACACCTTCATTGGCCATATCATTAGAATGATTGCTAGGGACTTTGAGAGAAGGGTTTCCCACAGTGCTTGGGCATTCTTGAAGTAGTACACCTTTCTCTTCATTGAATATCCAAAGTTCACATACATCTATGCCCAAGGCTTCACCGAAAGGCCAAACAAGCTGCCTCGATACCCCAACGACTGGATCATCCTATTGGAGCTTTCTTGACAGCTCCAACACATACAGGCAGTCTTCAGCGGAAAACACGTAGCAGGAATCTCTTATCCCATGACCCTTGGTCAGGGCATGTATAAATTACAAACTTCCTAGTGTGCTGGTAACTCTGAGAAAAAATTGAAGGATTATCTTTTTCACCTATACACTGCTCTCCCACGAATGGACCCATATGGGATGTGAGGAAGGCACTAGGACCAGAGTTCGCTCATCTACACCACATTGAGCAATTTTGGGGGGATTGTTTGGATGATAAGTATGTGCAAGACACTATATGAGGATGACTACGCATTTTATAAGAAAGGTACAAAAATTCCCATACTAGATCAAGTCAAAGAAGATGAAAGTACCATAATGGACCCCAGGGACCCCATAGTCACTAATTTACCAATACCAATAATAAACTGGGATGAGCAAGAGGTCGATGGCCTTGATATTATAACCAAGCCAATCTTGGCCCATACCAAAGAGTGGGTGGATGGAAAAGGGGTCCGATTAAAAGAACAATAGGTGGTTCTAACATACGAAGGGCTCAAGAGTGAGCCAAGTGACACGGAGGATGTCGCAACTACAACTTCAACAGGCGGGACATCCAAGTCTCCTCTAGTCACCAGATCCAAGAAGAGAAAAGAAATGAAAATGAAGCAGTCTCTGGATCCCAAAGTGTACATGAGGAAGGATCCAGGAGGCTCACCTTCCAAGAGGCTTAGGCAAAAAGGAGGCACCAAGGAGCAACCCTTAATCCAAGAGAAAGAAGCAAAAGGTGCAGAATAGTTAAAACCTCTTTTGGCTCTCCCTGCTTTGACTGCCCCATTATCTACCTCCCTGGCCATGGTTGCCACATCCCCGCTAGTGGTGGACATCTCTGTCCATCTTGCCCCATCACCTCTGATTGAGCCTGTGATAGTAATTGACTCTTCCTCCGCTGTGACTACTCCTCCTTCCTCTGCTGCAATGTCACCTACCACATCACTCCCATTAGCTACAATGGCAACACCAATTCCCACTTTTTCCTTGCCTAAGGCCTTCTCAAAACATATGCAGAATCTCCCTTCCGAGCTCTCCTAGATCCTTATGGACCCCACTCTTCAAGTGGCCCTTGCGCAGGTCCTCGCTACTGCTAAACCTTCACAACCTCCGACAGGGCCACCAGCTATGGTGGCCACCATGTTAATCTCTAAGGAATGGGAGAAATGGGAGCAAGAAGCCTAAAAGTCATTTGAGGAGGAGGCCGATGAATACCATGAGCACCACGAGTATAAACACTGAATAATTGACAGGGTGGCCTCCGAGGAAGAATGAATAAGCTCTTCCGAGAGCGGGGATGAGGAGGAAGATGCTGGTGGTAGGGTCATCATAAGAGCATTCGATGATGATCTTGAGGAAGAGATGGCCCGGCAACCGAAGGGTACTAAAGAAGAAGCAAGAAAGTTGCCTCCCAAAGAAGAAGGGCAACAACTGGAAGATAAACCTGAAGGTGAGGCTCAAAGTGTCAAGAGCCTCAAAATTGAGCAGCCCAAGGAGTACGTGCACAAGGTTGGGCTAACCGGAGAAAAGAAGGAGAAGGAAATGGAGGAGGAAAGTCCCTGGCAACTATTATCTACCAAGCCTCCTATTAAGCGCCTTGTGTTCATCCAAGATTTCGATGAAGAAGAAAGAGAAACAGCTGAGGAAGAAAGGGCCCCAGAGGGTAAGAAAACATAAACTTTAGCCAAAGAAGGTGAAGGTGATGATGAATCACCTAAATAGAAGGCTACTATGCCTGAGTGGCTGGGAAAACAACTTGAAAAGAAAAATCCCACGCCAAAAGACCTGAGAGCGAGGTTGGAGGCTATCTTATCCCGAATGCTAATCACAACTAGAAAAGAGAAGAAGCCTAAGATTAGATCCAAGGTAACAATGGATGCTTCTAGGTCTCGAGTTGTGCAAATTGCAATGCCTGTGGTAGGCCAGGAGGGAATAACCTACAACATCTCCACCCTTGATTTGGGAACTGCTACCAAAGACCAGAAGGTGGGGCACCTTGAAGAATCAGTGGCTACAGTGGTGCATTTGATAAAGTAGGACAAGGTTTTGAAAGATGAGCTTAAGGCACAAGTAGCTTCTTTGACAGATTATATCCAGCAATGGTCTTCGATGGATGACCCACCTACCATGTCCATGGCTCCACCCCAACTACTGTCCAAAGAATAGATTGATAAGATGGAGAGAAGAAAGAACTTGGAAAATACTACAAAGAGCTGGTTCCGACAGGTCCTGTATGTTGGGAACATGGGTATTAGTTGGGCTGTTCGGATAGCCAACAAGTTCTTGGATCTGCTGCAATCTTTGGAAAGCACGAGGAAGCTTTGCACCGACTTCCCTACAACATATGACTCCACCTTTCCAAAGATCAAAGCCATCCTTCAGTTTCCAAAAGCCACATGGGAGAAGGAGCTTGCATTCAACAAGGACGATCACTGGCTGACGGATGTGTGGCGGCGGGATTTTGACAATAGGAAAGAAAGGCTGGAACAGATAATGAGTAAAGTGGATCTGGACATCGAATGGATCAAGGAAATTAGGGTGGAATGTGCTCATTATCTTAAGCTGATGACGGAGTATGACATGCCTATAGTACAGATGGATCCATAAAAGGTGAAACCTTACTTCTAGAAGAAGATGGAGGACAGGATGTCTAGTGAAATAATGATGGAATTCATGAGTTTTGCCACCTGTGCATTTGACCATTTAGAGTTTTTCAGAGATTAGGGCACAAAATATGATGAGGACTGGAAGAAGCTCGAAGATAATGCCAAAGAGTGGAGCTACCAAATGTTGCATTATGAGATGATCGAGGTAGACAAACTCTAGCCAGTCATCCTGAAATTCATGGAGTATACAGCTTCAAAGAAGCAAGAAGGCAACCTTGTTATCAATGAAGAGCCCCCAAAGGAGTAGCTACAGTAAAATGGCAATAAGCAAAAGATGAAACTACTACAGTGACTGGCACTAGATGATGAAATAGGGAGAAGACAAAATGTAATTTTAAATTGTAATATATTAGGGGGTTGGTGAAACCCTATTTCGTAATGAATCTTGGCCATACAATGAGAATTAATCTTGGCCATTCATGTGAATTTTCGGGCACTATAAAAAGGGCTCTCCTCTCATTTGCAAAGGGGGTTGAGTTGTTGTAAAGACATGTTGTAGAAATTTATAGTGAAAATACATTGACTTGGTGCATTTTTTGAGTTTTTCACATGTTACTTGATTCAACCTCCATTGTTAGATGCTTTAGATAGATTTGTACTGTTGTTCTAGTTAGCTGTTTTCTTGCTTTGATAGATTTTAGAAATGTTGTTCTATAGTTGTGAAAATTCCTGCTATGTAGATGCCTTCTTAGTCCATACTTTTTGCTATTTGTTGCTGGTAGATGGCTATGTAAGGTTAGTCTGGGCTTAAATTCAAAGCTTCTCCATACTTTCATCTTTGTTCATGCCTGCAAATGGTGAATGAAAGGTGAAATATTTGTAGACCTTAGAAGATAGCACAAATTTCATGAGACTGAGATTACTGGTTAAGTGGAATATTGTTTTCAGGAAGTTTTCCATTGCAGGAACTCCATGATTACTGTTCATAGTTAGTTGCAGATCCAGGAACCTTCCATCTTCCCCACTTTTTTTTTTTTTTTAGAAATAACCTGTACCAAGGTTCATTGCACTTTGTAAAGCTGAATTTGAAGAAACATTGAAGTTTTGGAACGCTGTATGAACCTACAGCAAAGTGAAACTCTACCTCCATCTTAGAAACTTCATATTTGAAGATCCATCTTGTATCCAGCTACGTAAGTCCACCCTGTGATTACCATCAAAATCACATCAAAATCAACTAAGGAATTCCATGCAAGTGATGACCTGACACCCGAGAGACCTTGGGGAGATTTTCAGCACCTCGCCATGGGAGATTTCCTTTCAAGAGAGGTAGTACATTCATGTACTGCCTGTGTTGAGAAAGTGTACAAAACACTCATCAATAGAACTGGTGCTAGAAGGAGGGCCTTGTGAAGGTGGATCGAATCGGATCGTTCTCCCCATAAAGATTTTAAGGATTTTTGCGATCAACACCAAATAAGGGAGAACTCCAAGAGTTGCAGCCTCCTACAAGGGAAAAATGAATTAAGGGATGTAGCGCTGCTTCTTCCTTTTCCTCCATTCTACCCACTTCCATTCCACCTTCACCCTCATTCGGCTTGCATTCATCTTCCATCCGGCCATCCGAAACTGCATTTTGACCTCCCATCTCTGACAGCCAGGGGATTGAATATCTCTTGGCCCTTCTGGCCCAAAGTACAATCCAAACAACCTCAGCTTAGGTGTAGTCCCAGACTGCTATTCTATTGCAGGCGTAATTCCAACTTGCTATTTTTCAACAACAGACATCACCCCTGCTTCCCGCTAGGGCTTGGTTGGCACAAAATCCTTCACCGATACACTTCGCCGCTTATCATGATATGCCCAAGAATCCGGAAGCATTTTGTTCGAAGTTCAATCCTCGTGACCCACAAAGAATAGCTAAAGAATATATCAAAATATTTGAGACAACAATCACCAAAATGCAAGTTGACCATGAGGATGTTGCATGTTGCCTTTTTCCTCATTCATTGGGAGAAGAATCCTTCTATTGGTACATCAATCTGCCTAGGGGATCCGTTACCTCATGGAATCTAATGAAGAATACTTTTCTGCAAAAGTATAAGATCCTGATTAGCCCTTTAGAGTTATATAGGTAGTTTATGTCTGTTAGGAGGGAAGTCAACGAACCCATTAGGTCCTTCAATGATCGCTTTCATCATGCCTTTACAAGGCTTCAGGACCCATACCTTCATAATGATACTGCAACTCTCCTGGTTTACTATGCGGCATTGGACAACCTCACATCGGCCTTGGTGAAAAGGATTCATTAGCCACCCACCTCATTGGTGATGACCTATACAGAGGTTGTTGTGGCCAGTGCAGATTTGGGGTAGAATATCTTCGGCTTGCTGCCCTCATTGGGACTAGTGGCACACCCGATGTAGATTTAGGGGCTTAATTAGGCATTCGCTCATCAGACCCCTCTTATGAACTAGATACCTTAGTTGTCCATCATCCCACACCTAGGATAACCACTGAATTATGTACCTCTCGTACCTTCGTATTTGCAGCCTCAACCACATCACAACTATTCTCAGGCTGCCCAACAACAAAAATTGTGTTCTCAGCAACCCCAAACTCCATTGTACCTACCGGGCCTAGAATTTCCTCCAGCACATCAGAATCATCTGGTAGCTTCGCCAGTCTTTCTCCAATATATGGTGCCACAGTCAGACAACATGACTGAGAAAGACAAGTTAAAAGAACTGACATAGATGATAAAGAAAATGTCCACAGAGATGACGCACCTAAAAAATTAGAATAATCAGTTACAAGCCTCCCAGTGTAACCTCCAGGCCAATCTTAATCAGGATAACCAAGACAGTAGGGACAATCAAAAATCAAGCACCTCCTCTGGGCAGAATTATGATAGAGGACAAAATACCAATCAAAGTTCTGAAAGGAGACCTTCTCAAATGGAGAATCGTACGTGGAATACAAGGCCCAATAATAGAGGTGTCCCTACACCTTTTGACCAACCGGTAAGCAATGGAAAGACAACTAGTGGGGTATACCTTGCTGAGGCAGATTTTTTCGGATGGTGCCAGATTCACAAAACCAGCAGACACTCCGAGTTGGATTGCCCTGAATTCTTGACAGCTGCTGAAATATTCCAAGTAGAGGTGAAAAATGTAGTCGATAGTGTCGACTACAGGGACATCATTCCATCTGAGCCATATGATTTCTTTTGTCTCATGGTCAACCAACCACCATTTCCGTGGGGTGACTATATCGAGCCCGAAGTTGAGCCTGCTCCCATTAGGAGTGAAGAAATGCAAGAGGTAAGTAACAAACAAACTTTGGCTCAGCTTTTTGATCTAGTGGATAATGGTCCAATAGACAAAGAAGAACCATATGTAGATGAAGTCCATATGTTCCATCAAAGATCAACTCCCTACTTCCTCAGAAATAGGCATGCAAGTGGACCCTTTATAACCTCCACTCCACCGAACAATTTTGCTACCCCGCCTGACCCTAATGCCAACAATAATCCTGGGATTCCCCATGTACCTTCCCAATATCTTAACAATAATTGGCTTCAAAATCAGTCACAAAATCAGCCCCAAGGCCAAACCCAAAACTAGTCGAATCAAACAAAAGTCCAACCTCCTAGCTCTACAATAGGTCAAGCCTTTGGTTCGAAAATTGAGCAAATGGGTGAATACGTGGTGGAAGAGTTCAAAAAGGTAAAAATTAGTTTGTCTACCTTTGAACTACTCAGAGCCCATGCTGTAAGACATGCCTTCTTTAGGGTCCTCAATGGGACCCCATCCTCCAGCACAATGCAGGAAACATCAGCTAATAGAGTTACCTTTGAAGAACCTAGGCAAAAACTGATGATATAAGAAAATACCGAGAAAAGGAAGAATGTTCCCATAAATCAATCTGTAGGTAAGCAAATGGAAAAGGAACCAATCAGGACAATAGGTAGGGTTCTAAAGACTAGCCATCTAGGCAGACCAAGGATAAATTTGGTGATAAGAACGGGGGTTAGGTAGCTCACATAGATACGCCTATGGGTATCTTCCAAGGAAGGTTGGAAACTCCCCCTTTCCTTACCACCATTAAGATATTTGGCAAGAATCTGCATAACTGCCTGCTTGATTTAGGGGTGTCTACCAATGTTATGCCTTTGATAGTATGTAAGGCTCTTGGCATCACTCCCACGCCTTCAAGAAGGAAAGTGACCCAGCTGGACAAAACAAAGATCAACATTGTGGGAGAAATAAATCAGATCCCAATGCAAATTGCTATAGACCCAAGGATACAACAAGTCATTGATATTCAAATGGTGGACATTCCTGATGCATATGGGATCATCTTGGGAAGGGAATTCACCAAGGCATTGAATGAATATACTGCCACAAACCTTTCCCACATGTGGTTTCCATGGAAGGGGCTGCCAAATCAAATCCGTATCGACCGCGAACCCCGTATGAAATATATGATCATGGAATACAATAATATCAACGAAGTGTTGTTTGTTGATACATAACTAGGAAATTACTGTCCTTTCGCCTGCCAAAACGAATTCGAGCCTCAGGTAGAATGCGCTGCCAAAGTACTGCTAGTGTTGTGCAATCCTCTGACCGATTTTACTCAAATACCTCTGAGTACATAAATATTGGTAGAGTTAGATGACAAACCCGATGAAGGCGACAACTGGGGACTACTTAGTGGTTTCTAGGAGTTCATAGAAAAGTGTGCCAGGGACCAACTTAGCTTGGGTGCCCGAATGAATTTCTAGGATTTCTTATTGCCGAATTGGTGCAGGATTCACAATACTGCCCACTGTAAGTTTGACTGTTGCTTGTGTCAAACAACAATAGAACATATTAAAAAATCAGCTACCTCTCAGACAGAAATGCCAAAGGAATCGCCAACAGAATCACCCGTTGTTCAGTACACTGAGCTAGAAAACTCCCCTAAGATCACAGAGACAACCACCTAGCTAAAAGGGAGTAAGAACTTAGTTGGACCCGAAGTCAAAGAACTTTCAAAATCGAAGTCAAAGAACTTTCCAAATTTTGTTTGCTCTGATTTAATGGGTCCAAGTCAAAATAAGGAGCTAGAGCCGGGTTCAAACTCATCAGCCCAACAAGTAAGACCTTTCTTTCCGCCCATATATTGTACTTTTATTGCACCAATAATGTAGCAGAATATGAGGCGTTAGTCCATGGCCTTCTCCTGGCCTTGAAGAAAAATATCAAAATGCTGCAAGTTTTTGGGGATTCTAAACTCGTGGTTAAACAAGTTAGGAAATTATACTCCTGCCATGATAGAAGACTTGCAAACTATAGGCATAGGGTTTGGGATGTCTTAGAGGGTTTAGATGCATTCAATATACAATTGATTCCCTATGTTTAGAATCGTACAACTGATGCCTTGGCTCAAGCAGCTAGCACTTTGCAACCCCTCTCTTTGTCTGGGCTTAAGAAATTTATAGTTGAGTTGACACCTACGCCATTAGTCCCAGATAATGTCACTCATTTTCAGGTCTTCAATGATGAAAAACATATTCTTGAATTCATCATGAGTTTTGACGTCTTCGTAACCCAAATAATTGATGAAGCTAATCTGTAATAAGTTGTACTAGACATAGAGGGGGTTATTAACCTAAAAACCAACATGATTCCCAGGGGCATGGTTCAGCTGGAATGTATATTTGATTTAGATCAGATCAAACACCAGAACAAACAAACAAAGAAGGAGACCATAAGAAACCAGTGTCGTGCTCACAACCTCGGGACAACCAAGGAAATCAAGAATGTTTTTATTGGAAAAGTGTGCACACCCGAGGAAAAGAGGGGAATCATTGAGGCTTTGTAGAAGTATCCTGATGTGGTGGCATGGAATTATGAGGATTTAAAGACTTACAACGATGACAAACATATTCTTGAATTCATCACGAGTTTTGACGTCTTCGTAAACCAAATAATTGATGAAGCTAATCTGCAAGAAGCTGTACTAGACATAGAGGGGGTTATTAACCTAAAAACCAACATGATTCCTAGGGGCATGGTTCAGCTGGAATGTATATTTGATTTAGATCAGATCAGACACCAGAACAAACAAACAAAGAAGGAAGCCATAAGAAACCAGTGCCGTGCTCACAACCTCGGGACAACCAAGGAAATCAAGAATGTTTTTATTGGAAAAGTGTGCACACTCGAGGAAAAGAGGGGAATCATTGAGGCTTTGTAGAAGTATCCTGATGTGGTGGCATGGAATTATGAGGATTTAAAGACTTACAACGATGACAAACATATTCTTGAATTCATCACGAGTTTTGACGTCTTCGTAAACCAAATAATTGATGAAGCTAATCTGCAAGAAGCTGTACTAGACATAGAGGGGGTTATTAACCTAAAAACCAACATGATTCCTAGGGGCATGGTTCAGCTGGAATGTATATTTGATTTAGATCAGATCAGACACCAGAACAAACAAACAAAGAAGGAAGCCATAAGAAACCAGTGCCGTGCTCACAACCTCGGGACAACCAAGGAAATCAAGAATGTTTTTATTGGAAAAGTGTGCACACTCGAGGAAAAGAGGGGAATCATTGAGGCTTTGTAGAAGTATCCTGATGTGGTGGCATGGAATTATGAGGATTTAAAGACTTACAATACCTCCATCATCACTCATACCATCCCTCTCAAGACAAAAGTGAGGCCTTTCCGCCAGTAGCAGCATCCTATTAATTACTTGTTGGAACCCATCATTTACAAAGAAGTGCAGAAGTTGCTCTCGACAAAGATTATTTTCCCAATTAGGCATTCTACATGGATGGCCAACTTGGTCCCGGTCAGAAAAAAGAATGGGGAGATTAGATTATGTGTAGACTTCTGCAATTTGAACCGAGCTTCGGAGAAGGACAACTATCCAGTGCCTTCATTGGATGAGGTGTTGCAGATCGTCAACAACTCCCAAATGATGTCTTTCCTCGATGGGTATTTCGGGTACAACTAGGTAATGGTATAGTATGAAGACCGTCATAAAACAACATTCACCACTAAATGGGGGACGTTCACTTATAGGAGAATGCCTTTTGGGCTCATCAACGCTGGCGCCACCTTCCAACACGCCATGGATATCGCCTTCAAAGATCTGATTGGCAAGTGCATAATCATCTACATGGATGATTTAACTGTGTTTTCTAAAAGGTGGAGTGATCACGTTTGTAACCTATGCAAGGTGTTTCAACAATGCAGAGAATTTGGAGTTTCCCTTAATCCCAAGAAGTGTATCTTCAGCGTGACTGAGGGTAGATTGCTCAGACACATCATTTTAGAAAGGGGAATCTCTATAGACCCCGAACATATCCAGTCCTTTCTAAAAATTCCACCACCAGGTAGCAAGAAGGAATTAAAATCCTTATTTGGGAAGATCAACTTCGCTAGGAAATTCATCATGGGTTTTGCGGAGATTGTTAAGCCCCTCAACACTATGTTGAAACAGGATGCCAAAGTTGAATGGACTCCTGAAGCCAAACAAGCCTACGAATAAATCAAACGGGCCATTGCTGAGGCACCTGTACTAGTCAGCCCAAATTATTTGAAGTCATTCTATATCTACTCATTTGCTTCAGAGCATTCTTGTGCTAGCATTTTGACTTAGAAAGATGATGAAGGAAATGAACACCCAATCACCTTCATGAGTGCTTCCCTAAAGGATGCCGAATTACGATACCACAACGTAGAGAAATAAGCATATGCTCTTGTCAGAGGGGTGAAGAAATTTTGACATTATATCATGCGCAATAAGGTGTTTTCCATTGTCCCCGACCCAACAGTGAAAACACTGCTCATGCAAAATGAATTGGGTGAACGAAGAGCCAAATGGGTCACCCTGCTCTAGGAATATGACATAGAGATCCAATCGATGAAGCTGGTGAGAGGACAAGCACTTACCCATACAATTGTTGAGGCAGTAGCAGAGGATGGACCCGAACTCATTGTGCAACAGTACTAGCTCAAGGATGTTTCACCAAGAGAGTTGTACGAGAATGTCGTTTATGATTTGCTGAACCACAAGTGTCTGCCTCACTTGCGAGGAGTCCAAAAGCATGCCCTTAGATTGAAAAGCAATGATTACATGTTACAAAGATCCATTTTATACAAGAGAAATCATGAAGGCATTTACTTACGGTGCCTGGGCAAGGAAGAAGTAGACCGAGCCTTAAAAGAGTTTCATTACAAATTTGGAACTAGCCATGGGTCTGGTCCCTCCACTGCACATCAGCTATTGAGGGTGGGATATTATTGGCTGACCATCTTCAAAGATGCTCATTGTCATGTTTTCTCATGTCGCATATGTAAGACAACCACCACCAAGGAAAAGAATCTTGTTGTCCCATTGTAGCCTGTGCTGGAGGTAAGGTTGTTTGCACAATGGGGCCTCGATTTCATTGGTCCAGTAAGCCCTCCATCATCCGCGGGACACAGGTACATTCTTACTGCAACTGATTACTGCACTAGATGGACAGAAACAATCGTATGTTAGCAATGCACAACTGAAGTGGTTACTAAATTTTTAGAAAGTTTCATTCTAAATCCCTTTGGTTGTCCTTATGCTTTGGTGTGTGACAATGGACTTGCTTTTGCTTCATTGAAATTTGCTAGTTGGGTATTCGACTACATGATTACCCTTAAGTTTTTATCTAATTACTACCCCCAAGGCAATGCCCTTGTTGAGTCCATGAATAAGAACTTGATTATCGTGATCAAGAAATTGCTAGATAGGAATCCCAAGGACTGGCATACCCAGCTCCATTTTCCCCTTTGGGTAGATCGCACTCGCCATAAGGCTGCCCTTGGCGATTCCCCATTTCATCTCGTTTATGGCCTAGAGCCCATATTTCTTATCCATTTGAAGATTCCTACTTTCTAGTTTATCAACAACTTTTATGAGGGAGGAGATTGTAGAGAAGCTCGGTTAGCTGAGCTCTTGCATTTAGAGGAAGTCTGAGACCGTGAGATAGAAAATTTTGCCAAACATTAAGGCGTGGTTAAGAGATGGTTCGATCGCTGAGCCAAAATCAAAGCCTTTAGAATTGCAAATTTGGTCATGTATTGGGACAAGGCCCATGAAAAGAAAGGGGGACACAACAAATTTGACAAGCTTCGACTTGGCCCCTTCCAAATAGCTAAGATTTTTGGAGACAATGCCTTCCGCCTAAAGACCTTAACTGGTGAAAACGTCCCATTTTTTATCAATGAGTAGCACCTGAAGCATTACTTCCAGGCTTGAGCTCTTTCGAGCTCTTCTTTGTAAATATTTGTATATAGGTTAGGGTAGGTTTCCCTTTTGGTTTGCTTGCGTCTTCCTGTTTGATGTCACTCTTTTTGCTTTTTTCCCCGACTGTTTTGTTTTGAAAGGATGTTCCCTGCCCCCTTGCAGGGGTTGTGCTCACTTGACGAACGGTTCGCTTTGCTGTCCGTCCTTGGTGTTTTTTGACTAAGCATTCACTCTTGACCTTTGGTCTCTGAAGGCTGCCCATGAATGATTTCTTTGTTTGAACTCTTCCTTAGAACTCGACCCTTGGTTGGATCTCTTTACACACATCTTAGATTTTGCACAAAACACATAATAATCATTTCTAAAGGACTGTACCATGGTTGTTATGACACCCTAGTGAGCAAAAAATCTTAAGTCCGCTCCAGTGACCATTGTAGTCCGAAACCCATTGTAGGCTTTAGTGCTTACCCAGTCGAGCAAAAGATAAATGAGAAAATGTACATTGAAAGAAATATCAAAATGAAACAGAAAAGAAATTCTGAAAACTAAGCGACCATATGGGTGTGCAGGTAACTCTACCGAGGCTATGGATATTGCCCAGCAGGCAATAGAGCACTATCCGTGGGATTGCAGCGACAACTCTGTCAGGGCTATGGACGCCTGACTGGTAGCAGAGCAATTTCTTGGTTACTCTTGGTGTTGGATGATTTATGTAGCTTGCTCTGTTGGATTAGCAGCCCTTGGTTACCATCCCGCGGAAAGGAATGAATTCACTACACACACTTCTAAGATGTCCTGTAGACTGACCCAATTAAGGATCTCATTCTCCTAGTTCACCTTTGGAAGCCCACTCCTGGTTTGTGAAACCAGAGATTCTAGGTCTTAGATGAATTTTTATCTTTAGAACACTCGAGAGCGTTCCCAGTGAAGTCACCATTTATTGTGCTCTCAACACACACACCCCTTTCGAAACAGGGACCCTCTTTTTCTTTCAACATGTCGGGTCATTCTTGTCCCCACCCCGTTTTGGTGTCTTGGATGGTCAATGTACCTTCAAAGTCTAATCTTAAGTTGACCGTACTTCTCCCTTTTAATTTTGTCAAGTTCTGGTGCCTTGCGAGGTCTCTTTGGCAGTTTGCCTTTGCCAGTGGCCTTGGGCCCTATTGGGCCCGCCCCTTCAGGTTTCCCTGGCCGGGTTTTCTTGTTGTGTGGGCCATCCCAAATGGTGGATGGATTCTGCCTTCCCAGGACATAGGTCCCAAATCCTTGTTCTCCGTCTGGTGAAATTTGTAAAGTTTCTTGACTGCCTTCAAACCTACCGGTCTTGAACATCCAGACTTCTGCTTCCAGAGTTCTGTGAGAACTTCGCCGTACTCAATATCAAACTAGTGGAAGACTTCCACCCTCTGGGCCCTGACTTCCCCTTTACTGCTAGTGATTTCTGAGCAAATTTTTTTAAGATGGCCACCACCTCATGTCCTTCTAGCCTTCGGGCCCCAGACCTCCCGAGGCCAATCTGCAAATTCAAAATCCACCAACCCAATTGTTCATCATACTTGCATTGAATGTGACCATCAATGGTGGTGGGAGTATAGATATCTTGCCCAAACCTGTCATTATCACTTGTCAGTGTTGCAAAGAGAGGTCAAAGTGCTTGCCAGAGGTGATCCCTGTCTTTGTCGATCATCGCCCTTGCACCCGTTGCCGTCACTTGCCGACCGTTAGTCAATTTCACACCTTGCCGCATCGAGTGTTTGAGGTAGGTTTGCCATCCACCCTCCCGATAAATGATTTCATGATTTTTAAAGCTTAAAATGAACAAGGGTTAAAAGGACATGTGATTGATGGAACACGATGAAACGCACAAAACCCATGTTTTCGATTCTTCGAAAAACCTCCAAACTACCCTCGAATTTGTGACCGAAACTTCACCTCGTCGCGGTCATTCATCGCCCAAGGGTGTTCATGCCCTTTGGGCTTGGGTCTCCTCTTGGAAAACAAAAAAAAGAACATTTTCCAAAACGGCTATTTGACACCTCGGGCCCGGCTCCTCGAACCTTCATTGTTCCTTTGCCGTCGAGGTTGAAAGCTTGAACACCCAAATTCGGCCGCCGTTTTGGCTCTTCGGGCCCAATGCCTCGGACTTCCATGTCCAGAAGTCCGCAAGGATGCCACCATTCTGAATGGTGGAGTCGCCCCGTCCACCTGAGCTCTAGAGTCTGCCCTTCTTTTCGCTGTCTGCTTTTCATTTGAACTCAACTTTTCATCGCCCTCCCGGGTCTCGATTTGTGGACTTTCGTCTGCAGACTTCTGTCCCATCTTCACCATTCTAAATGGTGAATCCTTGGTGACCTTCTGCCTCCTAGGCCCTGAGCCTCCATTCACCACTGGGAATTTGGCATTGAACCTTAAACGTCCTCGCCCCTTCCGGGTTCCGGCCTCTAGGACTCCATCCATCCCCCACCGTTTTGAAAAGGAAATTTGTGCCTGCCCTTCTGAGCTCTGGGCTTCGCCTCCCTACTAGCTGTGGAAATCCAAAATGTAATCTAACATCCGACCCTAATGCCAGGTCCAATCCGCCAGGCTGGCCCCTCCAGACTTCCTCCCGACGATCGACATCCTGAATGATGAAGGCATGAAAGCGTCTCGGCCCCTTAGGCCCGATCATTTTAAATTTACAAATTTGTCAGCCGTCCTTGGACCCGCTAGGTCCCGGACCCTAGGGTTCCGCCCCTAGAACTCCGTTTCTGCTCGGAAGTTCCAAACAACCAACTCTAGAACGACTTTCTGGCCTTATACCTCCAAATTTTCCCAAATGAATCCAAATGATCTCAAATTTGAAATCTGATCTTGACCCATGTGCTCAAATTTGGCCCTCTACGCTACGATCCTTTTGAACCATCAAAATTCATATGGGAAAGATCTCCTGGGTCACTATGCCCTGTTTTCCCTTTCAAAATAGCATTCCTGCCAGGGAAGTCTAGGCTTCTAGGCCCGGATTGTCTGAGAGCCCTCAATTAAAAGACTAATGACATCGGGAGGTAGAAGTATCATTTTATGAATGATAAATTATTTAAAGTTGATTTCATCCACGGGATTTTGACTAACATGAAGACTTTCATGATCAATTGCACTGACTATGCCTTTGTTTGCAAAATATATGGAATTGGGTGCAAGACCTTCAAGGGCAGCTATGGAAAAAGACAAAGAAAAGAAGTCAAGAAAGACTCCTCGAGGAAAAGAAGATAAAGACCAAATGAAGTACTAGTTCTAGGGTGAACCTCTACACTCAAAGGTTACCACAGATTGGAAAGAAATCACCAACACCAATATTGGCCATGTTGATATTGACAAGTTTACACAAAGGGTCACGGTCAATCCGATGACCAAGAATGCGAGGCTGATCAAACAAAGTGGAATTGCAAAAGTTGCGGCTTCCCTCCATCCCTCGTGGCCCCTAAGCTAATCTTGGCTTATCGATAGGCATATCAACCAGATACGAGGAAAATTGTTGACAGAGATGGTAACATTCTTGCCGACATGTCAACTGAAGGAATCACAAAGACCTTCCATATTCCCACTTTTTAAGAAATGGAAACACCCACCATAGAGGAATGCTAGGCAGGATTGGATGACAACCCGACAGGCTACAAAAGGTTAATAAATCAGCATTGGTTTAAAGAAAAACAGGGCAGCACTGTGAAGGTTCATCATGAACTCTTCCGCAATGATTTCAATAAAGATTACCATGAGTTGGTCACAATGCTAAGCATGGTTATGGGTCTCCCTACGACTGCCTTCTTTTAGGAGTGGATGGTGTACTTCATCGAACAGATCCTTCATGGGAATGAGGACATCACCACAAAGTTCTCATTCTACTGGGGACGTATAATAAGAGATTGCTTCCATGAGCAGTTCGTCAATGTGAAGAAGAGTTCCAAGTTCTATATGACTTCATATCTCGTCTACTCCTTGGCAGAACAGAGATAGTACAACGGGTTGTTTGTGGCACCCGATGAGGAGCAAGGTCGAAGACTGAAGGCCTATGACAGGTACCCCCAGGTCTAGTAGCAAAAATTCATGAAGGAATATTACAGGGTAAATGATGCCTTCATTAGCCATATCATCAGAATGATTGCTGGGGACTTTGAGAGAAGGGTTTCCCATAGTGCTCGGACATTCTTGAAGTAGTATGCCTTCCTCTTCATTCAATATCCAAAGTTCACATATATCTGTGCCCAAGGATTCACTGAAAGGCCAAACGAGTTGCCTCGATACCCCAACGACCAGATCATCCTATTGGAGCTTTCTCGGCAGCTCCAACACATACAGGCAGTCTTCAGCAGCAAACACTTAGCAAGAATCTCTTATCCCATGACCCTTGGTTAGGGCATGTATAAATTACAAACTTCCCAGTGCACT
Source organism: Sequoia sempervirens (assembly GCA_007258455.2). NCBI lineage: Eukaryota > Viridiplantae > Streptophyta > Pinopsida > Cupressales > Cupressaceae > Sequoia > Sequoia sempervirens. Next base: position 183,558,995 of record VDFB02193867.1, read on the forward strand.
GGTAACTCTAAGAAAGAATTGAAGGATTATCATTTTCACCTACAGACAACTCACCCGCGAATGGACCCATATCAGCATGTAAGGAAGGCACTAGGACCAGGGTTCACTCATCTACACCACATTGAGGACTTTTGGGGGGATTGTCAAGACGATAAGGAAGTACGTACAAGGCACTATATGTGGATGACTACACATTTTATAAGAAAGGTGCAACCATTTTCCATACTAGATCAAGTCAAAGAAGACAAAAGCACCGTAATGGACCCCAAGTACCCTGTAGTCACCAATTTGCTGATACAAATAATAGACTAGGATGAGCGAGAGGTCGAAGACCTTGATATTATAACCAAGCCAATCTTGGCCCGTACCAAAGAGTGGGTGGATGGACAAGTGTCCCGATTAAAACAAGGGGTGGTCCTAACATACGAAGGGATCAAGAGCGAACCAAGTGCCACGGAGGATGTCGCCACTACAACTTCAACGGGTGGGACATCCAAGTCTCCTCCAGTCACCAAATCCAAGAAAATAAAATAAACAAAAATAGAGCAGTCTCCAGATCCCAAAGTGTACACGAGGAAGGATATAGGAGGCTCACCTTCCAAGAGGCTTAAGAAAATAGGACGCACGATAGAGTAGCCCTTAATCCAAGAGGAAGAAGCAAAAGGTGTGGAATAGTTAAAACCTCTTTTGGCTCTCCCTGCTTTGACTGCCCCATTATCTACCTCCCTAGCTATGGTTGCCACATCCCTGCCGGCGGTGGACATCTCTGTCCATCTTGCCCCATCACCTCCGACTGAGCCTGTGATAGTAATTGACTCTTCCTCCACCATGACTACTCTTCCTTCCTCCGCTGCAATGTCACCCACCACATCACTCCCATTAGCTACATTGGTGGCACCAATGCCCACTTCCACCTTGCCTGAGGCCTTCTCGAAACATATGCAGAATCTCCCTTCTAAGCTCTCCCAGATCCCTATGGACTCCACTCTTCAAGCAGCCCTTGCGCAGGTCCTCGCTACTGCTAAACCTTCGCAACCTCCGATAGGGCCACCAGCTATGGTGGCCACCATGTTAATCTCTGAGGAATGGGAGAAACGAGAGTAGGAAGTCTCAAGGTCATTTGAGGAGGAGGCCAATGAATACCATGAGCACTCCAAGTATGAACACCACATAATTGACAGGGTGGTCTACGAGGAAGAAGGAACAGGCTCTTTCGAGAGTGGGGATGAGGAGGAAGATGCTGGTGGTAGGGTCATCATACAAGCATTCAACGATGATCTTGAGGAAGAGATGGCTTGGCAGCCGAAGGGTACTAAACAAGAAACAAGAAAGTCGCCTCCTAGAGAGGAAGGGCAGCAACAAGAAGATAAACCTGAGGGTGAGGCTCAAACTGTCAAGAGCCTCAAAATTGAGCAGCCCAAGGAGTACGTGCACAAGGTTGGGCTAACCAGAGAAAAGAAGGGGAAGGAAATGGAGAAGGAGGAAAGTCCCCAACAACTATTATCTACCAAGCCTCCTATTAAGAACCTTGTGTTCATCCAGGACTCTGATGAAGAAGAAAGAGAAACTGTTGAGGAAGAAAGGGCCCCAGAAGGTAAGAAAACATAAACTTTAGCCAAAGAAGGTGAAGGTGATGATGAATCACCTAAAGAGAAGGCTGCTATGCCTGAGTGGATGGGAAGACAACTTGAAAAGAAAACTCCTGCACCAAAAGACCCGAGAGTGAGGTTGGAGGCTATCTTAGCCTGAACGTTGATCAAAACTAGAAAAGAGAAGAAGCCTAAGATCAGATCCAAGGTAACAATGGATGCTTTTGGGTCTCGAGTTGTGCAAATTGCAACACCTGTGGTAGGCTTGGAGGGAATAACCTACAACATCTCTACCCTTGATTTGAGAACTGCTACCAGAGACTAGAAGGTGGGGCACCTTGAAGAATCAGTGGCTACAGTAGTGCATCTGATAAAGCAGGACAAGGTTTCGAAAGATGAGATTAAGGCACAGGTAGCTGCTTTGACAGATTATATCTTGCAATGGTCTTCGGTGGATGACCTACCTACCACATCCATGGCTCCACCCCAACTGCTGTCCAAAGAATAGATTGATAAGATGGAGAGAAGAAAGAAATTGGAAAATACTACAGAGAGCTGGCTCCAACAGGTCCTGTATGTTGGGAACATGGGTATTAGTCAGGCTATTTGGACAGCCAACAAGTTCTTAGATCTGCTGCAATCTTTGGAAAGCACGAGGAAGCTCTATACCAACTTTTTTGCAACATACAACTCCACCTTTCCAAAGATCGAAGCCATCCTTCAATTGCCAAAAACCACATGGGAGAAGGAGCTTGCATTCAACAAGGATGATCACTGGCTGATGGATGTGTGGTGGCTAGATTTTGACAATAGAAAAGAAAGGCTGGAATAGATAATGAGTAAAGTGGATCTAGACATCAAATGGATCAAGGAAATTAGGGTGAAATGTGCTTGTTATCTTAAGCTGATGATGGAGTATGACATGTCTACAGTACAGATGGATACAGAAAAGGTGAAACCTTACTTCCAAAAGAAGATGGAGGACAGGATGTCTAATGAGATAATGATGGAATTCATGAGTTTTTCTGCCCATGCATTCGACCAATTAGAGTTGTTTAGAGATCAAGACACAAAATATGATGAGGGCTAGAAGAAGCTCGAAGATAATGCCAAAGAGTGGAGCTACCAAATCTTGCTGTATGAGATGATCGAGGTAGACAAACTCTAGCCAGTCATCTTGAAATTCATGGAGTATACAGCTTCAAAGAAGCAAGAAGGTAGCCCTGTTATCAATGAAGATCCCCCAAAGGAGTAGCTATAGTAAAATGGCAATCAGCAAAAGATGAAACTACTATAGTGACTGGCACTAGATGATGAAATAGGGAGAAGACAAAATGTAATTTTAAATTATAATATATTGGGGGGTTGGTGAAACCCTATTTTGTAATGAATCTTGGCCATACAATGAGAATTAATCTTGGCCATTCATGTGACTTTTTGGGCACTATAAATAGGGCTCTCCTCTCATTTGCAAAGGGAGTTGAGTTGTTGTAAAGACATGCCGCAAAAATTTATAATGAAAATACATTTACTTGGTGCATTTTCTGAGTTTTTCACATGTTACTTGATTCAACCTCCATTGTTGGATGCTTTAATGAGATTTGTACTGCTATTCTAGTTAGTTGTTTTCTTGCTTTGATAGATTTTAGAAATGTTGTTTTGTAGTTGTGAAAATTCTTGCTATGTAGATGCCTTCTTAGTCCATACTTTTTGCTATTTGCTACTAGTAGATGCCTGTATAAAGTTATTTTGGGCTTAAATTCAAAGCTACTCCACACTTTAATCTTTGTTCATGCATGCAAATGGTGAATGAAAGGTGAAATATTTGTAGACCTTAGAAGATAGCACAAATTCCATGAGACTATGAGATTACTGGTTAAGTGGAATATTGTTTCCAGGAAGCTGTCCATTGCAGAAAATCCATGATTACTATTCATAGTTAGTTGCATATCCAGGAACCTTCCATCTTCCCTGCTTTTTTTCCTTTTTAAGAAATAACTTGTACCAAGGTTCATTGCACTTTGTAAAGCTAAATTTGAAGAAAGATCAAAGTTTTGGAATGCTGTCCGAACCTACAACAAAGTGAAACTCGACCTCCATCTTAGAAACTTCGTATTTGAAGATCCATCTCATATCTAGCTACATAAGTCCGCCCTGTGATTACCAGCAAAATCACATCAAAATTAGTTGAGGAATTCCATGCAAGTGATGACCTGACACCTGAGAGACCTTGGGGAGATTTTCAGCACCTCGCCATGGGAGATTTCCTTTCAAGAGAGGTAGTACATTCGTGCATTGCCTGTGTTGAGAAAGTGTGCAAAACACTCATCAACATCTTGCACCCCTCGATATGGAAGAATAAAGAGTTGGAGACATGTAGAGAAATGAGACCCATAGCCTCTTCACACTTAATCTGATGCTAGAATTTTTCATAGTGTCTGGTGAGATGAGGCTGATTCTCATTCAAAGTGGACTAGAGTCCCTTGGACTAGAGAAGTCTCTGCATACTGACCTTCCAATTAGTTATAGTTATGAGGAGTAAGAATCTTGAATCCTGTGTCAACCATTAGAGGAGAACAACAATCCAAGACAAAATATTTCTTACAAAAAAATGCAAAAAGCAGATAACTGATGAACAATCAACTGAAGTGAGGCCTTTGAAATAAACTAAAAAGCTAGAAATCACCTCTAAAACCAAAAATTAGGGTTTCCACTTCAATTGAGAATATTTTTTGATAGAAGCAAAATCTGGAAAAATAGAGCACACATCTAGAAAGTAGACCCAGAGAGCTTTCCAATGATATATCATTTGTAGATTTTCGATATCGTATGTGGAAGTTATCCATTTTGGAAGATTTTTTCCTGAATTGATCTAGGTTGGCTAACTGGGCCCAAAAATCAAGCACTTGGGGCTAAAAAAAAATATGTCCTTGGTCGTTGATAGGACTGCATGTTGCATTGGCAGTTTTAAAAAAAACTCCGCTGGATTGACGACATTGGAGTGGCAGTCAGGTGGCTAGATCTGGTGGCACAGCCGATGGGAGGAGTTGCCGCTTGGAGGTAGCGGAGCCCCCGATTACCGATGGGACAAGGGTTGGAGTGGATGAGGCTAGAGTAGTCGGTGTCCAATGAATGGGCAGTCACCGGATGGTCACCATGTGGTCGTCAGGATGTCAGTGGGAAGTCGTCGGGATGAAGACTTCGGCGAGGGCTCAAATAGACGGTAGTCGATGGAACGGTTGACGGGACCCTTGGATGTGATGAGGCCAATAGAGTCTACAGACTGTCGGTGAAAGCCGATAGCTCACCAAAATTTTGAATATTGCAATTTTAATGCAATTCAAAATTAAAAATGAAATGCCGATATAATAAATGAATTCTGACTGCTTAAAAAATGAAACCCAAAACTATAGCACAAAAAAATAATATGAATGCTGACTCTGTAATTTAATTGCAGGTCGCTCTGCAGAATGATTTTTGCAAGAACTATATAAAAATTGCCTAGAAAAAAGCCATAATTTTTATTTTTTTTTCTAAAAAAAATTTTCCTTTGAAGAGGGCTAAGAGGGGAGATTTTTCCTTGCAGATGTGTATGGATAGTACAAAAAATGAAAACCCTAGATTATACCTCAAAGGCTCCTAGTTGATACAACTTCAATTTTGGCAAATGAATAGGCAATATATGGGTTTTGAGGCCTTCCAGATGTAATGGAGAGGTCAGAGAGCCTGATGTGCACCAAAAATCAGCTTGGCTCCCAGGTAGAACCAACTAGCCTACAACATAAAACTCCAAGCCTCCAAGAATCTTGCACTCCAACTTCCTAGATCAAGGGTTGATGTTTCATTAGACAAGCTCTGATACCATGTTGAGATTATGGATGCACAGTCCTTGAAGCTCCAAAATCTTCAATAAAGGGCCTTTTCCATGAAAGATAATCAACTACAAAGGAAAGTTTTGCAACTATGGAATGTTGAATAAAGATTCTATATTGATATGATATGATGCAATGATATATTACAAATGAACAAAATGCCTAATTATATAGGCAAGAAGGAAAATATAAGATGCCAGAGATGTTGCCATGTGTCATGATCTAAACAATATGTGAACCCTATCTAGGAATGATAAAAAGATAGAGATAAGTTCTAGAAAGACAACTCATCTTCTAGAATGAATCTTATCTCCTATAAACAAGGAAGGGGGAATTACCCCATTATTAAATGATTTATTAAAAACTAACCTAGGACTAAATGATGCATGACCTAGGTTAACTTATGTTAGTGTAATAATTAATTAATTACACTAACATATTTAACCTTAGAACAAGATTACAATAATACTGTATCAATCCTTGATTGATATGCTTCCTTGCCTTCAACAATCCTTCTTCACAACATACAATAAACTCTCATGGAACTCTCATACACTTTCTACAATTAATAGAAAATAATATGAGCAAATAAACTCATAAGATTTGTACAATACAAGAGCATAAAGCTCCTCACAAAAATCTATGCCTAGGTTGGGAAAGTAGAGTTCCACAATGTAATATGAAGTAAAACCAAATTCATCCTCAATTTAGGTGCCCCAAATTGAACACTTAACTGAACTTTGGTCAAGAAGATATCATGCAAAGTTCACCTCAAAGTTGGTGCCCAAGAATGGGCCCACTTGATTGAGTCTTGTAAATATCTTCTCATGCAAAAGGTGTTAACTGAAAGATGCCAACTTGGGTGCCCAAGGAAGTCCCAAGTCAATCTCAGTTAACTAAAACATATCTCTCCACCAATTCATGCAAACATTATGCATGATTGATCATCCCCACTTAAATAAAAGTATCCACTTGTTATCTGTCATGCAACTAAATTCATTAGTCATGCAACTCAAGTCAACTCAAGTCAACTATCATTCAACTCAAAATAACTACATGCAACTGAATATAATTGAACCATAATTGAACTAAACTGAACTGAACTGAACTGCTACTGAATTGATAGTGCCACTCCACTCATGTAAATATCAATCCCTAATTTGTAGGATAAAAACATGCATTACTAAAGTGTTATCAATCCTCCAAACAGTTAACTGAAGCAAGGTGGGTTCCACCTTCCATGTGGGTACCCCACGTGCTCCTATCTTGTAGGAGCTCTTCTTGGACATCCCCACATGTTCCTGTCATTTAGGAATAATCACAAAAGTCAATTACATGTTCTTTTCTTTCAAATTTAATCTCTTTCTAATCCTAGTGTTGGGGAACACTTTCCAAGGACTTAGGAGATACATAAAATATGTTTAGGATTGCAATTAAATGGAATCCTATTCCCAACAACACTAAGCTTAGATAGACATTTGTTATTAGGTTTACCAACCAATCTCTTCTTCGAAGGGTAGGGCCATCTTGTCATGTGTGATAGATGTGCGGGGGACCACATTCAAGTTTGTGGTTGGAAAAAAGAATTTGAGTGATGCTTCTCCTACTCAGTTGGTAGCTGAGGTTTGGAGATGTTTGAGCCAATATCAGGGACAAATGGAGTGTTTGCACCAACAAGCAAGGACATTCATAATGTATGCGCCGATGCGGTGACATCAGGACCAATTTGTATATCTATTTCCAGATGAAGCTCAAAGGAGCTATGCATGTATCATGTACCCATTTATATGGAAGGATGTAATCATGAATTATATACTTGAGTTTATTCAATATGAAATCTATGTTATGGAAAGATTTGTGAAATTACAATGAAATGCATTGGCAGTTTGGTAGCAATATTATTTCAAATGCGTATGAAATCTATTGAATATTCACTTAATGTGAAATATTTGGAATTTTACCAAGTAGAACATCAGGGTTGTTGCGTGTGGTATCAGGGCTACCAGGTTCAACTCTGGAACCTATGAGCTCATTATGCAAACAATGCATAAACCTTATCAAAAGATAATGGTTGAAAAGTTCTTATGCCAAAACGGCAAGGGAAAAGAACACAGAGAAATGAAAAGGAAGATGATATTCCTAGAAACTTGTTTAAGTTTGGGACAAGATAAGAGTCATCCTTGGAGTTGGAAACTCCTACACCAAAAAATTAGTATGATATCCCCTAAGATTGTGAAAGATTATGCAATCAAGTTATGTAGGAAAGTTATGAAGTATAAACAATATGTACCTTCACCCTACTAAAATGTTTGAATGAATTTGAGGGATGGAGAGGATTGAGATAACCCCCTTATTAGTAGCAATCTATAGTTGTGAAGAAAGTCAAGGATTTTTGGAATTAGTAAGAATACTATGAATCTATGAGTATGCATTGTTGGCATAAATTAGATCGAATTAGAAAGTCAACAAAGGAGTATCTAAGAGGTTGGAAAAATCTTGACTTGAATCTAATTTTTGAGCAAGGCTAGGAACTTTTAAGAAAGGAGATAGTACCTTGGAATAAGGGGAAGAGATCAGAATGGTCATAAAAGATGTAATCAATGAAGTGGACATGGTTCCACCAACCAAAATTGATGGGATCAAATTGGAGTTTTGATTAAGATGAGAAAAATAAACCAAACAACATTGGTATCTCTTAAGGTTATGAAGTTACCAAGAATTGGGACAAAGTCACTTGGAAAGGTGAATGTGAGAAAGAAGCCTGAAAAGGTAAATCATATTGATCCAACAAAGGTTTGGATAGTACATAGATTGGTTGGAGTATAAATTCAACTCACCAACATGTCAACATAAACTAACATATGTTTAGAGGTTCCAAAAGGAAATGGGATACAGTGTGATACTATGTGTCAAAAAAGTCAATAGAAGTTGTAAGGAAACAATGCTCTAAGTTCAAAGGTACATCAACAAAAGAGGCTTTGTGTGTATGGATATTCCTCCACAAAAAGGATATTGGAAGGAGAATTGGATTATTAGAGTGCCTCTTAACTTGTAAAGTAGCTGATTATTCATTAGGTATCCTATTTGCGATCCAAAATGTTGAATCTATGGGATTAGTGATCAATGAAGAATCTAACTTTGGGAAAAAGTATATTCAAGGTATGCCATCAAGGCAAGAAAAAGGAAATAGAAATCCAACAACAAGGAATCAAAAATAATTTCAAGAAAGAAAATGTTTGCTAGGAGTTCAACTTTGAGTTGAATGAATATCATGGAAACACTTAGGGAGGAAGGAAGAGAGTGGATTGAATCGGATTAAGTAACCCACCCAATGAAAAAAGTGAATATGTTTTTGAATCAGAAGAAATTTTAACTTCTTTCTAATTCATGATGTCAATTAAGTCATATATTTTATGACCATAAGAATGAGGTGTTGGAATTTTTGGAGAAAGATAGGAAAAAGGTCAAGGATTATGACCTATCACATCGTACCTTATATATATTTGATTGAAGGATCAAATTTCTACTATTTTTGATGCCCTAGAAAGGATAGGCAGGTAACTTGATCATGAAAGGGAAGAATCATGGCATAAGGAATAAGTAAGGAAAGATCTAGATTTCTCATGATTTGGAGTTATTATAGAAATGTTCATGCTTGGTAATTAGGCATGCAATTAAATTTAGTATCTTTTGAGAACCAACATGAGTGAATGAGAATTATTACTCAAAATTAGTACCGATGCTTATTAGGAAAGAGGGATTGAGCTGAAAATTGGATTACAATTTTGAAAATGATCCAAGGACAGAAGAAATCCAAGGTATGGATGACCTAAGACAAAGGAGAATTATCTCCACAAAACTCCTAACCATTATTACTTGGGAATTAAAGGTGGCATGAGACCACAAAATAGGTTTTCATTTAGTCAAATAATAGACTATTATGGGATGTAAGAGAACCTATGTACCCAAAGTATTGGAGGATTAAGGAATGAAATGAGGAAATTGATGTCAGAGTTAGAACATTGGAATGAAAAAATTATTTGTCAGTTGAGGAACTAGCATAATCTAGGAAAAGATAGAGTAAGATGTTGCATGAAATGTGAGAAGATAATGTCTAGTGTGCTAGGGAATGAGGACAAGATGTCACCATCGGCAGGACATGAATACTCTCTTGAGATTCTAGAGGGGAAGTGGTAGAACTCAAGATAGTTTAACCTGTCTATGTCAATAGAACAGACATAATGTTATAGTGGACAGACTCACCAAGGTAACCAATGTTGGTTGGGAAAATTGATTATGGGATTTCGGTCCTAAATAATATATTGTGTGAAGTAGTTGCTTAGTATTCTTGAGAAGGTTGTCTTAGTTGTGAACAAGCAAATAATGATAAGGTTGTGTGAACCATGATCATACTATGAGACATTCAATTGAATGAATGCACAATATATTACTGTAGCCGAACAGGCATAAGTGGTGAACCAAATCTTTAGTGATTTGTTGAATACTTATAAACTTCTTGTTAGTGATCCAAATCTACACCCTAATGCCAAGCTGTGATGAAATTAGTAGGTTTGGATGTAACACAGGACTGCTTTCAGGTTGTGGGTGTCCTATTCGAAAGAAAACCTCTAGATTATGGGTTGGCTTCCCCTTTTGATGCCACCAAACTACTAATTTCTGAGATAAAGGGTAATAATTGCATGAAAAATGAACCTAATACTAAAAATATCTAAGGCGATACACCAAAAAACAACTAGGACTTGATAATAGCCTATCACATTCAAATCAATATCATAAAACTTGGTTTACGCAACTCATTTTCAAATGCAGTTTACATAAGTAATTTATAAGGAGGTCTCTAAATAGGGCTTTTAGAAGGAAAAGAGAGGTTTCACAACTAACAACACTATTGAATAACATAATTTATAACCTATTAACATACGTTTTCTACTAAAAAGATGCCTAAACATGAGACAAGTTTGCAAGGAAAGATAATTTTTCACAAGACAAATTGATCAATCATTAACAACATACCATGGAACATTAAATGAGAAGGTAAAATGCTCTATTTTATTAATTCAAAGTGCTTACTGTATCAAGTCCATTTGAGTTACAATACTACTCCATGATGAAAAATAGCTCCAAAACTAAAGCTATCACTTTGCTAGAAAGAAAGAACTCCCTCCAAAAATTCCAAAACAAACTACTTAAGCAAAAATATCACACAACTCTCATTCCTACCCATCTAGAAGGTTCTGGTCGGATGATGTACAAAAACCAAAAAAGAACCTTCTAAAAGCACTCCAAAAGGCCTCCAAAATGGTGAAAAGTCAAGCCAAGTCCAATATCACATTGAAAGTGTGATAAAATAGCCTCCAAAATGGCACATGTTTCTCCAAAACAGTCAGATTCCTCACTCACACACTCTCCTGATGTCTACAAGTCATCATTTTGTCTCCAAGCTTTGACCCATGCAATAGGTGTGTTTTTGAAAACACAAGACTCCAAAAGGTATTAAAGATAATAACTTGATTACGTGTTTCATAATACACCACTTAGTCAAGTTATTTTACATTTCAAAGCAAAAAATAAGTGGGCCCGCCATCAATATTAGATTACATTATATTTGCATGTGAATAATATCGAAGTGATTAGAAAATCACTTAAATGATATTTTTATACTTTGAAACAAAATGCAAAAACATAATGAAATGTCAAAATTCTTTCAAAAGCATTAACAAGATCACAAATCCTCCAAGGCACTTGAGCATTTTACTTTCTTCATTTTGCAGTCCAATACCACATGTTTGGTCAACATCTTCTAATTTTCAAAGGAAAAATAAAAGGCTCAAATTTGGCCTATATGGCATAAAAGGCTTCCACAATCCTTAGAATGCACAATTTGCAAGTCTTTAGGGCACCATGAAATTATATGACCAAAGGAAAAAGGTATAGTATATGGGATTTGGCACACTTTATATGTTTCATTGTTTGAAGGATTTTAATGAATTTGAAATAAGGCATAAGACTTAAGGCATAAAATTCCTAATTCATGAACTTACCATTTGACCCCCATTATGCATTAACATGAGTTTCATTTTTTAAAACATGGGATAAAAATCCCATCGACATCAAAATAGGGTTAAACCCTAATCATCAAAAGGTGAAAAATGTGGAAAAAACACATCATTTTGTCATTGATCATTTGGCGGAGACATGCTACCGCCATGGGGTTTCGAGTTGACACTGGAAATGGTGCTTTGACACTAGTTTTTGGTTGATTCTTTAATGAAAAGTGTATGAACACATAGGTAAATGCATTCATTTGACACCAATTTGCATTTTTCACTTCTTTGGTGCTCTTCCATTGATTTTGGCCTTGGCCTATAGCATTCTCTAATGAACTTTGTTTCATTTTTTCTTTCTGTTGTTGCTTCTCCACTTTAGCTGCCATGAGTTTGGTCTCTTGAAGCTTGAAAGGAGGCCTTACATTCAACAAAAATTCTTTCATAATCGAGCTTGAGCTCAGGTAAGATCCTCACTGACCTCTGTATTGATTCTTTGCTCCTTTATTCAATAATAAAAGCTCGAATGGAGCTCTTTTATTGTCAAAATGGAGTAAAGTTTAGTTTTTTTTGTATATGAAGTTGAAGTAAACAAAAAACCCCAAGTTATTTATGATTTTGTGAAGAATTTTGCTTGTTCAGACCACAGACAAGAAGATAGATAAAGGTTCTTTTCAATGACTTTTAACTTCTTCAAACTCCATGAACACTTGTGAATGAATCTGCATTTACAATTTTGGTAAAAAAAATCAAGTGGGTTTTTCTGTTATACCTTCATTTTCATGTATTATGCATTTTAAATCAAAAACCCCAAGTGGGTTTTGTGGTTTTGAAGAAAACTCAGTTTTTTTGCACAAAAAATCAAGTGGAGTTTTGTCCATTTGAAAAAAATTATGATTCCTTTAAAAAACCCCAAGTGGGTTACCTTCAATTTGTAGCAAGATTGTATCTATGTAAAAACCCCAAGTGGGTTCTGGCGTTTTTGAAATGAGAAAACCTTTACAAGTTGTAGGCATGAAAATTGAACTAAACCCCATTGCATTTTTAGATTTTTTCATCCTTTGATAAACCCCATATGGGTTTTCTAAATTTTGCAAAACATATCCAGATTTCTTGTTTTTTGATGCCATGAGAATGTAACCAAATCTTGGACAATCACCTAGATTACAATATGAATGAGATTTCCTGAGAGAGTGACAGCTGAAACAAGATCCATCACAATAAAATGTTTCCTTGTAGAGAATGAATAGTTATAAATGATTCAATGTCATTACATGGGTATAAGTCAAAGGACTATACTTCTTTTCCATTTTGTAACTGTTGTTATCATGAAGGCTTTGTTTGTTTTGATTTTCTATATTCTTTTTCTGCAGAAGCAGACCCAACTCGGGTCCTGATTTGGAAAGAAAAACCATCTTGCACTTTGTATTTGCATTTTTTGAGAAACCCCATCATGAATTGAGTCATATTTTAAGAGTGCACTCACATAAAAAATGTGTAGCTCTTTGTACTCTTTTTTGAAACAAAATGACCATTGCAGTGATGTTGAATAGTTGATGTGTTCTTCTGACCTTCATAATTGCATCGAAAAATGTTTATTTTTTCATTTTTGTTTTGTGCATTCCTATTACATTCACTTATGCATGTACAATCCACCTTTTGTTCATCAACTGTAGATAACTCATTTCTGTAACTGAATGTGATTATCATGTTACTCTTAAATTCTGACTTCCATAATCACATTTTTCTTGTGAAGGACTATAGTTATCTTCTTCATTAAATGAGATATTCAATAGAATTTGTCATGCATCCCAAGGGTTTCCATGCATTGAAACCTTTGTTCATTTAAAGTAGATGCAAGCTGCATTGGAAGCCTCCCTCTTTTATATTGATTTATCAATTAATGGCATATTACTTGATTGCTTCCCCATTTCCATCAATAAAGTTATTGTCAATTGCATATATCACTTGTGGAGGTAATCCTTGGATGTGATCAACTCAAGAAAATGTAGATGAAAGTTGTGGTTGATCATTGTGACACAAAATAGGGTAGTTGAAAATATTTACTACCCTTCCTTTCTTCTTCACCTATGATGCAATCTCTTGTGACCAATTCTTGTTTGCCTTCTATAAAGTCAAAAGGCATTTGTCTTTGCTGTTGTCCTATATGACATGAAAATACATTTGCTCGTATGGACTACCCTGATTTCTTAGAAGGTACTAGGTATCTTTTTTACTACATGCATTTCAAATGGTGTTTTTTCTCTGTAACATTGACATCATATAACACTATCATTCTCTAGAGATTATGGCTCACTACTTCTTTGATGTTATGTTCCATTTTTTAGATTTATTTTTTGATGGCATTGCTTCTCCATATCACTATTATGCATACTTGTTCTCAAGGCATTGGTTTTTATCATTCTGAACTTGGGTTCCTGCATTTCTTGCATGTAATCTTGATCCATGTTGGATCATTTATGATGACCAAAACCCCTGCATGAAAGATTATGAACATATCCACTAATAATAGCATTCAATGAGATCACATTTCATTGGAACACTTAGTTAAGCAACATAGATGCCTTTAAAGCTCTCAAATGCATGTGAGGCTACTCCTTGTTGTTTTATTGTTTGCACCTTTCATTGCATGGCTTAGTCACAACTTATCATTCACTACCAAAGTGAAAACATGGTTCACTTGCTCCTTTAATGGATGAAATATTAAACTGAAGAAATTGAAATGAAATTAAATAAACAGGAATTCTTTAGAGCCGTTCCATTTTCTCTATCTCTAGTGATTCTTTTGAAGCTACTGCTCTCAAATTGTGTAAGCATGGCTTCTTAGAATGGCAACCTGCAGAACGAGTATGCAAAATGAGACTATCCTATATGTTGTGAAGTAAAATGCTGATACAGATATGCACAGGGGCTGTAGATTATGAATAGGGGCTGTGGATTATGGATGTTGTTGAAAATAAACTATGTGATTGATTGGCCATGATATGCTATGATTCTAAAAACTATGGATGCTATAAGACTATGCTATGGATGCTTGAAAGCTATTTGACTATAGTTCTCTATATGAAAGCTTCTATGTTTTTCAGAGACCTGACAGTCCCTTTTATAGCTTTTCGCAGGGAAGAGCCTGGCTGGCAAGGATCAATGGCTGTGAGGTTGTCTGGTAAGTTTGAATGGTGAGAGATGAAGAGGTTGAGAGGAAGATGGAAGATGTTGGGGAGGTTGGAGAGAAGAATGGAGGATTGTCTTCAACCCACGGGAACAAGCTTGCACAGGAACAGAGAAATTTAATTTTCTATTTTGGAAGTTTGTTTCACGGCTGTTGAAGATTATTCAATATTAAATTAAATAAATAAATTTATTTAATTTTATGTGAATTTAAAAATTAAAATATTTTATGAAATATTTGATGTGAGTGGACTTTAGAAGAATTTAATTAAATATTTAGAATATTTAATTGTAAATGGAATTTAGAGGAATTAATTATGAATAGAGAATACTTAAATAAAATATTCAAGCTAAGATCATGTGATAATTAATATAAATAAATCGTAATATTTATTTAATTAATTAAGAGATGACTAAGAAAGGTGATTAAATAAACTTATTTATTTAATCCAAATGAAAGAATGAGCAATATAAATAAATTATTTAAATTTATTTATACGTAGATTGAATTGAGATTTAATTAAATATTTAGAATATTTAATTAATTACCAGACTATTGTAATGTGACCATTTTCAGGTGTATACATTTTGCCCCTCTTTGAAGTGATGTGTTTTACACATTGCTTCAAAGAATTTTGAAATTTTCCCCAGGCTGATTGTTGAATATTCATAGGTAGATGCCCTCTCAAATGATGAATCAATAAAATTTGAATTTTTCTTTGAATTTTTTTTTTTAATTTTTAATAATTTTTTTTTCAATTTTTTTGATTTTTATGATATTAATTCATCGTTCAAAAATTATGATGTGAAGAAATGGACGTGAAAAGATAGAGGATGAAAATTGATGACTAAAATTGCCCCTGCCATGTTAAAATGTAATAAAATACCCCAATTTTGCTTTTAAATAGGTTAAAAATGTCATTTTCCATTTTAACCTAGTAAAAAGTGAAAATTTTGAGCTCTGGAGTGAAAAATATGGCACTTCCCATCCACCAACACCATTTCGAGCGCATCCGATGATATCAGCTGACAAGCGCACTATGGACCTGCAGTATGTATCCCGTTAAACGTTTGTAATTTGAAATTTTTTCATTTTTTGGCACGTGTATCAAGGTTTTGGATCTTTTAAGATTCTTTTAGCGCCTATGATATATTGTAGTGCTAGTGAGAATTTTCATAGCACTCATGATATCGTAGCACCTATGAGGAATTTCATAGCACTCATGATAATTTTTATAACGCATATGATTTCGTAGCGCCTATGATGAGTTATGTAGCGTCGATGAGAATTTTCATAGCGCATATGATTGTATAGCGCTCATGAGAAGTCTTGTAGCGCTTGTGATGACTTTTGTAGTGCCCATGATTGGATAGCGTCTATGATAATTTTTGTAGCGCCCATGAAGATTTTCATAGCGCCCATGATAATTTTGACAATATATGAATGTAGATTGATTATTTGTGTGTTACGATGTTCCGATTTGATGATGTGATGAATTTGTTCCCAAATTTGTTGGAAAACAAACAATAGTTGATAAATTTGTTTTTAAAGTTGTTAAAAACAAATAGGATTTTGATATGTTTGCTTCTAAAGTTGTTAAAAACAAACATGATGTTGATAGATTTACTTTCATGATGATGAAAAACAAATAGGCTGATATTCATATTTGAATGATTTGATGATTTGATTTTGATGTTATATTGTTTTGATGATTCTTAATAGGAGAGATTGGGCATTTTACAGCTACGGGAGACATTCCCGCGGACATGGAGTTTGATTCCACAGCTTGGGCAGGTAGATAGAGATGTGATTTAGGCATGTGGATTGACATCGTTGGTTGATATGCCTGAGGTGCGCCTCAACAGAGGCTTGTTGACAACACTCGCAGAGAGGTGGCACAGTGATACAAACACCTTTCTTTTGCCAACTGGAGAGATTATTGTGACACTCGAGGATTATATCATATCTTGGGGATACCGGTGATGGGCGAGATTGTGAGGTTTGATGAGCAAGAGGCAGGAGGTACTGAGGCTTTGAGATGGATATTCTGAGATGATCACATTGGAGGATATTACATCCCATGGGGCGAGATTGCAGACTCATATGCACCTTTACCCTCTATTCTTGTAGGATTCATTGGATGTGTGTTGTGCCCCGACCATAGGTCGAAGGGCTTTGCAGTCGGATGGGGTTGTGTGCTTGAGAGCATGGTGATGCAGGGCATATGGTATGCTTAGGGATCATGTATGCTAGCACATTTGTATGATGAGCTACATCATATTGTATATGGCAGAGGTCGCAGTTTTGCAGTTGGTTGTTCTCTGTTACAGATATGGGCATGGGAGCATTTTGCTATCATGCGACCATTGACCCAAGGATAGTGGCCGACTGGTTGGCCATACAGATTCATATATGCAGACATTATTACTCAGCCGAGGCTGGGTAAATTAGATCATTGGTAGTGTCTTCTTGATGATCTAGATTCAGTGTGCTAGTGACTGTATGTAGCTTGTGAGGGATGGCCCGAGGATGCTAGGGAGATGCCCTACGTATTTACCTCCAGATATTTGATTGGTCAGACCCCTTGGATTATTGAGAGGTTTTTGGTTGGTCGGATATATCGACAGTATGGTAGGCCTTAGGACATGCCTACGAGTTCTGCTATATATGCACATCAACAACATGAGAATACAGTGTGGGGTCAACAAATTTCTTATGACATAGCAGTTACAGAGTTTATCAGTTTGGGAGACCAGATGTGGGACTATAGACCAGATATTCTTGACGGAGGGATGACGGTAGATTATGGGCAGTATATGCAAGATCATCCTGTACCATGATTGTTTGATCCTGACGAGCCTATCCCTATTGCAGAGCAGGGGCCACAGATAGCCGGTCACAAGCGATAGTGGGAGGCAAGTTTAGAGAGTGATGAATCTGAGGAGGATGATGATGAGTCAGACAGTGATGGCAGTGGAGATGAGGGTGATAGAGGCAGAGGTGATAGAGGTGGCAGAGGTGGTAGAGGTGGTAGAGATGGCGACAGGATTGGTAGAGGCAGCAATAGGGGTGGACCATGGATGAGACACACAACTTCATCATCTTCTATGCATCCTATAGTATTAGCTCCATCATCAACAGATCCAGCTACATCGAGTTAGATAGTTTCCTTGCAGAGTAGAGTATAGAGCTTATAGGATCAGTTAGCACAAGCACAGGCCTTAGCTACACAGTTGTAGGGATAGTTGACTGCGGTCATAGTGAAGAGAGACACAGCTAGGTGATAGGGCCAGGAGGCTATGGCTCTAGCTGATAGTCTACAGAGAGCAGCAAGGGGTGGTATGATGAGAGAGTTGACTAGAGCGGTCTGAGAGACAGAGTTCTATTAGATTAGATATCATGATGCAGTGCCTCCTGAGCAGTGGGTGAGCTTTATAGAGTCTCGGTCTACCTGTAGCCACTCTCAGACTACTAGCAGGGGTGTGACACAACCATTACCTCCAGGAGGTCCATCAGGGACAGGTGGAGCAGGTACATCTAGTGTAGGTGGGACAGTCCCTAGACTAGCACCATCAGAGGATAGCACTGTATAGTGCTTTTTTGTATATGATGTGTTTATTGATACTTTGTTGAGACATTTGTATACACACTGTGATGATCCCATTTTTGATGATGTTATGTCATGTATAGTTGACGTCTTTGTACACTTTGACATTCATTTTTGAGATATATGAAATACAACGATGATTTCTTATGTGATGAATGTGTCTATTTGCATATGCATGATGTTTATGATATGATTTGTGAAGGTGCAATTTTATGTTCATAATGTATGATTTATGATGTGAATGAAATCTACTGATGAATGATTGCAATCTATGAATATGAATGTGAAATGGTGGATGAAACAATTTATAAATGCTTATGAATGTTTTGATTATGATGCATGCTATGTTTTAATGATTTTCTGATGCAAATATGTATGAATGATTTGTTTTGTGAATGTCAAAATGTACTTAGTTATTTTATTGGAAAGACATAAAACATTTGATACTTTGCCAGCTTTTGGGAAAATCTATAAATGTAAAATGCAAATTCTAAAATGAATGTAATCTATACTAACCATGCAAGGTATCTGTACAACATTGCCATTCTAAGAGCTTATTTGTGCTTTTTGTGTCATCATAGAGCATTTGAAATGTTGAAAGTTAATACAAGCATCAAAGGGTATGTTAGCACCAGTGATGACCTGAGTATTGCTTTCATGATTTTTGATATAGCAAGATAATATAAGCATCTAGGTATAATTGAACCGAGATGACCTAAGTATTGCTTGCATAAATAGACAAGAGTTAACCCATTTCCCATGCAAATTATGAAA
Source organism: Sequoia sempervirens (assembly GCA_007258455.2). NCBI lineage: Eukaryota > Viridiplantae > Streptophyta > Pinopsida > Cupressales > Cupressaceae > Sequoia > Sequoia sempervirens. Next base: position 183,578,092 of record VDFB02193867.1, read on the forward strand.
TGTCATCAATGATACTTAGTAGAGCATATCGCGCAACCAATTTGCATAGTACTAATGATTTACTCACAAACAACAGACAAAGAAAAATCATACTCCTTCCTTGCTTTTCTAGTTCAGTACATCATCGAATTGCTCCAGAGATATGATAGAAAAATCAACCAACAATTCAAATTTTGCTTAAAGTATTCCAAACATTATTTAGATTAAGATCATCCAACCTTTGTTATCAACATTTGTGTTTGAGGAACCTTGTTTTGACCATGTTGTTGTTGTGGTTGATTCGATACATAAATGTATGTTGCATTTTGGAAAGCCATCATTTGTGCGTTTGTGATATTCAAAAAGTCTTGTTGCTCCTTACTTGTCAAGTCTCTATTTTCTTGTCTTTGCCCCTAGTGTAAACATAACCTGAATATGATGGATATGTACAAATGTCATCAAGCCATGATGAAAACAAAGATTCTCGTTGCATGATATGGATATGATAGATATGTACAAATGATAGATATGGATATTTGATGTCGTAAAGTGAATGCAAGACATAAGCTAATAGATAGAGGAGCCGATTTTGATCACAAGTAGCGCCTGTTTGCTAGGTTTTCGCCACTTGTTTTTATTGCACTTTTTCAAGACTTTTTTGATTTTTATGGATTTTTTCAGGACTTTTTTTGATTTTTTTTTTTGGATTTTTTCAGGACTTTTTCTAATTTTATTTTTGAATTTTTTCAAGACTTTTTCTGATTTTTTTGGATTTTTTCAAGACTTTTTCTGATTTTTTTATGCATAGAACTTCTTTAGGTGAATTTTGTTGATTGGTTCTTCAAACAGGTCCCCTTCTATCGTAGATAATTGATATGATCCAGAACCATATGCTGCAATGATAACAAATGGACCAAGCCAATTTGGTTCAAATTTACCTTTCTTTTCCCTATCTTGTTGGTTGCGTGGATTTTCCCTCAGAACTAAATCACCTACTTGAAATGTTTGTGGTTTAACTCTGTGATTGTAGCTACGGGACATGACTTTTTGATAACCATTTAAATGATTTGCTGCATGTTGACGTCTTTCATTTAACAATTCAATCTCTTGGAGACGAGATACTCGATAGTCTTCATCATTTATCAATCCTTTGAGAGAGACCCGAAGCAAAGGAATTTCTACTTCTAATGGAAAAATTGCTTATGCTCCGTATACCAAGCAATATGGGGTAGCTCCTGTTGGTGTGCGAATGCTAGTTCTGTATGCCCACAAAGCTGGATTTAACTGTACATGCCAATCATGACCAACATCATTTACTATATTTTTCAAGATCTTTAGGATTGTTGTGTTTGAAGCTTCAACTTGACCATTTCCTTGTGGATAGTAAGGTGTGGAGAACCTTTGTTGGATGTAAATTCTTTCACAAAGTTCATCAACATCCTGATTCTTGAATGGTCTTCCATTATCAGTAATGATGGAATTAGGAATTCCATATCGGCATATGATGTAATTCAAGATAAATGAAGAGATTTGTTTACCAGTCACGGTCGTCAAAGGAACAACTTCAATCCATTTTGTGAAATATTTTGTAGCTGTGATGATAAATTTATGCCCATTTGCTGAAGAAGGATGTATTTTTCCAACAAGATCTAATCCCCACTGAGAAAAAGGCCATGTCAAAAGGAAAGATTGTAATTCCTGTGTTGGTGCATGAATAAGATTCCCATGGATTTGGCATTTAGAACACTTGTTGACAAAAGAAAAGGATTCTTTTTCCATGGTAGGCCAATAATAGCCCATTCTAACAAGTTTCTTAGCTAAAGTTAAACCACTTGAATGAGTGCCACAAATACCACTATGTACCTCTTATAAGGATTTTTCAGATTCATCATGTTCAAGACACCAAAGGAGCATACCATCAAGACCATGTCGGTAAAGGATATCAACAATCAAGGTGTAGCGGGATGATTGGCATATGAATTTTTTTTTTTGGTTTCGGGATAAGTCTGGGGGTAAGATGTTATCTTTCAAATAGGTATAAATCTTTCCGTATAAAGGTGAATCATAACTAGTTAAATGGTATATGACTTGGGTCTCAGGACTATCATAGGCTAGAGAAAACAATTGTTCCACCAAGAACTCATATCGTCTTTGATTTTCTGATAATTGTAATCAAGAAGCAATTGTTGCCATTGCATCTGCAGCTTTATTATCAATTCTTGGGATTTGAGAAAACTTTATTGTCACAAAATACTTTTTAAAAGCATCCACCATGTTCTTGTAAAGTAGCAACTTTTCATCTTTAGTTTGATAATCATCATTAATTTGATTAATGACAAGTTGTGAATCACCATAAACTTGCAGCTCTGTAACTCGCCATTCCAATGCTATCTTCATACCTGTGAGTAATGCTTCATATTGAGTTATGTTATTTGTGTAGGAAAACATCAACCGATATGATGTAGGTATTTTATGTCCTTTAGGTGTAACAAAAAGAATCCCTGCCCTTGAGCCATGTTGTGTATAAGATCCATCAAAATATAATGTCCATGAGTTCTTAATTGTTGCTATGAAGACATCTGCATCAGGAAATTCAATGTGTAGTGGATTTTCTTCTTGTAAAGGTGCATCATCCAATTGATCTGCAATGACTTGTCCTTTTATAGCTCTTTGATCTACATAGTGAATTTCAAACTCACTTAAGATCATTATCCATTTTGCAAGTCTTCCTGTTAAGGTAGCTTTACTCAAGAGGTATTTTAGTGGATCAATTTTGGTTATCAGCTTAACTGTATGAGCCAACATATAGTGTCGCAATTTTTGGGAGGCAAACACTACTGCGAGGCAAGCTTTTTCAATGGAAGTGTAATTTAGTTTGTGACTTGTTAAAGTTCTGCTGATATAATATATTGCTCTTTCTTTACCTATAGAATCCTCTTGTGCTAGTAACGCTCCTAAAGATACTTCTGTTGTAGAAATGTAGAGTATGAGCAGCTTTCCTGGTACTGGCAAAATTAGAACTGGTGGATTCATAAGATATTGCTTGATCTAATTAAAGGCTACTTCACAATTTTCTTCCCATTTGAATGGGACATTTTTATGCAATAGATGTGTAAATGGCAATCTTTTGTCTACCAGTTGAGCTATGAACCTCCTGATGGATTGTAGGTGTCCTTGCAGTGATCGGAGCTGACTGATATTTCGTGGTGGTGGCATGTCCATTATATCTTGTACTTTCCCTGGATCAACCTCTATGCCTCTTTCTAAAACAATGTATCCTAAGAGTTTTCTAGATTTAATGCCGAAGACACATTTCTTTGGATCGAGTCGAACATTGAACTTCTCCATTCTGACGAATATCTTGGACAATATTTCTAGGTGTCCTTCTCTTGTGTGAGATTTGGCCAATAAGTCATCCACATAGTCTTCCATAAAGGTGTGCATCATTTCATGGAATATGGTGGTCATTTCTCTTTGATAAGTGGCTCATGCATTCTTTAGCCCAAATGGCATGACATTCCAGCAATAAGTCCCCCAAGGACATGTGAATGTTGTTTTATCCTGATCCTCTGGTGCAATTTTTATCTGATTATATCCTAAAAACCCATCCTTCAAAGAATACATTGCATGGCCAACAGTCAAGTCAACAATTATATCTATGTTTGGCAAAGGAAAATCATCTTTGGGACATGCTTTGTTTAAATCCCTAAAATCTGTACAAACTCTAATTCTTCCATCTAGTTTGGAAACATGCACGATATTAGAGATCCATTCTGCATAATCAATAGACCGAATGAATCCAACATCTAAAATTTTCTTTAACTCTTCTTTAACTAATAATGCAACATGTGGATTCATCTTTTTGAGTTTTTGCTTCACATGTTTTACCCCCGTGTTTATAGATAGATGATGCATTATTAGATTAGGATCTAATCCTGGCATGTTGGCATATGACCAAACAAAGTTAATTTGATTCTCCTTCAAGAACTTTGTGAATTTTAGTATTTCCCCCCCTATTAATGATGCTGCAAGTTGCAAAATTTTTGGTTTTTCTGTTGTACCTGTATTGATTGATTCTATTGGTTCAATCAAAACAACAGATCTTTCTTGATAGTGCTCAAGAAGAGTGTCAAATTTATCATCTTTCAGTGCCTCAAAAAGGTTTTCATTGTCGGATTCACTCTTTATTTTTCTCTTGTTTTGATCTACCACTGCCATTTTTTGGTTTTCACTAATAGATCCATCTTTTATTTCATTTATTTTGCAGCTAAGAGATTTGACACCCTTCCTATCAAAATCTTGAATATGAAATTTTTCGATGGAACAATTGTTTTCTTGATTAGATGAACAAAGGAAATTTACAATGTCCTCATCATCATGGAATGTAGGAATATGGATAAGTGCATCATTATCCCAGTCAATAAGTTCTGGATAAACTAAAGGTATGGGATCATTAGGTTGAGTAAGATCTTGAACTGTCAACATCATGATATGGTTGCCATTTTATTGATGAACAAGGTCTATGATGGCATTCTCCTGTCGATTATCAATCTCATTAAAATCTAAATCATCCTCACTTGAGTCATCATCATATTGTGGTACAAATTCAAGGGATTGTGTTCCTGAGCTTTTGCCTTGTATAAGAATGGGTGCATATTTATGTATGGTATCAACTTCTTTTTCTCTCCAAAATTCATCGTTATAAATGGTGTCCCATTCATATTCATTAGAATCGGTATCTGAACTATTCTACAGCTGTAAAACTGATTCATAAGATTTCTGTAGAGTGACATCTTTATCTGAATTTGATTCTGCTTCATGAATCTGTTGGACTTGCTGTGAAGTTGACTCTTCTATATTTTTACCATATCCAAGTCCTGCTTTATCATTTGGATGTATTGAAATAGGTTGGATTGGATCAATAATACCTTATTTTATTTTTCCTATAGGTCCATTTCCTTCATAGCCCATTCTTTGCATGATGCCATACCCTTTACCATATTGTTTGGTAGGTAACTTGATGTGTAGAAGAGATTCATCTTCATCTTTGTATAACCAGCCTAATATGTCTCTATCTTCAGCTTCTTCTTCGGTAGTGTTAGCTCTAATGAACTGTCCATCAAACTTTGTGATTGGCATAGAAGCTTAGGATGTAGAGGCTCTTGCGATCTTTTCATTTGAGAGAGTTGGTTGACCATGTGATCTTGGATAAGGAGATAAACTAGAAAGACACAGTGAATATTCACCTACTCCTTTGTCTTGTAAATGTAGCTTGGTGTCAATATTCTTTGTTAAGTCTTGTAATTGGGCTTGTAAACTAGAAGAAGAAGCAACAAAATCCTCCCTATTGTGTGGTACAAAGACATCTTGAGTTGCTCAAAGATTTGAACAAGTTTGGGTGCTATTGTAATTAGCCTGGATAGTTATTTCTTGTCCATCATATGGAAATTTGAGACATTGATGATATGTTGATGGTATTGCCTGCATATCATGGATCCACGGATGACCCAAAAGTATATTGTATGAAAGATCATGGTCTAGGACCTGACAAGAAGTATTTTTCACAACAGGTCCCACTCTGATAGGTAGCATTATTAGTCCTTTAGAAGCTCTTTATTCATCATCAGATGCCTTGATAGTTATTTTTCTTCATGGATCAATGGAATTTTCTGATATTCCTAAGGCATGTATTAATTTTAAGGTACAAATATTTAAACCGGCTCCTCCATCTATTAAAACATGTCTGATTCGGTGTTTATGAATCATGACTTCAAGATAAAGTGATGAATTATGCGGATGTGATATGGAGGCATCATCCTTTTTAGAGAATGAAAGACAAGTGGGGGAAGAAAAATGTCCCACCATGGCTTGAAATCTATTTACATCTAGATCAGTATCAACAGTTGTGTTTACAAGAGCTTCTTCTAAAATATTCTTGTGTATAGGAGATATTTTTAGAAGTTCAAGAATGGAGATTTGAGCTAATGTTTTTCTCAATTGATCAACTATATTGTAACTAGTTGGAGGAGGATTAGCCGCTTTAGATGAAATTCCTTTTAAGAAAACTTTTGCTTGGCCTCTTGTAGTTACATTAACCTGTTGATATTCTTGTTTTTCCTTGATTTTGATAACATTAACCCGCTGATCATCTGCATATATGTGGAAAATTATGTTGTCTTCAACATTATTTATGCTTTTTCTTTAGGATATGATGTTTCCCCCTTTTGATAGTTTGGTAAAGGATCTTTGAATGCTTGATGATCGTCATTAGCATGATGTCCTTCAATTGTGATAGTGCCATTGTCAATTAAATCTTGTACCAGATTTCGCAAAGCTTGACAATTATTTGTTCTATGACCTTTACATCAATGATAATTACAATAATACGAGTCATTCCATGATGGTGGTTTGACTCTTGGCTCATAATCTCTTTGTGGTGGTAAAGTGATAACCTTATTATCAAGAAGTTCCTTGAGTGCAGATTCAAGAGATTGACCCAAAGCAATAAAATTTCGTCGATTTGAAAAGAACAGAAATCTGGATGGATTTGATGTTTGGGTATTGCGAAGATTATCACGATTATCCTTGTTATTTTGATTGGTCATGCTTTCTTGATTGGAATTTTTTCTTTGTTGATTTTTTCCTCTTTGTTGATTGGTATTTCCTTGTTGATTGCTTTGTGGAGTACTTGATAGGTTAAAAATGGATGATTTTGTTCAGAGATTGTTTGCATCCACTATACCATCATTAACAACATTTTTATTTCTGTTCCAAAACCTGTTCTATCATTGTTGTTATGACTAGATGAACTTGGATTATCAAGTTTTATCACTCCCCTTTTGACCAAAGCCCTTTCAATGGTGATTGTGTTTTCAATCAATTTTTCAAAGTTAGGAGGACAATGAAGATTAAGCCTATAACTTAATTCTGGATTTAGCCTATTGATGAAGATATCCATCTTTTCCTTTTCAGGAATAGGACGAGAATATCGTACAAACAATTTTCTCCATCTTTGCAAAAATGTAGTGAAAGATTCCCCTACTTTTTGTTTCACTTTACAAAGATCAAGCATGGTAATTTGGTGTTGAATGTTGTAAGAGTATTGTGATATGAACTAATTTATGAGCTCCTCAAAAGTTTTAATGGGAGGGGTGATCTTTGAAAGCCACTCCATAGATTGTGGATCCATACTTCGTGGAAACAATCGCATTAAGTAGGTATCCTCATAAGTGAATTCTAGACTCATATTTCGAAAATCTCTCACATGTTCAATTGGGTTAGTATTTCCATTGTACCTATCAAATTTAGGGATTTCGCAATGTTTTGGAAATGGGATCATTTGAAGATTCCTATCAAATGGATAGGGACATATGTCTTCCAAAACATACTTCTTTGTTGCACCTCCTTGCATCTCCTTCATTTGTCCTTGTAATTATTTTATCTGTTGAGTAAGGGCACTAAAGTCATTAGAAGGAGTTTCAAGATTTGCTTTAATTCCTTCTATATCAAAATCAGCTGGCAACTTAGCTCCTTGATTAGCCAATGAAAGGAAATATTTTTCTCTGTTTCATTCTAAAATCCTTTCTATAAGTGTATGAAATTGAGGATCTTGTTCTGCTTCTTGAAGTTTTTCTTCTGTTAATTCTTCAACATGAAATGGATTTTCTTCTTTCTCACTATTATCTCCCATTTTGCTTATGGAACTTTCTGCTTCGTCTTTTTCTATGTGCTTGTGAGATCTCGTTACAACAGGCATAAGCTTTATCCAAAGTTTTACTAACTTTTGATCAAAAGAATGGAATAGTGCAATGTATGATGAAAGTCAGGATAGAATGAAAATTCTATGACTTGAAAGATTTCTAATCTTTAGCTTGTGTTTTTCCCTAAATGAAAGGATGAAAACCCTGTTGGTGGGAATGTAAGCAAAAGATCAAGAAAAGGAAAATTTTGCACTTTATGAATTTTGATCATAAGTTCTTGAAAATGGAATTGTGGTAAATGCCTAATGTGTTTGAGTCTCTATTGGAGAAATGGATTTGGACAAGTAGAATATTCAATTGCAGGTTGGGGAATATAAGAAGAATGAATACGTTGACTATGGTTATGCCTTTGAGAAAGAGCTCTTCTTTGAAATAAAGATCGTGAGTATAATGGTTCTACAACATAATCATAAGAAAAACCTCTAACACAATCATGATATCAATGGAGAAAGGTTCTATATTTTAGCAAGACTTTTCGGATTTGGTATAAGAATCATCTTTTCTTCAATAGCTTCTTGTAACTAAGTGGTTTCTTTGGCTTTTTTACTCTTTTGAGAATGGATTTCTTGACAAAGGTTGTGGATTTCCAATCTCTTAACATGAGAGTAATCAAAGTAATCACGAATTTTGGATGATCTTTACTGAATTAATGTATTTTGGAATACATAACATTCAAATGAAAATAAATGTTTTTTAAGAGTTGTAATCTAAACAAATAGTATATATTCAAAAGAACCACGTATGGTCCTATTTTCACTGGTATGATAAACAAAAATACACTTCAGATTGACTCACTCTGAAGGTCAAAAGGTCATCGTTATACTCAACAGCCCACAGCTTAAAATTGCATCGACTCACATAGCCTTGTCACCCCCTAGAGGGTGCCCATGTTTTTGTCTTTTCTAGGTGCGTACTTAGAGTGACGGAAGTGGATACCGGATTCCCTAAGCAAACAATCCTTGGCAATTATATGGTGAGTTTCTTGGGGGAAGTTTCTTCCCTTCCCTTGCACTGCGAGTATTACAATGTTTGGTTACTGACTCAGCCGGATACTACACTAGGTTCTTAATAAGGGTTTCTATTCAGTGCGGAAAATGATAGACTCCCTTAAGAGACCTCCCAACCTTTAGAACAAAATTTTTAGGGATGGTTATCAATGCACACTACCGTCAAAAGAGGGTTTCCCCAATTTTTCTTTAAATTTTATAGTGGGGTGGAATAGCCTAGCTTTGGCTTGAACCCACTTGAGTCGTTCCTCTTGGGTGAGTACTTTTTCCCACAAGAGCAGGCTCTCTAAAAGGTTTTATCAAAGCTTAAAACTGCATAAAATGAAATTGACGAGTTTGGAATTTTGATCACCCAGTTAAGGGGAGAGCATAGGCCTATCACCATTTTAATCAAAGCAAACAAAAGTTCAATTTTAAGCCCAAATAACAATTTGCTATGCTAGGTGAAGATGTTGCTTCACAAAAACATGAGATTCTTTTTTAGCCCAAAATAGAAAGTGAAGTGTCTACCCTAGGATTGCTTAATTCCAAATTATGTGACTATCCTAGGATTGCTTAATTCCTTAAAGTTCTTACTGGCTGCAGTCACGTCAGATCCAGTTAAATTGTATTTAACTTACAAATTACAAATGCAGGTTTCTAAAAAATTTATGCTAAAAATTGTGCTAAAACAGACATCATGGGCACTATGAAACCACTTATGGGCGCTATGAAACCTCTATCAGACGTTATGAAACCTATTACGGGCACTATGAAACTACTGGTAGGCGCTATGAAACCACTTACGGGCACTATGAAACCACTGATAGGTGCTATGAAATCGCTGACAGGCACTATGAAACCACTAACAGGCGCTATGAAACCTATGGTGGGTGCTATGAAACTGTTGATGGGTGCTATGAAACCTTTGATAGGTGCTATGAAACTGCTGGTAGGTGCTATGAAACCTCTGGCGAGCGTTGTAATAGTGTTGATGGGTGCTGTAACAGTGTTGACAAGTGCTGCAGAATCTATGATGGGTGCTGAAACTTGTTTATTGCACTAATACACTATTTTAACCATGACCTGTTAGAAAAACCTGCAAAAAGATATTAAAATTGGGGAAAAAGCCCCATGATGGGGGCCAAAAATGTGTTATTAGAATGTTAGTATCAAAATAAACACTAATAAACACTAATGAAACATTAAACTGAAGAAATTGAAATGAAATTTGTATACGTCTAAAAATGGTCATGATTAAGCTTGTTAATTAATTAAATATGATTCATTTAATTAATTCTCTTGAAGTCATCTACATATAAATAAATTTAATTATTTATTTATATCATTCATTTTCTAAATTCTTCTACCTTAAATTAAATAAATAATTTTATTTAATTACTAACATTTCCACCTTCCACTTGATTAAAATAAACAAATTTTCATAATTTATTTATATTTAATTATCATAGTATTCTAAAGTTTAAATATTTTGAATATTTAAATAATGGAATATCTTTTTCATCTCACCTTCTATCTTTTGCTTGATTAAATTAAATAAATTTTTATAATTTATTTATATTTAATTATCATTTGGTTCTAAAGTTTGAAAATTTTGAATATTCAAATAATAGAATATTCTTCACCTTCCTCAATTTAAAATATTAAATATTTAATTTAACATTTTCCACCTCACCCTAATTTCATTTTTAAACATAATTAAATATGAGTTATTTAATTATGTGGATTTCCATTTTCATCTCCACTTCCAAATCAAATAAATATTTTTTATTTAATTTCTAACTCATGCTAACTCACCTTCCAAATTCTTGACTCATCCTTTGAAATAGAAGTTTCCCTTCGAAACTCAATGACGAAAATTGAAAGAAAAGGGAAACCTTCCATCCTTCTCTTCCACTTTCGAAAATTTCCCGCCATCCGTTCGAACAAGCTTAATCCAGACCGTTGATCGATTCAACCAATTGAATCCATTTGAAAACTCTATAAATTCTGGTGCAAATCCAAGCCTTGGTTAATCATCCACATGTACACACATGCACTCACTTTTGCACACCTACGCATTCATACGGAAACACTCAAACATTCATGCAATCACAATCTTTTAGCATCACAGCCATACTTTCATCTTAGCATAGCTTTGCATTTAACATAGTTTGCATGTTTAAATCTCATTCTTTAGCTGTCATTTTGTTGAGCTTGATCTGCTGATCTGAGAGCTATCTGGAAACCAACAAAACACTGAAGTTAGAGGAAGATAAGACGATTTCAGGAAAGCTGTGATAACAGTTTGCATATTTCTGTTTCTTTCAATTTTTCTGATTTAATGTCTTATTAATATGTGTTTGATTTTCATTTAAAATTTGATCCAATATTTCACACACACATAAAATGGTGCCCATCGTGGGGCTTGAACCCACAAATTTAACATTATCTGCAAGTTTGTTTTGATAGCTTCCACGTTCTGGAATCAACTTTTGAAAAAAAAAATGACGTTTAGGCGCATTCAAAATTTCCTGAGGCGCATAAGGGGTTTTTAACTTTTTATTTTGCAGGATTTTGGAGCCCATCCCATGATTGTTTAGGCGCATCCCATGACTGTTTAGGCGCATAGAGTAAATGTTTACGTGCATAGTCTTTCTTTCGGCATACACAGTAACTGTTTTAAGCATATAAATCTTTCTTGACGTGCATATATCATCTATTTAGGTGCATTTAGCATCTGTTTAGGTGCATATAGTATCTGTTCTGGTGCATTTAGCATCTTTTTAGGCACATTTAGCTTTCTTTCTGACACATATATCTTATGGCGCATATAGCTTATATTCGGACGCATATAGACTATAACAAAAATACAGAATTCTGAGTTTGACGCTTTCCGCAGACAAAATTCTTTTTCTTTTTTCTGAATTTTAAAATGAAGCAATCCTAGGGTAGCCACATTGGGATAAAATGAAGTAATCTAGGATAGTCACCAAACAATGATCTTGCAGTTAAAATTGAACAATCTATTTTTGGTGAAGTAATATCTTCACTTAGATTAGATCATTGTGATTTGGAATTTAAAAAGAACATCTACTTGCTTTGACTGTGGCAATAGGTCTATGCTCTCCCCTTAACTGGGTGATCAGAATACCAAACTTGCCTTTTTAATTTTATGCAATTTTATTGTTTCAATTACATCCTTTAGAGAGCCTGTTGTAGTGGGAAAAAGTACTCACCCTACGGGAACGACTCAAGTGGGTTCAACCAAAGCTAGGCTATTCTGCCCCACTATAAAATTTAAAACAAATTTGGGTAAAGCCTCTTTTGCCGGTAGTGTGCAAGATAACCATCCCCAAAGCCTTTGTTCTAAAGGTTGGGAGGTCTCCTGAGGGAGTTTATTATTGCCACACCAAATGGAAATCCTTACTACGAACCTAGTGTAGTGGCTAGCCGAAGTCAGTTTCCAAACATTCTAATAATCACAGTGCGAGGGGAGGGAAGAATCTGCCCCCAAGACACTCACCATATAACTGCCAAGGACCATTTGCTCAAGGGATCCGGTATCCACTTCTGTAAATCTGAGTACGCACCTAGAAAATACAAACACGGGCACCCCTTTGGGGGTGACACGGCTGTGTGAGTCGACGCAGTTCTAAGATGTGGGGTGTTGATTACTAGAATGAACTACTTATGCATTAAGAGTGAGTCTGTCTAAATTGTCTTTCATGTGCAAAAACCTGTGAAAACATTTGATGAAAAACATTTCCTTGATCAAACACTTCATGTTAGTATAGGGCTTTAAGAACAACTATTTTCAAAAATGTTTGTTGTGTCTTCCATTACATTAATTCAAATAAAGAGATCATCCAAAAGGAACATGAAGAAAAACAACTGAAAGCCACATAAGAGTTTTTCATATCATTGATTCGATAACATTCCCAATACTTTTCCCATGCTTAGAGATTGGAAGTCAACAAAATTTCCCAAGAAATCAATTTCCAAGAGAATAAAAAAACCCAAGAAAACATTGCAAAATTTTTGTACAAAAGTCAACAAGTCTTGCTTCACTACCGAGGATTTCTTCACAGATATCAGGATTTTGTTAGAGGATTCACTAATGAATATGCTGTAGATCCCTTAGATTCTCAAGCTTATTATCAGAGATTAGCTCTATCACAACGGCATAATCATAACCAACTCTTGAATTTGACAACATACCACAACCTTCTATAGAGTATCCTTCACATCCCAGTCAAATCCTTCATTGATTTTGGAACCTTTCTTCGAAAAACAAAAATCAAAACTTTAAGAGTTTATCTCTCAAACAAATTTTTAATTTTTGGTTCAACTTCCCCAACAGGATTATGAAATCCTTCATCATTTGGAAGCCACAATCATTAAGTTAGGAGCATCCTTGATCATATCATAAGATTCCATATCTTATCGGATCAAGATATCATCACCATCTCACTTGTCAAAACTAGGGTCTAAGTTTAGAAGAATTTTCCAAAAACATATGCCTATCTCCACAAGATCTCAACACAACAAACTGAAGGATACAATCCAAAAAGAAAGTCATATTCAAAACACTCAAGAAGAAGGAGAAAGTAGTAATCCCCTTTTCAACATAAATCAAAATCCACTTTTCAACAACAACATGGACAATAGAGAAGAAAATCCTTTTCTTAATTATAGAGATAAAAACCAGATGGATAGTGATGAGGAACAAGATGAGGAACGTCTTAGAGAGGCTGAACAAGATCCAAAATTCTATAAAGCCATTGAAAAGATCTTGCAGTGAGATAAGGAAAAGTATTTTCGCTATCTAGCCAAACAAGGGGCTAAATTTCCTCATGACTTTGACACTAAAAACTTGAAAAATAAACCTAAAGAGACACCCCTTTCTGATCTTAGTGCTTTGACCCAGCAAATCAAGGCACTTCAAGGACAAGTTAGAGAGTTACAAGGGGGAACGACCACAAAGAAATACACTCTAGAGGACATCTGTCCTTATCCTTTTGATAGAAGTCTTAACATGATTCCTTTTCCCAAGCATTGTGAAATGCCAAAATTTGATTGCTATAATGGGAAAACGGATCCAATTGATCACGTTAGAGACTTCAGGAACATGACATTGGAATTCGCTCACGAAGATACTTACTTGATGCGATTGTTTCCTAGGAGTCTTGGAGTACACTCTATGGAATGGTTATCTAAGATCACACCTCCCGTCAGGACATTTGAAGAATTGATCAACCTATTCATATCACAATATACCTACAACATACAACATCAGATCACCATGATAGATCTTTGAAAAGTTGCACAAAAACCTGGTGAATCTTTCATTACATTTCTTCAGAGATGGAGAAGAATGTTTTCCAGATATCCACAGCCTGTTCCCGAAAAAGAAAAGATGGTTACTTTCATCAACAGTTTAAATTCTAAAATGAGCTATCACTTGAACTTACATTGTCCTTCTTCTTTTGAGAAAATGATTGAAGATGCCATAACTATTGAAAATTCTTTGGTCAAAAGAGGAATAATAAAACATGACAAAGAAAATCCTAGCTCATCCAACCATCACAATAATCAGGACAAGTCCAAATTCTGGACTTGCAACAAAAATATGGTGAATGATGGTGTTGTTGATGCAAATCATGCCTCGACCAAACCATTTGTCCTTAGTACTCCAAACAGTCACAACAACAATGTCAACTTGATTGCAAATCACAGAAATAATCCTCCTCCTCAGAGGAACAATACAAATCAACACTCTACTCCTGATCCATAAAGTGGAAGGGATCTATGACAAACGTTGCTTAAGTGATTATGAAAAAAGGCATAAAGACATCAACAATGGAGTAGCAGGAACATTAAAAAGAGAGAATTCAAAACATAGAACCAAGAGAGAGATAAGAAGACACCAATTTGATTACGGAGTTTGTCCGAGTGGACTACGTCTCTGGGTCGAGCTCAATCGAGTGACCAATCTATTGAAATGTTCTGAAATGGTAGTACAATCTCCACTGGAGCCTCTTGCAACACTGCTTTACAATATCTTGTATCCTTTCCACAAAGTCATACAAAAATTCTCTCACTCACACCCCTCTCAAAAGCTCTCAAGGCTAGGGATGACTAACAAAGAGGAAGAAAACTAACTTTTCCTAATAGGATCTACTACAAGACTTAGAACATCACTATAAATATTCTCCTAACTCTCACTGAAATTTTCTCTCACAAAAGACCTCTCAAAGACCAAGAGAAAGGGATTCAATGGAGAATGATCAACTGATGGATCAACTTAGGAAGTGATGATCAACTAATGGATGATGAAAAACACTCCAAGACTCCTCCCTTTTATACTTGAATTTGGGCCTATGTGGTTAAAACCACCAAAACCACCTGACTTGGAATTTTTCCCCCCTTAATGAAAAATTAAAAACCAATTCACCCATTTTTACATAAAAAATAATAACCCCCCTTAAAATAAATAAACTTGTTTTTCGAGCCCTTGTTTCTTACACTTATTCGAACTATTTGAGGTTTTAGGTGTTTGTTGTTTTATAAACAAATAACCTTTAATAGGTTTATTTTTTTGAGCTCGGGCTTTCCAAACGGTTAACAAAAACTGAGCCCCTTACTATTTCAAATGCCATACAATGGTGTAACGGCGCGTATTGATTTTATACAACCATCGGTCGGGGGTTCCAACCCGACCGACTATTTTTAAATAGTCGTTTCGTAAACAACCGATAACAAAACAAACTGCCGATAAATATAGGTTGAGTGCAGATTTCTTGGTGCAACAACCAGGGTGCTTGGTTCATAGCCAATGGATCAGTGGTTCGAATCCTTCAGCCATACCTTTTTAAACAAACTACCAGCTTGACAATCCGTCGGAGGTGAAAGGGCGAACAAGCCACGTGTCGCGATGGGATTTGCTGGAACAACCACATGTTATCCGCAAACAATGCCATGTGTCCTACAATCATTCATTGTAGACTCCACGCTGTCAGCCTTCGTCACCTGTCCAGTCATCATGCCACGTCACCGAGTGGACACGTGTCCACACCTGATTGGTCCACGTCTTTGCAGGTATGATGACATCATCATAGTACAGACTACCACGTGTCAAGACGCTATTGGTCCACCTAAGCATCCGTATGATGAACCCTCTGCCAAGTTAGCAGGATGACATCATGCTAACGTCAGCAACTGTACCACTTGTACCTCGGTCAACTAAAAACTTTGATTGACTCTAACTCACGCACACGACATCCAATTTGCACGAAACGAATGCCATTGGAAAGGTCTTGACGAGCTCTTCATGATGGTACCACTTTCACCAAATTCTATGATGATGAATTTTCCACCTTTTTCCTAGTCCCTGATAGTTGAGTTGACCAACCTTTGACTGAGCTTTGACCGGCAATATCTCGGATAGACGGACTCAAAATTTGATGAAACAAACTTCATTGTGATCGTGTCGACAAGCCCTCTGAACTGACACTGCTTTCAACTAATTTTGAGTCCATCAACTTTTCACCTCCTGACGGCCTCCTAGTCCAAGGGTTGACCCAACTTTGACTGTACATAACTCAGGCAAACAGACCCCTTTTTCGCCCATTCAACTTGCACCAGATTCAAAATTTTGTGCTCTATGTGATGGCACTGCTTCTGAGAGAAACTGGAACACTTCAATTTTAGGTCCTGAAGATCCACCTAGATCAACTCCCCATCAAGGGACCTCAAATAACCAAGGTTACCGAGGAAACAATAACAATCAAAATTCCTTAGGGAACACCTCAAATTCAAATCCACAAAGATTTTCATTTTTCTCAAATAGAAGAACTTTTACTCCATTGGGTCAATCTGTAGAATCTGCATTCAAAGAGTTGATGGTCAAAAACATCATTACTTTATCACCTCAACGAAATTATGAACCCAGTGTAAATCCTCCATCATGGAATGAGGCATACTATTGTGATTATCATCGGTGTAAAGCTCATCGCACAAACAACTGCCAAGCATTGAAGAATGCAATACAAGACTTAATCGACAATGACATCATCACAATAGAAGGAAATCAACAAACCAACGTAGACCATCAAGCATTTCGTAACCCATTGCCCAATTATCAAAAGGGTGAGTCTTCTAAAAAAAATTTGAATCATATCAATGATGATCACATAATCAATCATCTCTACATAGACAATGAGCGGGTAAATGCCATTAAAATCAACAAGAAGGTAGAATATAGGGAAGTCAATGCAACAACAAGAGTGCAAGCTAAAGTTGTCTTAAAAGGCGCCTCTTCAAAATCCACTGAACCTCCACCTCAACATCAATATGATTTGGTCAACCAACTTCGGAAAATCCCTGCTCAAATTTCTATTCTGGAACTATTGAAGATTTCTCCAGCCCATAAAGAAATTCTCGAAAAAGCCCTCGTTGAAACTAATGTATCCACTGACCTGGATGTGAATCAATTTCCAGCCATGATAGGACACTTGTCCTCACCCACTTGCCTTTCATTCTCTGACAAAGATGATGTTTCCATAACTCATCCCCATAATTCATCATTGTACTTAGAAGTCATGATTCACAAGTTTCGTATCAGACAAGTTCTAATAGATGGAGGTGCTGGTTTGAACATCTGTACCATGAAGTTGGTTAAAGCCTTAGGATTTTTTGAGGACTCCATTGATTTCAGAAGAAAGATTACCATAAAAGCTTATGATGATGAGGAAAGAGCATCCAAAGGTCTAATCATGCTGCCAATTAGAGTGGGTCCTATTCTAAAGAATACTTTCTATCAAGTACTAGACCATGATCTTGCATATAACATCTTGTTGGGTCGCCCTTGGATCCACAAAATGCAAGTTGTCCCATTGACCTATCATCAATGTCTTAAGTTTCCTTATGATGGACAGGAAATCACAATACCAGCTGATAATTCCAATATCCAAACTTGTGCTAACATAAAAGCCAGTTAAGATACTTTGGTCCCTAACAATCGAGAAGCTCATGCTAGGACCTCTCTAAAGATTGACACACAAATCAGTCAATTGACCAATAGTTTTGACAAAAAGATGAAATTCAAGGATCATGGAGTTGGAGAATACTCTCTTTGTCTTGCCAATTTACCTACATCACCTCGATCACATGGACAACCATCTATCAGGGAACATCAAATATCAGCAGCATCAACATCAAAACAACCACCAATAGAGCCAATCACAAAATTTAATGGAAAATTCATCAAAGAAAAATTCCCAATGGAAAATCCTAAGGATACAAAAATTCTAAATTGGCTCTATAAAGATGAAGATGAAGCAGTCTCTACTATCAAATTACCCACAGACAAATATGGAAAAGGGTATTCAATCATGCAGAAGATGGGCTATGATGAAGGGCCTATCGGAAAAAATGAAGGATGGAGTAGTTGAACCTATTAATCTTCGAGGACTTGATGCCAAAGAGAAAACTGGATTCGGTTATGATACTCACTCCAAAGAAAGCACATCCAAGCAACCACATAGCATTGTCTTCGCATTACAAGAAAGCTTAGATTCACGAGAAGCATGTTTGACAACAATTAAGAACTTCTTGGACAACAATTTTGATACAGACTCTACTGAACATGAATGGGACACCATTTACAATGATGAGTTCTGGAGAGACAAAGAGGTTGATGTAATACACCAGTATGCCCCAACTTTAATTGAAGGCCAACGTTCAGGGTCCCAACCACAAGAATCTAAACCACAAGTCGACTATGATTCTAGTGATACTGAGTTGGATCTAAATGAACAAGAGTATCATGAGGAAAATATCATCATTGACCCACCTCATACCTTGAATCCTACATACCACTCCGTTATGACCTTAACCATAGCCGATTTCACACAACCTGACGATCCTCTACCTTTAATTCATCCTGATCTCATTGATTGGGATTCAACCGAACCTATTGACATACCCATGTTTCCAAGTGATGAAGCTATTGTAAACTTCCTTTCTGCAAATGATACAAATGATTGTTCTGCCAGCAATTTTCGACATAAAGTTTTTGATCAGGAGAGTGTCAAGTCTCCTAGCTACAAAAGTAAAAACAAAAAAGAAAGATCTAATGGTGAAAACCAAAATCTGGCAATATTAGATCAAACAAAAGATAAAATAAAGAGCGTATCGAAGGGTGAAAACCTCTTTGAGGCACCAGACGATGGGAATCTTGACACTCTCCCGAAGCACTATCATGAGCGGTCGCCTATTTTGATTGAGCCTACAAATGTTGTCAATCTTGAGATTTCTGATAAACCAAGAATTTTACAATTAGCTGCATCAATGACAGAGAAAGAAATACCAAAGTTCATGAAATTCCTGAAAGCAAATCAAGTCAATTTTGCGTGGTCTTACAGTGACATGCCTGGTCTTGATCCTAATCTTATCATGCATCACTTGTCTATCAAACTAGGGGCTAAGCCGGTGAAACAAAAACTCATAAAGATGTACCCTCATGTTGCATTATTGGTTAAGGAAGAACCGAGAAAACTCCTTGATGTGGGCTTCATAAGACCAATCAATTATGCAGAATGGATTTCCAACAGTGTTCCTATATCCAAGCCAGATAAAACTGTGAGAATATGTACAGATTTCAAAGATCTTAACAAAGCATGTCCTAAGGATGACTTCCCACTGCCAAATATTGACAACATAGTTGATCTGACAGCTAGCCATGCCATGTATTCATTAATGGATGGTTTTTCTGGCTACAACCAAATCAAGATTGCACCTAAAGACCAGGAGAAAATAGCTTTCACATGTCCATGGGGAACTTATAGTTGAAACGTCATGCCTTTTGGTCTAAAGAATGCTGGAGCTACCTACCAAAGAGCCATGACTACAATTTTCCATGACATGATGCATATCTTCATGGAAGATTATGTAGATGACATATTGGAAAGATCATACACTAGAGAAGGACATCTTGAAATATTGTCCAAAATATTTACAAGATTTGAGAAATTCAAAGTTTGTCTCAACCCTATGAAATGTGTTTTTGGGGTCAAATCTGGAAAACTCTTGGGGTACATTGTTTCAGAAAAAGGCATTGAAGTAGATCCTGCAAAAGTACAAGCAATTATGGAAATGCCTCCACCAAAGAACATCAGTCAGTTGAGATCATTACAAGGACGACTTCAGTCTATATGAAGGTTCATTGCACAATTGGCCAACAAAAGTTTACCTTTCACACATCTACTGCATAAGAATGTTCTTTTCACGTGGGATGACAAATGTGAATTGGCTTTTCAGCAAATCAAACAGTATTTAATGACTCCACTAGTTCTCATACCACCAAATCTAGACAAACCCCTAATCTTATACATTGCTGCAACAGAAACATCTCTGGGGGCATTGCTAGCATAAGAAGACTCTATAGGAAAGGAACATGCAATCTACTACATCAGTAGAACACTAACAAGTCATGAGCTCAACTACACTTCCATCGAGAAGGCTTGTTTGGCAGTAGTCTTTGCTTCATAGAAATTTTGGCATTACATGTTAACCCATACAACCAATTTGAATCCAAAGATTGATCCAATCAAGTATTTGTTAAGCAAAGCATCATTGACAGGAAGGTTAGCAAAGTGGGTAATGATTTTGAGTGATTTTGACATTCATTATGTTGATCACAAGGAAATCAAAGGACAAGTTATCACTAATCAACTAGTTGAAGCACCAGTGCAAGTAGCCCATCCTTTGCACATGGAATTTCTAGATGTTGATGTGTTTATTGCAGAATCTAAACAACCATGGTCTCTATATTTTGATGGTTCTTTTACTCAACATGGATCAAGGACAGGCATACTTTTTGTCACCCCTCAAGGACACACAATTCCTCGATCATATAGGCTGATGTTTCCATGCACCAACAACATAGCCGAATATGAAGCATTGATCACTAGGCTCAAAATAGCACTGGAATGGAGAATTATAGAATTACAGGTGTATGGTGACTCACAGCTGGTCATTTATCAGATCAATGATGAATATCAAACCAAAGATGAGAAACTATTACCATATAAAAAGATGGTTGATGACTTCAAGAAATATTTTGTGGACATCAAATTCACACAAATTCTAAGGATTGATAATAAAGCAGCTGATGCCATGGCTACAATCGCATCATTGTTACAGCTCCCAGAGACTCAGAATCGTTATGAATTTCTGGTGGAACAATCATTTACACCTGCATATGATACACCTGAAAGCCAAATCATTTGCCACTTAGTAGGATCTGATTCACCTTGGTACGAAAAAATTTATGCCTATCTCAAAGACTATTTCTTACCACCCTATTTATCCCGTAAACAAAAATGTAGTTTTATTCGCCAATCCACTCGCTACACCCTTATCGCTGACACCCTTTATCACCATGGTCTTGATGGTACTTTACTCCAATGTCTTGAACATGAGGAATCTGACAAAGCTTTATAAGAAGTTCATAGTGGCATCTATGGTACTCATTTGAGTGGACTGACCTTATCCAAAAAAATTGATTAGAATGGGTTACTACTGGCCTACAATGGAGAGGGAATCATTCACTTTTGTGAAAACATGTTCAAAATGTTAGATTCATGGGAATCTTATTCAAGATCCCGTACAGGAACTTCAACCATTCACGCCAACCTGGCCATTTTCACAATGGGGGTTAGATCTAGTGGGAAAGATTCATCCTTCTTCATCAAACGGGCATAAGTTCATCATCACAGCTATAGAGTACTTTACCAAATGGATTGAGGCAGCCCCTCTTACTAAATTTATTGGCAAACAAATATCATCATTCATACTCAACTATATTATTTGTCGGTATGGTATTCCCAACTCCATTATTACAGATAATGGACGTCCATTCAAAAATCAGGATGTTGATGAACTTTGTTAGAGATTTCACATTCAGCATAGATATTCAACACCTTACTATCCACAAGGGAATGGCCAAGCAGATGCCTCAAATAAAACAATATTAAAAATCTTGAAAAAGACTGTGAATGATTCAGGGAAGGATTGACATGTTCAACTCAATCCCGCCTTATGGGCCTACAGAACCAGTGTCCACACACTAACAGGAGCAACACCATTCACTCTTGTCTATGGAGCAGAGGCCATATTTCCCTTAGAAGTTGAGATTCCCTCACTCAGAGTATCATTGAAAGGCCTTACAACAGATGATGAATATAGAGTTTCCCGACTCCAAGAGCTTGAACTCCTAGATGAGAAGAGACAAAGAGCAGTAGACCACTTAAAAGCATATCAATAGATGATGTCTCATAGCTATAACCACAAAGTAAAGCCACATACCTTTCAGGTGGGTGATCTTGTTCTGAAAGAGAACCCCCACAATCAGCAAGATAGAGAGAAGAAAGGAAAGTTCGAATCAAATTGGCTAGGTCCTTATGTGGTTATCGCAGTCTATGGTTCAGGAGCCTACAAGCTATCAACAACAGAAGGGGACCTATTTGACGAACCTATCAACAACATGCACCTGAAAGAGTATTATGTCTAAGGAGGTTATCATTATCAGAAAAAGTCCTAAAAAAAATTCAAAAAAATCAAAAAAAGTCTCGAAAAACCCAAGAAAAAATCAAAAAAGTCCTTAAAATTCCAAAAAAAAGAAAAAGTTTAAAAATCTAAAGAAAGCGAAAAGTCAAAAAAAAAAACAAAAAAGTCCTAAAAAAATCCAAAAAAATCAGCAAAAGTCTGAAAAAAATCCAAAAAAAAAAGAAGTCATAGGGTGAAAACCTGACAAATAGGCAGTCTATTGACAATAAAAATGCAATAAAAACAAATAGTGAAAATCTGGCAAACAAACGCTATTTATAGCTCTCCATCTATTAGTTCATGCTCTGCACTTAACTTTTCAGCCTTCCTTTTCATGCATCTTTTTCATCATCTTGGAGCCACACCAGCATCATGTTGTTATCATTTACCTCGAGCGATAATGTCTTACCATGGCTTGATTATTGTACATATTCATTTCAGCAAGTTGTGTTGATACCAAGGGTAAACACGGGCATCCTGAGGGCAATCAACTTTCAAATTTTACCAAAATAGCTAGACAATGACATCGAAGCCAATCATGCCAAACCAAAACATCCAATCATTGATCCATATCACAGTAGCTTTCAGTTGCATACCTTATCATGACCCATATCTGGATGATCTCTAATCTGAATAATGTTTGGAATCACAGTATTTCATTTTTTGAACAATGGTTGTTTAATTTTTGATATCATTTCTTTGGAGCATACTCAATGATGCACTAAACTAGAGTGGCAAGGAAAGAGGATGATTTTTCTTTGTTTGCTATCTTGAGGTTAATCATTTATCTGTTGCAAGTATGTCGTGAGACATGATTTTCCAAAATTTATCATTGATGACAGTTCCAAATTTGCATCAGATGGTGGTTAGTCTTTGTTTGTTCACGCAAGAAATGCTCAGGTCATCTCGGTTCAATTATACTTAGATGCTTGTGTTCACTTGCTATATCAAAAATCATGAAAGTTGTACTTAGGTCATCATTGGTGCTAATTTCCCCTTTGATGCTTGTACACACTTCCAACATTTTCAAACACTCTATGATGATTTAAGCAGGATAAAAAAAAATCTCAAAAAAATGGTCGGTTTCATTTTAGTTGCATTTCATTTTAGTTCATTGTACATAACTACATATTGGACTTGCATCAAGAGTTTTTGAAAGGTCAATGGCTGTCATATTTTCTTTGGACTATTTGTGGAGGACAAATACAAACATTTGTGCCATTATCATTATCATCTTATCATTGCATTATCATTGCCACTATCATTATCATTTCATCTTAGATCCATTATCCTTTCATCATTACATATCATTTCATATTAGTTTCATATCATTTCATTATTGCATCCATTATCATTTCAGTATCATTATCATCTCATTAGATGCATTTCATATCATTTCATATTAGTTTCATATCATTTCATTATTGCATCCATTATCATTTCAATATCATTATCATCTCATTAGATGCATTTCATATCATTTCATATTAGTTTCATATCATTTCATTATTGCATCCATTATCATTTCAGTATCATTATCATCTCATTAGATGCATTTCATATCATTTCATATTAGTTTCATATCATTTCATTATTGCATCCATTATCATTTCAGTATCATTGTCATTTCATTAGATGCATTTCATATCATTTCATATTAGTTTCGTTATCATTTCATCATCATTGCATTTTCATTATCATTTCATATTAGTTTCGTTATCATTTCATCATCATTGCATTTTCATATCATTTCATATTAGTTTCATGTCATTTCATTATCATTTCATCTTCATTATCATTTCATCATCATTATCATTCATTATCCTTTCATATTAAGTTTCATATCATTTCATCACTCATATTAGTTTCATATACCTTTCATAATTTCATTCTTTATTATTTCATATTAGCTTCATTACCATTATCATCATCCCATTCATTTTATTCATTTTCGTTATCATTATCATTTATATTATTTCTCATTATCATTATATTATAATCATTTCATCCATTTATCATTCATGCCCATTATCATTTCATTCATTTATCATTATCATTGTATTATAATCATTTCATTTATTTATCATTCATTCCTATTATCATTTCATTCATTCCATTCATTATTATTATATTGTCACCCTTTCATTATTCCATTATCATTATCATTTATTGCATCACATTCATTTCGTTTATATCATATATTTTATCAATTCATTCATGTCATTACCATCACATCATCATCATTCATTTCATTATCAAAGCATATCATTTCACCATCATTATCATTCATTTCATTCATATCATCTCATTTTATTATTATTATCATCATTTATTTCATCTCAGTATCATCATTTCATCATATCATATCATTATCATTTCATTATCCTTACACATACAATCCATTTATCATGTCATTTTATTACAAATCATTATATTTCATCACATATCATTTTATCATACATCACTATTTACTCATCTCAATTTCATATCAGTATTCCTATCATCTCATATCATTTCACATCACATCATATCATAATGCATATCATGAACACAACATTCATTTCTCATCTTTTATCTGCATTGAAAAATCCAAAAAAAATATAAACATTCCATATACACCTCATAAGTAATCCATCTGCATGACATCATTAGTACACATCATCAAATCATAATCATAATAAAAACACCATAATCGAATCATCATGCATATCATGTTAGTCATCAAATAATTTAAATGCATACCAAAATCCCTAAATAAATGCATATCATATCATCACATCATAAATACACATCACATCATCATCAAAATAGTCATCGCCGCTACATATCATCGCTCATCAAAAATGATACAAATGTCCAAATGTCCAATGAAACTAAAATGTCCAATACATCAGATATGATAAAAAATGGCATATACATGCTCCAAAAATAATATACATCACAAGTCTAGCTGGTCGATGCTCCTAATGGTGCTGGTCTGGAAGGAGGTGGCATGCCACTGGTACCTACGTCTGGGTCCTGCCGAGGCCCAATCACTCCTCTGCTTTGTGTATGTGTCTACGATCTACTCCTACTCCTGCTATGGGACCGCGGGTATGGCTCTCTGCGCTATGGAGGACATAGCTCCTCATATCTCACTTTGTAATACTCAACCTCTCACGCCATCTCCATGCCCTCTACAATGGCATCACGTAGTGACGCACTCTCTACAGTGCCCATCATCCTCTGTCCAATGCCCTCAACCTCTACCACCCTCCGTCTGAATGCATCTCTCTCTACTATCACTTGGGTTAACTGTGGGTCTGGGGTAGGTGCCTGTGCCGATGCTTGTGCCTGTGCCTGTGCCAACTACGCCTGAAGTTGTACAATAAAAGCCTGTGCCTGCGCTAATTGACTCTGCAACTGTCCCTACTACCCCTGTAGTGTCTGAACCTAGGTTTGAAGTGTGGCTATTTGTCCCTGCTGCGAGGAGGATGCCATTCGGATCACTGTCCATCTCCCAATCCCTGTCCTTGGTCGACGCATAATCTGGAAACCCCTCAAAATATCTAGCCTAGACCTCCCCAGCACATGTCCCTCCTCCCTGCCATCATCTCCATCATCATCATCATCTGAGCTCCCCTCATCTCCGCTCTCCACCTCCTCTCCTCTAACTACTCCCTACTCACCGCCGGCCACATCCTCCTGTCTCACTGCCCCTGGCTGTGGTGCTACCAAAATCGGTGCTGGCTCATCAAGACTGGTGAACCAAGGAAAGGGATGCGTGCAAAAATATGTTGAATACTCATCAGACATGCCCGCATCAATAATATCTCGCCTGTCCTCCCAATCCTTAGGTGCTAAGGTCTGGAACTCTGTATATGCTATCTGGTAAGAAATACATGGCCCCCATCTGACCTCATCTCTGCTCCAAGCATAATGTGCAACCCCCTGCGGCATCCCCTGCGTGAATCTGAACTGCCTCTGCACCCACAATGCCAGAAACCTCTCTAGAATAAAGGGAGTCCTCCCTATTAGGAACCGAGGGATGCATACATATGGCATCTCTATATCATCTATGGCCCATGGCTCACAATCAAGATATGGCTACCATACTATTGCATCTATGTCATCCAGCAGTCGTCACCAGTAATCCACCTTGCCCAGCTTGGGCTAGGTAAGGAACATCGCATACATACATACATATATATATATATATATATATATATATATATATATATATATATATATATATATATATATATATATATATATATATATATACGGCCCCTGGCCTAACTTTGGGGCATGCAGGTCTTGTCATAGCAAAATGCTCCCATGCCTAGATCTGCAGCAGTGTCACCCCGCAAGACAAACTGGACGAAACTCTGTACACCACCTGGTGCAAATCATGATAGAGATGTGCTAGCATGCAGCTACCCCATGCATATCTCCTTGGTTGTAGCAAAATTTGCACCAGAATCCTGCCCCATCCTACTGATAATCCCTTTGCCTGGCGATCCAGATAAAGGAGACCTCCAATGAATGCACCCAAAACTACTGGCAAGGCTGGAGGTCGTGGCTCTTCTACGCACAAGAGTGGTAAGGAATGATATGGGGCTTTTTGTACAATTCCTCTAGTCGCACAAGAATCTGTTGTCGCTAGCTCAAGTCGAACGCCTGCAGGTTGTCACTAAGGGCATTCGTATCCTAATGTTTGCTTTGTGTACCTAAGAAGAAATACCCCTTTGTTCTTTTTGTCCACGACCTGAATTTTGTATTCAAACCAGGTAGTTTTTAGTAATGCCAGTGCGATGTAAAAACATTTATATATAAATAAAATATCTCTTTTGATATCACTATGTCTTGAAATGCATGGCTCCATTGGTTTCTTGTTCATATCATGCTTGAAAATGCTGGTTTATTTTCTCTATAATGCATTAGTTAAATGAATAGGCTGACTGCTATAAGTTAATCATTAATAAAACCCCGTCTAGGTTTGAAAATGCCTAAAGAATGTCACTCGAGGTATGACTTGTAGGTATGTACAACTCATTAATTGGGTTATTATTATTCATACATCCACCCCTAGGCAAGACAAGTTCGAAAACAGTAAGAAAACACTACCTAACGGGAAACAAAAAACACAAGTGGTAGAATGAGAGGTTCGACGAACAAACAAAAACCTTGCCTGGGTTCGAGGAAAACAACAAAAGGCCGCCCAAACATAAGTTTGAGTATCAGACTTAGGCGAAAAGAAAAGATAGTAACAAGAAGAGAGGTTAGGGGAAACTTTTATGGGTAACCCTAAAGGGAAAAAAGCTAAAATAAGAAACCTCAAAGAAACCCTAGGTGAGATTGAGAGGAGATCATGAAATGTGTCCTCATCATAAGGCTTGAGAAATTAAAATGACCATGACCTAAGTAAGCTTAAGCACTAGAGTGAAAAGGGACCTATTAGGTAAACACCCTAGACTCTAATATTCTCATGAACCCTACATGAGAATAGCCTCCAAATTCTAATGTAACTTGTCACACAAACATTTTTTGCCTCCATCATGCAGTTTTCATATGTAACTCTTAAGAACTCCTACATAAAGAGTATTTAAACCCACATGCTAATAATATAATATGATCTTAGATTTCAACTATGCAATCTCCTCATGAATTCTTCATTGCAAGAATATTTTTAAATCCCTAGAGAATGATAAAATAATTATATATGTCCCCACCCTCATATGGGTGTCACTTTTTTCTCACTCTATGGTTCTTGGAGATACATAAATTTTATTTATCCATCTATAATTAATTAATTTATAATGACCTTGGGATATCCAAGGTGAATAGGACACTTGTTCCTAATATGGAAGCATGGAAATTAGAAAAAAAATTAAGGTGTCTTCATTATGGAAAAATCAAAGACAACTCATAGGAAGTGAAAATTTCTCTAATATTTTATCTTTTAAAATCCTCAAGATGTTTGTAGGATGTTCAAAGAAATTTCAACAATCTAAGAAAGAAGAGGGGAGAAAAAATTCAATCTAAAAGGACAAAGAATGTAAAATAAGAATGAATTCACCACTAGCCACTCCCAAGGAAGTAATGGAGTATGTGGGTAATGATTTCATCTTTTGTTTGAGTTGAAAATGGACATGTAGGGGAGAGGACCCAGTAGTTGTGTACCCTAACTCCACGCTTCTAATGATCCTACATGGAAATTTCAAATCACTCCCAATTTTTTACAACTTACTTGGCAAGTCCCCTACTTATAACTAATGTTTCAGGGCCACATCATCAAATATGATTCCACATCAGCGTGCTTTTTGTCAAGGTGTCCAAAAAGACCCAAAAAAAGGTGAGACAAATACTTGTGCATTCACAAGATGTTTTATTGAGCACTAATGTGGAATCACATGGTTGGTTGCTTTTTAGATCAAAGGAATAAATTTTGTTTAATTATGGGCAATCATCATCAACACTAACAACTATTGGTCCAATATTAGGCATTATATAAACAACTACTATCACAACTATTGAAACATGCTCAGGTACTAGGTCCTCTCCCCTAACATCATAATACAAGTTTAGAATTTTATTAATAGTTTTTGGGAGCCACAACCATTGTAGTCTATTCTACAATGTAATGACTACGAGGAAGGAGCCTAAGCTTCGTATTAAGGAAGAAAAAATGAGGAGCCACTCATCTAAATCAAGAAAAGAGAAGATAAAATTATTATATAAAAATATAAATCACTACACTGCCTAATAATACTTAAATTAATTGCAACTTTACAATTAATTTAAATTAACAATATTTATATATACATGTATCTATTAAATTAATAAACTTTAATAAAATTACAATAATATATGGACAATTAATTTAAGTGTTATTAATATTTATATGTACATGTATCTATTAAATTAATAAACTTAAATAAAATTACAATAATATATGGGTTTAAAAATTGTGAGCATGAATCATCATTTCATATTTTTGGTAGTGAAAGTTAAAATTAAAATAAAAAATAAAAGAAAAAACATACATATTAAAGAATTAAAAATATTAACATATCTCAGAAGTGTTTGTGGAGTTAATAACATCTTAAAGTCTTTTGAAAATAGAAAATAAAGCAACAACTTTTCACGGACTCTTCACTTTCTGAGACAAAATATTGAAAACACCCAAATTACAACTATCCACTACTTTTTTGCCAATCAATCAATTCAAGCATTTTGTTTGTCTACAAAGTTCTTTCAATCCCCATAGCCTATGAGTTGTCCCTAATTTTTTAAGTCTCCAAATTTCTTTCAATCCCCATCGCCTATGAGTTGTACCCAACTGTTTATATCTACAAAGTTCTTTCAATCCCCATCGCCTATGAGTTGTCCCCAACTCACTAGATTAAACTTGTAGATAGAACAAACATGTCCTTGAAGTAATGTCGTGTCAGACAGTTGTTTCATTGAACCTATAGAACAAACAAACATGTCCTTAAAGTAATGTCATATCAGATAGTTGTTTCTGGGTTGGATTACACTTAAACTGGCAGAACATCATGTCAATGGGAGGCCCCTATGTCGTAACATTTGAAGTTACTTTTCCTGGTTTCTCTTTAAGCATAATGATTAGGCTTGGAATTTGACAGCCACCCTTGCCTGTCATATGAAAATTTTGTGATGGTTTGTTCATTTAAATACCTGTCATTTTACGTTTTATGAAAAAATTTAACTGTAAAAAAATATTTAAAGTATCTAAAAAATCAATATATTAGTAATCTATGAAATATTATTTTATAAAATAATTATGTTAGAAAATTTACAAATTTTAGAAACTATGCATGCACTCAATTAGTAAATCCAATTGCATATAATAAATTTTATTGATAATTAAATAATTATATATATGTAATTTACATTTTAACAATGCATAGAGTATTAGATTAAGAATAATTATATTGCACAATATGATTGTTTTTTCCATATATTTATTCTCTAATTTGTAAAATTGTATGACTATTTTGACTATAAATTAATTTATTGATTTCATATGTGTAAATATCATAAAAACACATTTAAATATCAACTTCAAATCAAATCTAGCAAGAAATAATTATATAAAATTAAAAATAGTTCAATCCGCAAATTGATCTATCTAAAATCATATTTAAATATCAATTTCAAACCTATCCAGAAATAACTATATAAAATTAAAAATATTTTAATCCTTATTCAACTCATTATCTAAAATTTCATCATGCTCACCAATAAAACACAAGTACTGCTTGAAAAAAATCAAAGCTGAATCACCTGTAAAATAAATGTTGTTGAAAAAACAATGCTATAAAATGAAATTAGTTGCTATTGTTCAAATTTTTTTATAGTTTAATCTTAAATTCATCTATCTAAATGTTGTTGAAAAAACAATGCTATAAAATGAAATTAGCTGCTATTGTTCAATTTTTTTTATAGTTTAATCTTAAATTCATCTATCTAAAAACATAAATTATTTGTAAAAGGCAAACAAAATTTCAACATGCTCACCAATAAAACCAAATGCTCTATTGAAAAAATCAAAGCTAAAGAGTCACTGTACCCAAAATGCTATAAAATAAATGTTGTTGAAAAAACAATGTTATAAAATAAATGCTTTGAAAATACAATGAAAAATTGTGCTATGTTGTTATTCATAAGAATATCCTATATATATATATATATATTAAAAAACTGTAAAATTAGAAAATATTGATAATTAGAAATAAATCTAAAATCTAAAATTTATTGTTAATTGTAACAAGAAGTTTCTAAATTATGTAGAAAATAAATCTTGTTAAAATATTCAAAAAGTAAACAATCAATTATATTCTATTTTGAAAATATTTTGAATTAATATATATATTTTTATAATAAATATTATAAATCATATATATTAACATAAAGCAATGATAACTATTAGTAAAAATGTCAAAATCTTTTAAAAATTAGAAAGAATTATATTTAATCTTGAAAAATTCTATTCTCAACAGATTTTGAATTAATAAATATATTTATAATAAATCATATGTATTAATATAAAGTGAAATTAGAAAGAATTATTCCAATTTTCAATTATAAACTAATTTATATTTTTATCATAAACATTATTTTATATATATATGCCTACAATAATTTTTTACGGTTTAATAATAATTTGAAGTGTCATATTTACGGTTATATAAAAATGTAGCAAGTCAAATGATACGGTCTAATAAATTTTTAGGTTGTAATATTCGGTCCAAAATGTAAAAAACGATTAAATAAACCATCAAATTCCAGGCCTATTAATGATGGTTTCCTACCCAGTTTGTCTGCTTTTATTTTATCAAAGCAATAGAAAATTCGCTTTTACTAATTATTAATTAGTACAGGGCTGATTTTCTTCCGTCTTCAAACCCAAAGCATAGGGAATCGCCTCTTTAATGTACGAATAAACTTTACCATCTACCTACAGGTAGGGGAGGTAGGTGAAAGAAATAAACATTAACAATGACTGCTCCATTCAGTCTACCTACAGGTAGGTGAAGTAGGTGAAAGAAATAAACATTAACAACGATTGCTCCATCCATTCAGCCTTCCTATGGCTCCAGAAGACTCCTTTTGTTATAAATTCTGAGCGTTGTAGGATTGTTATACTCACATTCAACCAAGTTTGAATTGCTTTGCTACTCAATTCTACTCTCTAAATCCAGAGTCTGAGTCTCTAACAAATCCAAGATGGAGACTGGACTTGCTATTGCGTTTGCCAATGGTGTTATGGGAAACCTTGGCGAGATTGCATGGAATGAGGCATCTCTGCTACTCAACTTCAAAAGTGAGTTTAAATGGTTGGAGAACCAGCTTAGGCAGATATGTGGTTCTCTTCAAGCTGCAGATGAACTAAGTGGGCACAGTGACGCTGTGAAAAGATGGCTGGCGGAGGTAAGGAATATTTGTTTTGATGCAGAAGATATAATTGATGAGTGTGCCGTTGAGCATTTGTATACAAATACTAGTCAATCATGTCTGTGCAATTATAGTCAATTAGTCTTTAAGTATAAGATGGGGAAGAGGATTAAAGAGATCAAAGATATGATTAGATCTACCATTGAAGAGGCACAGCGGCTCAAGCTTTTCCATGAAGTGGCCCATTTAAGCCAGCCCTCAACTAGTACATCCACAAGAGGAGAAGAGTTGAGAAGATGGAGTATCTTGGATAGAGATTCACCAGCAGTGGCTATAGACTACAAGGTCGATGAAATTCTGGCATTGTTAGAGAACCCCGGCGTTGGAGTTATTGCCGTGGTGGGAATGGGTGGGCTGGGTAAAACATTCCTTCTGCAGCATGTCTTTGACAGAACAAAGCATAGGTATGAGTGTTCTGCCTGGATTTCTGTTTCACAGACTTGTTCTCTTAGAACTCTGCAATGTGACCTTGCCTCCCACATTGATTTAGATATAGACAATGGAGTAAGTGCTGTGCGGGCAGCGGAGTTAATACATGGCAAGTTAGAGGGCAAAAGAAGTTTGATTGTTTTGGATGACGTGTGGAGTAGTAGTGTAGAAGGTAACTTGATGTCTAGATTTGGGTTTCCCACTGGCCGTAATAACCAGTGTAAAATAGTGGTTACCACCAGAAGTAGAGATGTTGCTGAAAACATGGGTGCCTATATCTATGAGATGCAACACCTCTCAAAGGGTGAAAGTATGAATCTGTTTTGCTTGTATGCCTTCCCGGATGGTGAGGGAAATAGGCCGCCTGAGCAGCTGGAGAGGTTGGCTCATCAAATTGTAGAAGAATGTGGGAGGTTGCCACTGGCCATAAAGACAGTTGCGGCATCCATGGCCAAGTCTTCCCTCACGTCAGATTGGGCGTCAAAGTTGGAGCAGTTAAAAAAGATAGGAAAAACAGAGGACTACGTCATGAAGATTTTTAAGCTGAGTTATGACTCTCTTCCTCCCCATCTGAAAACTTGCTTTGCTTATTTTTCTTTCTTTCCAGAAGACACATATTTTTCTTTTACAACCTATAAAGTTGATAAAGCTATATACGACGAGGACTATGTAATATATTTGTGGATAGCAGAAGGATGTATTCCCCAAGAAGAAGACAGAGAACAGTGCGATATTGGGCTAAACTATTTACATCAACTTGAAAATTTATGTTTGCTGGAAGTAAACAGATTTTTTAGTAGTTACACTATACACGACTTGTTGCTTGATTTGGCTGTAAATATATGTAAAGAACATGAGTGTGAATTTGATCTTCCTTTAAAAAAAACAAGGTCCCGCAGGTTATTGCTAGCTAAAAAGGGTTTAGATAGTAATGTAATTTCAGAAAGGCCTCTTCTTTGTCAGCGATTTCTCCGCACACTGTCATTCTCTCATAATCCTGACATTACAAGTATTCCAGAACAGTTGTTTGATCATCTTAGAGTACTCCGGGTAATGGACTTGAGCCGCACTGCCATCTCCACATTGCCAAAATGTGTTGGGAAGTTGAAACTTCTTAAGGTTTTGAATTTGTCTCACACACAGATCAGGGAGGTGCCAGATTGTGTAAGAAGACTTAAGACTCTTCAGTTCCTCGATGTTTCTTATTGCAAATTGCTAGGGCGTGTACCTGACTGGATAGGTGAGCTCAAATCTCTTTCCCATCTCAATGTAGAGTGGTGCTCACAAGAGTTAATGAGCAATTGTATGCCCAAGGGAATGTCGCAGCTCACGAGTCTGAGGACACTGAGATCAAGTCTCTTCCCACTGTCTATTGAAGAGAATGAATTTCTAACGGTTGAAGATGTTGGCAATTTGACCAATCTTCAAGAAATAAATTTCAGTTTAACAGATGTAAGGGGATTGACACGTGTGGAAGATGGTGTCTTTGACCGTCTGGTCAAAATGAGAAATCTGGGAGTATATAATAGAATTTATGCAAGGGAGGGTGATACAGAAGAATCCACTCTTCCTGCATTCCCAGAGAAGATGAATGTTATGAAAGATCTTCAACAACTTTATCTAGAGCGTTTCTCCGTGCCAAGTTGGATATGTGGAATGGAAAATCTGACACAACTTTACTTGAGAGAGTGCAGTGATTATCCATCGCTCCAAAAGATGCCCAACCTACAATTATTGACGTTGGAGGATGATTCAAAATGCAGAGAATTGCCAAAGGAGTTTGGAGAGAGTGGGGGATTTCCTAAGCTGGTTGATCTGCAGATTAGAGACTTCCCTCTTTTGGAGGAGTTGCCGGCGTTGGAAGAGGAGGCAATGCAACGTCTAGAACTACTATATATAAGGAATTGTCCGCAGGTTAAGAAAGTTCCAGAGGGATTGGAGCGGTTGAGGAGACTAAAGGAGATATGGGTTATGGGGGAGGCAAGTGGTGAGTTAGATGAGAGGTTAAAGGAAGGCGGGGAAGATTGGAGTAAAATCAAAGCAAATAATCCCCGCATCGAGATCAACCTGCATGTGTAACAAGATTTTTTCCTTGAGTATGTGTAATGTTTTATCGACTTTGTTTCTAATATAGATTTTTTATATGTATAGATGACCTTTCCATATATTTTTGATCTCGACAAAGGGATATTCAATGAAAGTAGGATTTGATATATATAAATAAATAATTTTATTTTTATTTAATCTGAATCTAATTAAATGTATATATTATACAAATATTTTGGTCAATAATTTAAAATACATTTAAAAAAATCTATAATATAGAAATAGACATAACATTTGATATTAATTCAATTAGATAATTTAATTAATATATATATATTTAGTTTAAATTGTTTTTATTCAGTGTAGATATATTAATGTATATATTTATCAAAGAAATGTTTTGATTAATAGTTTAATGTATGTATTTCTCAAGAAAATTTATAATATAAAAATAGATAATATTTTTATTTTAAAATATTTATTTTATAAAAGTTAAATATTCAACAACAAATACTTAGTAATTAAGAAGAAAATTATGTTGTTTATAAGTTGTCTTATGTAGTTAAGAGTTATATTATTTTATTCTACAAGTATTTTATTTACAATATCTACATAGACACAAATTTTAATTTTTAATCAAGAATTATTTTATTTTATCTATATTGTCTACTTTATTTTTATTTGAATACCTTTTTTTAATTTTGTATGTAATTTTTAGTTTTACTTTTGGAAAAGTCATTATTTTGTTTTGTCTTTACTTGAATGTATTTAATTTATATTTTTTACATAAGAGTTATTTTACTATTAAATGATGTCACTATTATCATGCTTATTGTTAAATATTAATAACTTGACATGTAAATGACTATCAAAATTCAAATAAAAGGTAAGAGTTTTCATTTAACATACTTGTACACATGTTTGCAACCTGGTAATGCTATTCTTCTTTCCTTATAACAATTATGCTATATAGCAATTGATAGTTTTTACTATTATGTATAATACACATGTTCATTAATACTTATCTTATGTTGATACATGGTTTTAACCAACCATTGAGTTTATATATATATATATATATATAACTCTCAAAATTCTACAATAAAATAAGAAATATATCTTTTCTTTAAGGATTTGAGAAGAATATTATCTTAGATATAAGAATATACAATATTATCATTATATTGGTCGATTAGATGAAATTGTTTGGAGTGGAAGGAAATCAAAAGGATATAAGTGAATTTCTTGTTAATAAGTTTTAGCATTTACTATTATTTATACATGCTATTATTAGAATTATATATTTAGTGGTTTCCTATCATTTTTTGTAATTTAACAAAATCATTGATATTTTTTGGTAATCCTTATTTTCCATACCATTATAA
Source organism: Sequoia sempervirens (assembly GCA_007258455.2). Taxonomy (NCBI): domain Eukaryota; kingdom Viridiplantae; phylum Streptophyta; class Pinopsida; order Cupressales; family Cupressaceae; genus Sequoia; species Sequoia sempervirens. The sequence goes on from VDFB02193867.1 coordinate 183,614,248, forward strand.
TATTAAAAATATATCATAAAAAAATGAATTAATAAAATTCTTAACATTTTCAATAGTATGTTCTTTTCCATTTCATATAATTGCATAGAATTATAATTTTTATGCAATAACCCTATCTCTACCTCAACATCTATATGACATAATTTGTTTTTTTGTCGTATAAAAAAGGTAATTTTTAAAAGTAATGGCTATATTAATTTTTTATATATTATAAAGAGAGACTATTAATAAAAAAACAACAAGTGGTAGAAGGCACACCATCAAATTACAAGCCCAAACAATAGAGAAAATTCCAAGAAATCTAAACATCAAGAAATAATAATATTGTTAATTAATATCATATACACCTTTACGAGAATCATAGTTATTTAGTTTTTCTCATATATTAGGGAGAATATAACCATCAGTAGCTAATTTCTTACTATTAAGAGACCCCTCCTCCTCTTGAGCTTCATCTATAGGTTGTTGAGCACAAATAAGAGAAATTATTAGATCCAAGTAAGGAAACTTGGAAAAATCCATGCTCATGTGGCTATGAAGAGCCTGACTATAGGTAAGAAGGTTGAGACTAGTAACATAATTCCTAACTAATTTAGAAGGTGGCTTAGATCCATATGACTAGAATCCATGATGAAATCTAATAGGTTGGTTATGTTTACATATGTGCCCATTTAGAGGGGAATAACCTTGGTGGGAGGTAGAAGGAGATTAAATTGTAACAATTATATAAGAGGCATTACTATAGTAGGATGAAAGTTCAAAGTTGTGTCACACTTTTATTAGGCTAACTTGTTAGCTCAAATGCATTTAAATATTTACAATTGAGTTAATTTTGATTAAATTTTAGTGAAACATATGGTCTAATTGAAATTATTTTGATGAAATTAGATATGGACCACATTTTTTCTATTAAAAGTGTCCACTAAATACATATTTAGTATCACTTTGAAGCTAATTTAGTAATAAATAAAATTATCCAAAATGCTTGATGTTCTCACTTATCCTACTCATGCAAATATTATTTAAAATTTAAAATTAATATACTTTTTTGTAGATATATGAGTGTATTTTTTCAAAATTATAAATTCTTTAATATTTTAATGTTGTTTATAATTTATTTTTTATTTTTACTAAAAGGTAGTCCTCAACACCGAAATATAAGGTTGATTATCTTGTCAAAATAATTTATAAAGTCCATTGACAAAAAACATAAAAATTATATGATGTAATATAGAAGAGATTCCATGTCAAGATGATTTTTTTTTAATTTTAGATAAATAATATAAAGACAAAAAATTATATTTTTAATGCATGCAAATTTTAAGATTTATTTTAAAAAATATTTATCAAAATGACTAAAAAACTAATCCATGCACTAAATTCTTAGGTTAGAAATTCAAAAAACTATTGAAGGAAAAAATAAAAAATACTATATAAAGAGCTACATCCCACTTAACCTTAAATTTTAGCATTTTATTAACATCTAAATTGTAATGTTAATTTTATAATTTACCTACATTGACATAATATTTTTTTAAAATAAAAATGAATTTAGATGTCAATTTACAAAAACTAAACTGAAATAATCTTTTTTTTTTTTTTAAATAAAAATGTAAAACACACTTAAAATTTTAGTTATCGTTAATTTACATCATTTGAAATTCAAAACATATATGTCACTTTTTAGTGATTCAAATTAAAAAATTAGATCAATGTTGGTCTTTTCCTTTATAAAAAGTGTGACACCTAATTGAAATTTCACCTAGTGATCTAAAAGAACTTGTAGATGAGAAATTTCAAGTGCAACCTTATTCTTTTGCACCTAAAATGCATAAGAATGTTGGAAAAATGCAATAAGATTTCCACAATCCATATGAAATTAGTTTTTTTGCTTTTGGATTCTATTGTGTTCTAATTTTTTCATCAATGTTTTGGATCACACTTTGTGATCCATCATCAGGATAGAGAGCTGAAAAAGGATGAGAATTTTTTTTCTCATCCTTTTTCAGCTCTCTATCCTGATGATGGATCACGAAGTGTGATCCGAAACATTGATGAAAAAATTAGAACACAATCAAATCCAGAAGCAAAAAAACTAATGTTGGAACAAATAAGATTTTTATTGTAAAGTGAGAAATGAATATCAATTTTAGAAGTACTAAAATTTATATCTTTTCAATACTAAAAAGAGCTTCAACCCTATAAGAATTCCAAGTCCATATGTAAATTTAGAAGGGAGGTATAACTAATATCCTAGAAAAAACATATGTCATGAAAATGGGTTAAGCTTAAATGAGTTGAGGAATTCATGAATCCAAGTCCAAGCTTCCTAGATTAGTGCAAAACTAAAATAGGTGCTTGAGACAATTGAATTATCCACAAAATGGACAATGAGTGATAAATCCTAGATGAGATAATTTAGATATTAGTAGGGGGCCTTGAAAATAATACATCAAGATGAATGAGAAAATTTGGATTTAAGAATCAAAACCCACAAAATGTAGAATTTAGAGTGTCAAGTTCCCAAAGAAAGTGTGAGGTGTTGATGGTGATTTAATAGGGTAACCATGAGAATATTAAGTTTAAACCATAAATATATCATATAGGCTTAATATTGTGAAATGATGTATCAAAATAGAATTTCTAATCCTTCCACTAGGGCTTGAAATTATTAATCCTAGTTTTATGAACTACGCAGGGAGGAATATTACAATAACTATTTAGTATGTCTCATGATCCTAGTTGGAGAGAAATTTTTAGCTTGGTCTTAAGACAAGATAGAATATTCTTATTTACTTTGTTGAAAATATCTAGTAACTTTTTGTGAGACTTGATCCTAAGGACCTTTAGCTCAAGGTCAACATTTACATGATAGAATTAGTGACCATTATAAAAACTATTGGTGAATAGAAATATCATTGCATAAATCATCATTGACCTACTAAATAAAGTGATTGATGGATTGCCAAGCCTTGTAGCTTATTTTGATAATAAATTCCCCTGTATCTAAATGGTTTCCTTCATAATGAGGAGAGTATGTAGTCTAATGATTTTCCAAGAAAGATACCTATATGAAAATCTAAAGGAAATAGGTAATTTAAAGATATATATTACAAAAAAAAAGTGGTTCAAAAACTTTTGTTCATCTAAGTGGTTTAATGGTTGTAACCATCAATAAGGATCATATTGTAATAGTTTCTTCACATGATAAACAAAGAATCAATCTTAAATATGACCTATTGGGTCCCAAAATCATTTCTTACACTTATAGATAATTTAACCCACTTTAATACCAGGGAAACATTTTTATTGAAGGCAGATCAATCAACTTATCAATAACGTGTAGATGATGATCTAGATGAATTGGTAAGAGTGGATAATTTATCCTTCACTTTGGGCGTAATTAGACATAAGAGGGTGTTCATAGAGGTAGATCCTAAATAGGATTGATCATATAAATAAAGATATAAATATAAAAAATGTTAGTATTCAATACATACTTGATCGCAAAATTTGTCACTAGACCAAGGGCTAAACTATTAAACATATAACCTATATTAAGATGGTGAAAACATGCAAGCCATAATTCTCTAAGGTTAAAAATAATGAATTTTTTTGGAGATGTTTCCATATGGAATAATAACTAATCATGAAATGCATACAAACTAACTAATCCTATTCCTATACTATTGTTGAATGATAATTTCATTTAAAGTGCATGGAGGGTCAAAGGTTTCTAATATCAATACCTTATCATTGTGTAATAAAGTCACAATGAACATCATGAACTAACATATTAAAATAACAAACAAAGATATGATATATAATAAAACATTCTTAATAATCCATCTTCAAACTCTAAAAATCCATATATAATAAATAGAAATCCACCACCCACCATGTTTACAATGAATTATACTAGTAAATATGGAAAGAAGAAACCCAATTAAGAATAACCTTTCACACTTCATTACTTGAAAGGCTCCACGAAATTACATAAATGTTGAATGACTCATTTATTTATGTTGTAAAGCAAGGTGAAGAAAGTGTGCAATATGAACTTTAATTAACATTAATTACATATTTGAATCCAAAGATTAACCCTTAATATGAATTTGTGATTGCAAAATTAAAATAAGAAATAGAAAACCATAACACATGACACCAAATTTACATGGAGAAACCCCCAAGGGAAAAAAATCCACCATAGAAAGAGAGAGGCAAGTATATCACTAACCCAAGAGAGATTACAAAAGAAATACACTTCTCTAAATAACTCTGTAGAATTTGGAAACACCTCGTTGCCTGCAAAATTGAATGAATAACTCTAGCTCAAGGCCCCAATTTATAGAAACTTGTGGGGATTAAAACCACCATGGTATCACCAAAAAAATTGTAGTAAAACAACCTCCGAAAACCCAATGCTTACCTCCTTGCAACCACCAAATCCACCCAAAATAGCAACTTATAGATGCTCTTACAACTTTCATAAGGTATCTCTCATGCATGGGCCCCTAGGGAAGGAATCTGTCATAAATACAATCATAGATGGTGTCATAGAATCTTATGACAATTGTCATAGTGCCATAGATACTCTTACAAAATATGACGGATGCCATAACCCTCCAAAAATAGGAGATTCGAAATGGGACACCTAGCTATTTTATCCTTTTCCTAGAAGACAAATGATAACTGTAACTTTGTCTTTACATGAGCTCTTTCACCAAAATTGGTTAAACAATTTCACCTCTTATGGGTAATTTACAAAAGACATTAGGAAAAAAATTAATTAAAGGATTTACAAGATTGATGTCACCTAAATCCTAACAATTTATAGATATCTATTACAAACTAGATATCTCTTTTTGACTTGAAAAATATGTCTCTATGGGTGACTAGACATGCAAGATTTAGAACCCTAGAAAAATTCTAGTGCTATAATTGCATGAAAATAAGAAATTATTAACCCTATCGATACTGAAAGTATACAAATATATAACACTCAACACTATTGAGTAGCCTTGGGAAAAGAATATGGTAATCTATAGTTTTAGAGGTTGTCAATGCTTGTATACATTTTAAATCTCATTCCATTGTACATAAAATACTACCTCAAAGTTCCCATCAATACCTTGAGGCATGTGGGGTTTTCCTCTTTCTAATTGTCACCATTCAAAGGTGAAAATACAAAGCTATGTCACACTTTAGGTCAACCTATTAATACGAGTGAATTTAAGTATTTTCAACTAAAAGTCAATTTTGGTGAAACATATGGTCTAGTTGGATTTGTTCTAAATAAATTAGATATGGGACACAATTTTTTATTGTAAGTATACACTAAATACATATGTAGCATCACTTTGGGTTCAATTTGTTGAGAATATGAATGCACAACCCTGATGAAGCTAGCCACACTTCAAAGGATCTTAACCAAGAAGAACTCCACCCACATGAACAAGAAAGTGTTGCAACATGAGCATCAAATGAGATATTGATTTACAATGTGCAAGTTCCTTGTATAAATAGGCATGAATGAGATGTAGTATGAAATATGATGTTGACATGTGTCTTAATCTTAATACATGTGACAACTAACTAACCACCTAGTAGAATGTGAAGTCTAGATAAGATTTCTAAAAGGAATCTTATTTCCTAAACATGTGAACCTATCACCTAGTAAATGATACCTAGGAATTAATTAAATGCCTAAGTAAGCTTATGTGTGTAATTAGATAATTAATTAAACCAACATAGTTTATTAAAAAATATAATTATTAAAAATCCTTGATTCTTTCATAATTTCTACTTACATAAATATTTTTGGTTTAATGTAAAAATACCCTTTTCTAGATATATAAGTCTATCTTTTAGAAGTATATATATTTTTAATAGTTTAATTATCATATATACATACATATAAGTAGGTTGTCAACACAGGAGTGGTCATAATGATTGAGACATGATATACTAAAATCCATTTTTGGAAATGACCGAACTAGGGTGGGGAGGCCAAGGTTTTGAAGGGAGCAACATGTGGTGTGCCAATGGTGTTCACTATAGCCTTTGGCCATTAGGGTTTAGTCTCCTAATCCTAGGTAACTCTCCTTTTCCTTGAGTTTCTTTTATGCATCTATTATTGCTTGTCATTTTTGTCTCGCATGCATTGTATGTATTCATTCTATCTAGAATTTGCATATTGGGTGTTTTTCACCACTGTATGTCTTGAAGGCTAAGGGGGGAAATACCTAATAGTAAAGAGGAGTGTAGATTAAATAAAATTGTTTTTTTTTTCAGCCTTAAATTCTAATTAAATTCCTACATGAGAAAATTTCTTGATGATTGGTTTCATAGTGTATGGTTTAAAAAAATTGGAATTCAACTATCCTTCTAGAGAATGCTACAAAAAGGTTTTTTTTTAATCTTTTTTAAGGAACATAGGATGTCAAAAATGATATTAAAGAAAGAGATCTATAATATTGGGAAATCAATATTTAGGGAAGTGCCTTGGTCGCCAAATTCATTAAATGAAGAAATCCTAGTTGTGTCATACTAGAGATGGGTTTAGATTAAAAGCATGCCCCCCCAATTTTGGGTATTTCCGGCCCAGTTGGTTTCCCCTTTAGGGAGGGAAATGAAAGTAGAAAAAATAAGCATTACCTTATTGAAAATGGATGCTATATTTTTTATAGCACTATATCTAGGAGTGGACATTCCTAAGGAGATAGTTATTGAAATTTTTGAAAAATATTTAAACTACAAAATTTAAATAATGGGGGGCTCAATGCTTGTTTTCTCTGTAAAAAAAGGGGACATGCTAGAATAAATTTCCCAATTATAAAAATTAAAAGTGATACCCAGAAAGCTAAACTAAATTCTTTAAAAACTAATTTGAGGAAGAATCTTCAAAATGGAAAAGGAATTGCAATTACAAACCCATCGTATAATGAATATTTAGAAAACATCAATCATTTTTTCACCTCTAGGTAGTAGTGTGGGGAATTCAATGAAAGATAAAAATATGGGTAAGTATGAAAATACAATTGTAGTAGTTAATGATTCCAGACCTGACCAAGAAAATCTAGAGGAAATTAGAAAATGGGTTTCTCAAAATTTGAACTTGGTACTCTTCGAAAGAAAAAATAAATTTCCCCAACTCGAGGGTGAGTCCTTATATGGTATTCCAAGCTCTAATTCATCAGATGTTCCTTTTTGTATTCAGGGATGAAAAAAATCATAGGAATTGATTTTGGATAAAATAAAATAAAAAATATCACAAAGTTCAATAAAATCAAAGAATCTTCAGGTATGAAAGAAGAAGAAAATGAAAATGACATTGAGAATAAAAAAAAAAATGTAAAGGATGATGAAAAAAATGCTCTGTAAGTTGAGATTTGATCATAACATTAAAAATTCCTCATTGAAGGACGATAACTGTAGAGAAAAAGAAAAAAAAATTGAAAGTGAATCTATGAAAATTGGTGATGGCTTAAGTAAAATTGTCCCTAATTTGATTGAACTGCCTAAAGATATTTTTTGGAAAAGTGATGTTTCCCTAGAATTAGCTATAGGAAAGGAGACATAAGATGTTGAGAAAATGTAGATAAGAGAAAATGGAAATAACATGGGAGGTACTAAGTGCATTAAAGAGGGGAACTATAAAAGTGCTTTTTCCTTGTCTAACACTAACCCATAAGCAATGCATAATTTTTTTTTTTGATTAGTATCAAACAAATAAAATCCAAGTAACCCTTTACAAATAAGAAAAAAGTTATGCTTCGAATATGGGATTTCAATAAGTGGCTTTGAATTCATATCCTTTGGTAAGAAAGATGTTTAGGGGCTTCCACAAGATGATATACACCCCACCCCCAGTCTATAACTCAAAACTCTAAAAAAAAGAGGAGCCTACCCCACCTATAGGTTATGAATGGATTAAAAAGAATTTAAAAAGGAAGACAGAGACTAGAAAAGTTGAAAGAGACCCATACCTAAAGAGGAGTAAAAATAAAGAGGAAATCATTCCTAAATGATTTGATAGCTTTATTAACAATACGGAGGAACCACACAACATATAAGCTGGTGATATTTAATTGTTCAAGTTGGAATGTTAGGGGGTTCGAGTCCCCAGACAAAAAATTCATCGTAAGAAGATATCGAAACATGGAAAAAAACCTAGATGTTGTCCTTGTTGCAAGTATGAGCATTTGGTGTTGTCATTGATGTCAACAAGCCTATGTTTTCATTGATGTCTATTTTTGGATGATATTGTTGCAAGATTATGAGCAATTGATGCTTTGATTAGTTGCATTATGTTGTCATTAGTAAAGCTACTAGTGTCAACCTCTAGTGTTGTTGTGATAAGATTTTTTGATCTATGGTTGAGTTACAGTTGGTTCAATTGTGTTGAGGAAGTGTTGAAGATAATGATTATGTGTCTATGGTGCTTAGTTTCCAAGTGCTTTTGAGAAGAAATGATAAAAAGAGGAAACAATGTGTTGCAATGGTATTTTGTGTTGTAGGGATGTGTTCTGGTTTTTCTCTGCATTTCTTCTAGGTTGAAGATCTTCCAGTGCATTTTGGATATGTTGGTGAGAGGTGTTATATCCAGGATTGGTGTGTTGGATCACTATATAGAGAAGTTGTGTTCACCAGTTTGTGAACTATACTATGTAGGTGGGTATGTGTGTGATCATAGCACAAAAGTGTAATATTTGTAGGTATGGTCATCACTTTTTTTTACTCCAAAATTAATGAAATGAAAAGGGTTTTAGATAGATTCTCGATTTCCAAAAATAAATTATGATTTAATTTGAATCACTAGCCAATACGTTCATTTCTATTGAATTACGATTAAAGTCCTAATCGACAGTCGATTGAAAATCTATAACTTTCAACGGTGTCAAGTATTTTTGAACTCAAACATATTACATTCTATGCTCACATACTATAGGATTAAAAATAAAAAATAAATTTACGAAGCCTTTGACCAAGCTAAGGTGGTTTATTATGAGTTTTTATATTTTCTAAAAGTTGTAATAAAATTCATAATTAATTATTTACTTGGAAAAATTACAAAAATATGCATCACATCCCATGAGTCCGCTACTTATATATAAAATCTTACAAAAAAATATTATCAGTTTATTATGGTTAGGGTGGTCAGACAGACACCTACTTCTTATTTTTTCCCTGAAATTTAAGTACTACCGCATTGAAATTTCAAATTTTCACCAAATAGATTTTATTTATTTTTAAATAAACCTAGTATTTTAGAAACTACATTCAATTTTCTACAAATTCTATTCTTACATATTTTTTAAATAATATAGATAACTTATTCAAATATTTACGCCAAGTTGCCTAACACTGATTTTTCTGAATTTTTTGCCACTTAAGGGCCTTGCTGGTGATGAGCGATCCCGCATACCGTGTAGGAGAAATGTTTTTGCTCCGGTGATTCGTAGTTATGTTTTAGGTCCACAGATATGAAGGAGCAAGAATAGACGAGACAGAAATATAATATGAGCATGGTGGCTACGTACTTAAAATTTTAATGGTACATGGGTATCGGTTGGACTTGGTAAGCCACAATGATTTTGTGCTGCTTAATTGTTTTAGAATGTGGTGGAAATGTAAGGATGGATTTAGGTCCTAGCTAAGGAGTTTTGTGGTTCACTCATTCCTTTCCACCATAGGAATGTTTTGTTACTAACCTCATTTGAATTTACACGTTGAGGGTGTACAGTCAACCTTGAAAGTCGCTGTCAGCACTTTATAAATATAAGTTGAGCTGTTGAAAGATTGGGTATTGTAGTTATATATAAAAGTACATGTGAATTGCAAGTTATAGAGTGCCATTGAGAAGTGCAGCAGATATTTCATGTGTTAGATTACCGGATGCAATGAGTAGAAGGTGTCTATACCTTCAACTGGTCATGGGTTTTGGGTGAAATTGTGGTAGACTTTTGCTGCATTGAGATGATTTTTCAGAAACATTTCTTCTATCTTCTTTCATTCTATGTATATTTTTTTGGGAAATGTGTCATCCTAAGAGGAGCCCTTGAACGGTATTGATATTACTCTATTGTGAGCTAAATCAATGTGGGTTTTCCTCATCTTGAAGTCATGTAAATACAATATTCTCTTTTGTATGGTGTTAAGTTGTTTCAGTTTCTTTTATTTTATTTTCATTCTAACTCATCATAATAGATTAAGGATTTATTGAATATAGATCTAAATGTTAATGAGGGTTTTGAAGTTTTAAGGTACAACTAATTCACCTCTGCCCCCCTCTTAGTTGTCTTGTGCATTCAATAAATGGTATCAATGTAAGGTTCCTTGGAAGAAAGCTTAACTCCTTAAGGTAAATCTAGGATGGCACACAAGAAGGAGATCCCTATGTTTGATGGAATAGACTATGCATTTTGGAAAACAAGGATGGAAGGCTTTTTGAGTAATTTGGGATTTGATGTTTGGAAATCGGTTCAAATTGGATATACCATGCCTACAAATGGTTGGAGCATTGAAGCTGAACTCAAGGCCTATGGAAGCAATAGTAAAGCAAGGTATGCTCTCTTAATTAGTCTTATAAATTTTGAATTAGTGAAAGTTATGAATTTGAAAATAGTTGAAAAAATCTAGATAAAGTTGGAAAGCATTTATGAAGGAGATGATAAGGTTAAATAAGCTAAGATGCAAAATCTGAAGATCATGTTTGAGAACTTGTGAATTTCTAAAGATGAAAACATTACGAGCTACATGCAAAGGGCAGATGAAGTGGTAAGCTCCATTAGAGGTCTTGGTGGAAAAGTCAAAGAATCAAAAGTGGTAAAGAAAATTCTTAGAACTCTTCCTAAAGCTTATAGTCATAAAGTTTCTACTATTGAGGAATCTACAAGTCTAGATCATTATACTAGAGATCAATTGTATGGTTCTCCAACTGCATTTGAAATGAGAGAAATTTGGTACAAATAATGGTTTAAAAGTTGAGACAACATCTAAGGCTGAAAAATTAGAGAAGATTGAAGAATCAAATCAAGAGGATCTTGATGATGTGGAAGCTAACTTTGTGAGAAGGATGAAAAAGGGTACTAGTAAGTACAAAGTTAAGTTGCCTTTCAAAATTTTAAATTGTGGAAAGATAGGTCACTATGCTTCAAGATGTCCAAATAGAGTTGTGAATGACAAAAATAGGAGAAAAGAGGTAAAATGATTAAGAAAAGCTATTATGTTAGAGAATATGCAAGTATTTATGAGGATGAATCTAATTATGGAGATGATGATGATGGTGAATGCTTGTTTATGGCTCTAAAATATGAATCTATTTCTACTAACTATGAAATATGTGTGAAGGAATACCCTCCATAGACAAATGAAAGGTTTGAAGGTACCTTGATATCTTCTTTTCATGCTAGACAAGATAAGAAATATTGGATCATTAGTAGTGGATGCTCTAACCATATGAATGAAGATAAGAGTAAGTTTGTTAGACTTGAAAATTATGATGGAGGACTTTTAGATTTGATGATGATTCAACTGCTAAGATATGTGGAATAAGTTCAATCAGTTTTCATGGAAATCATAATATTGATGATGTTTACTATGTTAAGGGTTTAAGGCATAGCCTCTTGAGTATTGGAAAAATGTGTAGCAACAGATATAATATTATGTTTTAGAATGATGGATGTGAAATCAGAAAAGGTTTGGAACTGTGATTGTAGTAGGAAGAAGGACAAATGGAAATTTTTATTAGCTCAAGGGCGCTGATGGTCATTGCTTCATGAATCAGATTAATAAAAGTTGTTTATGGAAAATGAAGATGTGTCACATTAATTTTGATAATCTAGTAAGAATCAGTTCAATTCAAGCAATGAGAGATATGCCAAAGATTACAAAGTCTATCAATTTTGTCTATCAGGATTGTTAGATTGGAAAGGAAAAAAGAAGTTGTAAAGGAAAAGAACAATCTTCTACCAAATTGTTAGAATTGGTGCAAATAGATCTTTGTGTTCCTAAAAGAGTAAGAAGTCTTCAAGGTGATAGGTATTTCATTTTTTTGATTGATGATTATTCTAGAATGACATGGGCTACTTTTCTTAAAGAAAAATTTGAAGCCCTAGATAAGTTTAAAGTATTTAAAGTTATGGTTAAAATGAAATGGATATGAACATCAAGTTTTTAAGGTTTGATAGAGGTGGAGAATTCACCTCCAATGAATTTAATATGCTTTATGATAATCATGGTATAAAGAGACACTCGTGTACCCTTAGAACTCCTAAAAAAAATAGAGTGGTTGAAAGGAAAAACAAGACTATTCAAGAAGCTACAAGGACTATGATGAAAGAAGCTGACCTACGAAAAGTCTACTTGAGAGAAGCAATTCATACTACTATTTACATACTTAATAGATTTTAAGCAAAAGAAAACAACACAAAGACTTCCTATGAGCTATGGTCTATGGTCAAGTACTTTAAGGTGTTTGGAAGTAAGTGTTATATAAAAAGAGATAAAGAAAACTTGGGAAAATTTGATGCAAGATCTGATGAAAGTATCTTCCTTGGGTATTCTACTAAAAGAAAAGTCTACCAATGCTCCAATAAAAGACTAAGAAAGATTGTTGAGAGTGCAAGTGTCAAGGTTGATGAAGATTTTCAGAACTCAGTGGTGATAGATGGATATGAATTAGATGATCATATTTGTAGAGAAAAATAAAAGGACAAGGAAAAGGAAGTGTAGATTGAAGAGGAAGAAGCTCTAAAAATGACCCATAGAACCCCTAAGTATGTGTAGAAGAATCATTCTAAAGAACATATCATTGGAGACAAAAGAAAAGGTGTATTGACAAGAAGGAAATATACTAAAGAAGAGGTAAATCTATGTTTACTTTCTGAAGTTGAACCTAAAACAGTGATTGAGGCATGCAAAGATGAACATTGGATAAAGGCTATGGAATAAGAACTACTGTAGATTGAGAAAAATCAAACTTGGGAACTTGTACCAAGACCTACAAACATAAAAAATAATTGGAACTAAATGGGTGTTCAGGAACAACTAAATGAGAATCCAGAGAAATGGTAAAAAACAAGGAAAGACTTGTGTGTAAGGGCTACTTGTAAGTTGAAGGAATAGGTTTTGAGGAGAAATTTGCTATGGTGGCAAGAATGGAAGCTATCAAGATGTTTCTAGCTTTTGCAACACAAGGATTTCAAATTTTATCAAATGGATGTGAAGTCTACTTTCTTGAATGGAGAATTGGAAGAAGTATACATGGAACAACCAGAAGGATTTTAGTTATCAGATAAATCGGATATGGTCTACAGATTGAAAAAGGAATTATATGGATTGAAGCAAGGTCCCAGAGCTTGGTATGCAAGGTTGGATAAGTATTTGATAAAACAAAGATTCAATAAAGGTACCATAGATAGTAATCTTTACTTCAAATTTGAAAAAGATCAAATCTTGATTGTGGTTGTGTATGTTGATGACATAATTTTTGGAGACAATGGAGCTATGTATAAGAAGTTTACATACGAGATGAAAAAAGAGTTTGAGATGTATATGTTTGGAGAGATGAATTTCTTCCTCGGGCTACAAATCAATCAAACAGACAAAGGTGTATTCATTTCACAATCAAAGTATGTCAAATAAATGTTAAAGAAGTCTAGAATGGATGACTCTAAACCGGTGGGTACTCCTATGGTTACTGGTTGAAAATTGAGCAAGAATGATGAATCTCCTAAGGATGATAAGAGAAAGTATAGATCAATGATTGGTGGATTGCTAACTGCTACTAGACCGGATATCATGCAAGTAGTTTTTCTTGTGGCTATATTTCAAGAAGACCCTAGAGAATCACATGTTGCAACAGTGGAGATGATATTCAAATATTTAAAGGGAATTCTAGATTATGGCTTATGGTATCCAAAGGATACTAATTTCACTTTGATTTCTTACACATATGCAGATTAGGTTGTTTGTGTAAATGAAAGGAAAAGTACAAGTGGTGGTGCATTCTTTCTTCGATGTAGATTGGTATCATGGCTAAGTAAGAAAAAAGATTCAATATCTTTATCTACTATAGAGGCTCAATACATTGCAACAACATCTTATTGCACACAAGTGTTATGGATGAGGCAAACATTGAAGGATATTAGAGTAGTGTATGATGAACCAATTTCTATATTTTGTGACAATACAAGTGCAATTAATATCTCAAAGAATTCGATGATGCATTCAAGAACAAAGAATATTTCAATTCGGTATCACTTTTTGAGGGAGTAGGTTTTGGAGAATGAAGTGAAGCTTGAATATGTGCCTATAAAGGATTAGATTGCTGATATATTCACTAAGGATCTTCCTAAGGATACTTTGGAGTATCTCTGGGATAATTTGGGGGTTATTTCCGCTCCTTCTTTGAACTAGATGCATAAGGAGATGCATCAGTCGAGTGGATTTCAAGACCCATTCTTTGGTCTGGGCTGATATTGGTGGGTACCTCTTAGGGGGAGTAGGTACTAGCATTATTGGTTGTTGTAGTCAGAAGAGTGTGTGTTTTCATTATGCAATGGTTGTTGATTTGGTGTAGTTTGGTGTGTGCTCCTAAAGGGGAGTTTATAGAGTAGTAGTAAGCAGGTTGATTAATGTCAAAGGGAGAGAATAGATAATGCAAATATTTAGGCCTTTTTCCATTAATGTCAAAGGGGAGAGAAAGTCATGTGAAAAAGAATAATTTATCACGAAGAGAGTCATGTGAAAAAGAAAAGGAAGAGAATCATAAGCTAGTTGAGTAAAGGGGAGAGGTAATGTGAAGTGTTGTAGTATGTTGGTATCTAAAGCTGTTGTGTCTTTAATGGTTTTTCACATCATGTGTTGCCATCAATGACAAAGGGGGAGATTGTTGCAAGTATGAGAAGTTGGTGTTATCATTGATGTCAACAAGCCTATGTTGTCATTGATGTCTATTGTTGGATGATATTGTTGCAAGAGTGTGAGCAGTTGATGCTTTGATTAGTTGCATTATGTTGTCATTAGTAAAGATACTAGTGTCAACCTCTAGTGTTGTTGTGATAAGCTTCTATGATCTATGGTTGAGTTGCAGTTAGTTCAGTTGTGCTAAGGAAGTGTTGAAGATGACGAGGATGTATCTCTGGTGCTTGGTTTCCAAGTTTATTTGAGAAAAAAATGATAAAATGAGGAAATAGTGTGTTGTAGTAGTGTTCTATGTTATAGAGATGTGTTTTGGTTTTGCTCTGAATTTCTTCTAGGTTGAAGATCTACCTATGCATTTTTGATATGTTGGTGAGAGGTGTTCATAAGTGTTATATCTAGGATTTGGTATGCTAGATCACTATGTAGAAGAAGTTATGTTCACCAGTGTGTGAATTGTGTTTTGTAGAGGTGTCTAGGAAAAATGTTTCTGCTTTGTGTTTCTCTGTAGTTATGTTGCAGGTCTTGAAAATTTGAAGGAGTGTTGATGTTGTTGGTATTTTACTTCAGTCAAGGTGGTTCGAGGTCTGGTGCTTTGAAAGATGGTTTTTTGAGTTACAGTGTATGGCAGAGTAGTCTAGATGTGTTGGGTGTGTACATTCTTTAGGTGAAAGTTGTTGTAA
The DNA here is from genome assembly GCA_007258455.2 of Sequoia sempervirens. Taxonomy (NCBI): domain Eukaryota; kingdom Viridiplantae; phylum Streptophyta; class Pinopsida; order Cupressales; family Cupressaceae; genus Sequoia; species Sequoia sempervirens. The sequence continues at coordinate 183,629,856 of VDFB02193867.1, forward strand.
AGGAGTTTGTTGGATTTAGGGTGTTTATGGAATATTCTAGAGTGCTTTCAAGTGACATTTATTGAATGCAAGTTATGGATGGATCAAATGAAGCATGTACTCAAAATTTTAATGGTGTTTACACAGGTATTGATTCACCTTGGTGTTTACACTACTTGTGAAGGTGCTTCATTATTTTTGGAAGCATGGTGTGGCGTGTAAGGATGGATTTAGGTCCTAGATAAGGATTTTTGAAGTCTTCCTTCATTCCTTTCCATTGCAAGAATGTTTTGGTGCTAACCTAATTTGAATTTTCATGTTTGAGGTGCATAACTGACCTTGGAGAAAATTTCAAGCTTGAAGATGGTATAAATATAAGTTGACTTGTTGAAGTATTGGGTGATAGAAGAGATAGAAAAGTATGATGCGAATTGCAAAGTTATAGAGTACGAAATTGAGAAGCGCAATGTGAGCTTTCATGTGTTAGATTACTGGACATAGTGAGTAGAAGGTTCCAGAATTCTTCAATCAAGATGCAAAGGTGTTGGTGACATTGTGGTGGATTCTCTATTGCATTGAGATTATTTTCTTTGTGTAACATTTCTTCTCTCTCTTCTTTTCTATTATGGTAGTGAGCCTTTGGTAGTGAGCCTTTCTTTTTCTAGGAAGTGTGCCCTCCATAAACGATCCCTTGTAATCGGTATTGATAAATTACTTATATTGTGAGCTAATCCTCACTGTGGGGTATGTGGAGGATCATCATGGAAAAATAGGCTCTTAAGTGGCAATCAAAATTCAGAAAAATTAGAGTTAGACAACTTGACGTAAAAAATTGAATAAGCTATCTGTATTATTTCAAAAATATATAAGAATAGAATCTATGAAAAATTGAATGTAGTTAGACAACTTGACGTAAAAAATTGAATAAGCTATCTATATTATTTCAAAAATATGTAAGAATAGAATCTATGAAAAATTGAATGTAGTTTCTAAACTACTAGGTTTATTTTTCTAAAAAAAAATCTATTTGGCAAAAATTTGAAATTTCAATGCAGTAGTACTTAAAATTTAGGGGAAAAATAAGAAGTAGGTGTCTGTTTGACCACCCTAACCATAATAAAATGATAATATTTTTTATAAGATTTTAGATATAAGTAGGGACTCATGTCCGGATGTGATGCATATTTTTTGTAATTTTTTCCAAGTAAATAATTAATTATGAATTTTTTATTACAACTTTTAAAAGTATAAAACTGTATGTCTCCACTCTTAACTTGGTCAAAACTTCATGAAATTCATTTTTTTTGTAATCCCATAGTATGTGAAGCATAGAATGTGACACATGTTTTGATTCAAAAAATGTGATATCGCTTTGAAAGATATAGATGTTTTCTAATCGTGCTATCAATCAGACTTTAGTCATAATCTCCATTAGAAAATGAATAATAATTATTTATTAGATTCAAACTAAAGTATAATTTATATTGGTGGAAAGCTAAGAAGCTCCTTTACAAACCCTCTTTGTTTCATAAATTTTGGGTAAAAAAAAGTTGTTAGCCACATGGGCGAAGTTTGGAAAAGCAAGGTAAGTTGTTAAACATGTTTTTTGTGTTGACTTCTTAGGATTGGCAGGTCTGAACCAAAATCCAAAGCAAGCCTAAGGCTAATCCCTAGGCATTAAATTTTGTGTCAGACATATCGGATATCTGATTTCAATCCGATATCCGATATGTTTTATATAGATTTGCAAAAGTGTTATACAATTTATAATATATGATTTAAAAAATGCAATAAAGTTTATAATTTAATATATAATATACAATATAGTTTATAATGTAATATATAATATACAATTTATGATAATCTCTTACCGAATTATGTATTTAATAAATAATATATTATATTATTATGTATAATATTGCAATATTTTTGTTAATGTATAAATATTTAAATATATGTATTACTAATATATAAAATATTTAAATATTATCTCTTTCTCTCTCTCCATCTCTCTCCCAAGTCTCACCAATCACTCTTATCTCTCCCCTTTTGTCGCATTTGATCCTGACCTGATCCTGATTTGATGGAATGATCCTGCGCCTGATTTTGAGATTTGCCTGATCCGATTTTGATCGATTTTGATTTTGCCTGATTTTCGATCTGCCTGATTTTGTCGACTTTGATCTTTGATCGCAAAAATTGATTTTGATTTCGATCTCCGCAGTTCGATGCCTGATCTGCCTGATCGATTTCTCGATTGATTGATTTTTGTTCGATTTTGTTTTGCAGTCGATTTTGTCCGATTTTGATTCGCCTTGATTTTGCCGATTTTTGATTTTGATTTTGATTTTTGATCAAAATGGATCTTGATTTTGATTTTTGATTTCGATCGGATTTGATTTTGCCGATCCGCAAGCGTTGATTTCGGCAAAATGCCTGATTTTGATCGCCGATTTTTTGTTGATCGCAAGATTTTGTTTGATTGATCTGATCTGCGCTGATTTGATTGACGTTCGATTTTACGCGTTTGATTTGCCTGATTTTGATTGATTTTGCTGACGCCTGATTTTGTTGATTTGCCGATGCAAAGATGATCTGATGCTTTGATTTTTGATTTTTCGATTTCTGATTTCTGACGCTGGATCTTGTTTGATCTGATTTTTGACGGATGCCGATGCTTGATGCAAAGTTTGATGCCGATCTGATTGACGCGGATCTGTTGATGCGGATGCGCTGATTTCGCCGGATGATGATTTTGATGCCTGATGATTGATTTGATGCGTTTTGATTTGGATCCTGATCCGGACCCTGATCTTTGATTTGATCCCTAAACCCTAAACCCTAAACCCTAAACCCTTAAACCCTCTACCCTCTACCCTAAACCCTTAACCCTTAACCCTTAACCCTTAAACCCTCTACCGTATACCCTAAACCCTAAACCCTTAACCCTTAAACCCTCTACCATCTACCATTAACCCTTAGGTCTATGTGTACAGAAATCAGATATCTGATTTCTAGAACTAAAATCATACCGTTACAATTTTTTTTAATCAAATCAGATATCAGATTGTATCAAATATCAAATTATAATGGATATCAAATTTTTGGGCCATAGAAAAACCCCATGTGGGCCATTTTGTGCATTCCAACAGACCCTACATTCTGTTTGCAAGCTTTGCAGGTGATAAACACATGGTTTTAGATAGAAAGAGACAAAGATCAACTTTTTGGAGCATCTTCTACTCAAATTTGTCATAAGCAATAATTTTTTAGCATCTTTTATGAGGTATAATGGGGAGCAATAGTCATCGGAAGCAAAAATGTAAGAGAAAGCTTACAAAAGAACAAATTGAAGCATATAGACAAAGAGATAGAGAAGGTCATAGGAAGAGAAGACAAGGTATGTTAAATATTGGTGAACCTGACCCCTATGGTCTTTCAAGTGAAGAGGAAATTGAATATGTTGAAGGTGAAAATATTCAAGGTGAAAATGTTGGAATTGAAGATGTTGAACATGATATTCAAATTGGAAATGAAAATATTGAATTTGATAATGAAAATGTTGGATTTGAAGATGTTGAACATGATATTCAAATTGGGAATGAAAATATTGAATTAGATAATGAAAATGTTCAAGGTGAAAATGTTGGATTTGAAGATGTTGAACATGATATTGAAATTGGGAATGAAATTATTCAAATTGATATTGAAAATGTTCATGGTGAAAATGTTGGAAATGAAGATTTTGAACATAATATTGAAGCAATTGTAAATTATGTTTCACCAGATTACATGAGAAATGAAGAAACTTGTGTGGAAGAAAGACATTCCAAATTCAAGACCTTCAATAACCCCTAAATGGTTACTTGAAATTGATGAGAACATTATAAACAATTTTGAAGGCAAGAGGTCAACACAAACTGTTCGGTTGTGGGCTAGAAGACTTTTCAACCAATATTTTGGCGATAAGACATTGACTGAGCAATGCCAATTTTTTGTACAATAGCTAAAGATGCAAAAGATGAGACCTTTGCTAGCCAAATTGAAGATTCTTGTGAACAAGAAGATTGAAAAAAATTCTATTATTGTCAAAAATATTTTTAATGCTCTCAAGTCTATTGGAAAAAAATAACAAGGAAAAGGATAAGAGAGCTACTCGGAGAGTCATTACAACCGCCCTAGTAAGCCATCAATTGAAAAAGGCTCGCTTTATGAGACAAACTTGTATTGATTTTGACATAAATCGTAAAACTTTGGATAGAACACTCACAACAATAGCCAACTCTGATCCTTTCAGAGAGGTATGCGACAAATTACAACAATATAGATTGGTTATTCTAAGTGTCTTTTATAGTTTGCATTACCATCTTATCATATTTTGTGTCATTTAGAATAATATAGGTTGGTTATTATAAGCATATTTATAGTTTGCATCACCAATTCATCATCATTTAGGTTGTTTAGATTAATATAGATTTGTTAGTCGAAGCATCTTTTCTATTTTGACAATATAGATTTCTTATTTTCCCACTTTTGTAATATTCTTGGCACGATTGATCATGGAACTGCTACAACAATAGCCATATGTGATCCTTTCGAAGAGGTATGCGACATATTACAACAATATAGATTGGTTATTCTAAGCGTATTTTATAGTTTGCATTACCATCTCATCATATTTTGTGTCATTTAGAATAATATAGTTTGGTTATTCTAAGCTACCTTGATGGTTTGTATAGGTACTTGTCAGTCCAGAACATGAACATACTACTATTTTGGAAGATTGTGCCCTGAATGCCTCCAATAGGAAAATTTTGTAAAATTTGAATTTTTAAATGTGAAACAGTGTAAAAAGGTCATAACTGTGTATTTGCATAATCTATATCTAGTGATGTTTTTTGAAATATGGGTCAAATGTCTGGCATTGTATAAAGGGTATGTTTAAAATGTAAAGGGGTCTGTATTTTGGAAACTCATCGGTTGAATTATTCATATAGGTGTATGCTTTGTTACTGTTATTGGGACAATTTTGTAATAACTTTTTGTACTTAATCAAGCTACAACCGAAGGTTTTATTCCTGTTTCTTTCCTGTTGATATGCTTGTTTGAACTAGGTTTTGTAATATCTCCTATTTATATATAATAAATTACATTGGCTTACCACTTTTTCTCCTCAAATCCAACTTGGGTGCAACTTCATTTTTAGCAAATTTCATGAGGTTTTTAAGGAAATCAATGTTTCCAACCTTGCCACACCCTATAAACTCATCAAACATGTCTATTAGGATTTGCACAAGCTTCATCCAACCTTAAATCATGTTGCCCCCACATTTCATTGACATTAGCAAGTTGTAACCACCATTTTTTACCTAATTTCGTCATTTTTTCCATGCATGGAAACTCACCAACTCAAGTACAAACATTTCTAGCTCTCTAAACCCACATAGTCACCTTATTCAGTCCTAATAAAATCTACCATGGCCATACCATCCAACTATATACTGTACAATAGATGGTATGGCCTTTTACCACTTTGGACTCTTAAGGGAAATTGTTGGTCCAATGTAGCTCATAGTGATTTAGCGTATTTGGATGCAAAATAGGACCATCCATAGCATAAACGTACCCATATAGACATGTTGGAATAGTCTATTTGGTTGTACAAGTTGCTGAATGAAAGTTGTACCACTTTGCAACTTTACACTACTTGCATCTGACAACTTTTCCCTTAACTGAAAAACTTGCCACCACGGGAAAACATCTCTGAGATAGCAAAAACTGAGAGAGGTTATTGTAGATGGGCCAAACAAAATCTCATAGCCTCAAACGAAGAGTCTGTAAACGTCACTATTTTTGAGAAATGTCCCTTCAAAGATTGCTACTTTTTAGCACTTTCAAATCTTAAGGGAAATTGCTGGTCCGATGTAGCTCAGAGTGGTTCGGCATATTTGGATGAAAAAGAGGACCATCCATAGTGTAAAAACACCCATAAGGATGTGTTGGAATAGTCTATTCGGTTGTACGAGTTGTTGAATGAAAGTTGCACCACTTTGCAACTTTACACTGCTTGCATCTGACAACTTTTTCCTCAACTAAAAACTTGCCACCACAGGAAAATGCCTCCGAGATAGCAAAAACTGAGAGAGGTTATTGTAGATGGGCCAAACAAAATCCCATAGCCTCAAAAATAGAGTCTTTAAACAACACGGTTTCTGAGAAATAGCCCTTCAAAGATTGCTGTCTTTTAGCACTTTCGACTCTTAAGGGAAATCGCCAGTCCAATGTAGCTCGGAGTGATTCGACATATTTGGGTACAAAAAGGACCACCCCTAGTGTAAATGCACCCATCTAGACGTGTTGGAACAGTTTGTTTGGTCGTACGAGTTGTTGAATGAAAGTTGCACCACTTTGCAACTTTACACTGCTTGCATTTGACAACTTTTTCCTCAACTAAAAACTTGCCACCACGGGAAAATGTCTCTGAGATAGCAAAAATCGAGAGAGGTTATTGTAGATGGGCCAAACATAATCCCATAACCTCTAAGGAAGAGTTTGTAAATGTCACGGTTTCTGAGAAATAGCCCTTCAAAGATTGCTTCCTTTTAGCACTTTGGACTCTTAAGGGAAATCATCGGTCCAATGTAGCTCAGAGTGATTTGACATATTTGGGTGCAAAAGAGGACCATCCCTAACTTAAACGAACCCATCTAGATGTGTTGGAATAGTCTATTTGGTCGTACGAGTTGCTGAAAGAAAGTTGCACCACTTTACAACTTTACACTGCTTGCATCTAACAAATTTTCCCTCAACTAAAAACTTGCCACCATGGGAAAAAACCTCTGAGATAGAAAAACCAAGAGAGGTTATTGTAGATGGGACAAACATGATCCCATAGCCTCAAATGGAGAGTCTGTAAATGTCACAGTTTCTGAGAAATAGCTCTTCAAAGATTGCTGCCTTTTAGCACTTTGGACTCTTAAGGGAAATCATCGGTCCAATGTAGCTCGGAGTGATTCGGCGTATTTGGGTGCAAAAGAGGACCATCCCTAGCATAAACATACCCATCTAGATGTGTTGGAATAGTTCATTTGGTCGTACGAGTTGCTGAATGAAAGTTGCACCACTTTGCAACTTTACACTGCTTGCATCTAACAACTTTTCCCTCAACTAAAAACTTGCCACCACGGGAAAATGCCTCCGAGATAGCAAAAACTGAGAGAGGTTATTGTAGATGGGCCCAACACGATCCTATAGCCTAAAACAAAAAGTTTGCAGGCATCACATTTTCCAAGAAATAGTCCATCAAAGATTGCTGCCCTTCTGCACTTTGGACTTTTAAGGGATTTCGCTGATTGAATGTAGCTCGAATTGCTTCGGCCTATTTGGGTACGAAAGGGGACCATACCTAACCTAAACGTATGCATTCAAATGTGATGGAATAGTTGGTTAGGTCATACGAGTTGTAGAACAAGATTTATTTATGCACTTACAAGTAGTTTTTCAGCTCCCAACCGAACTCCAACGCTGATTTTCGTGTGAAAAAAAAACCATGAGACCATAGCTTGTTGCTTTCTTTTTAATGGAAAGTAGTGGGCAACAAAGTTAAATTCTTCATAGATTTAGCATTTGAGATTGCAAGAAGACATCAAAATGGCTAGTGTACTAAATAAATTCTTATGCTTTCTAAAGAATGCTGATAATACTCAATTGGCTTTTTTTTTCAAAATCATACAAATTGAACCTTGGCATCAATAGACTCTGTATATCAAGCTACCACAATTCAAGTTTCAACGATGAATATTTATCATGCATGTTTTAAATGACATTCAATTTTATGGTGGTTTTGTTGTTTATATGATGTTATGTGATATTCTAATCCTAATCCATGCTTCTATGCTGCATATATATATATATTATTTTTACATTTTTTTTTACTAATGAACCGAACCACCCCCAAAAACAATTTAGCCGAACTGGCGAACCGAACCCCCAAACCCGAACCCAAACAAGTAACTTAGTTTGTAAGTCAGTTATTGGGAGTTGGTCAGTTGTTTTGTGTGGGGGAGAGTCTTAAAAATGGTTGAGGAATTCATTTTGGGGATTGATGAATGTAGTTTTGTGAAGAATCAATAAGATCATATTGAGTTACTTTGCAAAAACTGTGGTTTCTACAGAAAAAATTTGTGTTTTCTCCATTGTTCGACCCCTACACAACAAGTAAATGGCTGCATAGCATGTGGAATAAGGGGAAAGTAGGCCTGATACACCTTAAAAGTTTCTTTGAGTGCTTTCTTTTCATTTTTTGTGAGTTTTGTGCCAAGTTTTCTCAACGCGGGTAGTGAACCCAGATTTTGCATTTTGAATAAATTATGAATTATTGAAGCCCTCCACCTATTGTACATTTCATGTGGCTCAGTGGAGAGGCTATGTACAATATGATTTGAATGTGTTCAGGTCCATTTAAGGAAGGGGAAATGATTTGTGAGTCTTGGAGTTGCTATCCTAAGCAAATCATTGCTTAAATTGCATGAAAATGAAGCTTTTAGCTAAGGTTTGTTAAAATCAATGAGAGCAGGGGAATCTCTTTAATGTTTAAGCATATTGGGGTCATAATATAGGTTTCTGAGTCGATGGAATCGCTAGGGGAGTTGGGCAAGTGGTACTTTTAAAACCCTATGCATTTGCATGGTAAATAAACAGTTTTGTGGGACAACCTGCTAAAGGACCTGCAGGTGTAGAATAATCTTAGAATTTTTTGTTTTATGACACAACTCAAGATTTTTTGGGGTGTTCTTGTGAAGATCAAGTGTTTAAAGGGAACTCACTTTGTGAAAGAGGGCTAATTGACTAGCCTAGGACAGGGGTATGTTATTGGTTCTCAAATTTGGTCCAAAGGATTCAAGGGTAGTTTTCACATATGTTTTCACCCCCACTCTCCATCAATCCATAGCTTGTTTGAAAGCACTTGTTTTAGGATTTTAGCCATAACAACAAGCCGGTGAACTGCTTGATAAAAAACTTTGGTACACATGTATGAAAAATGCCTCAAAGAAATGTGATCTCATAAAATTCCATGACAAGAAAATGCAATTAACAACTGCTCCTAGTTATTAGTTATGTAATGTGAAGTAATTGCATAACTGCTTAGGTTGAACTTGTAAAAACTTTATTGTAATTGAAATTTTTTCATCTATCAGCATCTAGTTGTTAGTTACGCAATGTGAAGTAATGCTTTGAGTTTGAAAGATGTGCAATGCAATGTTATCAGTGATATGAATATAAACTACATAATACAACCATTCTTTTTTATGCTATTGTACATTTCAATATTTAACCATTGCTCACTTGATTAAATTTTCAAAGAGTTTAATCATGCACATAAGGAAGAAATTAAATTTCGATTGTCAACTTCTATATATCAAATTATCCAATAATCTTGAGTGTATCTCCATTTACAAAAATGGCAGCAATGCCAACTCAAACAAAGTTTTACAAAATGTGGCATATGCCATCTCAATGTCTATTCAAAATTTACATTCCAAAATTTCTATCTCATCCTAAACTACTGGTGGATCATCAAAATGGAGCCTCTTTGAAGCACTTGTTGGCTTTGAAGGTAGCTGCACAAGAAAAACTCAAACCACAATTGAGATTAGTTATACTATATGATTTAAAATTGAATAATTAACATCAAAATCAATATACATTGAATTATAATTGAACTCTAAAATTGAAATATTGATTACCTAAAATATCTGTCTCTTCAAAAGGTCAGGAGTCCTAGAATATACCCCTCTCAAAGAACCGACCAAACCAACTTTTGTCATGTCAATCTATATATGTGAAAAAAACATAAAATTGATCCAAGTTAGCATACAATTGTCGGTAATAGGAACATATAAATACCAAACACAAAATAAAATAAAGACATACCTCTTTAGGCTAATCTTTTTCTTTATCTCCTTTAAGTGTTTTGACACCTCCTCCTTGAGGTGTTTCAACACCTACTCCTTGAAGTGTTCCAATACCTACTCCTTTAGGCGTTGTGGAAATTGTCAACAATGATGTATAGCTCATAACTGCTTGTACATAAAAATGACAAGTACATATGAGACTACCAATCTATGTCGATGTATGTATAATCAATATAAGATCTTAAAAATCTTAATTCAATCGAATTTGATTTTGATTACCTTCCCCTTATCTAACATTGCACTTCCATAATCTGGACAAGGCTACACCTCACTTGCATTAGGTATTTCCTACAAGAGGAAAATAAGATAAACATATAAGTTATTATATAATTTCATTAATGACAATTCAAATGACAAGCAAGTATATAATAAAAAAATGTAAACGAGTGAGTGCGAAAATATATACTATGTGCATGTTGAGGCCAAATGAAATGGCCCTAAGGGTGCTATTAGTCACCTGTGCGAGCTCCTCCTTAGACATCAACTGTTAAATAGACCATGTAAATAAATATTAGTACTTTATACTATCTATTATTAATACTCATTTAAAAACAAATGCAAACTATGAATTTACAACTTAAATCTTACCTGTGTCACTATTCCAATGTTCCCCTCTCTAGCAGGAGAGGACTTTGTAGGGTGCGCTCCACTCCCCTGTGTCTGATCTATAATGTCCACATCATGGAGGTCATAATCAAAAGTTTCCAAGGAATGCTCGGTGGGCTGCACAAGAGGACCCAAGCATATCTGGTGGCACAAAGAGCAAGTATGTGGCACAAAAATATGTGGACATGATGAGGATGATGCAAAAAAACTTGAGCCATTTCCAACATCACTAGGATGTGGCTGAGCTACTGTAGAAGCATGTGAAACCAAAAGACCACTCAAAGAGTGAATAGCCTGGATAGTCTGTGTGGCCGCATCCTGCATAATATCTGGATGATATACTGGAGGTGGCAAAGGAAGGGGAGCAGGGGGAACATATGGGCATGGGACTACTCTAACTGCCCCTGGTCTATCTTGGGGCATACCTCCACCAACGCCCTGGAAGGGTTAATGTCAAAGTAATTGCCATGATTCCCTAACACAAAATTAACATATAATTTTTTAATAAAGTAAAATGGTATATCACAATTTTTGTTCGATGGTTTATCAAAAACCATACACCAATGATCCGAAAAGTTATCTACAATGTCCCTATGTGTGCACTATTTTATAGAAAGTTTTGATTTATTAACATTAATTGGAAAACCAGTGCAGGGGTTAACAAATAAAGAGGTTATTTGGGCTTTGGTTATTCCGAGATCTTTCACATCATCATAAGACAATCTGCATGCATAATATTCCATCATGTCTTCTCACCATGAATGAAAGGCATTATGTTGGGTGGAGAGGGTTTCTATATTTTTAATTATTTCCTTCAATGTGTTTGACATCTAGGATAATTGAGGGATTCTCATATAAACTTTAGAAATGCCCCTCAATTGCTGCAATTTTTCACCAATTAAGTCTTCAATTGATGGTTGCGGAGGTGGTGGAGCATTTGGAATTTGTAAATTTTCATTCTCAGCTAGTGGATTGTCTGGAATTTGTGCATTTTCATTCTCAGTTGGTGGATTGTTTGAAATTTGTGCATTTTCATTCTTAGCTTGTGGATCGTTTGGAATTTGTGCATTTTCATTCTCAGCAGCCATAATGCCTGATTAAAGTTAAAAAATAATTAATCTAATGGAAATTAGACAATATAAATGAAAATATTGTAAAAATACCCTAGTTTTAAAAAAATCCAAAAAAAACCCTACTTTTTAACAAAAATCTATAAGATTCTCTAATTTTTAATACAAATACATAAACAACACTATTTTTAAATCAAAATCCATAAAAAACATTCATCTTTAATCAAAATCCATTATAAACTCATTTTTTCATAAAAATTCAATCAAAAACCCTATTTTGAAAAAAAAATCCCTAAAAAACTAACTGAAATTATACAAATCTAATTCAAAATTTGATCAAAGCAAAGAAAAATCCAAAATCTAACCTTTCAAAATGAATATCGGCTATAAATCAGATATCTGTTATGTGAAAAACCTCCTCACTGTGCGCCCGTGGCTTGTGAAAGTGTAAAATGGTTTTAACAGGCCCGAAATATATATATATATATATATATATATATTTGCCTCAAATTGGATATCCAATATGGAAATATTGGGTTGAGAATTGTTTTGGAGCGATGTACTGACACCTAAACCACAAAAAATTCAACTCGGCATTTTCGCATTTTTGGGTCGATGAAAAACGTAATTTTTTCCCCATTGCCTCTTTTTGGCCCATCATGATCCTGCACATACCCTGTGGTTTTCCCATCTTGGGTTTTGCAAGTAAATCTAGTGTTCTCTTGTGTATGGTGTTAAGTTGCTTCATTTTATGTTATTTTCTTTTCATGCTAAATCATCATAACAGATTAAGGGTTTATTGAATGAATGTGGATTTGAATGTTAATGAGGGTTTTGAAGTTTTAAGGTACAACTAATTCATCTCCCCTCTCAATTGTCTTGTGCATTCAACAATCCTTCTCTAAGAAGTAAAAGTTGTCAATTTCACCCATGAAAATAATCTTAGATTTATCTAGAGATATGCATCATAGTTTTAGACCAAGCATGATAGGGGCAAGGGTGGTGTGGTCATTCTTCTAGGCAATAGATGGTCTAGTTTGGTAACTGATACTAGTTCCTCTTCGTGTAACATGGCAGTATGGGTAATCTTAGAAAAGAAAATAGAAGATTTGGAATTTGGGTAAATGTACAATGCTTTGTCACACTTTTGGCCAATTTATCCCCATAAGTGAATATAAGCATTTCTAATTAAAAATCATTTTTTTTCAAACATATGATCTAATCAGATTCATTCTAGCTAAGTTAAATATTTCCACAACTTTTCCAACTAAATTTGTTGGCTAAATGTATATGTAGCACCACTTTGAGGCTAATTTACCAAAAACTAAAATTATTTGAAAAACTTGATGTTTCAACAACACCTACTCATGTAAATAATATTTTTTAAAGTATAAAAATACCCTTTTGTAGATCCATAAGTGTAATTTTCAAATATATATAGATTTAATAATTTAACTATAATTTATGTTTATTTTTTTATTTTTACTAAAAGTAGGTTATTAGTATAAAATATTAGGTTGATTACCATGTCAAGAAAAAAATACTTAAACATATTAAAAAAACTAAAAACATATGATACACTAGATAAAAGAATCTATATCAAGATGGTATAATTTGTTTTTATTTTAGATATATATTTGATATGAAAATTGACGTCAAATAGAAAAAACTATGTTTTAATACACACACATTTTTTAAAAATATATATATATTTATCAAAATTGGAAAAAAATATACCCATGCACTAAAGTTTCAAGTTATAAATAAACACAAAAAATTTGAAGGAAAAAAAAAAATTATTATATAAAGTTTGACATATCATGTAACTTTATTTTTCAACATTTTATCAACAACAAAATTATAGTGTCAATTTATAAAAAATATATTTTAAAATAACCTTTTTAAAATTTTCAAAAAAATACAAACATAAAATATATTAAAAAAATACACATTTTATTAGTACATCATTTCAAAATTCAAAACATATATACCACTTTTTAGTGATTCAAGTTTAACAGTTGGATCAGTGTTGGTTGTTTCCTTTATAAAAGTGTGACACAACTTTGTATTTTTACGCATTTGTTCTATTTATGCATCTAATGATTATAGAGAAAGAATAAACATGTGGAAATGTATGTGTGAATTGGAAAATATCCCCTAGATTGTAGAGGGTGATTTTAACATTATTGAAAAGAAAAATGATAAAATAGGGGGCCTTGACCTAGAATGGAAAGGTAATGAAAATTTCTTTTGGGAAAAAATAAAGAATAAACTCAAGATTTATGATCTCCTAGAAGGAGTAAAAATATTGCTAAAACCTTATGGTATGCATGGTGTAATGCACAAAAAGGTAACAAAATAATGTATTATTGATTAGACAGATTCTATGCTAATAGAGATTACTTCTACTTTGATAAAATAGAAAATGAATCAAGAGTTAAGGTATTCCCTTGCACTCTTTGTGATCATCACTCTATTAATTCTATAATAATAGTATCAGAAAGAAAGTGAAAAAAAAGGAATTTATTTTTAAACACTAATCTATTAAGAGATGAAGATTGTAATGATGTTGTTTTCACATTAAAATAAATTAATAAGTGCATGTTAAAAGGTTTGAACCTAATTAAAATGTGGAACAACAATATTAAGGGTTGGGCTAAGCTATTCCAAACTATATGTAGGAAAAAAGCTATGGATTGCAGACAAGCTAAAAATGATCTCTAGGAAAAACTACTTAGTCTAGAATGTGAGCTACAAGGTGACCCAACTAAGGACGAACATAATGAACAACTAATTAAATGTAAAAATTCATTGAGGAATTTTCAAGCAAGAAAAATCCAAGGTTTAAATAAAAGAACAAAATTGAGTTGGTTAAACAATGGGGATAAAGGAACAATTTTCTTCTTCTTAAGCAATAGGGATAGTGGAGACACCTTGATTTTTAATCTTGAGGAGATGCAGAACCAATTCTTTTTATTTTTCAAGAATCTTTTGTACTTAGAAGAGAATGGCTCCCATTCTCATAAAGCAAGAGATATATGTAAAATCTCAATACCAAAAATCATTTCTAAAAATTATGTTGAAAGGGTCAAGGAAATTATTACAAAGGAAGAAATTATGCAGATCATTCTAAATTTTAGCCTTGATAAATCTCTGGGTCTAGATGGCCTGCCTATTGAATTCTATAAGAAAAATATAAATTGGATTATGACTTGTGTCACGTTTGCAAGGAAGCAATATTTAAGAATTCTCTAGGTAAATATACAAATGAAGGAATAATTAAATTAATTCCCAAAGAAGGAGATAAGAATCTAATTAAAAATTGGAGGCCAATTACATTACTAAATGTATCATATAAAATTCTTGTAAGATTTTATCTTTGAGATTAAGGGGCATAATCCCCTCATTTATTAGTTACACCCAAATCGAGTTTAGTAAAGTGATATATATTAAAAGCTTGATAACAAGTTGGGAATCTATGGATTAGGAAAAAGGTTCCAACTAAAATATTGGTACTCTTCTAAAGGATTTTGAGAAGACTTATGCTAGCATTGAGTGGCCTCTCCTACTAATGGTATTAGAAGCTTTTGGCTTCCCAAAGTAATTTTATAAAATCATTAAATTTTATTACAAGATGCAAATGCCTAGTGGTAGATATAAAGGTGGTTTTGATAGACCAATTTTCTCTCCAAAGATCAATAAGACAAGGATGCCCCCTAGCCCCTGCACTATTTGTTATTACTTCAAAAGCCATTTTTATTTGTTAAAAGACACTTTATATAGTCCCAAAGTAAGAGTTTTAAAGCTACATAATGGAATTGAATTGATAAATATACACTTTACATATGACACAACTCTCTTTGTTAATATTGATGAAGAAAACCTAGGATTCTTAATGCAAAAGATAGATATTATTTGTGAGGACTTGGGGGAAAAAATATCTAAAGAAAAATCCATAATGTCAAGTTGGGAACTTAGCCCTCATAATTGGTTTACCAAATATAGAATTCAATGGGGTAGCTCAAATAGGCAAGTTAGATGTTTGGGCATTCTTTACGCTTAATCCAAACTTAAAAGATATGTGGGATGTGTGGAATTGGGTAAAAATCATAATTGAAAGGAAACTTGATAATTAGAATAAAAATATCTTAGGAGGGAGAATTCAAATATGCCAAAAAAATTGTATCTTCCTATAATATTTACTACGCTTTAGTGTGGCTATTCTTTAGCTATCAACTTTAAAAAGGTTCAAAATAAGATAAGGCATTTTTTATGGTTTGATGGTAGAGAAAACAAAAAGAAACATATTGTTAGTTGGGATTGGTTTTTTTTAGGTAAAGAAAATGGAGTTCTTGGACTAGAAGACTTAAAAATTCAAGGTGTAGCCCTTGCTATCAAATGGAGCCTTAATTCAATGGTTGGAAACAAACCATGGAAAAATCTAGTTAGAAATAATGTCTAGAATGTTGTACCTAAAAAGGAAAAAATTTGGAAGTGTATCCCTATAGGTGAAATTTTAGTAGGAAATTTCCTTGTTGCTCCAAATGGGTCCAGTGTATTTAAAACTATATGGAAGCCATGGGAGAAAATAAGAAATATGATAATTATTGGAAAAGATCAAAATAAATTATTTGTTGATACACCAATATGGTAGAACTTGTCCCATAAGGAGAAACCTCTTTCTCTATTACAAGGTTGTGTTATCCCTTGCCTACCCACTACCATTTTCCGTTTGGTTTAAAATGGGTCCCTCTTTTCATTTTTTGTGTTGCGTTTGATTTCTTGCTTATTTTCTTTTCATTTGTGTTCTTTTTCTTTTCTTGTCCTAGGAGTTTTTGTTTTCCTTGGCTCTTTTCTTGTCTTGTGTTTCTTGTGGCATCTGGTCTTGAGAGTTTTTATTCTTTTAGGCTCTATTTTTGGTTGCTTTATCAAGTTTCAGAAATCCAAATAGATCTTGGACCTTTTTTCAAAATGGTCCAAATCTATGTTGAGTTCCCAAGCTCGATTTTAGTTGTCTTGTTGAGTTTTGGATTCGAAAATGGAATTTGGACCTTTTTCTAAGAGGTCTAGTACGTTTTGGAATCCTAATCCTATTTTCCCTTTGTGTATTTTTGGGTTTCAAATTCTCAAACGGATGTTAGACATTTTCCTAAAAAAATTGAATCCATTTTGGAAGTCTAACCCCCTTTGCTTCCTTGTCAAGACCCGAAACTTAAATAGATTTCATACTCTGTTTGGTTTCGTCTTGTTGGTGTTAAAATAACCAAGTAAATTTCAATAATTATCTATGAATTTTCCAAATTCAATGGTAAATAATTGTAAAGGATTGGCCAATGAATGATTGAAAGCTTACAAGGCTTTCCTTCTGCACTTTGGGCTCTATAAACTTGAGAGGGTGATCCCATAATGTAATTTATGATCCTTTATGCCAATTAATCACATACATTTCTCACAACATATAGCTCTACATATATATTGCTCGACAATTGAATAAGTGCAAATATTTGGAAAATACTTGCATATTAATTGTTTACAAAGCATTAGAGCATTATTGATTCCATTTAGACATACATTTATACAAGAATTGTAAGTGTTTAATGATTTTGAATGTATTCGTTGATGAATGACCAAGAAAATTTCATCATAAATACAAATCTCAGGCCAGTGCCTTAACCTAGCGAAGGGAGTCGATCTCAACATAAATCTAGCTAGAAAATAGCTTAATACCTAGCATTATAAAGCTTCTACAATACTGCATTACAACATCATACCTTAATATCCTAGACCAAAAATTCTTAACAAATCTTGATACTTGAATTACATAAACTTATGGCTTCATCCAAGCAATTTAATCAATTCTTTGAATTAAAACAAAGATAACGCCATACATTCAATGAAACACAATGAAGATCAACAAAATAACTCTTGATTATCTTATTAATAGCTCATATAATCAATAAACCAAGAGAGAAATGGCTTTGAATTTTCCCCATCTTCATATTCAAATGCTAGTACTATTATCAAACATTACAATTGCATATCAAAAGACTCAAAACCTAGAAAAAAAATAGACTGTTCTTTGTATTTTCTATTACAAAATTGCTCTCTAATCAATCAACAACCCATACATTTGGCCTTGAATACCTTCTTATAGAATAGAAGGAGAAAAACAAGCTTTGAGATAGAATGTACACATGTCAAGTATTCATATGACCACTTCAAAACATATTCTCCAATGTGGTTACATTTACAATACGAGGGAGGGAAAATTAACGTGGGAAAAAAACCATTTGAATTTGTTGAAGAAGATTTTTCTAGCCTTCCAAAAGGAATCTTTTAGTCATTCCAACATTCTATCCACGTGCTCCAAAATCCTAGGACATAAAGCATAAAACATAGAGAGAGAAAATACCACCGCACTTTCCACATTAGCATCACTATCATAACCTTTTAGACTAATAGGAGATAATTTTTTCAATAATTTAACCAAGGCTTAATCTATAAATTTTTCAAGCCATATATTATACTCCTCTTCAGTGGGCCATTGAGTATCCAGTAAATTTTGCGTTTTAGAATTATGCAAGTTATACCTGGCATCAATATTTTGGCCTATTTAACAAACACATCCATATTTACCTCCACCCTTGTCAAATCATTTAAAGAAATATTCAACATTATATAATCAGTGAGATTTACAGCTTCTTTGGCAGTGGGGAGCATACTTGCTATCTCATCCTTCCACGTATTGAATTCCTTCTACTCTCCTTCTTCATTCAGCACCTTAGGCATCCCACATTCCTCCATGTTCTTAAACATCTTCAACTTAGTCTAGAGTTGTACACCTAGCTTGTCATGAAAGGCCGAAATATCCCCTAATAGATCAATTTTCTTTATCAATTTGGTATGTTTGTAGGAGCCTCGGGATCATCCTTCATGTATGGCATCATCTCCTTGGCGGCGCCAACTCTCATGCTCCACTTGCTCCAATCATTTTAAAAAGCACTCTGCACTTGAGTATACCTTTTGTGAGCCTCATGAATTCTCATACACTTTCCAAACATTTTTTTATTTGTGCACAAGCTTGGAGAATTTATACCCTAAGACATTCTCAAATATGTCTTCTACAACCTTTCATGTCTCCTCAGCCTTTTTCACATTTTCCTTTTCCATCTTCAATTCTTCCTTCAACTTGCTAATTCTTAATGATAGGGTCTCCCTGTCTTGTGATGACAACTCAAAAGAAGATGGGGATGGCAATGCCCTTTGTGATGAGCTTTACTGTGCAATGACCTTCTGTCAATGTGAAAATACTGGTATGGGATGAATTACACTTGTTCCATGAAGAATTGAAGCATAATGGAGCCACGAATACTCGAATCTCAACAAGATCAATCATTCAAAATTAAAACTAAACATTTCATCAAAATCTAACATACTAAACCATGAAAGATTTTAAAATATTTATTCTAATTTATTGAAACTTATCCTGTTGTGGAATTGGTGTTGTGTTGATGTGGAATGACGACCCTTTCCCAATATCGTGATTTGTGAGCTTGTTTCAGTTGATTATATGGAAGAGAATCAATGAAACCATAGTGAGTGATGTATGCAAACCTAGATTATGCTAAAAATGGACATGATGCAAGCTAAGTTACCATGATTTTGTGCTAAAAATGATCTAATTATGCTATTGCTAAGCTAATCTAATCTAAAACTATGCTAAAAAGATGAAAACCTAATTAAGATGGATGCAAGGAAGCCATTAATGGATTCTCTAAGCTATTATGCAATTAAACTTAAGCTAAATGTGTGCAAATTGAGAGTATGGATGCAAGTAAATTCAATAGCATAAGTTTTCAATTGAAAGATGGATCCATTTGTTTCCAAATAGTGATCTATTTATAGGAGAGAAAATGAGGAATGCCAACAGTTCAAGATGAAAGGAACAGGAGGCATGGATCATGGATTCTCATCAACGGATGAGAATGCATGATGAGATTTAATCAAGGGCTTACATTTACCTCAAACAAACACACTTTGACCAAGGTGACTTGCTCAAAAGGTAAAGGGGTTAAATTCATAAAGAAGCTAAGTGAGTTGATTGGAGGAGAGGGAATATTCCTTAAAATATCCCATTAGGTGAGGAAAAAGGTGAATTTATAAATTAAAACAAAGTCGGATCTGATGCATGCCTGGAGGTGATGGGGATGGATGGGGATGGACCAGATTGTGTTGGTCACATCCCAGATTGATTGAGAGACATACAAAGGTCACATGCCAACCTTTAAATTTATTATTGTAGCCATCATCTCAAGTTTGGTGGCTCTAGATAGATGAGGCAAATTCTTCAGTCTAGGATGGGGCTTGGCGTCGCACCGGATGCTACGCAGGAGGACTCTTTTTGCATGGGGGCTCATGATGCTAGCCTCCCTATACCATGATTTACATGATTTCATTTACTATGATGGGAGAGCCCTCAGTGCAGGTGTTACTCTTCTTCACATTTGGGCATGGGAGCACATTACCATTCTTTTTCCCATTGTATAGATGAAAAACATGGAGCAGGATGATCCTGTTGTATGGATATATCGAGGTGCTATCACACTTAGGCACACTGGACAGATTGGGCTCTCGTACTAGAGACAGGTGATTGATGATATGACATTTTTTCACTGGAACCCATGGCTTCAGATACTACCATGGTTTGATGATGTACAACAACTTTATTTTTCCAAACAAACCCATTACATGCAGGGTTAGGAGCACACCATGATTGAGTGGTACCTTCTTGATAGGGTAGCCAGATAGTTTGGTGATGTACAGGATAGGCCCGATGATTCCTACAGAGCCATTTTTGCTAGATTGGACAGGGAGGTGCCCACATGGGGACCGACTATTCCTACTGCAGAGGTAGTTGATAGCTTTCAACAATTGGTTTCCCAACATTAGGCATATGATTAGGGTAAACCTATTGCACATACCACTCCAACATATGATGCATGGTTTGTCCCTCCGAGGCAACTTACAAATTCAATAGGTGCTCCTCCTAGACGGAGATTGCGAGGCAGAGGAGTAGGGAGAGGCGGGGGACAAGGAGGCCATGACGACTAGGATGGATAGGTTCCAGGGGCTCCTCTAGTTAGACAATAACCTCCAGTAGTACAACAACAACTAGCATGACCACCACCACCACTAGATGTGTGAGATGCACAGATACAACAATTGCAACAACAGGTGTAGGTTGTGACTGGTGAGTGGGACCAAGCCTGGGAATAGGTTTTGGCTCTTACTGTTGAGCGGGATTAGGCTCAGAAGTAGGTGATTGATGTCACATTCAAGAGAGATGCGACACTACAAAGAGTATTTTCTATCACAGGAGAGAGAGATTAGGAGGTGGAAAGGCAGCAACAGATAGAGGTTATGGTAGCAGCCACGCATGGTCGGACCATGTCAACATGGTTGTATAGAGAGGTTGTCATAGAGGTTGCATATTATAGGCAATACTACCATAGATATGTTCTAGCAGCTCTTCGTCAACTAGATTTTTTGTAGTGCAGTGATGTGCATCCTCGTACAGAGGATCAGCCTGAGAGGCAGGCTGGAGAGGGTAGCAACCATCA
This sequence comes from Sequoia sempervirens, assembly GCA_007258455.2. Lineage (NCBI taxonomy): Eukaryota > Viridiplantae > Streptophyta > Pinopsida > Cupressales > Cupressaceae > Sequoia > Sequoia sempervirens. Next base: position 183,651,105 of record VDFB02193867.1, read on the forward strand.
GGGCTAGCTTTTCAATATACATACACTTTCTGATTTTGCCCCATACTTTACATTCATGGGCTCCTTTTTGATAGCCTCATGGATATTGTACTTATCATTGATGTGCATACACTGATTCAGATTTTGTATCATGACACATTTTTTGATATATATATGATACAGATATGAATGATTTATGCTATAATTTGTTGACTTTTATTTCATGTATGGATGATGTATGGATGCTTATATGTGATCATGTATCGATGCATTTTATTTTATGCCTATGTGATATGCGATGATCATGATATGGATGGGTACAATGCTATATCATTTTTCATTATCTTTTCACGATATGATATGGATGAATGATTATGATATGAAAATGTTATGAATGCAAATGACATGGATGCATTTCTTTTTGTGTAATTTCTATGCATATTTTAATGATGATGATGTATTCATGTGGATGTATGGATAAAAATGCTTATGATATGCAACTATTTAAGATGCTTAGAATAACAAATCTTTCACAACTCAAATGATTATGTAGAATGTATGATGTTATGTAATGAGATGGATAGTATGATTATGCTATGAGATGCATGTATGTTGATGGTTTGTGGATGCAGGATGGATGCATTTGATGATGGTTTTGGTTGACTGTCATGATACCAGGTTAGTGCGGAAAGAAGATGGAAGAATAAAGAATGAATAAACATTGATGGTGACTACTTCAAAAGATCCAACAAGTCCATGATCCATCAAGAATTTATTAGAGACGATGACTAGACAATGCAAAATGCAGGATGGGTGCTCACACTTCAGGATTGGGATTTTCTATCATTCCTTATTGTTTGATATAACACATAGACATGATGCATCAAGGAATTGATAACCAGGATGACATTGTATCTAGTGTAATGGACTTTGCTTCAACAAGTAGATAGGATAGTTCTTGTTCACATCTTGACATATGGAAATGTCGTTGGAATGCTAGTTAGAAGTTTAAAATATATTGGACCAAAGCATACACAATAGTCAACATACCCCAAACAACCTTCCTACACACAACTAAGCAAGTATGTGCCAAGATTATTTTACAAGAGTATCCACAACCATAACAAATGAAAGATAATGATTGATGCCCCATTCCTTTCTCTCTAAATCATTTTTAGATAGACATCATCGTGAGGTCATCAGAATGGGTCATTAAGATAAATCATAAGAAAAGATCAAAGATAAATAGTCAGTGTTATCTATAACTCCTGCCTAGTTTAAGTTTAGCTAAAGTGATATCTATTATTGATGTCCATTGCAGGAAGGATACATCCTAGGACATGTTGATCAGAGGGTTGTTTGATGTTGGGATGATGATGCTAAAAATGAGCTATTTCTATAAAATTCACTCACGCATTTACCTATGATTTAGACTTTAGATTTTTACTTTTAAGTTTGCACTTTATGACTTGCTATGCTTGATTTCTACTTGTTTTTCCAAAGGGTGAAGGTGACTATTGTTTATTATGGGTGAAAGTTTAATGCTAGTGAAAGTGAAATGGGATGGATGGTCTTGGATTTTTTGGAATATTTCAATGTTTTTGGTATTTTGAAGATATTTTGAGGCTATTTTTGGTCTTTTCAAAAGTTTATATGGATGTTTTGGGGTTTTCAGTTTTATGAGGTTGTTTAGGGTTTTCCAAATGTTTTGAGGCTTTTTAGGTGTTTTGAGTTTTTTCTATTGTTTTTTTGTTTTCTATTTTCCATTTTTTTTTGTGTTTTTTGAATATTTGGAGGTTTTGGGGTTTTCAAAGATTATTTGGATGTTATTAGATTTTCACAAGAGTTAACCGAGTTATCTGGATATTTTTGGATTTTCTAAATTGTTTGGATTTTTTTGGATTTTTTGAATTATTTGGATGTTTTGGTTTTTTGAATTATTTGGATATTTTTGGATTTTCATGAGAGTTAACCAAGTTTTGACCAAGAACCTAACCTAAAGACCTATCCTAGGGGTCTCAAAGGTTGATCATAGATAAGCCTTTCCTACGTTATCCATGTAGAGACCACGTAGTTCAACTGACTCGACCCATTTACAAGATGAAGATATGTACAGATGAAAGATGACAGTTTATTATGACATACTCCTAAAGGATTGACCTAGGGTGTCTTGGGGGCACATCAATGATGGCCTTGCCTACATTCAAGCTCAGAGATGATGTAGTTTGACAAAAGGACTATTTTTTTGGATTTTTCCTTTAAAATTTTTTAATTTTTTTGGATTTTCGCTGTACAGGATTTTTCAAATATTTTTGTATTTTTTGGATAAGTTTTTATGAATGTTTTTGGTATTTTCATTGTACAAGGTTTTGCAAATGTTTTTGAATTTTTTGGATAAGGTTTTATGAATGTTTTTGGTGTTTTCTTAGAAGATATTTGATGACCTTAAGATATACAAGAACCTTGATTTTTGATGCATAATGAAATTCCCCCAGTGTGATATGCTAGCCTACTTCGATAAAGGCATGATAGACTAACCTTGTGAATATGTCAAGTAGTGTTAAAGGGTTCATGATACTTTACAATGACAAGCCATGATAAGGATGCAGATGAGGGATGAATGGAAATGCAAAAATGATAGGCCAAAAGAGCCAAAGAATAGGTGGAGGTGCTTTATTTATGCAAGGCACCTATTTTCTAGGTTTTCATCAAGGTACTTTCCCAAAGTGCCATAGAAGTAGTTTTCACTAGAGGACGATTTTTTTCTTTACTTTTTCAATCTCATTTTTTTGTATTTTTTTTATTTATACCCTTAGAGAGTAGGCATAAATTGTTTTGAGATGCAAGCTGTTGGTTGGCTCCTGCAAGGGTTCACCTTCATGGGTTGAAAATTGGTATGCTCCTGATCCATAGCTTGCTGTGATGACAAAGGGACCCAACCAGTTAGGCTCAAACTTTCCTTTGTTGTCTTGATTTGGAAGGCTCTTCTAATTTTGCATTAAGACAAGATCACCTACCTGGAATGACCGATATTTGATTCTCTTGTTATAGCTTTGTTTCAGTCATTTTTGGTATACTTGCAAGTGATTAAGGGCGTCAAGATGATGTTCATCTAGGAATTCTAGCTCATTCATTCGAGACACTCTGTATTCTTCCTCAGTTATCAGGTTCTATAGGGATACTTGCAGTGATGGGAGCTCAACCTCGATAGGCAAGATGGCTTATGATCCATAAACCAAGGAGAAAGGGGTTGCACCTGTAGGCATGCATATACTGGTTCGATAAGCCCAAAGAGCGAGATTTAGTTGTAGATGCTAGTCATGACCAACTTCATTAACTATTTTCTTTAGGATTTTTAGGATAGTTTTATTCATTAATTTTTCTTAGTCATTTCATTGGGGATAGTATAGGGTAGAGAATCAGTGTTGGATATTGAATTTTTGGCACAACTCCTTTACATCTTGGTTCTTGAATGGTGTTCTATTATCTAAGATGGGGGTTTGTGGAACACCATAATGGTAAATTAGGTCATTCGAGATAAAATTGTCTATCTGCTTCCCTGTTATGTAGGTCATACAAATGGCTTCTACCCACTTAGTAAAGTACTCAGTGGTGGTTATGATAAAATTATTGTCATTGGACAAGGTTGGATTGATTTTTCCTATGAGGTCAAGTCCCCATTATGAAAAAGGCTGTGGTGTGGTCATTGGTTGTAGTTCTTAAGCTGGAGCATGAATCATATCTCCATGTTGTTGACATTGGATGCATTTCTGCACATACTGATGGGCTTCTTTTTCCATGGTTGGTCAATAGTACCCCATCCTCAACAATTTCTTAGCTAATGTCATACCACTAGAATGGGACCCACATATGCCATTGTGTACTTCTGTTAAAGTAGTTAAGGCTTCCTCTTGGTTAAGACATCGTAGTAATGTCCCTTCGATACTTTGACGGTAAAGGGTATCACCTAGGATCACAAATCAAGATGCCTTTTTGACAAAGATCCTTTTAAGGTTCGAGGTAATATCGGATGGAAGGGTTCCTCTGTTAAGGTAGACAAACATGTCATGGTACCAAGGGGATCTAGGACCAACAATGACACACACAAATTTAGATTCAGGGATTTCGAAAGTTGGTACAAGAAGTTGTTCTACCAAGAATTCACATTGGAGGATGTTGTTCAGAATGTCTAGTAGTGATCCGATTGTTGCCATGGCATTTGGGTATGTGCAGGATCATGATGGGCCAAAAAGTGGCAATATGTAAGTGATATGATGGCCTATGTGGCTAACAAATTTTTTTTACCCAAAATTGATGAAACGAAAAAGGGTTTTAAAGGAGATTCTCAACTTTCCACCAATATAGATTATGCTTTAGTTTGAATTTAGTAAATAATTATTATTCATTTTCTATTTGAATTGACTAAAATCCTGATTGAAAAAATCTATAGCTTTCAAATGGTATCAAATTTTTTGAACTTCGAAACATGTGTCACATTCTATGCTTCACATACTATAGGATTAAAAAAAAGTTTTTAATTTCATGAAGTTTTGACCAAGTTAAGGTTAGACATACGAGTTTTTGTTTTTAAAAGTTGTAATAAAAATTCATAATTAATTATTTACTTGGAAAAAATTTACAAAAAATGCATCACATCGAGACATGAGTCCTCTACTTATATCTAAAATCTTATAAAAAATATTATCATTTTATTGTGGTTAGGGTAGTCGGATAGACACCTCCTTATTTTTTCCCTGAAATTTGATTACTACTGCATTGAAATTTCAAATTTTTACCAAATAGATTTTTTTTTTTTAAATAAACCTAGTAGTTTAGAAACTAAATTCAATTTGCTTTTGATTCTATTCTTACATATTTTTGAAATAATATAGATAAATTATTCAAATATTTATGTCAAGTTGTCTAACTTTGAATTTTTTGAATTTTTTGTCACTTAAGGGCCTATTTTTTCCATGATGATCCTGCACATACCCATCTGCTACTCTGTTATTCATGCAAGGAATCTGCTCAAAAGTTATGTCTATAAAGAGATGTTTGATATTCTCAACCATCTTCTTGTAAGGGGTGAGCTTGTCATCTTTAGTCTGATAGTCATCATTGACTTGGTTGATAACTAGTTGTGAGTCTCCATAGACTTTCATTTCTTGTATCTACCATTGAATTGCTATTATGAGACCTATGATTAAGGCTTCATATTCAATGATGTTATTAGTACATGGAAATGATAGCTTTTATGAATTTGGGATGAAATCACCTTGAGGGGTGATGAAAAGAATGCCTACTCCAAATCCATGTTGAGTGAATGATCCATCAAAATACATTGTCCACTGAGCCATGAGATTTATAAGGAATGTTGATTCATTAGGGAACTCAGATATCAAACGGTTCTCAGCATAGATGGGTGCTTTTTCTAACTGGTCTACGATCACTTTTACCTTGATTTCCTTTCGCTCTACATATTCTATGTCAAACTCTGTCAAGATCATTACCGATTTAGCCATTCATTCTGTGAGGGTTGTTGTGGATAACAGATATTTTAATGGATCAATCTTTGAAACAAGCTTGATTTGATGTGACAACATGTAATTCCTGAACTTTTGTGAAGCGAAAACTACTAATAGGCATGCTTTCTCAATGGGTGAATAGTTCATCTCATAACCTACCAAGGTTCTGTTGATGTAGTATATGGCTCTTTCCTTTCCATTCTCATCATGTTGTGCTAAAAGAGCTCCTAATGTTGCTGGTGTTGCTGAAGTGTACAAGATCAATGGCTTGTTTGGTATCGGCAGCATGAGCACTAGAGGTGTAAGTAATCCTTGATCTGCTAGAAGGATTTATCACATTTTTCATCCCACTTGTAAGTTATCCCTTTATGGAGAAGATGTGAAAATGGGTGGATCTTATCTAATAGCTATGCTATGAACCTTCTAATGGACTACAACCTTCCTTGTAATCCTCTCATCTACTTCAATGTTTGTGGTGGTTCCATGTCTAAGATGGCTTTTACCTTTGCTGGATCAATTTCTATCCCTCTTTGTGAGACAATAAAGCCAAGAAGTTTCCTTGATGTGACCCAAAACACACAAATTTTGGATTTAGTTGTACCTTGTATTCTTCAAGCCTATTAAAGATAGGTCCTAAGACTTGTATGTGATCACTTGTCTTCTTTGATTTTTCCAAAATATCGTCCACATAATCCTCAACTATTTTTTGGATCATTTTGTGAAAGATAAGGGTCATTGCTCTTTGATCGGTAGCTCCTGCATTATTTAACCCAAATGACATCACATTCCAGCAATAGCTTCCCCATGGAAAAGTGAAGGAAGTTTTGTGTTGATCCTCATTGGCGATTATGATTTGATTGTAGCCTAAAAATCCATCCATGAGCGACAACATTTCATGCCCAGCTATTAAATCTACAATGAGGTCAATGTTGGGAAGAGGGAAGTTATCCTCTGGGAATTCTTTGTTTAGATCTCTAAAGTCAATGCATATTCTGATGCCCCTAGTGGGTTTTGAAACTGGTACCAGGTTTGAGACCCACTCAAAATAATCTATTGGTTGGATGAATATAACATTAAGAAGATTTTGTAGTTCTAGTTTAACCAAGAGTGCTAGCTGAGGGTGCATCTTTCTTAATTTATGCTTAACTAATTTTCCTTTAGGATAGACTAGTAAGTTATGCACAACCACTTCCAGATCAAGGCCTGGAATATATGTATATGACCATGCAAAGTTAGCTCTTCTCTCTCTGAGGAATGTTGCAAGGTTCTTCTATTCTTCATCCAACATGGATTCAACATAAAAGGTCATCTTAGGTTCTTCCTCTATTTATACATTGAATAGAGTATCCTTTTATGCTAGCACTGCTGACTTCTCTAGATGCATTATACTAAGGGGGAGATTGAATCCCTCATCCTTGGGCTCCTTAGAGAGGTTTTCACTATTAGATGCATCCTTTTTTTTTACTTTTTTGTGATCAGAGAGTGCCACGAGGTGGTTTTCACTCAAGGATCTACATGTTAGCCAAATTTCATTTATTTTGCGATTGAGGGATTCAATCGTCTCCCCATAGTATGCCCTTGTATCGAGTTCTATGTCAAAGCCTGCTTTGTGATCTGCCCATGATAAGTTGTCTTAGAGTCCCATGAATTTTGAGATTGCTTCCTCATTTTTGAATATATCTAGAACCGGTGGTCCTTGTTGATCCATGTCAATGAGTTGTGGGTATACTAGGCGTATTTCAGTTCATTGTTTAATTGGAATAAAGGATCTTATGGATATCATAAAGATGATGTTGTTCTCAAATAATTCAGCAACATCAAAGGGGAAATCACCTAAGGTTGTATCAAATGATGTGGGTAACCAAGAGGAAGCCTCAACTCATTTAGCAAAAATACCTTTTCCAATAAGTGTGACCTTGCTAGTAGTACAACCTAAGCCAATATTTTTTATTCGTTTCTCAAGAACGATGGGTTCTAGTAAACCATTGTCATTCTGCCCTACTTCTCATTGTTGTTATACCCCATGCTCTACATTAGTTGTAGTCCTTTTTTTTAATCTTCCATGAGAGGAACAAGAATTGGTCATTCATCTTGATAGAGGAGTTTAGAGATATATTCCTCATTGACTTCTTCTTGATTCAGATCCCCCCACTTGGTGAAGGTAGTGGCTACCATCTTGATTGTCTATGGTTCTTTGGTGCTAGATGTAGGTTTCCCATGAGATTGACCTAAGAAATAGGTAATTATCCTAAGACAAAGGTGTCTTTCAATAGTTTATAGTTTCCACAACCATCATCTTGGATCACTGCTTTGACGTCAGGTATACTTTGCACAATGGGTATCTTTGATGTTGAGGTAGAAGCTAGGGATGACTTGTCAATAAATGAGCTTGATGGTGTAGGTCCTTCATCATTTTTGGGTATTTGTGGGATTTTATAGAACTTAGCCTCAAGATCTCCATGGATAGTGATTTCTCTACCTTCGAAAAGAAACTTCACACACTGGTGATAGGTCAAGGCTACAACTTTTAAAGCATGGATCCAAGGCCGACCAAGTAGTATGTTATAAGGAAGATCAAGATCAAGTACTTGACATGTAGTTTATGAAATAAGAGGTCCTACTTGGATTGGAAGTGAAATGATCCCTTGTGATACCTGTTCTTGATCATCATATGCCATGATGGTGGTAATTTTTATCTTCTCAATAGTATCTTCTGAGTAGCTTAGATTCTTGATCAACTGCAAGGTACAAATATTCAAACCAATGCCTCCATCTACCAAGAATATTTTGACCTTGTTTTTATGAATGAAAAAATCAAGGTGTAAAGAATGGTTATGAGATGGTTGTGATGGTAGGTCTTCCTTAGAGAAGGTGAGAAGATGGTTGGCGATATGTCCTACCATACCTTGAAACTAATAGGTATCAATTTTTTCAAGAATAGATGACTCAAAAAAGGATTTTTCCAATATTTCCCTGTGTGCAGGAGATAACCTTAAGTGTTTTAAGACTGATATTTGTGTGGGGGTATGCTTAAGCTGGTCTACAAGATTGTACTTTCTAGGATTAGATGTCGGAAAAGTAGGCTATGTCCTAGGTTGAGATGTGACTACTTGAATGGTTATTTTTCCACGTCGTGTGGTGACTCCATATTTCTCATTAGCTCCTTTGATGGTGACAATTGTGATGATTCTATCGTAGGATACAAATACATGGAATAGGTATGTTGTACATTAGTGTAATCCTTAACTTTGCCACTATTGTTTGCTTTGTTATGATCTGGCAGAGGGGTCTTGTATATCTTGAGATCCTAATTCCCTGTTGGTACTTCAATGGATATGGTATCACTCTCTATAAGATCTTGGATGATGTTCTTGAGTTTCATGTTGTTTGTTGTTTTTTGCCCTTTGATCTTATGAAAGTCACATAGATCACACTAGTTGTACTAGGATGACTTCTCTTGTGGTTCTTGGTAGTTTTCAAAGTTAGGAAGTGTTATCAAATTTGAATCTACCAGTTTCTTCATGATTGTCTCGATGGGTTCTGATAATTGTGTGTACTTGTATTTCGGATATTTGTTCCTATTACCAGTTTTCATTTGTTGTATGTTGGTGTTACTGATCTAATTGTTCTAATGTAGTACCATTTGTTGTAGAGTTGGTTGGATGTTAGCAACTTTATTGTTATTGGTTCTAGGAGCACTTAGTATGACCTTAGCATCTACTACATTGCTGTTTGTTACATTTTTGTTCTTAGCCCATACACGCGGTTTCTCATTTGAACTATTTGAAGGACGGTTGTCTTTGTAGGCCTGTGTATCTCCTTTTGAGATTAGGGATCTTTAAATGTTGAGGGCTCTAGGAACAAGCTCGTCGTATGAGGTGATGTGTTGAATTTTTAAGTGGAATGATAGATTCTAATCTAGGTTAGTGTTTATGATTCCCACTTATTGCTCGTCAGGAAGAGGCCACTTGCTTTTACTAGCTCTTTGTTTCCATCATTGTAAGAAATTAGTGAAGGTTTCTCCTTGATTTTGTTTAAGAGTGTACAACTCTTCTAGACTGACGTACATGTCAAGATTGAAGGAGAAGTGATCAATGATTTTATTGGTGATTTCTTAAAAAGTTTTAATACCAGGAGGAAAATGAGAAAATCAATCCATAGTAGTACCTGTTAGACTCTGAGTTGTTGTAAGCCACTTCCATGCACATGACGTTGATTTCTTTGACATGGTCAATAGGACTTCCTCTCCCTCTATATTTTTCAAATTTCAGGATTTCAAAACCAAGAGGGAATGGTACCATTGCTATGTTTCGATCAAATGGGTAAGGACACAAGTTCTACGTATGCGGTTTCTTTGTCTTTCCCATGCGAAGGTCCTGCATTTCTTATGAGAGTGCTTTCAATTAGGATGCTATATCATCTTGCGGATTAGGTGGAGGATCATATGGTGGGATGAGAGATGAGTTGTATAGGGTGTATGAATGTGTGGGATTTTGTGAAAGTGATGAATATGTTCCTGATACATTTGGATTGATGATGTTGAAATGAGGATAATAGGAACCTTGTTGTTTTTGTTGGGTGTATTTTTGAGCTAGTTCAACTTGTTGTTGTTTCACCACTAGAGCTTGTTGTTGGGCCTATTGTTGTTGTTGTGCTAATAAAGTTGCTTTTTGTTTTTGTTGTTGCATAGCTTGTTGTGCTACTAAGGCTGCTTGTTGCTATTGTTTTTGTTGTTGGGCTAAGGATGCATGATGTTGTTGTTGTTGTTGTTGGTATAAAGCTACTTGTTGTTGGGCTAAAGCTACTTGTTGTGCTTGCTATTGTTGTTGGGCTAAACCTACTTGTTGTGATTTTTGTTGTTGTTAGGCTAAATTTGCTTGTTGCACTACTATGGTTGTTTGTTGTTATTGTTGGATAGCTTTTCGATAAGCTTGTTGTAGAGCTAAGGCATGTGCTTGCAATGTTCGATTAGGTATTTGTTGGGACATCTGTGATGGATTGATGTTTTGAGTAGGCAACAGATTGCTTGTGAGAGATGGAGGATTCCCTTGGTTTAACATTCCTTATAAGATGGAAGAATGAGGTGAAGGAATGTATGTTTGAGATCTTGATTGATTTGGCATAGTAAAGGGAACTGTAGGAAAAGGCAAAGATGATTTGTTAAATTTTGCAATGGAAACAACACACTAGGACCTTGAGTCCATTGAGTGAAAAGGTTCTCGTGTCCTATGTTTTGAGGATTACCTTGTGCTAAAGATGTAAACAAAGGATTTATAATCAAGGTACTTCTTGGATTGAACAAACTTGTAACCAGGGAATTTCTTTGAGGTGGATTGATGGAGGATGATGTGGAAGTCGTAGATGGCATGAATGAACCCATCAGAGGGTTGGATGAAGACGTCCCTATTTGTGTTGAGGGTGGATTCTGTGATATAGTATTGACATGTCCTTGTGTGTTGTTTTGAGATGTTTGATCTACACTACTTTTCATGATGGTAGGAATACTTGTGGTACTCATAAGTGTGGATGAAGAAGGGTGTCCCCGAAATGTTGAAGTGGTGGTGGAATAATGAAGTTCAAATGGTGTGTGTATTTATATAGGATTTTTAGGGATAGGAGGAGCACCAAAGGTACATGTCCAAGTGATGGTGGGAGATGGAGGATTAGTTTCAAGGGTACCCACAAGTATACTATTTTCAAATGAAATTTCATGTCTAAAGTCTCTAGCAAGGCCGGTTGCAAGACTAGGTATGTAATTTTGATTTATCCCTTACAATGGAGTTGTGAAATCTGGTGTTAAACTTTGTGCTACAAATGTTAGGGAGATAGGAGCTATACTTTCAAAGGCATGATGTCCCAAGAGTTCTTCCTTAGTAAGCCTAAACAGGTTATTCATGACATCTTTGATTGTGTATGGTCTTGAAGGAGATGATGGTTGTTGTGATGGGGTAACATGACTTTTAGGATCAAATTCTAAAGGATTTGGATCACTTGAGGTAAATGTAACTTTGGTTTTCTCCATGATTCTTTTGTGTTGTGATCTTGTCTTTACCATAGATTTTGTGTCACCTATGGGAGAGTTGTGTTGAGTTTTGTAATGTTTAAACTCTCTAGTGGACTCAAATCTAGGTAAAAGGGACACTCTAAGTCTTTTAGGAGCAATTGTGATAGTGGGGGGTGAAGAGATGGGTGATGTGGGAAGTGACCTTTGCAAACGTTATAGGACAACACTTTTTGCTTGAGTGTGATGTTTTGATGTTGGGACAAAGGATGTTAATGGACTTAGAAATATTTAGGGTAGACTTGTGACCTTCAAGATAAGCTAGTTCACAATTGCTAACTAACTTAGATAAATGCATGGAAAAGGATACATTTTACATAAAAAGTATCTAAGTTAGCAAGTGATGTGGTTTGATTTGATGTTCAAGTCACAAATTTTTTGATGTATTCAAATTTTTGCAAAGGTAGATGATATGGGAGATGAAATTGGATGAAGGGATGAGTGAGGTGTTTGACCCAATGTTGACTTAAAGTGAACCTTGTTGTTTTGACAAGACTAAGGTGGTGAGAATGATGCTAGACCTCTAAAATGTTCAAATCCTAAAGACCCAATGACTTAGAAAAGTTTATTTCTCCTCAAAAGTTGAGGGTTTTGGCTCATGAAGAACGTGTACATGTCTGAATATTTTCTTATGGTGCATTCATAAAGTTTTATCAACAACTTGGTTTTGTTCTCGTAGAGTGCCTCAATGCAGTAGTTGATTATTTTTGCACTACAATGTCTATGTTTAAAGTGATGACCAGTTGACCTTCATTTGGGGATCTTTACTTTGTGTAAGACCATTTGGTAAAGTGAGCTATAAGATCAAGGTGATGAAAATGATGCTATACCTCTAAAATGTTCAAGTCCTAAGAAATGAGAGGATGGATGGGAATGTTCAAACCGGTTCTAGCTCTCCTAGCTCATGCATAAAATTTTCTCAGCAAAGTGTAATGATTATAGTAAAAGATTTAAACCCACTTTTGGTTGTACTCTATTCTACGATTCCTATGTCTGAAATTTTGGATTGGATAGTTTCTTCTACAGAGTTTGACTATTTGATGGATCATTTATGGGAGTTCAGTATCATGTGAAAAAAACTTAAGTGTATGGAAGAAAGGAAGATATTTATTACAACGCAAGAGGTGGTAATGTGGGCCTTCCTGCCTCAATATCAGATTGTTCCTCTTCTTCATCTAAAATGGTTGTTGTGTTTCCCCACTATGTGTTTGTTTCCTTGTTTTCAAAAGTGAAGCTTCTCAAACTGCTAATAAGATCGTTTGTTCACTATTTATGAGTTCAAAGTTTGGATGAATTATAGCACCTGGAAGATTAGGTTGTTCAAAGTGAGCAATCGGTCTTGAAATAGTCATGTGGGGTTCATTTGTCAATTTATCTTTGCTTAAGTGAATTGATTTTACCACAAACACTTGTCTTGATTATGTGTCCAAACTATATGTTTATGTAAAAAACATCATAACTTTCACAATTTTGATTTTGTGAAAATCATGAGGTCAAAGCCATAATTTCCTATGTTGTCTTTGGGGAAATATGGGTTTGATATTAATGTCAAGATATTTAGAAATCACTAAGGATAAATCCTTAGGACAAGCAGTAATATCAAGGCTAACTCAAGAAGTCCATATTTATGCCAAAGTGTTTGAAAATTTAAGGATGATACTAAATTTTTGTTTTTGGATCATTTTGAAATCAAGAAAAGTGTTAAAATGACTCACAAGCATTACAACCCTAAAATAGAAATGGCTATATTTGCTGAATTCCCACTTTGATTTCTCTAGCTATGCTTATTCAAAGTAGATGATTAGAAGCTTAACCACATTGGCTCCCCTCCACGACACTCACTTCTACGGGTCAACCAAGCTTCAAGTTCTCATGAATCTCCCATGATAAAATATTCATCTCTACTAAGAACCGCAAGTATGTGGGACAACTTCAAAGGTCTGACCTCCTAACACCAACAAATATTAGGGATTTTTGGCTACTACACAAGGGTTCATAATAAGTGCATCTGGTTCAGAGGACACTATGATAAACTCCCTCAAGTGGTCTCCCAACCCTTAGAACATGGGATTTACACATCATAAAGATACTGGGGGAGAGCTATCATGCATCACTCAATTGATTGCAAACTTTCCTTACAACAAATTTGTATAGCAGTTCAGAAGAGTTTGGCTTATGCTCATTACCACTTGGGTTGTTCCCTTGGGGTGAGTACTTTTTCTCACCAAGGTAGGCCCTCTAAAGCTAAACAATAGCGAGGAAGTACATCTATAGTTCGATCATCTTCATTGTCATGAACAAAGAGAGAACACACGCTATGCCTTTTTCTTACACTCGCATGGTTGTTCAATTTTAAACCCAAATTGAAAGATGGAAGTGATTTTGCAAAGTGTTAGAGAATGTTTTTGTTTCTCAAGATTGTCAAACAACATGAGAGAATTGTATACACATTCACTAGCAATTTTTAAAAATCACAAAACAAAGCAAACACTTGTCAATTTTATCCTTCAAAGCAATAATGAGTTAGTTTTAAGCACCAATTGAAAGATGAGTTTGCCTTGTTCAATTTTAAGCCCAATTGAAAGATGTGATGTGAGGGTTCAATTTTATGCAACTTTGAACATTCACTTTAAACCCAATGAAATGCTAGTGCATTGCTTAAAACTGAAGGTAAAAAAACATGAAATTGGATTATAATTGCCCAAAAGCATTGGACGCTTGTTACAATTATAGAATGTTAAGATGGAAGAGAATTTATTCAACTTTGCTCCATGCCTTTAAACCCTGAAAAACCCTATTAGTCTAACAATGAAAAAAAATTCAGACATCCATCGGTGATTAGATAAACCAAAGAAATTAAGTCACATGTAAAAAAAAAAGTAAATTTTCTTACCCTGGTTAGCCGTTGTTGAACACAATAGCAACGCAATTTGAGATTTGGGCATCGCTCTGGTGAAAATGGGCATTGCTCTGCAGTGAGACCAGTGAGCACAATTGCATTGCTATTTTGATGGGCATCGTTGCTAACAATGGCATCACTGTTTGGGATTTGAAAGCATCAATCTGGTGATTTTGAGTGTCATCTTTTGCGTTTCACTATATCTTAAAATTAAATACATGTCACTAAGTTTAAATTGACATTTCCAAATTAAATATGTGTCGTTTTAAATTGCCTGAGTGTCGCTATATGGCGACACTATTAAAATAGTGTCGTTGTACCCTAAAAAATAGCATGAACATGGATTTAGAGCTAAAAAAAGGTTAAATGATTGGTTTTCCCTCCTAGCGCCAGAATGTCGATGTGAAAATATCGGTATGGGCCTAATTACGCTTGATCCATGAAGAATCAAAGCATAATAGAGCCACCAATACTCGAATCTCAATGTGATCAATCAATCAAAATTAAAACTAAACATTTCAAGAAAATGTAATATACTAAACCATGAAATATTTTAAAACATCTATTCTAATTTATTGAAACTTATCCTGTTGTGGAATTGGTGTCGTGTTGATGTAGAACAATGACCATTTCCCAATCCTATGATTTGTGAGCTTTTTTTAGTTGATTTTATGGAAGAGAATAGATGAAGCCATAGTGAGTGATGTATGAAAACCTAGATTATGCTAAAAATGGACATGATGCAAGCTAAGTTACCATGATTTTATGCTAAAAATGATCTAATTATGCTATTGCTAAGCTAATCTAATCTAAAACTATGCTAAAAAGATGAAACCCTAATTAAGATGGATGCAAGGAAGCCATTAATGGATGCTCTAAGATATTATGCATTTGAAAATAAACTAAAAAATAATTTAAATGTGTGCAAATTGAGAGTATGGATGCAAGTAAATTCAACAACATAAGTTTTCAATTGAAAGATGGATCCATTTGTTTCCAAATAGTGATCTATTTATAGGAGAGAAAATGAGGAATGGGTGGTTGAGATCAACAAGCTTAATCAACGGTTCAAGATGAAAGGAAGAGGAGGCATAGATCATGGATTCTCATCAACATATGAGAATGCATGATGAGATTTAATCAAGGGCTCACATTTACCTCAAACAAACACACTTTTGACATGCTCACACATGTCAAACGTGACTTGCTCAAAAGGTAAAGGGGTTAACTTCCTAAAGAAGCTAAGTGAGTTGATTGGAGGAGAGGGAATATTCCTTAAAATGTCCCATTGGGAAAGGGAAAAGGTGATTTACAAATTAAAACAAAGTTTTAATTGTGCAAAAAGGGGTAAGGAATATTCCATGGGAATATTCCCCTTTGATTAAAGGAAAATTAGTGTAATTGCTAATTAAACAAGGTTTAATTTATACAATTAGGGAATTAGAAGACTTAAGATGATAATTATTAAATTAGATGATTTAATAAATAGGGTAGAGAAGGGGGGAATGATACTTAATTAAACAAGATAGGGTTATTTAATTAAATAAGATGATTTAGGAGATTAGATTAAATATTTTGATTTATTTAATTTAATAGGATGAAGTGTTTGTGTGAAAAGAGATGAATTATGATGAGACAAAAAAATATCTCATCTATTAGCCAAATAAAAACATGTATTTTGCTTAATTATGTAGTTTATCAAGACTGAGCATGATGAGGAAAGTAAGAGATTTTCAGTTGCAATATTCAAATATTTCATCATATCTTGAAAATTACAATATGTGTTCTTGAGATTTTTGGATAGAAATTAGAAGACAAGAAGGAAAATGAACCCATTAAATTTCACAATAAAGCAATTCATTTTTTGAGAGAAAACTTCACTAGTCTAATGTTCTAGAAATTTGTTTCTATGCTTCAAAATTTCCAGAATTTGTTCATTCGTTTGCCTCTATGCTACATAATTTTTGGAACTAAGTATGAAGAGGTTGAGTAGTTAAGGGACAACAATTGAGAGCATCTAGGGGGAATTTACAAGCATTAAGGCAGGTTGTTGGGTTGTGCAAAAAAATGAAGCATATCTAGGAGACAATTTTGGGTAGTTTGAACATTTTTGCAAGCATCTAAGAGTTGTTTTATGAGCTTTAATGATGCACAAGGGAAAGAAATGTTTTTTTCAATAGTCAAATGTCTTTTTGGAGCTTGTTTAGGGGTTGCAAAATAGACATTTGTTTTGGACAACCAAAGAAGATTGACTCAGCAAGATGAAGGAAAGACTTATCTTTTTCCCTCAACACATGTTCCTATCTTCTAGCAAGTTGTTGCACAACAATTAAGTCTCATCTTTTACATTAGTTGAAGATAAGAATTCTATAAATTCATTGTAATCAAGGAATCAAATGGGGAAGATTTTTATAAAATAATAGAGTTCAATTTTTATTAGCAGTAGTGTAGTTGTTTGTAGTTTTCATTTCATAGTTTATTTTCTAACAATCTTTCCATTACTTGTTATTTACATTTCTAGTGTTTCCCTTTACAAGTCTCTTAGGATAGAGTTGATTTCAGCATTTCATTTACAAACTCTTAGATTAGATTTGTTTCCATATTTGTGTCCAACAATTTCTTTCATGCATTGTCTTTCAATTCTGTTTGTAGAAAAATCATGTCATGCAAATGATTTCTTCTCCCTCTTGCATATTTCCATGGACACCACCCTGGATTGACATTTATAATTAAATCATGAGGAATTCAATGAAACTCATCAAATTAACCCGGTTTAATTGATTAGGTCAATAGATGAAAATGATGCAATTAATTAATTAGGTACGCTAATTAAATCAATTAAGCTAAAAGAGGATGGATTAAAGAGGAAATGGTGTTAGTAAATCTGTTTTGAATGCATGACATCGATTAGGACATTTTTTAGTGTCTACACCTTCATCTTATTGTACTCATCAAGGAGAGTGTTATACCTATCCAAAAATTTATCATACCTCTCCTAAGATATTTGTGCGGTATCTTCACTCAATATTGTATCATGGATTGTTAGTTGTGTAGCTTGGGTGGGGGTGATTTATGTAGCTCTATTTATTACAACACCAATAACCTCTTCTAATGACTTGACCACTTCAGATTTCTCTATATTGGGTGCCATTGACCAAATTGCAAGAGTGTGCAACTTGGGACTAAATCCTAATCCAAACACCTTATTGTCAAAATGTTCCTCTGATAGGTGATCCCTTGGATCATTTTTTATTGCATCTAGTGCAATATCCAATGTAAGATCCCATCTTGGTAACAACATTATGCCACTATCTTTGATAAGTTTCCTGGCTTCAACTGGGGTAATAGTCGCAATCTCATCCATGATCTTTTGTTTATGTCTTGACTCTTCATCTAAATGAAAAATTCCATGAGTTCTTTGGTTTGAACAAAAGAGTCATCTCAAGTGAATTCTTTACATGCCTTCACCCTAACATTATCATCTGCATCTTCATCATATTCCCATTTAACAATTCTACTCTTGGGAATGTAAGGATTGAAAACATCTTTTATTTCAGGGGAGGGGAATCTTTGTTCTACCTGCTACTCACTAGGAATATGTTCAGTAGATTACTCCTCTCCAACCAGATCTATCATTGAATATTCAACCAATGGGTTGGTCACCATCTCTTCACCAATTTCCAAGGGTTGTTCTTGAGTTCCCCGAGCCTCTGACTGAGTTGGGAGACTTTTTTTCTCACTCATCACCATTGCTTTCCTTTCTTCTTTCATAACCTTTTCTTGGAAGTCACCACTTTGGTAATATTCTTTTTTAATATTAGTCTATTTATAGAGAACCTCAATCTCATCATAATGGCTTACATAAAATGGATTCTTCTTCTTAATTTTCTCCTCAAGGCTACAAATGTTTTGTCATTCTTTCTTTCTTGTCACCACTATATCATCTGAAGGAAAGTGTCTAATCACATCATCTAAATAGAGGAAATGATGTGAGAATCTAGATCTACCTTTATTCTTCCTTTCCTTGTCCACATAATCCTCAAGGTCAAAATACCTAAGTCATCCATTGGCATCCTGAGGTTATTCAACATGATACCAAACTTATCATATCCTTCCTTTTCAGTAGAAATGAAATAACTAAAGAACATTGTGGAGCTATGAAAGATCCTTTCCTAGCATCTCTAAAGTGTTCTCTTTCCATAGCGTCCAAATCCCATATCATCTCCATAAATGCCAATTAGTCAAAAATATATAGGGGTAGACAATGGGGTGGAACCCTTGTACCATAAACCCTGATGCAAGTGTAAAAAGAATGCAAAAACCAATCACCCAAATTATGATCTTCCTTGGTGTTTTCATATAATTCCTTAGGCATTGGGATCTCCTTGATGACTCTAGAAATTATATAAACATGCTTCATTCTTAAAATTTCCATAACACCATACTTGAAACCATTACAAAATGCCAAATAATTGGAATCTAGGTAATTTTGATCCCATACGCGCGTCCACATTTGTACAAGAACTTTATTTCCTACTTCATCAACCTCTCTTAACCTCATAAAATTTTTCCATGCCTAGCAACCATCCACAAGATCATGTACATCACTAGAGAATAGTGTTTGAAACCTAAAGGGGGCTTCCCCTCCTTCAATTCCACCAGCTCCTTATGTATCTCATTCGCAAGGTAGGTTGCATAGTCAAACCCCCTATTTGAACTTTTGTTTTGTATATCAATGATCATTACCATCATGGCAACGTTCATCCTCAATTCAAACTTTCTTCCCAAGACTTGGCACATACAATAGTATGTGTTCCTAAAGTAGTCTTCAAACTCATCACATTCAAAAGCCTCAACAACCTTTGGCCCAAACAATGCTCCTTTCATCC
Organism: Sequoia sempervirens; assembly: GCA_007258455.2. Classification (NCBI taxonomy): domain Eukaryota; kingdom Viridiplantae; phylum Streptophyta; class Pinopsida; order Cupressales; family Cupressaceae; genus Sequoia; species Sequoia sempervirens. The sequence goes on from VDFB02193867.1 coordinate 183,670,458, forward strand.
CTCAATGATGCCTCCTATGCCTAGGCAGTTAATGTCTCTTGTATCCATATTGGCTTTGTTCATATTCCTAGAAAAATTTAGAGAAATCAATATTAATGGTGGTAGCAGGATTCAATTTGAATATCTCCACTATTTGACTTCTAGAAATGTCTAACAATGGGACCCCATTTATACTTTTGATGATCCTATCATTTGGATGATAATTCCAAGAAATATCCAACATCAAATCAATCTCCACAAACACATTAGGAACCACAAGTTTACCAAGATCAAAATCCCATAGATGCCTAGTTGGATGTTTTACAAATCTTCAATTGAAGGCATACAAAAAAATCTCCCATCCAAATTGTGGCAATACAACTTAACCAATCCTAGCTACCAAATCTATCAACTAGATAGTCATGACCCCTTCTCTGATTGGTCTCTTCCCAATCTTCTTCCCTGATGCAAATGTTTCTTGAGAACTTCCCTCCATGAATCGAGTGAAATATCTCTTCTCACCTTTTTCTTTCTTTTCCTTTTTAGAAGCCTCTGGCTTTGGTTTTTCAACCTTAACACTTTTTTGTTTTGGATTAACCCCATATTTTGAAGATTCATTGGGTTGACTCATTTGGAAAATTGTTTTAAAAGGCTAGGGTTTGTAACTCAGGATAAAGCTAGGGTTATAGATTACAAAAATTTTAGGAAATTTTAACTATAGAATGCAGAGGAAATCCTTTCTACACTAGCAGGAAATACCAAACCCTAAAAATTCCTTAACAAGATGGAGAAATACTAAAATATAACCCCATGCTCACAATTAACTCCTACTCAGATGACCAATTCTTCAGTTAATCTTGTTCTATTGAAATTCTTACAAGATAGTGTGATTTTTACTTACCCAGGGAACCCTTCTCAAATTTTTCCTTCTGAATTTCACTCACCCAGACTCCTTTCTTCTCTTTGTGCTTCAAAATTTTAAACAAATGGTGAAAATATGGATCAACTCCTCCTTTATGGTTCAAAAATAATCAAATTCACCATAAATGGTGAAAGAATGCTCACACAAGCGAAGTGAAGAGCTTCTGACAATCAACCGTTGTCATTTCAATTTCAACGGTTGATTGAACTTGATTTAAATTATCATCGACGGTTCTCTATGATCCTTGTTCTTTAACTCTCACTTTTGGCAGCCCACATTAATCAACGATGGAACGCTACCTAGTAATGTCCTCAGAAGTTGTCATGTTGCTACTTTAAAATTGTTGTCGCTTTCTCCATCACTCATCGTTGTTAGATGTTCGACCTAGGTGAGTAGATCCGCGATGCGTTAGGGATAAGTGATGGAAGGAGATATTGGATCTTTCATCACTCATTGTTATTTCTTCTTCCTCGTATAAATTCCATCTGCGATGTACACAACATGCACGATGCATTCTTAGCCATTGGATCAAAATATCCACCTGGGATATACTTCCTTTTGCTTTCCTTGAAAACTTATCACTCATCGTTGACTAAGACATTCCCTTTGCAACTAAATTTGTGACACCTTGAGTCTCAACAATGGAAGGTTATCACAACCTTCACATTTCTTATCATTGTTTCATCCTTTGATGGTTGAAACACAATAGCAATGGAAAAAAACTTAGCAATGGCATAAAATATTTCCACGTACTCTTGGTAATAATATCAACAGTCACATCGGGCATCACTACTTTCCAGCAAGTGAGTGGGAGTGAATCAGTGATATAAAGGACTTAAGCGATGGGGAAGAGAACCCACATCGATGATCACTAATTATAAAATGAAAGGAATTGAGCGATTGGAAATGGGTGATGAGCGGGTGATACAAAGGACTTTAGTTATATCGCTCACCACCAATGTGAGCATGAGAATGTTATTGCAACCCATGATGCGAAGCAAGGCAACAATGCAATGAAGTCTAATCCATCACTCATTGCTAACATGAAATGAGTGTTTAATGAGCTAAGTGCGATGGGAAATGCATTGCGTGGTAAGCAAGGACTTTAAGTGGGATCATTCTTCATGTGCTCAAAAGTTGTTTTGAAAGGGGGAAACACTAGGGAATAGAGATGCCAATGACATAAGGTAAACCCAAGACAAAGGCTTAGGATAAATAAAAAATAATTGGAAACTCGAATATAGGAGAATAACATCATGAGGGAAATATTTAAATGCATTTAATAGTAAGATGGTAACCCTAGACACAAGGGATCAGTCAACACATGGATATTAAAGACTCAAGTTATTTTTAAATGACCAGAAACTGACTACAACAGGTCAATGAGATAATAGAACAAAATGCAAAGGAACTAAGGCTTGCTCCTTAAAAAATTAATACTTTATAAACCATAAACCCCTATGACATAAACCTTAACTGGTGGGAAAGAATAAGTCCTCTGAGACATCCCAATGGAGTTTCAAGGCAGTGGAACATAAAAAAATTTGAGGGTTCCACCAATAGCTCCAATTGGGGATGCATGCCTCTCAGCAGGCATGGCGAGATCTCAGACATCTCCTAGAAGAGTAGGCCAATACAAAGAACCAAAACTAGGAAACTACCTAGAAAAGGTAGTCACACCAAACCAAACCTGACCAAAGCAAACTAAACCTATATATAGAACATACAAAATTTACAATGTACATGGAGAATAACATATTTCAAGAGAAATATGGCTTCAAGAACTATCCATGTATTGGAATTTCAAGAAGTTCACTAGTCAGATCTTGCAAAAAGTAGGAGTCCTCACCATGTGTATTGTTGATCATATAAGGACCAACCATAGTGCATCAAACTTCCCATGTTTTCTCTTATCCTCAGACCTAGCATTCCACATTAACACCATGTCTCCTACTTCAAAATTTCTTCGAGGTGCTTTTTTGTCATACAGGTTCTTGACCTGCAATTGTAACTTAGCATTTTTCTTCTAAGCATCTCTTCTAATTTCATCTACCTCCATAAGGGAATCAATTATGTGCTACATCTCATCACATGCATCTTTATTGTACTCTAGATAAATTTGTACATTTTCATAAGATTTTTTTGGGGTAATCTTGTTGCAATTCCATAAACCAAGTCAAATGGGGCATATCCAATTGCTTTCTTGACTATCACCCTATCATCCCACAAAGCTAATTTCAACTTGGCATCCCAAGCTCTCTTGTTCTTCTCAATGATCCTTTTAATGATCTTCATCAAACTCTTATTGCTTGATTCTGCTTGACCATTATTCCATGGGTGATATGGTGAAGAGTAGGATGCCTAAATCCCATGCTTAGAACATAAATTTTTGAATTCTTTAGACCTGAAGCACATTGCATTGTCTGAAACAATTTTCTCAGGCACTCCAAACCTAGTTAATATGTTGTCCATCAAGAAATCAATGACCACCTTACTTGTTCATTTCTTTGTTGGAATTGCTTCCACCCATTTAGTAAAGTAATCCATGGCTACAAGGATCCAAGAATGAACTCCACTAGATTTATCTGAGATTTCTCCAATAAAATCAATGCCCCACTATTGAAATGGTGCTTGGAATGCAATTGGTCTAAGTGGCAAGTTACTTGAGAACTTGAGCTTCCCAGAGAACCTGTGACATGCATTACATGTTCTCACAAGCTAGTGTGCATCCTTGAAGACTGTTGACCACCAAAACCCTGCTCTTAAGACCTTGTGAGTTGTGGTCTTAGCCATATAGTGTCCTCCACAAACTCCACTATGCATTTCAGTTAATAGCTCCAAAGCTTTAGCATTATTGACACATTTCAACATGATAGCATATGGATTTCTCCACCATAGTTCAACATTGGTGGTTACATATTTGATTATTTGTAGCTTGAGAGTCCTTTTTTCATTATCTATCAGCCCTTCAAGGCATTGTATCATTTGTGAGTAGTAGACAACATTTTTGTACCAATCATATTCTTACATATCACAAACATGTGACATATCAAAACAATCTTCTTGATTTATTTAATTGGAATCCAGATTTGTTTTAACCATTAGCTTGGCTAATCCTTGACCTCTTACCAACTTGGTGATCTGGATGTCAATGTTGAATTCCTATATCCTATTTATCCATCTGCACCTTCTACCCATGACTTCTTGTTGGGTGAAGATGTCCTTAATAGCAGCACTAGGAACATATGCAACAAAAGTAGCTCCCACAAGATAGGTTTTGAAACTTTTAATAGATTTGACCAATGCATATGCTTGTTTTTCAATTAATTCATACTTCAACTTTGTAGCTTGAAGAGACTTACTAAAGAATGCAATCGGATGCTCAAAACCTTCTTGATCCTTCTGTAAAAAGACTACAGTAATAGTGTGGAAAGATGCAAAGGAGAATATTTGTAGTGGCTGGAAAAATCAAGGGTCCTTAGGACTGAGGCCTCCTTGATTGCTTGCTTGATTTCTTGAAAAGCCTTGTTGGTCTCTTCAGTCCACTCCACTTTCTCACTCTTCTTCAACATCTTGGATATGGGGCAGGTGATCTCTACAAAGTTTGTGACAAACCTTCTCATAAAGTTAATTTTCCCAAAGAATGATTGAATTCCTTTCACATTCTTTGGTTGTGGAATCCTATCAATGGCAGCTACCCTTTCAAGGTCAATTCTCACTCCTTCCTTTGACACAATGTGTCCCAACAACTTGCCTTTAGTGACCCCAAAGGCACATTTATTTGGGTTAAGTGAGATTCCATATTCAAGAGCCTTGATGAAAACTTTCTCCAAGTGCATACAATGATCTTTCTATTTCTTGGAGTATGTAGTTAAATCATCTTAGTAGATTTCCATAAATAAGTCAATAAAATTAGAAAAGGCTACATCCATAGCCTTCTGAAAAGTTTCACCTGCATTAGTTAAGCCAAATGGCATTCTAACATAAACATAGGTTCCCCGTAGTACATGCAATCTTATACTACTCATACTCCTTCACTTTAACCTAGTTGTAACTAGAAAAACCATCCATCATGGACAAGAGCTCGCATCCAATCACCTTCTGCAACATGGTTTCCATGTTAGGCAATGGATAGTTATCCTTCAATGATGACACATTGAGGTTTTTGAAATCAACACATAGCCTGATGTCACCATTTTTTTTTCTAACTGGCACTAAATTAGACGCCCAAGATGAGTGCCTAATAGGCTTAATTATGATAGCATCCCTTAGCTTTACTTGTTCTTCTTGCATCTTTGGTGCTAAGGTGGGATTAATGGGCATTTTTTTCTTTCTAAAAGGCTTTACATCTGCCTTTAGAGGAATTTCATGCTGAAATAATTCTTCCCTGTACACCTTCAAGTCATCATAGGACCAAGCAAAGACATTCCTATACTTCCTCAATAAAGCAATCAACATTGCTTTGATCTTGGGCCTTATTTTCTTTCCCACATAAACTTTCTTAGGAGCATTTTTAGTTCCTAAGTTCACCTCTTCGAAATCTTCTAGATGGACAGTGGATGTCTTAGCATTAATTTTATCTTGGATATCAAAAAATATCTCTAAATCCACAAGACCTTTAGGGATCTTATTGGTCTTTAATTGAATCACTTCATTCCCAAAGATTGTATCCTTTGCATCCACTATCTCAACAAAAGCTCTAAAATCAATCTCCTGACCTTCATACTGGTCCACACATTTTAAGAAACTTAAGATATCTTCATCATCATCAAATAATTGTCAGATCTGTATGTTGTCAGGGATTGAATACCTTGTTTGCACCTCCAATTTGGAGATACCAAAAAAATTTATATCATCAAGCCTAAGTGCAACACTTGCCAACAAATTTGCCACTCGGTTTTGGCCTCTTTCCATCCAATCAATTCCAAAAGCATCAAATAGGTCTATGGAATCCCAAACAACATTCATGTACTACTTCAACCTCTTTTTTTGATGCAAATCTAGAACTAACTCGGGATATCACCAATTCTGAATCACCAATTACTTTCAACTTATCCCATGTTTCTCTTCCAATCTTAACCCCAACAACAAATATTCATACTCTACCACATTGTTTGTACAAACAAATGACAAAGTCAAAGAAAATTTGAATGTGTTGCCACTAGATGAAACCAATATTATCCTTTCACTTGATCCCTCCTTGGAGCATGCACCATCAAAATACATGGTCCAAAGATCATCATCATCAAACAATTCATTCACCTCTCTTTCAATAGGCACAGGTTGTCTATCATTTTCCCCTGGTAACTCTTCTATTCTAAAATCATTGTTGCTAGTGTTAACAAAGTGGATCCTATCATCTTCAGGGGAAAGCTCAAACATGTGTGGGACCTTTGATTCCATAACCAATTTTATGTCTTTACCATCAATTGGGAAAGTATCAAAAGGCATATCACACTGCATACTACCCCCCATAGAGGAACTCCATCTTCTTGATAGCAACATTCCATAGTTTTGTGGGATGTCTACTACTGTTACACTCATTTTGAACTCCTTTTTTGGAAATGCAACCAACTTGTATGGGAGTTCCTTGATTACCCCAATTATTGGGACTTCTCTAGAATCCATAGCATAACATTTTCCATGGGCACTATCTACCTTCAGTCCCATTTCCTTCATGATTTCTACTGGAATAATGTTGGAAGAAGCTCCTAAATCTATCATGCAGTTCTATAGGAACTTCCCATTGACAATTAAGGTTACAAAAAGCGTATCTATGTTACCAAGATAGGCATTTATTGTATTTTCTAGGTATATTTGAGGAATTTCAGTAATTACTCCTTCAATCTCCTTTTCCTTCAATTCTTTTCCACTCTTTTTGGGTGGAGTAGACACCACTGCTTTATTACAAGCCATAGTAGCATCACTGATAAGAGATACTTCCTTTTACTTCTGCTCCTCAATCCTCATCATTTCAAGCAAGGGTACAAAAACCTTTACTTGTGAAAGTAACTGAAACATTTCAATAGGAGTATATTTAGGTGGATCCACTGATGTCATACCTTGTTCAGTGTTGTTCTCCTTCAATTTTTCATCTTTCACTTCATCTTTACTCTTGGCTTCCTTCTTTTCAAGCTCAATTTTTTTCTTTTGTGTCTTTACCTTCACAATAAGAGATGTGAATTAGCCTTTGATTTTTCAGTCTTCTTTGCCCATTTTTTTTCTCTTTTTCCTTCCTTGGCTTTAGCCTCACCCACTTTGTTCTCAGCCTTTGATTCTTTATTTTTTCACTTTGTTCCTTGATGAAGAGGCTATCATCCTTACCTTGATCTCCACCTACTATTCTATTTCTCAGGTGGTAAGAGCCTCTTGTGTGTGCTACCAAGGCTACTATCAACTTTTCAATTTCATCATCTAAGGGTCTTCTCAAGGAAACATCATCCTTAGTTGTTTCTAATGTGCACACATCATGATCATTGTCATTCCCTTCATCAGAGATAACCTATTGGTGATATGCATTGGCTCTTTGTCTTTGAGCATCCACATCAAGCTCATGAGAATCCTCATCAGAAAAGCACTCATTATTAGTAAAATTAGACCTACTCATGACCACATTAACTTCAACGTCATCTTCATGAGACTGTTTATAATATTTTGATGTACCTTTTTCAACTTCCACCAATTTTTCAATCATAGATTGGTGAGATGAATGAGGTAGCCGACAAACCATACACCAATGGGTCTCGTCGGCAAAATTTGTGAAATGTTTTTATAGAGGATCAGGTCTGACCTAATCTTGTCTATTTTTTTGATTGTTGTGGATTGGCTTTCCATTTTTCCAATTAGTTTTATAAGGATAATCTTGGCGTCTTGGTGGCTTTTCATTTTTCTAAAAAATGAGACTTCTCATTTCCAAGCCCCTTTTCATGCTTATCTAATTTGTTGTTAGCAAGGTCCATAGAACTCAAAAAAAATTCTAATTTGTATTCAATGGAAGATCCCTTGTTCGCAAGTCCTTTGTCATGCTTAGGATTCTTTAAGATTTTTACATCAACCTTCTCCCCACCTTACCTGACACTCTCCTATTGCTTTCAATATTATGTGTAGCCTTGAAGGAATCTGTCAAGTTCTAATCGTTTTTATATCTCAAATGATATCTCATTTTGGCATCAAAAGAATTACAATAAGTGACCATGAAAGTATCTTCATTTGGCTTCAAATTATTGGGAAACCTATTCATTTCCTTCTGGAATCTAGCATTGAAATCATAATCCATCTCATTTGATCCTTTGGAGATATTGTAGAATTGATTCAACATAAACCTTAGATCAGTCCTATCTCGATACTGTTCCCTAAACAACCTCTTAAACTTCTCCCATGATCCAATGCTTCTTGAGGGAGCATCCTCAGTGAGTGATTGCATGAATAATTTCATCATTACATCCTCAGCATTTACCTCAAAATCATCCATCAAGTTATCAAAATACTTCAAATGATCTTCTTCACTAATGGCATTGTTACCAAAAAATCTAACCAATATAGTTTTGATGTCATCATGAATGGGGTTTGGATAACCACAAATCCCATCAAATCATAGTTTCCTATATCTATTTAGTTGCATAGGCCTTCTAGTAAATTGATCATTATGAGGCTCATCACCACCTTGCTCACTCGATTGTGTGTTATCAGTTCCATCTCCTCCTCCATTATTCTTGTTGCTACCTCCACCTCCACTCCCACCACCATCCTGATTTCCAAATTGATTATTCCAATTTCCATCACCACCTCTAAGTGGAATGTGTCCACTAGACTGATTATTTTGAGGTTGGGAGACAGAGACAAAGTGATCAGAAATAGAAGGATGAGGATATAGGATAGAATTTTGGAGGAAGGAAATTTTTCTTTGCATCTCAGTATTTGAGGCTTTGATTTACATTTTATCTAATTTCCTTTACAAGTTTTCATTGGCTAATTTTAAACTTAAGACCTCAGGGTCAGGGGATGCATTTAGGGGGCTAGAATTACTTTGAACATTATGAGTACCTACAATGGATACACCCGAGTTTTCTTTTGGGATGACTTTCTTAGGTTGATTAGTAGGTTTCTTCTTTGGATTCATAGGTTTAGACTTTGGTATAGTAGCAGAAGGGTCTGAGCCTTTGGTTGTCATAATGGAGCTAGTGTAAGTGCTAGTTGTAGTTGTTCTAATAAGAGCATTTACTTTCACTTGACCTACAATCTCTCTAACCGCTAATTCATTCTCCTCCTCAGGGGTTGGCTCCTCAACCACCATTTCTCTCAGATATTTAACTCTTTTTTCCTACTGATCTCTCTGGATCATGGCAGCCATTATTTTCTACCCCCTCTCCTTGCATTTTTTTTTGTCAAATCAACAAGTCTTAATGCCTCTTCTTGAATTTGTGTGATATCATTTATCACCTCTTCAAGATATTCAAGGGTAATCTCATCCTCAGACATCTCAGGAGTATAATTGGTAAGGTTAAATATTTTCTTTTGTGTGGCAGGGTCAAGAGTCCTATCACTACTCTTTCCTCTAGGATTGAAGTTTTTCTCATTGAAAACAAAGGTAGTCGCAGGATTATCCTTTCTAGTTGACCAACTTGGATCAAATTTCTTGTACCAAAAATTCCACCAATGGGTTGGCTCTTTTGTAACTTTGGGAGTAGGGATGGGCTAGCTAGCAGTGGTAGCAAGTAAATTTGTAATTGGAACATCCTTATCATGGGGCATGCCATATTTATACATCTCTTCATATTTAACAACTTTATCAAAATTAGATGCTTTAGGTATTGGAGGATTAGTATACTTACTTTTTTTAGCATGCTTTTTCTTCCATGATGGCTTTGGCTTGTGAGGCAACTCCTCCTCAAGTTTCCTTTTAGGGTGCTTCTTCATGTTGCTTCTAGTTCCTCTCATTCTCTTCTCTTTTGTTTCCTCTTCTGCTCTTTTCATGTCCTTATGATGAATGCTTGTGCATTGGCACAAAGACTCAAATTTGCCACCCACAACTTGGTGGGAATTTAAAAATATTTATGAATATTGAACAAATTTGTAGGATTTAGTATATAAAAAGAAAATTGAGAAGGAACTTTGACAACTCACAGGGAATTTGACAAAGGAGAACACAATTTTCTTGAAGCACAGATAGACAAACCTTATTCTGAAAAATGGTGGGATATTTCAACATAATTATTCATGGATAAACATGTATTTGCAAAATATAAGACTCTACACATTTGATCTCGAACTAGAGACTTTGCATAATCGTGTTCCCTAGCAGACTCACCAATATGTTGGTGTTTTTAAATAACCAAGTACATTTCAATAGTTATCTATGAATTTTCCAAATTCAATGGGAAATAACTATGAAGGATTGGCCAACGAATGAGTGAAAGCTTACAAGGTTTTCCTCCTACACTTTGGGCTTTGTAAACCCAAGAGGGTGATCCCACAATGTAATTTATGATCCTCTATTCCAATTAATCACATATATTGCTCACAACAGATAGCTCTACATATACATTTCTCTAACAAATGAGTAAGTGCAAAGATTTGGAAAATAATTGCATATTAATTGTTTACAAAGGATTAGAGCATGATTGATTCCATTCAGACATACATTTCAACAACAATTGTAAGAGTTTAATTATTTTGAATGTATTCATTGAAGAATGACCAAGAAAATTACACCACAAATACAAATCTTAGGCCAGTGCCTTAACCTAGGGAAGGGAGTCAATCTCAACACAAATCTAACTAGAAAACAACTTAAAACTTAGCATTATAAATCTTATACAATACAGCATTACAACATCATAACTTAATATCCTAGACCAAAACTTCTTAAAAAATCCTAATACTCAAATTACATAAACTTATGGCTTCATCCAAGCAATTTAATTAATTCTTTGAATTAAAATAAAGATAACGCCATACATTACAATGAAGATCAACAAAATAACTCTTGATTAACTTATCAATAACTCATATAAAAAATACACTAGGAGAGAAATGGCTTTGAATTTGCACCATCTTCATATTCAAATGCTAGTATTGTTATCAAAAATTATAATTGCGTATCAAAAGACTCAAAAACTAGAAAAAAATTGTAGACCATTCTCTATATTTTCTATTACAAAATTGCTCTCTAATAAATCAACAACCCACACATTTGGCCTTGAATTCCTTCTTATAGAAACAAAGGAGCAAAACAAGCTTTGGGCCAAAATGTACACATGTCAAGTATTCATACAACCACTTCAAAACATATTCTCCAATGTGGTTACATTTACAATATGAGGGAGGGAAAGTTCATGTGGGGAAAAAACCATTTGCATTTTTCAAAGAAGATTTGTCTCACCTTCCAAATGGAATATTTTAGTCATTGCAACATTCTATCCATGTGCTCTAAAATCCCATGATGTAAAGCATAAAACATAAAGAGAGAAAATACCACCACACTTTCCACATCAACATCATTGTCATCACCTTTTAGATTAAGAGGAGATAATTTTTTTAGTACTTTACCAAAGGCTTAATCTGTAAATTTTCCAACCCATGTATTATACTCCTTCTTGGTGGGCCATTGAGTATCCAATAACTTCTACACTTCAGAATTATGCAAGTTATAACTAGCATCTATCAATATTCTGGCCTCTTTAAAAAACATATCCATATTTACCTCCATCCTTGTCAAATCATCCAAAAAAGTATTCAACATTGTATAATCAGTGAGATTTTCAGCTTCTTTGGCAGTAGGGAGCATACTTTCTATCTCTTCCTTCCATGTATTGAATTCCTTCAGCTCTCCTTCTTGATTTAGCACCTTAGGCATCCCACATTTCTCCATGTCCTTAAACATCTTCAACTTAATTTGGAGTTGTACACCTAGCTTGCCATGAAAGGCTAAAATCTCCCCCAATAGATCAACTACCTTTATCAATTATGGTATGTTTGTAGGAGCCTCAGTATTTTCCTTCATGTTTGGAATCATCTCCTTGAGGTCACCAACTCTCACGCTTAACTTGCTCTAATAATTATTAAAAGCACGTTGCACTTGAGTATACCTTTTGTGAGCCTCATGAATGCTCTTATACACTTGCCAAACATTTTTTGATTTGTGCACAAACTTGGAATATTTATGCCCTAAGACATTCTCAAATATGTCTTTTACAACCTTTGATGTCTCCTCCTTGGCCTTCTTCACATTTTCCTTTTCCATCTTCAATTCATCCTTCAACCTACTAATTCTTAATGATAGGGTCTCCCTGTCTTGTGATGACAACTCAAAAGAAGATGGGGATGGAAAATCCCTTTGTGATGAGCTTGCATGTGCAGTGGCCTTCATCTTATTGTACTTAGCAAGGAGAGTGTTATACCTATCCAAAAATTTATCATACCTATCATGAGATATTTGTGCAGTATCTCATCATAAGGGCTTACATAAAATGGATTCTTCTTCATAATTTTCTCCTCAAGGCTACAAATATTTTTTCATTATTTCTTTCTTGTCACCACTATAGCATCCAAAGGAATTTTTCTAATCACATCATATAAATGGAGAAAATGATGTGAGAATATAGATCTAGCTTTATTCTTCCTTGCCTTGTCCACAAAACCCTTAGGGTCAAAATACCTCAAGTCATCCACTAGCATCTTGTGGTTATTCAACATGATACCAAACTTATCATATCCTTCCTTTGCAGTAGCAATGAAATAACCAAAAGAACACTATGGAGCCATGACATATGATTTCCTAGAATCTCTAAAGTGTTCTTTTTCCATAGCGTTCAGTTGCCATATTATCTCCATAACTGCCAATCGACCAGAAACACATAGGGGCAGACAATGGGGTGGAACCCTTGCACCATAAACCCTAATGGAAGTGTAACTACAATACAAAAAATAGTCATGCCAATTATGATCTTCCTTGGTGTTTTCATATAATTCCTTAGGCGTTAGAATCTCCTTGATAACTCTAGAAATTCTATATATAGGCTTCATGCCTAAAGTTTCCATACACCATACTTGAAACCATTCTAGAATGCCAAATATTTGGAATCTGGGAAATTTTGATCCCATATGTGCGTCCAAATTTGTACAGGCAATTCATTTCATACTTCATCAACCTCTCTTAACCTCATAAACTTTTTCCATGCCTCATGACCCATCCACAAGATCATGTGCACCAACAAAGAATAGTGTTTGAAACCTAGAGGGTGATTCCTCAACTTCAATTCCACTAGCTCCTTGTGTATCTCATTTGCAAGGTAGGTTGCATACTCAAACCCCCTATTTGAACTTTTTTTTTTGTATATCAATGATATTACCATCATGGAAATGTTCATCCTTAAATCAAGTTTTTTTCCCAAGACCTAGCACAGACAATAGTATGTGTTTTTGAAGTAGTCTTCAAACTCATCACATTCAAAAGGATCAACATCCTTTGGCCCAAACCATGTTCCTTTCATTCCTTATTTCATGCCTCTTATTTCTAGGTAGTACATGTCTCTTATATCCATATTGGTTTTGTTCATATTCCTCAAAACAATTTAGAGAAATCAATATTAACAGTGGCAGTAGGATTCAATTTGAATATCTCCACTATTCAACTTCTAGAAATGTTTAACAATGGGACCCCATTTATACTTTTGATAATCCTATCATTTGGATGATAATTATGGGAAATCTCTAACATCAAATCAACCTCCACAAACACATTAGGAACCACAATTTTACCAGGATCAAACTCTCATATATGCCTAGTTGGATGTTTTGCAAATCTCCTATTGAAGGCATACAAAAATAGCTCACATCTAGATTGTGGCAATGCAACTTCACCAATCCCATCTACTAAATCTATCAACTGGCTAGGCATGAACCCTTCTCCAATTGGTCTCTTTCCAATTTGCTTCCTTGATGTAGATGTTTCTTGAGAACTTCCCTCCATGAACCAAGCAAAATCTCTCTTCTCTCCTCTTTGTTTCTTTTCCTTTTTAGAAGCCTCTAGTTTTGGTTTTGCAACCTTAGCCCTTTTCTGTTTTGGATTAACCCCAGATTTTGAAGTCACCGGGTTGAATCATTTTGGAAAATTATTTTTAGAAGGCTAGGGTTTATAACTTAGGATAAAGCTAGGGTTTTGGATTACAAAATTTTTAGGAAATTTTAACTATAGAATGTAGAGGAAAATCCTTTCTACACTACTAGATAAGACCAAACCCTAAAAATTCCTTTACAGGATCAAGAAATACTGAAATATAACCATAGGCTCACAATTAACTCCTACTAAGATGACCAATTCTTTAGTTAATCTTGTTTGAATGAAATTCTTATAGGAGAGTGATTTTTACTTACCTTGGAAACCCTTCTCAATTTTTTCCTTCTAAATTTCGCTTGCCTAGACTCCTTTCTTCTCTTTTTACTTTAGAATTTCACACAAATGGTAAAAATATGGATCAAATCCCTCCTTTATGGTTCAACAATGATCAAATTCACCATAAATTGTGAAATATTTCTCACGTGAGCAAAGTGAATAGCTTCTAACAATCAACCGTTGTCATTTGAATTTCACCTATTGGTTGAACTTGATTTAAATAGCATCAATAGTTCTCCATGATCCTTGTGCTTTAACTACCACTTTTGGTGGCCCACATTAATCAATTATGGAACCCCACCTAGTGATTTCCTCAAAAGTTGCCACGTCGCTACTTTAAAACTGTTGTCACATTCTCCATCGCTCATCGTTGTTAGATGTTTGGCCCATGTGAGTAGATCCACAATGCATTAGGGTTGAGCAATGGAAGGAAAGAATGGATCTTCTATTGCTCATCATTATTTATTCTTCCTCATAGAAATTTCATCCATGATGTACACAACATGCATGATGCATTCTTAGCCCTTGGATAAGAATATCCACCTGGGATATACTTCCTTTTTCTTTCCTTGAAGACTTATCCCTTGTCACTGATTGATACATCCCCTTTGCAACTGAATCTATGATGCCTTGAGTCCCAATGATGGAATTTATCGCAACCTTCACATTGCTCATCGTTGTTTCATCCTCCAACAGTTGAAACAAAATAGTGATGGAAGAAATTTAGCAATGGCATAAGATACTACCACATATTCTTGGTAATAAGATCAATGGTCACATTGGGAATCACTACTTGGTAGCAAGTGAGCAAGAGTGAATCAACAATATAAAGGACTTAAGCAATGGGGAAGAGAACCCACATCACTGATCATTAACTAGAAAATGAAAGGTACTGAGCGATTGGCGATGGGTGATGAGTGGGTGATACAAAAGACTTTAGTATATCGCTCATTGAGTATGAGAATGTTATTGCAACCCATGATGCAAAGCGAGGTAGTGATGCAATGAAGTATAATCCATCGCTCATTGCTAATATGAAACGAGTGGTTAATGAGCTAAGCACAATGGGTGATGCACTGCATGGTAAGCAAGTACTTTAAGTGGAAATTTTGTGTGTGTGCTCAAAATTTATTTTGAAAGGGTTACACACTAGGGAACGAAGATTCCAATGACATAAGGTAAACCCAATACAAATACTTGGGATAAATAACAAATAATTGGCAACTCAACCATAGGAGAATAAAACTATGAGGGAAATATTTAAATGTGTTTTGTAAGACAATAACCCTAGAAACAATGGATCGGTCAACACGTGGATATTAAAGACTCAAGTTATTTTTAAATGACCACAAACTGACTACAACAGCTCAATGAGACAATAAAATGAAATGCAAAAGGACTAAGGCTTTCTCCTCCAAAAATTAAGACTTGATAAACCCTAAACCCTTATGACATAAACCTTAACCAATGGGTAAGAATAAGGCCTATGAATCATCCCAATGTAGTTTCAAGGAAGAGGAACATAAATTTTTTTGAGAGTTCCACCACATCTGAGTCCATTTCTCTTCCCCATTCTCTTGTGTTTTGTTTCATTTGTGTGTTTCTCTTCTTGGAACCGTTCAGGATTCGAAACCCCAATCAGATGTTGGTCACTTTGGGCTTTGGTTCCAAGGTTTTTTTTGGCCATGAATCCTTGATCACCTACCATATTAATGGTAGATGGGTTTTCATGTGTGCAGGCATAATTTAAATATTTTTAACTTGCAATTATGCTCATTATTGCAAATTAATCTTAGAGGTAATTGTGTTTAGAGAATGAGTCATGTTTGAAGGTGGATTTGAGAAATATCACATGAATCCTCATTGGATTTATTTCTCCCACATGCTCCCATGTCAATTTTTTGGTTTCTCATTTCTTTCCATTAGTTTTGTATTTTTTTCTTGTTTTTGTTCTTTCATGTCTAGTTTTTTGTGTTTTTATTTTGTGTTTCCCATTTTTTTTTTTCGTTGGCTCGTTTGGTCCTAGTTTTCCCCTCTTAGGTTGACCCTAATTCACAATTTTTTTTCTTTAGTGTTTTTAAGGTTGTTTTCATGCCCTAGTTTTGATCAAAATTCTTAATCTCAATGTGCCCTAGTTTTGGTCAAGGTTTTCTTTCCTTGACATGCCCTAATTTTACCCTAGGTTCAATGGTGTCTTTGATGTTCCCTTTTTCTTGTGGGATTTCTTTCTAGTGTTTATAAATTGTTAAGTATTCTAAGTTTCATATTTTTTCCTTTCAGGTTTAGAAATATCAAAAGAATATCACTTCAAACAAGGTCTTGATCTGGGATCCATTTTTGGTCTTGATTCTCACAAGCTAGGTCCATTTGAGATTCATATTCTTGATGGGACATTCTTAGGATTAGGACCAAAGTCCACTTTTGGTCTTGGTTCCTGACAAGAACTATCATTTGACCTTCGAAGCATAATTTAAGGAATTTAGTCCTTGTAGTTTTCAAATTATTGAAGGCATATCCATCATGTCTATTTGGGATTTCAATTTCTAATCGGACTACTTTGACCAAGGGCCAGAACTGATATGTATCCCCAAACTCAACATTGATACACTAAGATTCACTCTATAATTCAGGTCTCAGCCAAGCCATGATAAATGAAGAGACCTTTTGGGTTTTCAAAACCCAAACAAACATGCTCAGACTAGGTTCTGGTCTCCATTTTGGACCCTGATTTCCAAAAAGGTCATAGCCAACTAGAGTTATGGTTCCTAATCAGATATTTTTGAAAGAGTCCAAATCCAAAAGTAAAACCTAATCTAGACTCCTGCTCAATAGATACATTTTTCCATTGAGGTTTTAAGTCTCAATCAAACTTTTCAATGAAAGGTCCCAAGTCTGGTTTTAATCCCAACTCTTGCCATTGGCTCAAATTAGACAAGAATATAGAGGTTCATACAGGGTTTCAAAACCTGATAGGATAGAAATTTAAAAAATAATTTTGAGCCAAGTTCTCCCATTGGATTTTCAAAGGATTCTTACATACATTCTTTTCTCTTCATCTTAGGTTATCTAGATGTCTGAATCGAGTGAGGATTTAGGTGCAGAGGGTTTCCCTAAAGAACCAAAGCCAATAAATTTCCTCTAACAATTAAATACAAATTCTAGGGAGTCACTAGTATCTCCAAATTTGCATCCAAATTTATGAAAATTATAGACATGGGGCTTGGGCACATAAATATGGAGGCCTTTAAGGAAGAGAGTTCTCTACAAAAGCTTCCCCAAGGCTCAAAATATTGTTAGTTCTAAGTTGGCTCATGTGGCTTCATTTTCAGTGCTAGTTCAGTGTCTAGAGCTCATCCTAGCAGTAGTAATAACATCCAACCCTTTCTAGAGAAAATTCTATGATCCTTGGGGTATCAAAATCATTGATCTTTCTCCCCCATGATCACCCTACTACAATCTAAAAAATGACTACATAAGTAGAGTCTATTAAAGAGTATTAGAAGGATATTAATGGGCACCTCAGCCACTTGAATAAGAAATGGTTAAGGACAGAGAGGAAGTCAGTAGATAAGATACAACAAAATCTTGTGAGGTCAGACTTCTATTATGAAATTGGAGACATTATCACTTTGTTGTATAAATCCTTGGGTAAAGAAGAGTCTGGGACCTATGATACCTAGATGTTCAACTTCAACATCATTATGAAGGAAGAAGTATTCTTGGACTAGGGAAAATTTATCTCATACATAATTCATGCTTAGGCAACCACTGTCAAAGACACCAAGAAATTTTTCATGTTCTCTTACATATAGCAACCAGAGTGGGAAACTTCCCAGGAATCCCAGGAGAAAGTAAGATTTGGTAGTTCTATCCCCAACTAGAATTAAAAGAGGCTAAAAAATATTTTTAGAGGGTAAATAGTGCATTTTTGTACCCAATCATTAAAAAATTGATAGGGGATGTGGGTTTTATAATGACAAGGGAGGCTATGTCCTTATTAAGTGAATGGGTTCAATGGTTTATCCAATTCCCTAAGTCCACATATATTAGAATTTTTGGGTTTGACAAGTCACCATTTTTGTTACCAAGGTATTACAACGACAGGTTGTTTTTTTTATTGAATTTGCAAGGATATTGGTGGAGGTACACTTGAAGTTCTTAGGTAAACATAAGGTAAGGTTGAAATACCCTTTCCAATTGGGGCATTATTCATGCCCATCCATTACAACTGCCAAGACATCCATGGAGGAATTGCAGGCCCTTAATCTTAAGCAGTATATTTTGAGGGACAATTTTAATCCAAAGGGTAAGATGAAGGCCCTTAGTGCTTCTATGTTCCCATGTCATACACCCAACATTGAAGACTTCTAAGAAGACCTCCAAGATGACTTCAAGGTGAGAAAGAGAAGCTATGACAAACTAACCATCTTCTAAATGAAATAATTTGGTTTTAGAGATGATATTCCTAAAGGATTGTTCAATGATAGGAAAACATTAGACCTTATGTATGATATTGGAAAGGTGGACACAAATATTTTGAACCCCATTGATTGATCAAAGTGAGAAGATCCAGATACATTAATGAGATTTCTAAGAAGGTGGTGGATAGAAGCAATACATGGTTGAAACATAGAATAAAGAACTTCCAAGGAAAAGAAGGCCCTTTTAAGAGCATGAAACAATCAGTTACTTGTTATGCCTTGCATACACACCCCAACTTTTTCTTGGAAAAGTTGGGGACCCCCTTTCTTTTTCTTCTTTTCATTTTCTTTATCTCTGTCAGATTCAAATATTGGACCAGAACTGGAACAAAAACTTTTCCAAGGTTCTTGTTCCTGGTTTCGTTCTGATCCTAGTTCCTCACTTTGCCTTCAATTATTGTTTGGGTGTCGTCTCATCTTGTCCCCATCTTGTTCTCCATCCTTTTTTTTTGTTTGCTTCGTTTCGTCTTTCGTCGTTGCATTGTTCATTTGTTTTCATTGTTTTCATTCATCTCAGTCCTTGTTGTGTCGTTTGTTTGTCTGGCATTGTTCATTTTTTTTTTGTCTCCTTCGTTTCTTCGCATCTAGTTTTGCATCATTCATTTTTTGTTCTTTCGTCTTTCCTTCGTTTTTCAATTTTTGTGTCTATTGTTGAGAAAATAGAAAAAAATAAGAAAACTTTGAAAAATACAAAAAATACAAAAATGAGAAAATACAAAAAAATCAAAATACAAAAAATTAAGACATTTTGATAAATAAATCTTTTCTTGATTTAAATTTAAAAGATTTTAATTTAAAAGATTTATTTAAAATTTAATAATAATAAATTTTTGTTGTATGTTTTATAAAAACATTTGAAAGGTTTATTAAATAAAAATTCTTTTAAATTAAAATTTAAAAGACTAGAAATAAATAAATCTTTTATTTAAGAGGATTTATAAAAAAATCATTAAAAAATCAAAAAGGAAAAAAGCAAAATAGAAAATGATAAAAAATCTTTAAAAAATTAAGAAAAAAACATAAAATTGAAAACTTTACAAAATTTAAAACAAATAAAGTTCATGGGCAAGTTTTACACCCGACCCACTCCCAAGTAAAAAAAGGGGTAAAATGTTAAACTTAAAAGAAAAGGGCCCAAAAAGTCACGACCCTGACCCCACATATTTTAAATAATTCTAAAAACTAGAACCAGCAGACTCGGGTCAGATTTTGGCATCAAAAGTATTAAAAGTTTCGAGTTAGGTTATGATCCTGTCCCCGCATCCTTATTGGATCCGGACCCGAAATGAATATTAAACCGGGCACAAAAAAAAAGAGAAAATTTCACATTCTAAACTCGTTTCAAATATGCTTGGTACCTAAACTCATTTCGCCTCCACACTAATTTCATCCCGCACAGGCATGAAAGGTGCTTGAGTTCACTCCACTCCCGCACTCATCTAGTTCTGGTCCTGCCAATGATGAAATGTGGAAGCCGAATAACTAATTGATAGCCTACCTTGAGAAGTCATCATTTTATTAAACAACTATTGCAAAGTGTGAAAGCATCGACTAAGTAGATACATAGGCACACTAACTGTTGATCAAATGCCCCAGAGAAATTTGATCTCATGGGATGCACAAAGGATAGAGGAGTTTAGTGAGACATTGTAGCTGCAATTGCCCTAGTAAAAACACTGAGCCAAAGTGTATTTAAAAAAAAAGACTTTGGAAACTCTCAAACACATGCAATTGGTAGAGGTGAAGCTAAATTCCTCACCTCTGAGTATGGTATTGACATCCATCAAAGAACAACAAATAGAGGGATTATGCTATAATTACAATTGCTTTGGCCGACAAGTATGCAAAATGTGGGAGCATAGACTCGACACATGGATTGTTTGATAGAATAATGCCATGAAGGATGAAACCATAGACAATGCATGTATATTGTTTGATAGTTTGCATGCGGACTATTTGACAGTCTGCCTCATGAAGCATGATCTCAAGAAATGCCATAGTTCCAGGAACATGCACAAAACAAATTTGTTCAAGGGCATTTAAAGCTCTCATGCACAGACAAGGCATGTAACCTATTTGAAAAAATGCTTCATAAATAAGATCTAAGAACTGTGGTCTCATGGAACGTTTGAAAAAATGCCTGAGGGGTCGCACCTCATTGAAACACCATGATTTTGGTATATGCACAAATCAGATCGGTTGAAAAGATTTTAAAAATCTTCATGCAAAATGTGGAGGTATGGATATGGTGAGGGAATATAGATGGCCAAGGAACCATTTGACAAAACACCTCTTCACATACTTGAAAGGCATTACCCCATGGAATACGATGTTGCAAGATACCTACAAAGTGAACTTGTTGAAAAAGCTTTAGAAACTTCAAGCAATTGCAATTGGTAATGGCAAGGACAAATTCCCCAACCTTTGTCGACATCCTCTCTGTGTCAAATATGTAGGAAATGTAGCTGAATATTTGGGCTTTTTAGTTAGCATTTAGGGCTTTCTAATGAATAATAGATAGCACATAAGAAGAATACAATACACTTGTATACTTGATGTTAATAGTTGTCTAGTTGTAGAATTTTGCATAATTATAGCATAGTCAATGTTTGTATTTGAATAGGACTATGTCTCCCTGTTCTCCTATTTGTATCAGTGGTTTTTGTTACTTGAATGAATGATAGAAAGTAATCTATTTTAGTACATTTCGAGCTTCAGATAAAAGAACATGGTATCAGAGCCCTGTTGTTAGGGTTCGTTGAATCTGAAGCTACTAAGAGAAGTATAAAAAAAAGGACAGAGAGATGGCCCCATTCATTGCATGAGATCCTCAAAGCATAGTAGAATGATTTGATGGTATTGGATTTAATATTTAGAAGCTCAGGATGCAGATGTTGTTTCTGAATAAGGACTTGCTCAATATAGTTGAAGGCACTAAGAATAAGCCCACACAGTATGTAGATTTGATCAATAAGTGGGAGTCAAAGGAAGGTAAGGCTCTGTCCTGTATACTTTTAAGTTTGAGTGATAATGTACTTTTGCATGTAAGTGAGGCAAAAACAACAAAGGATGCTTGGGATTAGTTGATTAAATTATATGAATCAAAAGATGTTAGTACAAGACTATATCTTTGAAGAAAGTTTTTTCAGTTAAACACGTAGGAATCACATAAGATATCAGACCACACAAACCAGTTTAAATCTCTAAAAAATCAAAAGGCATCGTGTGGTTCAGTAATTCCAGATGAAGATGATGTTATGACACTTCTTGGGAGTTTTCCAGAATCCTATTTTGGAGTGGTAGTAGCATTGAGCACTCAAGCTAACCTGGATTTTCCTAATGTAATAGCAACACTACTTCAAGAGGAAATCAGAAGGAAAGATGCAGGTTTAATTGTTGATAACCCTACAGCCTTGTTTTCAGCAACACATAAGGGCAAAGCAAAGAAAAAGAGTGAAAGAAAATTTCATCCCTCTCAATCCAATGTCTCAAAGAATGGTAAATACACAAAGGAGGAGAAAAAGAAGGGAAACTGTTTTCACCGTGGGGCTCCTGGACATTTTAAAAAATAATGCAAAAGGTGGTTAGCATGGGTAGAAGAGGTAAAGAAAAGTAAGGCAGCTAAAGCTAGCATGACCTCAAGCAATTATGAAGAACAATTGTTTTCAATTATCACATCCCCAAATTATGGTGTTTCAAAGTGTTGGTATTTAGATTCAGGAGCAACTCAACATATGACACCACAAAGAGGTTGGTTTACATCTTATAAAGAAGTACCCAAAGGGAAGAATGCCAATCTTGGAGATGACAACAAGCTTGAGATGATAGTAGTTGGAAATGTCTCAATGAACATGTCAGATGGTGCACATAAGAAAATCCAAGATGTGTGGTATGTCCCCAATCTAGAAAAAATTCTTTTATCAGTAAGTAAGATTACCAATGTTGGAATATTCGCACAATTTGATAGCAAGGTGTGTGTTCTAAAAAATGAGGAAGGAGTTACTATTGCTAAGGGATTAAGAGATGTAAATTTGTACAAGTTATGTGCAATAGTACCTGAAGTGGTGTTGACAACAACAGATACTAAAAAATCAGATTCGGTGCTTTGGCATCATAGATTTGGACATGAAAATACACATTCCCTTGAGGTATTGAAAGGGGAGCACCTTGTAGAGGATTTAAATATGCCTCTGCCAATTGAGTTGGGAGTGTGTGAAGGTTGTTGTTTGGGCAAGCAACATAGATTCCCCTTCTAAAAGAAAGGAGCAACAAGAGCTAATGAACAAATGGAACTCATACATTCAGATATTTGTGGTCCAATGCAAACAATGTCACACAAAGGGGCAAGGTATTTTATTACCTTTATTGAAAATTTCTCTAGAATGACCTTTGTTTATTTTCTCAAAAATAAATCATGTGCATTAGAAATATTTAAGATTTTTAAAGCATTTGGTGAGAAATAGTCAGGAAAACCTTTGAAATGACTTAGATGTGATAATGGGGGTGAGTATACCTCAAATTCTTTCAAAAGTTTTTGTGCAAAAGAAGGGATCAAACTTGAGTACACTGTTCCTTATGCACCACAACAAAATGGTATGGCAAAAAAAAAGAAAAAGACTCTAGATGAAAGTGCCAGATGCATGCTTAAAAGTAGTGGATTATCCAATGTTTTTTGGGCTGAAGCAATTTCTACTGTAGCATATTTACAAAATAGGCTGCCAACTATTGCATTGCATAAGAAGACACCTTATGAGGCATGGTATGGAAGCAAGCCAAGTGTTAGTGATTTGAGAATTTTTGGTTGCTTAGCATATGCAAACATACCAGATCAAGAACGAAGGAAGCTAGATGATAATAGCAAGAAATGTAAAATGGTTGGATATAGTGTCAATTCAAAAGGATACAAAATTTATGATCCTATAACACATGAGATTCTAATAAGAAGGGACATCATTTTTTATGAAAATTCAGTTTTACACAAATCAGCAGAGATGCAAAATGCAAAGGATTTAGAAATAACGCTCTATGATCTTGGATCTGATGAAGAATTTGAACATAAGAATTCGACTCCAACAAGACCATTACAAGTTGCAACCACACAACCCACAGGAGAAGTACAAGGAGAGCAGCAGTTACGAAGATCAATAAGACCACGAAAGCCCACTCAAAAAGCATTAGAATCATCTGCACTTCATGCAGAAATTGATGAACCACTCAGTGTCTAAGAAGCACATGAAAGTATTAATGCAACAGACTGGAAGAAAGAAATGTCCATTGAATATCAATCACTCATAAAAAATCAGACTTGGGAACTCACAAGTCTTCCACTCGGAAGAAAAGTAATTGGGTGTAAATGGTTATTCAAGAAAAAGTATAAGTCAGATGGATTGATAAATTGCTACAAGGCCCATTTGGTGGCAAAAGGTTACTCCCAAATTGTAGGTTTAGATTATCATGGCACATTCTCACCTGTAGTCAAGGTAACATCCATAAGAGTTTTGTTAGAAAATGCAACAACCTTGGATCTTCATCTGCATCAGTTAGATATAAAAGAAACATTTTTACATGGTTTCTTAAAGGAAGAAGTTTATATGGAACAACTATAAGACTACATACAAGAGGGAAAAGAACAATTGGTATGCAAGATGCATAAGACATTGTATGGACTGAAACAATCCTCAAGAGCATGGTATGAATGTATTCATGGGTTTCTCCAAATGAAGGATACATGAGTTGCAATGTTGATTCAAATGTCTACATCAAACATATTGGTGAGTCAGTGATCATTTTAGCCTTATATGTAGATGACACCATCATTTTGAGTAATGATCTTAAGATGTTAGACTTGTTTAAATCTCAATTAGCTACAAAATTTGAAATGACTAGCTATGGTGAGATACATTATTGCTTGGACATTCAAATATTAAGAGATAGGGAAAAGAAGAAAATACATCTTAATCAAGAGAGGTACATTAGGAACATTCTCAAGAAATCTGGGATGGAAGATTGAAAGCCAATATGCACTCCAATGGAAGTAGTAAGAAACTTTCGCTAGAAATGTGTCCCAAAACACAAGAGGAAGAAAGTTATATGAGTATGGTTTTGTATCAAAATGTTGTTGGGAGTTTAATGTATGCAATGGTTTCTAGCAGACCTGATATTGCACACACTGTAAGCATGGTGAGCCAATTTTCCAGCTATCCTGGATGCCAACATTGGGCAACAATTAAAATAATTTCTAGATATCTTCAAGGAGCAACTAATCATAGGATTACATTTAGTGGGAGTTTAGAAAACTCTCTACAACTTATAGGTTATTGTGATGCAAATTGGGCAGGGGACATTGACAGCAAGATATCAACTTCAAGTTTTTGTTTTATCCTTAGTGGAGGTGTAGTTTCGTAGGCAAGTAAGAAACAACAAACTGTTTCTCTCTATAATGCAGAAGTAGAATATATAGCAGCATGTCAAGCCGCAAAAGAATTGATTTGGTTGAGAAGATTATTGTAGAACATTGGGGTTACTTAGACCCAACCAACGGTGTTAAGGTGTGATAGAAAAAGTTTCATAGCCATCACAAAGCATTAAAAGTATCATGGAAGGGTTAAACTTAGGGGTACAATACCATTTCACTTGTGAACAAAATGAGGAGAACAATATTCAAATGGAATACTACACAACTGAAATGATGGTGGTAGATGCATTAACAAAGGCATTACCAAGAATCAAATTTGAATTTTGCAAAGAAGGATTCAATGTAATATAGCCTGATTGACAAATATTTGGCTAAGTGGGAGTGTCAGATATGTAGGAAATGTAGCTGAATATTTGGGATTTTTAGTTAGCATTTAGGGCTTTCTATTGAATAATCGGCAACACATCAGAAGAATACAATACACTTGTATACTTGATGTTAATATTTGTCTAGTTGTAGAAGTTTGCATAATTATAGCATAGTCAATGTTTCTATTTGAACAGGACTATGTCTCCTTGTTCTCCTATTTGTATTGGTGGTTTTTGTTACTTGAATGAATGATAGAAAGTACTCTATTTTAGTACATTTTGAGCTTCAGATAAAAGAACACTTTGCCTACAACCAGAGATAAAATGGTGAATCATTGTGTAGTTGCAGTCGCCTTGGTGAACCTAAATGAAGAATCAAGGAGCATGAACAAAGCACGTGAGTTGTTCGAAGAAATGCCTGCAAAATGTGAAATCCAAGACATGGCATTGAACTGTGCTAAAATCCCTCAATGAAGCAAATTGTTTAATGCTTGAAAGACATGCCATTTCAAGGCGACAAAAATATTGAAGGTATTACATGAGATGGTTCGTTGGAAAAGGGCATTCAAAATATTCAAACAAATACCACGGGAAAATATAAATTAACACCAAGAACGGGAGCTTTGGAAGACTATTTGAGCATCCATCAATGCATAAAGGTTGATATGACAAAATGTTTCAGAAGGATGTTGCCTCATAAGGTGTAATTGATCTACAGAAAATTCTTGAAAGGATTTTAAAACTTCAAGCAAAGGCACTAAATAAAATCCACAGCTATTGAATATTATCCTACAAGTTGTGCCATGAAAATGTTCAAATGGTAGGGAGATTGATGAAAGATAGAGGAATCTAAGAGACCCGTGGATGTAGTTGGATTGAAGGTCATATTATGCTACATGCTTTTTGTCTAGGAGAAAGATCAAATCCACGGTCACAAGAAATCTATGTAGTGAAGGATGAGATTAAATCCATGCATGATGTTACACTGAAATAGAGTAAAAGAGAATGGAAATCAATACAGGGAAAGAAATGCCTTTTCAAGATCCTATGACATCCTTTCAAATGATGTTTACAATTCTTTCAGAAATTTTAATGATTTTCCAATTTTTGCTTGGGGGACTCAATCTTATCATGATGAGGATTGCAAATACATGGAGATTAGTTAATTGATTCATACATTTTAGTGGGATTATTGATTTTTGCAAATTAATTAATTTTACATTTTTATGTCTTTTGCAGGTAACTTCCAAATCCACGAAGGAGAGATAGTGGCAATAATTTAAATCCAAATGAACATGATTTTAAATGTTATTTATTTAAAATAACATTAATTGAAAAGAAGGATTTAATTATTAATTTAATTGGGGAAATTAAGAGTTTACTATATTTATACTCAATTGAAATAATTTGAAATGTTATTTAATTGATTAATTTTATTAATTAATTAATGCTTTTAAATGTCTTGCAGGTACTTTTGTGAATAGAGAGATAATAAATCAGGGTTGATTTGTAAATCAAACATGCAAAGGAGGGAATTGTTGGAAAGATCTTTGAACTAGTAGTGAACTGAGTATTTCGTGGAGTTATTTTTGGAAAAAAGATATTACAACTCATTGTGCAAAGGGGATAAATGTTGAGTCAAACTAGAGGTTGGAATCATGAGGTGGAAGCTGCAAATGAACTAAAAGTTGCAGCTATTGATTGAAGCTAGACTGGAGAGTGGAGTTTCAAACTGAAATCAGCTGAAGCTAAACAGAGTTGAAACTGAAAGTTATCCTTGAGGAGTGATTATATGTGCACAAAAAGCTATAGCTTTTTGATGTTTTAGTTCTGGAGGAAATTATGTAATTTTGAGCTACAAATTGTCAAATCAAGCTCATTGTAAAGGGTTAGACACTAAGGAAATAAGTTAGAAGTTTTACAGCTTAGCTTATTAGAGTTTTATAGTAGTATAGTTGATGCATTTTTTTGATTTTCTTAGTTTAGATGGAGGTAATTTGAAGATATGGGTTTCTATACATTGGTGATCTTTCCAGATTTGTAAATGTTGCTTATTGGTTTCATTGATAGTAGAAGCTCAGCAAGACTTAAACCTGCTTTAAGTTATGCTTTGGAATGATGTTTGTTTTATTAATCATTTGATTTGGAAAGCTTTCAAGGAATGGATTTCTATCTTTTCTGTTGTTCAAATGATGATTTAAAATCTGCTATTAATATTTTCACTTTGAATGAATGGCTATGTGTTGATTACAAGTTAATTTTTTTTGTAGTTCTATTTTAGAAATTCCTTGGAAGGTAATAGGTCTAATTAGTTGAAAATCAACATTATTTTCTTTCTATGTCCTTGATCTATCTTTTTCCCTTTTTTTATACCCCCCGGTTAGAGTAGGTTTAGATAGAAGTCCAGTCTTATAGCAATCAAAAAAGGCTTAAATAATCAGCAGGCCCCTTGAATATTATAGTTCCTTTGGCCATTGAGTAACATTAGTGCAGTTGAGAACCAACTACCAAGACCTTGGGAGTTAGATTACTTTATGTTGTCTTTCTTTTTTAGGAGAAATAGAATAGAGATATTCTGTTTAATGTTGTTGTGCTATTTTGACCATCAACACTACTGAGGGATATTCCTCCCCAATACCCATTAAATATAAGAGACTAGGAGAAAGGAAAAGACATCTACTCAAGGAACTTTGGAGATTGAGCCCATTATGGAGAAATTAGCAAAAGCCTTTCAGATTAAAAAAGTTACTTATAGAGTTGCAAGTGCAGGGATGGTCTCAAGACTTGGATTAATGCAAAGAGGATCATGGTCAGGAAACACATGTACTCCAAGAAGAATCACCTAATCCTAAAGATGAGAAAGAGGAGGATGAAGAGCACGTGCATATTGTAGAAGAACAACAAGAGCTCATAAAGAGCATGCAAAGATAAGAAGAGAAGGACAAAGATTCCTCTACACAGGTCATTAACACCAAAGAGTTGACAAAGGATCAACCCAAGCAGGCTCCTACAAAATAATAACAAGTGTCTAACTCTTTAGGAGCTCCAACTTGGCTAAAGTTAAATATTGAGAAGAGGCAGCAAGTGGTGGTCCAACCATTAAGTTGGAAAGATATGCTAGTTTAAGTGGAAAAAATTAAACCAAGGAAGAAGCCAAGGACTCTTCACACCACCATTTTTCATGAGGCTAGGGAGATAATTGCAGAATTTTCCACCCAACTTGTTGATAAGGATGAAAGGGAATTACAAGCATCTAACTATCAGTTGTCAATTGCTAACCTAGGGAAGTAGACAAGGAGAGATCAAATATCATCCTTAGATTTGATGGTGGACTCAGTGAAAGCCAAGATGAACAAAGAAAAATAGACAAAGGATGACCTTAAGGATCAAATAGAGTAGATGAGGGTATTCCTCAAGGGTCTCACTTATCCTATTTCAGAGAAATCTTCTTCATCAGAAGCTCCAGTACTAATGAGTAGAAAAGAGGTAGTGAACTTAATGAGATGAATAAAAAATATTAAATTTTTGATAGATGGATTGAGAAATTAAAGAGAGAAATGGAAGAAATTTTGATATCTAGATATCAGCAATATGAAAAGGCCTATACTCTAGAAGAGCAACTGAAAAAGTATACAAATAACTTGAGAGATGAATATGAAAAGTATAGGATAGATCTGAAGCAACTCTAAGAACTTATCAAGGTTAATGTAGAGGAATCGAAGCAAGCTGTAATTTTGGGAGATGAAGACATTAGTTTTGTTAGTAAATGTGTTAACATTATATATTTTAAAATGGAACTCATTGCGAAACATAGATTAAGTTTTTTTAAGTTACATAAGGAGGTATATGAAGATTATTCTTGATTTGAGAGTTCCATCATCACCATAATCAACCTTGATCTCCTGACACCTAACACTCATAGGTTAGACACTCTCCAAGTATTTAAAGATAAATGTGGAATTTTTTTTGGAAAAAAAGATTACTTCTAAAAATGGGGAAGAGGAGATTGTTTTGGATAAGTTAATGAACACCAAATCTAATGTTTAGTGGGTTAAAAATGGATTTTGAAAATTAGAGAGGTGTATAGTTGTAAAATCTACCAATTTTGATAAATCTAAATTCATATTGGAATGGATAGATGGCCTTGATATGGAAACACTTGCTTAGGTCTTAGAAATTTTTGAGTATTTTTGAAAGGGAATATTATATTTTGACTTGTAAAAAAAGGTAGATGTTTTGGTGACTTGTCTCCTAAAATAGGGGGTGCACTTTTGGAACTAGAGTTAATTGGTAGACACTATAGTGAGCCAGTGTTGGTTTCTAAGAAAATCAACTTTGTATCAAGATAAAAATAATTTCATTTTGTTGAATGCACGAGATGACTAAGAAGGGGGGTGAATCTATTGTTTATTAAAACATCAAACCCTCAATAACATTCAGATCCACATTAATATTATTAGCCTTTAAACTATTAGAATGATTTAGCATGAAAGTAAATAACATAAACTGAAACACATCAACACCATGCACAA
Source organism: Sequoia sempervirens (assembly GCA_007258455.2). NCBI lineage: Eukaryota > Viridiplantae > Streptophyta > Pinopsida > Cupressales > Cupressaceae > Sequoia > Sequoia sempervirens. Next base: position 183,700,548 of record VDFB02193867.1, read on the forward strand.
TAGAACTCTAGATTTACATGGAAAATCCAAAAAATGAAAAACCACGGTGAGGATTAGATCATAATATAAAGTAATTACAACACCGAATACAATAGGCTCACTGTCAAAGGGCTTATTTCCCAAAATAAAGAAGGGCTCACTGCCATATTATAAAAAATAGGAAAGAAGATTGTTACACTGATAAATCCATCTCAATGCAACAAAAAAGTACACCACAACAACATTAACACATTTGTAGCCTCTTTGAATAATGTAGACACCTTCTACTCTTTGCCTATAGTAGCCTAACACATTAAAGCTTGCACTACATTTCATATTTTTTACACTTCACAAACTTTTCACTTTGCATCATACACACCACACACCTCTACACTCCCATCCTCCATCAATTCATCACTCATTTATACCATTCTCAACCTTGAAAGAAATCTCCAAGGTTGGCTATGCACCTCAACCATGCAAATTCAAATTAGGTCAACACCAATACATTCCCGCGATGGAAATGAATGAAGGTGGACCACATCACACCTCAACTTGGACCTAAATCCACATATGCATGTCAATCCATGCTTCCACAAGCATCAAATCAAATTCACAATTAGTGTAAAGACCCAAGGTCAGTTGAACCCGTGTAAACACCATTAAACATTTAAGTACATGCTTCCTTTGATCCAAGATGACTCACAAACAACAAATATCACTTGAACACAATATAGAATATTCCAAAAACACCCTGAGAATAAACAAATTCCTTCACAAAAACTTCCTCCTGAAGAACATACTCATCATGCAAAACTAATTAACCTTCCACACACTATAACTTATGAAACCAACTCTGTGGAGCACCAAAATTTGAAAAAACTTGGACAAAAGATAAATATGATCACTATGAGAACTGTTAGTGTAGGTTTTTTAATATTATTTTTCCTACACATTATTAAGCATACCTTAGGTTATAGGAGATGTGGTTCATGTGAGGACACGTGGCATATTCCATCGATTACATGTGTTGCTCCCACTCACACTTGGGTGGTTGAGTTTCACACCCTCTTTTGGCCTTATATTCCACCTCACAAAACCACTCATCTATCTCTTTTTGAGTAGGTTATGCCACCTATTTGGCATTTTCCAAGTAGGCATAACTCCCACCTAATTTGGTTATTTGGGAGTTATTACCCCTCTTGGAATTATTTGCCCATATTCTACTATATATTCTGCACTCACCTCTCCCTCTTATCTAGTTCAGATCTAGCTCCTATCTAGTCTAGATGAGTTCATATTAACTCAATCAATTCAAGGGAGAGTTGAGGCATATTGTATCATTTAGTGTGTGATAATAACATCATTTTGTTATTGCACTATATTCCTGCATTTTATCTCTTGCTGCTCTCGTGTGGAAGGTTTATCTTGGTTTTGCAGGTGATCCTGGGTGCTCGAGTTCATCAACAACTCGTACAAGAACACCCTTAGATCTACAAGACCACAAACCAATTTATGGAGAAATGCAGAGAAAAACCATTTCTCCCAAACAAAATTGAATTCATATTCCACACATTGGTGAAAACAACTTTCACTAAAAAACTATCCAAAACAAGAAACTTTGGAATATATAACACCTCTAAACAACTCTAACCAACATATCCAAACCATACAAGTTGATCTTCAACACAGAAGAAATGTGGAGAAAAACCAGAACACTACTTTGTATGCTAGAGCACCTCTCAACCACATTGTTTTCTATTTTATTCAAATTTTCTCAAAATTGCTTGGAAACCAAGCACAACAAACACATTCTCATTATTTGTAACACTTCCTCATTACCACCAAACTAACTTCAATAAAAAAAATCAACCATAATCATGCTTATCAAAGAAACACTAGAGGTTGACACCAATTACACTACTAATGACAACATAATCCAACTAATCAAAGCATCATCACAAAATCCTAACAATCTCCTTATAGACCTATTGACATCAATGACCAAAAAAACTACTCATACTTCCAAAAATCTCCCCCTTTGTCATTCATGGCAACACATGATGTGAAAAACCACCAAAAGCAAACATAATAGCTTTGATCACCAATACACATACTGCACATTTACACTTTCTCTTTCTCCCCCTTGCTTCATAATTTTCTGCAGTTACCTATCTCCCCCTTTGACATCAATGGAAAAGGACAACACACTTGCATCTCTCCCCCTTTGACACTAATCACACATATTTTTCTCACTTCCTATAGCTTTACAACTTCCTTTTCTTTTACTACACTCTATTTTCTTCACACCTTATATGCACGCTTACACATTCCACTTTTTTGCACACTCCCCCTCAGGACTAGACAACATGTTGCACCAACTAGCAACCACTGCACATATACTTTGACATAGTTGACAAAGGAAAACATCTACCTAATACACAATGAAAACACTTACTCCCCCTAACTGCAACAACTAACAATGCCACTACCCACTCCCCCTAAGAAATAGCCAACAACATTAGTCCAAAACAAGGAATGAATCTTGAGATCCACTGGACTTGTGCATAACCTTATACATCTAGTTGAAAGAAAGGGGTCAATAACCACTAACTTCTCTTAGAGATTCTTAAAAGTATCCTTAGGAAGAGCCTTAGTGAATATATTAACAACTTGATCCTTTGTAGGCACATAATCTAGCTTCACTTTATCCTCTGCAACCTTCTCTCTCAAAAAGTGATATCGGATTGAGATATGTTTTTTCCTTGAATGCATTATCAAATTCTTTGGAATTTTAATAGCACTTGTATTATCACAGAAGATGGAAATTTGTTCATCATATACCACTTTGATATCTATCAAGGTTTGATTCATCCACAACACTTGTGTGCAACAAGATGTTGCTGCAATGTACTATGCCTCTACAGTAGATAATGGCACTGAATCTCACTTTTTTCTTAGCCAAGACACAAATATTTTTCCAAGAAAGAATGCACCGCCACTTGTACTTTTTTTTTCATCCACACAACCTTCCCAATCTATATTTGTATAATCACTTAGAGAGAAATTGATATCCTTTGGATACCACAAGCCATGTTTTGCAGTGCACTTCAAGTATCTAAATATTCTCTTTACTACGACCACATGTTACTCTATGGGATCTTCATGAAATCTAGCCACAAGAAAAAATTTATGCATGATAATTTATCTAGTAAACATTAGATATAGCATTCCTCCAATCATTAATCTATACTTTCTCTGATTAGCCTTTGTAGATTCATCATTCTTGCACAACTTGCAACCAATAACCATAGGAGTACATACCGGTTTGGAGTCTTCCATTCCAAACTTCTTCAAAATTTACTTGACATATTTAGATTGTGAAATGAATATACCTGTTTCTATTTGATTGATTTGTATTCCAAGGAAGAAACTCATCTCCCCAAACATTGACATTTCAAGCTCAATCTACATCTATTCTACAAATTTCTTACACATAGCTTCATTTCTTCCAAAGATGATGTAGACACCCAAAATAATATTTAATTAAATAAATACTTGTTATTTATTTAAGTTAACCTATGTCCCTTATCCTAGTAATTAATTAAATATATATTTATTATTCATTTAATTAATTTCCTCATCATCCTTATATTGCACCACCTTTAATTAAATAAATCCATATTTATTTAATTAAATCTACCCTTTTTCCCATATTCCTCTAAAACCCCCTAACCTTTCTTTAGTTAATTGGTCCTTGATTAATTAACTTTATCCTTTTCCTAATCATTATTATCCTATTCTCCAACTTTTAACTCCACCCAAGTTAATAAACCCTTTGTTTATTAACTCAAAACTCATCCTCATTAAATCAATTAATCCTTGATTAATTGATCTAACCCTCATCCCTAATCCCTATTACCATTATTTCCTAATTTTAAATTCCTACATCTCACCTACCCCCACTAGCCTCTTACACAAACCACCCTATCTCTTTCACAAAGTTAATGCCTCTCTTCTCAATGTGTGCTCACACATGTGTGAGAACACCTCCCCATTTCAGCCCTTTCCATGTTGTGACACTTGTCACAAGGCTAATCATTCTTCATTCATTGATCCAAACCGTATCCTTCTTTCAATCTCAACCCCCCATTAACCAATCAATCCTATCCCTTGGTTCATCTCACCAAATTTCTATATAATGAGGCCTTGGCTCTCATTCTTGACATTCACATTCTCCATAATATTATGCTATCCAATTTTTTGTCAAATCCATCTCCATCCTACCATCATGCTACTAAAATATTGAGCAACCACATCCATTCCAATCACTTGAGAAAATTTGCAAGATATGGGTGCATTTTGTGGGCTCAATCCATGAAGAGGAGGAGACTATGAAGGTATAATATTATTTGTGTATTTCCTTTATGCATTTAATCTATTTCACCTTCTTCATTTTGGAATGCCTGGTGGGTTACCCCACCCTTTTCTAAAATTTCTTGATTTTTTTGTGTTTTGAAGCTGCAGGTCACATTTTCAAATTGAAAACATGCACTTCTACTACCCAAAAAGGGGCCTCTGCTTGAGAAAAGTGTATCTTTTTCACAAAGTTGTGCCCTTGTCAAAAACTATTGTGCCTCTACAACCCATAACCGTGCCTTTTCTTTTCCGATAGTTTTTCACCATTTTGACCTAGATTTAGGGTTTGCTTGGCTTCTAACATCTTGTTTTGTAGGAATTCATCATCTTAACATTCTATTTTTCAGGTTCCTCCATCATTTGCATGCATAAATTAGGTCTTTTGTGGTTTTGTAAGATTAAGGTTCTTGCAAGCTCTTTGGGTCATTTAGGGTTTTCTTATCTTGAGAGCTTTTTTGACCCTATAATCTAACACATTTTGGTAATATATTCATGTATTTGAGTCCTATGCATCTTCATCTATCTTGTTCCTTAGCTAACCTAGCAAAAAATTCTATTTTTTGACCCTTAGAGGCCATTTTTTGGCTCTATCTACAAAGTTGTGCATATGCTCATAGAGTGGCACCTCTACTTTTGCAGATGTGCAGTTTTGTGAATAAAGTTGTGCTTGTACTTTTAGGGGCTTCTTTTAGGGTTTTTCAGGTGTTTTTTGCATCAAATTTTCATTTCTAGATCACTAACTACATTTTAGGTTGTCCCCTAAACTGGGTCACTCAAAAACATCAATTTTTCACCCTTGAAAGCTCTCTTTTTGGACTCGTCTGCAAAGCTACGCCTCTATTCATAGAATGGCACCTTTGCTTTAGTAGAAGTGCAACTTTATCTACAAAGTTGCACCTGTGCTTCAAGTTGCATCCTTAAGCCTTATTTCAGCTATTTTCTCCACCTAATATATGTTTTTGAGTTGCTAACGAATGTTGCAGGGGTTTAATGCTTTTTTAAGGAAAAAAAAATCAAAATCTATCATTTTTATTATCTAAAAAAAATTCATTTTGGGGCTTCACCCCCGAACCCTTATCAGCGGTGGATCACGTTCATCCCCTCGCACCCCCTATCATTGGTCTAAGTATATATACCCCCTCATTGCAAAATGGGTTCCAAATTTTTATGATTATGTTTATGCTAACAATCATTTTATGTGATCATTTTATCATCTAACCCCTTTGTGGTGCAACTTGAAATCATTTGTCAAAGGAAAAATCATCAAACTACGAACATGTTTCTTGTAGATTCGCTTGTCCAAGGATTTCTTTTTTTGACTAATCTTGACACATTTCATTTCTTAAGCTTAATTAAATTTTGTTTGATGTGTCTTTGAGTGAGTGGTGTGTATGCTCTCCTCTTTCACCTAGTGTGATCTTGAGGATCAAAAACATCACTAACTCTTTTTATTTTTCTTTTTATCACAAGGAACCCAAAATTTGTATGCTCTTCCCTTGTTCTTTGTGCAATCTTGGGGATAAAAACCACTTGGATCGATCATTTTCGGGGGAATACCTATGGATTTCATCACCTAAGGGGATGACCTCAACTCTCATGTTTCGATGGAGTATAAAGAGTGGGAGGGGAATCGAAAGACACCTCTCTTGGAAGTGGAATCTTGTCAATCTCGGCTAAGCCTCCAAGAACTTTATACCTTGGAGAAGTGAAGGTGGAGAGTGGGTCACCCTCTCCTACTGATGATTTGGAATTATTCCATTTCATCTACAAATTTTGGCCTCACATACCCTTGAGGTATTTAGAGGACTCCCTAGTAGCCTTTTGTATCCTAGATAAGACCTTTCAACTATAGACTAGTGTAGTGCAATGGATGTGCATCACGCTTTGTAGATCCCCACCATATGACTCCCTTGATTGAGATAGAATCCTCAGCTTTGCGTAAGCTATATGTAGCTTAATGAGGAGAGGGTGATTTGGTTATCCTTCCATGCTAGGAGGCCCCTAGTTGTTTTCTCTCGCAAAGACACAAGTGTATACACTCTTTGATGATGCCCTACCCTTGAGTTGAAGGAGATTATAAGTTTGGAGAAATCCAAGTTTGTGGGACTACACTAGCCTATAAAACTACTTGACTAATTTAGTATTGTGAACAAGTGCTTGAGTGTTTTCTTTTGCAATATCCATTAAAAATAAATCATCCAATGGGTTGAGGATTGATCATACACTGCAAAAATCCATTAAACTTGGCCACTTTGTTTATTTTTTGTGCTTTTTAATTCTATCTCCTAGTCAAGCAAGAAAAACCTTTACCTCATGCAATTCTTCCTATCCTAATCATCCCTCCACATCCTAATCATACCATCTTTTCCATCCTAATCATCTCTTTTCATCATAATCACCTAATCCTAATCATCCCATCCTAATCCACTATTTTCATCTTAATCACCCCTTCTAATCCTAATCACCCCCATCTCATCATAACCATCCCTTATTATCCTAAACATCCATTTTCATCCCAAACCTCCTTCTTCTTAATCACCTCATCCTAATCATCCCATCATGATCTTCTATAATCATTCTAATAATCCATCTTTTCCAAATCATCCCATAATCTATATCCAATCCATCCTTAATCCTTCATTTAGGAACCTAGGATTAATTTTCCTAACCCATTGGAGATACTAATAATTATCCTAATCATCTTCCATAATCCTTATCCAATTTCATCATTAATCTTGGTCCTAATATCCTCTATCCATCATCATCTTTAATCCATGCTTCACTATCATCCTTAATCTTCATCCTTCAACATCATCTTAATCCAATCCTCCTTTCCAACCTAATACCTTTCTAACCAAATCCTAATCTAATCCATCTACCCCTCATTAAAAACCTAATCATCTATTATCCATCTACCTATCTCAACCATACATCCAATCCCCACCCTTAATCAAAAACCATCACTTGAGCATAAAAATTTTGTTAAGGGATTAATCTCCTTCATACTCATATTCTTTTATCATCATCCAAATCTTTCATCTAAGGATCCTATCCTTAATCTGCTATCATCTATTTCAAATCCAATCTCCTAATCAAAAATCGAGACCTTAATTTGATTTCATCTTTAATCCAAACTTGCTTAAGAATATTAGCATAATTAAGTATAGTTATCAAATCAAATCAATTCCTACTTAAGAACTTTTCCTATCTTAAGTAGAAATCAAATCCAATCAACTCTTTCTCAAGAACATTAGCCTATCTTAAGTATAGAGAATCAAACTTAATCAAATCAAATCATTTTAAGGTTTTGAAATTTTATCCCAAGTCTAATCCTATCCTCCATATTCATCCTCATATCTTATTCTTCTAATCCCCCATCCATCCCTAATTCACCACCATAATTCCCATTCTCACCCAAAATCAATCCAAAACTTTCATCTTCCAATGAAACCTCCACCATGTCTAGCCATTCAACCTATCATCCATCCAACCTAATCTATTTTAATCCACCTTCACCCATCCTAACCCAATATAATATCATGAACCCATATCCTAATCCCTATGATGATAGTGAAACTATTGTGGATCACCTTGAATCCATGAGACAAAATCCCCCAAGCTTTCACCAATCACCCATCCAAATTTCCTCTCAAATCCCACCCATGTCATCCCCATGGGACTCCATCACCAATTTTTTCCTCACCCACTACTTCAATAATGATATGGATTCCATGCTTAGATATCTCCTTGTAATTGGCACTAAATTTCCATCCTCCCCACCTTCATCCAATCCCAACCCATCCCCTCTTTCTTATCCCTCCCCTTCCTTTGAAAAGGGAAACCAAGCCTTTAGCCAAAATTCCCCTCCAACCCCATCCACATCTTAAATCCCCATCTCCACATCCTTTTCAAGATCTTCATCCTCATCATCAATTTACAAATCTATGGAAAATTCCACCTATTCATCTCCCACAACCTTACAATCCACATCACCCCAATCTTACCATTTAAATTCATCTCATTTCCCTCATAATGGTTGGATCCAAGGACTAATTTCAAAGGTTCTTAATTCCCCATGCAAAAAAAAGTGGTGCAACCTTCTCATGTCATGCATCAACCCTCATCACTAACACACCAAGATAAATCTCAATCCCCTAAATCTCATGAATCCTCTACTACTCCATCCATCCAAGTCAAAGCATCTATCCAACCTTCCTCCCCCTTCACACCATCCAAATCAAATGAGCTATTTCAATCCTCCAATTCAAAGAATGCTAATATAGATTTCCCTCCATATAAATATCAAGGAACCCCTTATCATCCATCATATGATCCCCTTCCATCTCATGATCTCATTTCTAATCAAGAACAATATATCCCTTCCATCTCATCCAATCATCCCTTTCCATCTCAAGATCGAGTTACCTCTTCCACTCCATTGAATGATCCCTCTCTAAATCAAGATCAAAGTTCACCTTCCACCTCATCTAGTGATCCTCTCCCCTCTCATGATACTATGATACCATCCACCCTATCCCATGATCCTACACCAATTCAAGATCAAAATGACCCTACAACTTCATGTCATGATCCCCTTCCATCTCATACCCAAGAGCATACTATACCATCCACCCCATCCCATGATCTTGCCCCAAGTCAATATTAAAGCATCCATTCATCTCCATGTCATGATCCTATCACCCATACTTATCAAATGGGTTCATCTACCTTCATCCAATCTGGTTTACTCCAAGATCCTGTCATCCCTTCCATGTCATATCCCCCTCAAAATGGACTCACATCTTGTTTCCAAAATAATAATTATCCCATTGGAAAAAGTATTCATCAAACCATACATTATCAAGACAAAGGGTTAGGCATCCATGAGCAAGGAATCTTAGAACCACTTAATATCAAAGAAAATCTAAAATATCATGGCCTTGGATACCAAGCTCGAGACATTTTCACTCCTTCCACCCATATTAAATCCAAAATCCCTCCACCTAAATCCAAATATCCATATTCCCCATCCTCCAAATCTATCTTGGGCCCTTATATTCCAAATCCCAATCACTCATCCCCTCCATCTATTTTGGGTCCCTATGTCCCAAAACAAAGTCCTTCACCCCTTCCATCCATCTTGGGTCCTTACATTCCACCACCTATTGCTCCTATTCCAAAATCCCATTCTCCTCTCTATTCATCACCTCATATCCCAAATCAAGATCAAATAAGGCGCACACCTTTGAAATCCTTCCAACATACTACTTACACCAACCCATCTGTAATATATCCCTATCATTCATGTCCACCCACCAATCCCATTTCTCTTGGAATCAATTTGGATGCCAAATCTAAAATTCATCAAGCCAAAAATCGACAAAAATCCAAGGATCAATATGTCCCATCAAAAATACATGCAAAAAATAAGAAAAATATGATCCAAAATAAAAAATTTAAATCCCAAAGGCCACAAATGCCCATGAATAAAAAATAAAAAACCATGTGGATTCCAAAAATACTCATTGAATCAATGCATCCCAAAGAAAAATCAAAATTGGCATCCAAACTTGCTTATCCAAAATCTTTATCTAATTCCAAGTTCTCCATCCCATCTAATAATCCTTCATCACCTTCATCTATTTTGGGTCCTTATGTCCCAAAATCCACATCCACTCCTCCATATAAACCTCAAAATCCAAAATCTAATTCACTTCCACAATTCCACCACGCTTCAAGGTGTGTGCCAATGTTCATCTTACCAACATTCCCATCTACATATCCACATGTCTTCCACTAACTCATCCATTATCCAACATCCATTTTCCATCCTTCCATACCTCTTGTCAAATCCTTTGCATAAATCCATATCCCACTTTATATTTCAATCCATCTTATCCCCCTTGGAATCATTCTACCAATGTCTATGAGTATAATAGAAAATAATCAAGGGATACCATCTATGAAACCAGATGCTTGAGTCCCTCCTCCCCATCCCCTTGGACTCTACACTTGGGGACAAGATTCATACATACTACATCTTATCCACATCCTCCACTATCACTCAAAATCTATCCATCATCCTATTTAAATACATCCTCCCCTTTCCACCTTTGATCTTGATAAAGGATTTTCATAATCACCATGCATCTTATACTATCCATATCCTCCATCCCCCCATCCTATCCAATTCACCCCCTCTCTTCACCCTTGGTCTTAATAAATCTAGGGGGAAAATATCCATGAATTCTTTGGACAATTCCATCCTCACTCTTACTTTAATCCATGTCCTTTATTCACTATCCTTCCATCCATGATTGCACTACCTCTAGTGTGGGTCATCTTGTTCCTTTACAAATAATCCTTGGAGCTTCATCCTCCTATCTTTCATCCAGAATTTTCTTATCTCCCATCACCTATCTTCCATCTACTAAATTCATTCATCTCCTATCTAAACAATCCATTTATCCTTCCATCCTTTTCAAATCCTTGGTTCTCCATTGTCATTAGATCCCATCCATTTTTCTATCCTAATCATCCTATCCTCCATCCAATCGTATCTTATCCATCCATATATACTTCCAATCCGACCATCCCCATTTAATCCTATCCAATTCAATCAAATCCTAATCCATGCAATCCAATCTTGCAAGTTAGTGCATCATCCTAAAAGTAATCCATCATCTTAATCCAAATCAAGCTCAAATTCATTAATCCAAGTTAATCCAACTATCATCATAGGGATATATCCTTCCCAATCCATGTGTTGTTCTTATCATTAACAACATAATTCTTTGGGTATGCATTGTTCTTATTGTTAGCTTTGCTACACTTATCATCATCATCACCAATCCATCAATTGATTTTTTAGCTTGACTTGGAGTATAGTCCTTGTTTTCTTTTAGTGTGTTGTGCATGCTTCCTTGTTGCTTGTGTGTTTTAACTTTGTTTACATTTATTGTGGTCTCTTGCACTCTATTTCCATAGGGGCATCACGATCTTCCATATCATGGTGTTATAAGGCATATGTTGCACTTGACTTTTTGATCACATACTTGGCACATTGTCATCCTAGTTCCTTATACCTTGGTGCATAGTGTAAAGTAAAATATCAAATCTAGGTTGCTCTTAAAATTACAACATGATGATCATCCATCCTCTCTCTCCACCCATGTCTTCATCATCCTTATCTTCTCCCATCCATCCTTATGTTTTTCATCTTTTTATCCTTCATCCTTTAGCCTTCCCATCCATTTGGAGAGCACACCCATGTTCTTCTAACCTGCATGTACTCTCGAGGGGGCATACCATTACTTCCTCATCATCCTTCCTCATCCTTCCTAGTGACTGGGGCATCATGCCACTAGTCCTTATCCCTTTCCTACCCACTATGTTTTATTCTTCTTTGAAATGATGTTACTTCTCTTAGTTGCAACATCATCTCAAAGAGGGGAAAAATGTAGACACCCAAAATAATATTTGATTAAATAAATACTTGTTATTTATTTAATTTAACCTATGTCCCTTATCCTAATAATTAATTAATTAAATATTTATTATTTATTTAATTAATTTCCTCATTATCCTTACATTCCACCACCTTTAATTAAATAAATCCACATTTATTTAATTAAAGCTACCCCTTTTCCCATATTCCTCTAAAATCCCCTAACCTTGCTTAAGCTAATTGGTCCTTGATTAATTAACTTTATCCCTTTCATAATCATTATTATCCCATTCTCCAACTTTTAACTCCACCCAAGTTAATAAAAACTTGGTTTATTAACTTAACCCATCCTCATTAAATCAATTAATCCTTGATTAATTGATCTAACCCTCATCCCTAATTCTCATTACCAATATTTCTTGATTTTAAATTCCTACATCTCACCTACCCCCACTAGCCTCTTACACAAGCCACCCTATCTCTTACACCAATTTAATGCCTCTCTTCCCAATATGTGTTCACACATGTGTGAGCACACCTCCCCATTTCACACCTTTCCATGTTGTGACCCTTTTCACAAGGCTAATCATTCTTCATTCCTTGATCCAAACCCTATCCTTCTTTCAATCTGAACCCTCCATTAACCAATCAATCCTAGCCCCTTGTTCATCTCACCAAATTTCTATATAATGAGGCCTTGGCTCTCATTCTTGACATCAATATTCTCCATAATCTTATTTTATCCAAATTTCCATAAAATCCATCTCCATCATGCCATCATGCTGCTAAAATATTGAGCAACCACATCCATTATAATCACTTGAGAAAACCTACAAGATATGGGTGCATCTTGTGAGCTCAATCCATGAAGAGGAGGATACTATGAAGGTATAATATTATTTGTGCATTCCTTTTATGCATTTCATCTAATTTACCTTCTTATTCTATTTTACCTTCTTTAGATGATATCATCAACATATACAACCACAATCAAGATTTGATCTTTTTTAATTTTAAAATAAGATTGCTATTTGTGGTACCTTTATTGAATACTTTTGGTAACAAGTACCTATCAAATCTTGCATACTAAGCTCTAGGATCTAACTTGAGTCCATATAATGCCTTCTTCAATCTACAAACCATATATGGTTTATTTGATAACTAAAATCCTTCTAGTTTTTCAATATATACTTCTTCCAGTTCACCATTCAAGAAATAAAAGTTCCCATCCATTTGATAAACTTTGAAATACTTGTGTGTTGCAAAATCCAAAAACATTCTAATAGATTCCATTCTAGCCATTGGAGCAAATGTCTCCTCAAAATCTATTCCTTCTACTTGTGAGTAGCCTTTAAACACAAGCCTTTCTTTATTTCTCACCACTTCTCCATTCTCATTTAGTTTGTTCCTAAATACCCTCTTAGTTCCAATCACATTCTTGTTTGTTGGTCTTGGGACAAGTTCCCAAGTTTGATTCTTCCCAATCTATATTAGTTTTTCTTCCATATTCTTGATCCAATACTCATCTTTTCCTACTTCAACCACTGTTTTAGGTTCAATTTTGGAAATTAAGCATAGATTCACTTGTTCTTCTATCATAGTAGCCTTTCTTCTTGTTAAAACACCTTTTCTCTTGTCACAAATCATCTAATCTTTAGAATGATTCTTCTGCACATACTTAGGAGTCTTAGGAATCCTTTCTAGAGCTTCTTCCTCTTCAAATTGAACTTCTTTTTCTTTACCTTCATCTTTGTTATTTTCCCTACAAGAGGATTCATTTGATTCATATACATCTATCATCATTGAAATTTTATGTAATTATTCATCCACTTTGACACTTGCACTTTCAACAATATTTTTTAGCCTCTTGTTGTAGCACCAGTAAGTTCTACTTTTTGTAGAATATCCAAGGAATATACCTTCATCATATCTTGTATCAAACTTTCCTAAGATCTCTTCATCTCTTTTGATATAGCATTTGCTTCCAAACACTATGAAATATTTGACAGTAGGAGTCCTTCCATACCACAACTCATAGGGATTCTTTGAACTATTTTCCCTTGCTTGTACTTTGTTAAGTATGTAGAGTATAGTATGAATTGCTTCTCTCCAATAGATTTATGGTAGGTTTGCTTCTTTCATCATTGTTATTGTAGCTTCCTAAATAGTCCTATTCTTCCTTTCAACTACTTCATTTCATCGAGGAGTCCTAGAGGCTGATAAATTCCTCTTTATTCCATAATTTTCACCAAAACTATTAAACTCATTGTAGGTGAACTCTCCACCTCTACCAGACCTTAAATTTTTTATTTTTCATATCCATTTCATTCTCAACCATAACTTAAAATGCTTTAAACTTATCTAGACATTTTTATTTTTCTTTGAGAAAAGTAACACGCCATTCTAGAATAATCATCAATTAATAGCATGAAATACCTGTCAACTTGAAAACTTCTTACTCTAGTAGGTCCAAAAAGATATGTATGCACCAATTCCAAAGTCTGGTAGTATATTGTTCTTTGATTTTAAAACTCCTTCTAGCTTGCTTCCCAATCTGACATTCCTTGTAGATAACATTGACAAGCTTTATAATCTTTGAAAAATCTCTCATAGCTTGAACTAAAATGATCCTTACTAGGCTATCAAAATTGATGTGACACATTCTTCTATGCCATAGCCAACATTCATTAACCTAAGTCATAAAGAAATGACCATAAACACCTTTGAGTTGATAAACATTTTCATATGCCCATGTAGCAACCATAGTTTTAGAACCTTTTCTGATCTCACATCCATCATCTTGAAACATAAGATTATATGCTTTGCTACACATTTTTCCAACACTCAAGAGGTTATGTCATAGACCCTTAACATAAAGAACATCATCTATATTATGCTTTCCATCTAAACTAATTGAACCTTTTCCACATATCTTAGCAAATGCATAATCACCAAACTTAACAAAACCTTCATATCTCTCAAGTTTAACAAACTTACTTTTGTCACCGGTCATATGACTCGAGCATGCATTGTCAATGATCCAGTAGTTCTTCTCCTCTCTAGTATGAAAATCACTTACCATCATTCCTTTAACATTAAGACTTGCTTTCAAAGCACTTTCCTTCATACATCTCTCAAAGTTATCAGAATTAGTTTCAAATTTTATAGCCATGAACAAGCATTCACTATCCTCATCATCTAGATAATCAGATATACTAGAATCTTCTTTAACATAATAACTTCTCTTAAATGAATTACCTTTATTCTCCTATTTTTTTTCATTTTGAAGATTTTTTTGGGCATCGTGAAGCATAATGACCTATCTTTCCATAATTAAAACATTTGAAAGGTAACTTACCTCTATACTTTTCGATGCCCTTTTTCAATCTTCTCACAAAGTTTTCTTCTGCATCATCAAGATCATCCTGATCTGATTCCTCATTCTTCTTTGATTTTCTAGCCTTGAAAGCAATATCATTCTTTATATCACTTGGACCAAATTCTCTTAATTCAAAAGTAGATAGAGCAACATACAATTGATCTCTAGAATATTTAATGTTATTATATTTCCACAATCCATAAGAATATCAGTAGTTATTTCTGGATTCAATTGTGTAAGCTTTTTGAATCAAAAGCTTATGACTATAAGTACCTTCTTAAATCTTGGGCTTCCTCAATAGAAAAACCCTTGACTATAAGTATACCTTCTTTACCACTTCATTTTCATCAAGTTTTCCACCAAGACCTTTGATGAAATTGACAAATTCATCCGCCTTATGCATGTAGCTTGTAATTTTTTCATTCTCTAACATTCTCATGTTCTCAAATATGAACTTTAGATTCTACATCTTTTCTTGCTTGACTTTATCATCTCCTTCATATATAATTTCCAACTTTTTCCATATCTCATTAGCAGTTTTAAGATTCATAACTTTCACAAGTTCAGTATTAGAAAGACCACTCAAAAGAGCATAACATTCTTTACCATTGTTCTCATAGGCCTTGGTATCATCATCAGTACTCAAACCATTTGCAAGAATAGTATATCCAATTTCAACAGATTTCCAAACTCCAAATGTTAGGAATAGAAGGAAACCTTCCATCCTAGTCTTCCAAAAAGCATAATCTGATCCATTAAATAGAGGAGCCTCCTTCTTATGCACCATCCCAAATCTACCTCAAGTGGTTAAGCTTTCTCCTAAGGAACCTTTATCTGATACCAATTATTGAATGCACAAGACAACTAAGAGGGGGGGTGAATCAATTGTTCATTAAAACATCAAACCCTCAATAGCATTCAGATCCACATTAATCTTATTAGCCTTTAATATGTTAGAATGATATAGCATGAAGGAAAATAAAAGAAATTGAAACACGTCAACACCATGCACAATAGAACACCAAATTTACATGGAAAACCTAAGAGAAAAACCACAGTGAGGATTAGCTCACAATATAAATTAATTGCAACACCAATTTCAATAAGATTTTTACACTAATAAATCCATCTCAATGCAATATAAAAGTCCACCACAACAACATTAACACATTTGTATCCTCTCTGAAGAATGTAGACACCTTCTGCTCACTACTTCCAATAGTCTTAACACATTAAATCTCACACTACATTTCTTAATTTCACACTTCACAACTCTGCAATTCACATCATACACACCACACACCTCTACACTCTCATCCTCCATAAATTCATCACACATGTATACCATTCTCAACCTTGAAAATAATCTCCAAGGTCATTTATGCACCTCAATCATGCAAATTCAAATTATGTTGGCACCAAAACATTCCTACGATGGAAAGGAATGAAGGCAGACCACATCACACCTTAACTCAGACCTAAATCCACATATACACACCACACCATGCTTCCACAAACATCGAAGCAAATCTACAATTAGTGTAAACATCCAAAATAGGTCAAACCCATGTAAACACCATTAAACATTTAAGTATGTGTTTCCTTTTATCCAAAGACAACTCATGAACAACAAATATCACTTGAAAAAAATTTGGAATATTCCAAAAACACCCTGAGATCCAAAAAAATTCCTTCACAACTTCCTCCTGAAAAACATACTCATCTTGTACAACCAGTTAACCTTCCACACACTATAATTTATAAAACCAACCTTGCAGAGAACCAAACTTTGAAAAAATTAGAATGGAGATAGATATGATAAATATGAGCACACCCTTAGATCCACAAGACCAAAAACCACTTTGTAGAGAAATGTGGAGCAAAACCACTTCTCCCAGATAACACAGAATTCATAGTCCACACACTAGTGAACACAATTTTCTTTGAACAACGATCCAAAATAAGAAACTATGGGTATAACACCTCTGAAGAACTCTGACCAACATATATGGACCGCAAAAGCATATCTTCAACATAGAAGAAATGTGTAGCAAAACCATAACACTAATTTGTGTGCCAGAGCACCTCTCAACCACACTGTTTTCTTTTTTATTTAAATTTTCTCAAAAGCACTTAGAAACCAAGCACCACAAACACATTCTCATTATTTGCAACACTTCCTCATTACCACCAAACCAACTACAATACAATAACTCAACCATAAAAATGCTTATCAAAGCAACACTAGAGGTTGACACCAATGGCACTACTAATGACAACATAATGCGACTAATCAAAGTATCATAAAAAAATTCCAACAATATCCTCATAGACCTAGTGACATCAATGCAACAACATAGATCAGTTGACATCAATGACAACACAAACTAATCATATTCCAACACAATTATGGATTTTCCTAAATTTTTGGATCTGCATGTTGGACACATTGTATGTGTTGTACATCTCTTTTGGGAGGAATTTTATTCATTCATGTCTATATAGTGTAAATTCCCTCTCATTCTTAGGGTCCAGAGATTGAAGATAAGACTTGTGGTCCAATAAAATAGGATTTTCTAGAAATGTCTATCTTTTTTACATTTTTTGCATTAGTCTTTATGAAGAGTTAGTTTGAAGAAGCCTAGATCTATACACCAATGAAGTTCTATTGGATATGTAAATATATTGCATAAACAAATTCAATAAAATCAGCCAAACTCGATATCTTTGGATTGTTATCTCACATTTTTAATAGAATTTATCATGTTATCTTTTGTTTATAATTCTTCAAAGGAGTAAAATTGATTTGTAGTGGGTTTTAATTATAACAAATGGAATGAAAAATCCCTCTTAAATCTAGCATTGTGAGTAAATATAACTATGTTTAATACAAGTTTATTTATTTTTTAGTTTTTTGAAACATTTCTTTGAAGAATAATGAATCTCATTAATTTGATTAATATGCATTATTTCTCTCTTGCATGCCTTTCTTTATCTTTTGATAGTTATTTGAATCATTGTTAGATAGGGTTTAATATTAAATACGTTAGTTTTTGTTAGAATACCAATAGGTCCCTTGAATATTACAACCATATAGACCACTTTGTAGGATAACATAGTTGTGACCCAACTCCTAGGACCTTGGAAGATAATTGATTTAATTATCATATATCTTTTTTAGGAGAGGTTAGATGTATTATTTCTACCTGTGTTGCATGTGTAAATTTGGCCATCATCATGTTGCTTAGCTAAATATTGGGAAAAGAAAGGTATTAAATGTTTCAAGGACCATTTTATGTAATACTCAACTAAAGTCTTGGATTTTTTTAAGCACGAAGTATGGTCTACCACCTACACATTGGAGAACATAATTTGTACTAAGATAATCAAGAAAAAATCTTCAATTCCATATTAATATTAAACCTTGTTGTAGCAGTGCAAACTATGATACTTTGAAAGGTTACAACTAGAAGGATGGAATTCATCTATCCCAACTAAAACCCAAAACCATTTATAAAACAATGAGTGAATCAAAAGCTATAATTGAGCATGTAAACAAATGCTATAACTTTAAGGAAGGTGAAAAAATTGGAATTGGAATAATGTTTTAGAGCCAAAGAAATCTTATTTTAAATGGTTGATGTTATTAAAAAAACTTCCATGTTCTTTATGCGTTTCAAATGTAGAAATATGTGACTTATGCAGAAACCTAAAAATATTGCTCATATTTTTTATTTTTTTTGTAAAAGAAATATGGTTTATGTTTTGTGTAGCTTTAAGTGGTCAAGGGAATTATGAAAGATTAATATACAAGAAATTTTGTTTGGTAAAATAGAGGGGGCTAAAAAATCTATTAACTTGTTCTACTTGCTTTTATCTATTGAAATATTATGGTATTTATGAAAACTAAGAAATGAGGAAATTTTTTAAGGAAAAATGAGAGTTCTTATTGAGTTTGCAAGAAGAATTATTTTTTCAATATTTTTATGCAGGTATCACTGACATTAGAGATATCCAATTCCAAGTTTGTAAAGTTAATGAAGTGTGAAAAGGTGGAAGTCAACAAGAAGGAGATTAAACATACGAAGCATTAGCCTTTCAATTCAGAAGATAACCTACCCTTTACAGAGACTTACTTAGAGTTCTAGATGAAATAAAATAAAAAATACAATTTGGAAAATTTGAAGAAGGATCTTGGACTATAGGGTGGACCAATATTTTATGTGAACTAAGATGAAGATATGATAGTGGAGGTGGTGAAGTCCAACATAGATCCTTCATCTATCGAGTCACCATTGGGATATTATAAAATGGATAATTGTAGTGAGAGTAGGAATTATTGTAATGCTTCTTCATAAAAACTATTTTGATTATAATGATATAGAAAATATAGTAATATAGTAGTATATATCATGAGTTTTGGCCTTGCATGACAATCATACTATGTTTTTTCTTGTTCATAAATGATGTTCTAACATGATCATATCTGATGTATAATAT
This sequence comes from Sequoia sempervirens, assembly GCA_007258455.2. NCBI lineage: Eukaryota > Viridiplantae > Streptophyta > Pinopsida > Cupressales > Cupressaceae > Sequoia > Sequoia sempervirens. Next base: position 183,720,272 of record VDFB02193867.1, read on the forward strand.
TTTTGCTATTGTTAAACTATATTTAATACAAAAAAAAACACCAAAATATAAGGTTGATTATTTTTCCCAAAAAATACTAAAGTTTATTAATAATTTGAAAAAAATATGATGCACTAAAGAAGAGATTCCATGTCAAAATATATTATTTTTTCTAGTTTGGATAAATAGTTAAGAGAAAATGTGGCATCCCATCAAAATTATTATATTTTTAATACATGCATATTTTATAATTTATTTAAAATTTTTTTATCAAAATGGGGAAGAATTAATCTATGTGTTAAAGTTTCAATATATAAATATGCCAATAAAAATTCAAAAAATTACTATATAAAGAGAAATGTCCCACTTAACTTCATTTTCAACATTTTATTAGTAACTAAATTATAGTGTCAATTTTACAAAAAAACTAAATTCAATTTTAATAATTTTTTTCTAAAAAAAATATACACATAAAATACACTAAAAAATAATATTTTATCAGTTTACATCAATTCAAAATTCAAAATATATAGCCGCATTCTAGTGATTCAAGTTGAAAATTTAGATAAGTGTTAGTTTTTTTGTTTCTAAATGTGTGACATAGATTTTAACTTTCCCCCTCCAATAATTAATGGTGTTCTTTGTATTTGGGCATGCTTTTCAAAGTTGAGCTCGTAAAATGTGTGAGGATGAAGCCATATTACATGAGAAAGGATAATCTCAACAATTAAATTTAGTTTTTATGGCATATTTTATTTTGCAAGGAGGTAGGTACTAGTAAATGGACAAGAATATTGGAACACTTTATTCATGTTTTGATTGGAGGTAAAAAATGGGTTTTGAAGGGGCCTGAAACCCTTTACAAAATAAAGCAATTGATAAAAAAATAAAAGAACATTAAGCAGCAATCAACCCGATGACAACAATCCAACAACCAAAAAGTAGCCAAAAAGAAAGCAAATAGCCAACAACACTACATATTATTCAGAATCTCAATAGCTTCCATTTCACTAGTAGCCAACTTTTGCACCTTATCTAGAGTATCAAACACATGAATACCTAAGGCCCCGGCTTGAGCTTTCATTCTATTTCTAGTTTTGACCCCCAACCCACCAGTTTTTACCTCACCACTCAAAACACTGCCTTTCACAACACCCTTCTCACCAGCACACTCCACATCCATCAGCTTACCCCTAGTAGCATCAGCAGACACATTCTCCTTTCTCTTTTTCACAGTAGTCACAGGGGAGATCGCCTTAGCAGAGTCTGAAATAGCCAAGACCTTAGAGGCATCTCCACCCTTCATCACAACATTCCACATCTTATCACATTTATCCTCAAGGGATAACATTCTTCCTTCCAAATTATGTTTCAGATTAATGGTTTGCTCTGCCACAGTATTAGCCACAATATTAAGAGAATCCATTAAATTATCAATTTGGAATTGGATAGAAGGATCCTCAACCTTACTAGAAACACCTCTAATTCTAACATTGGTCCTATTAATCTCATGGAAGAACAACTTAAAAAGTTTTAAAAGCACATTAGAACTGTCATGGGCCGAGCCCAACACATCAAACAATTCCTTCCTGTCAAAGTTCTCAATGTGTTTCCCCACAACGATGTCCTCATCAAAAGAACTAGAATGAACCTTTTTAGCTGAAATTTCCTCACCTTTACTATCAAGGATAGGAGTCTTCATCTTTCGAATGGAGCAGGAGATTTCCTTCGCAACAACCTTCCTTTTCATTATCCTTTCCACCTCTGCTTTACTAGTCCCCATAGCATGTCCACCACCCATAGCTATTTCCTTATCCTAATTTTGCAACCCCATGTCAGCATTCGACAAAGCCTCACCACAGATACCGCTAGCCAAGGAAAGAGGGAAACCCTTCTCCGGGATTTGTCCAGCAATCAACACCTTTCTCTTTTGGCTTCCCTCCTCAGGCTCCTACACATATCTAGTCACTAGGAGAGGAGAGGAAGCTTCCCCATAAAGTTCATTTTTTTCCTTACCCCCCTCAGAAGGAACATTCACCATCACCTCATAACTACATGTCGTATAACCTGCCTTATCATCTAGCTTCCTTTTCCCAGTCTTACCTGGAATAGGGGAAATGGGGCCCTCCTCAAAAGAGGCATACAAATCTGGGACATAATCAGCATCATCATCCCTATCAGACTCAAAATATTTGTTTCAAAATAAGCCTACTCTTCTTAGTGTTGGAAATAATGTGCCTCAATCTCATAGGCTAAAACCTCTGAAAGGGCCAAGTCAGTGTGACAACTTTTGTGTCTGGACGACTAGCAGCTTGAATTTTGTTGAACAGCTCAGGTCGTTGTGACCTTGCAGGAGTCTCGCTGAACACTTATACATTGGAGTCATCAGGATAACCTATGGTGGCTTGGTGAGAAGTCTTATTGAGTAATATGTCTCACCGATAGTATGTTACATTTTGTGGTCTTCGGTGTATCTTATATTCTTCGGTGAAAATTCTTGTTGATGTGGAGTGTCTCGCTGAAAGCTTCACCTTTGAAGTCATCAGGGAGACTTGACCAAGAGGGATACTATTGGTAAGAAGTCTTACCGATGTGTGAATGTCTTGCCGAAAGGTTACACTTAGCAGTCTTCGGTGTGGCATGTGACTTCGCTATGAACTCCTGGTGATATGTGTTCCTCTTGCCAATGTTCATTAGGGTAACATGAATGTTCTGGTATAAAGTCTAGGCGATGTGTTTATGTCTCACCGATGTAGTTTATTCTCGGTATGACTCCTTGCGACTGGTGGTCTCGGGGTAACTTGGAGAACTCGTTAAGAACTCTCAGTGAGAGTGGTAAGTCTTGCTGACCATTCAGTGCTCGATGTAACTTAAAGTCTTCAGAGTAAAGTCTCAACGATGGACGTGTGTCTCAGCGATGAAGAAGTCTATTGTCTGTATGACTTGAGAACTCGGTATGAACTCTCTGCAAATGTGATAAGTCTTGCCGACTATTATTTGGCACTCGGTATAACTTGAGACTTCAGTGGGATGTCCTAGCGAAATCGATAGTCTCACCGATATGCATGTTGAGTTCGATACAAGTTGTAAGCTCGATGTAACCTCTTGCCAATGGAGATGACTCTTGGCAATAACATGTAATCGAGTCTTGTGGCGTCAGGGAGTCACTTCTTGTGTCTCACCGACATGCCAACATAGTTGAATCCTTTTGACCGTGTGAAGACTATCCTATGTGGCTTGTAGTCGACCAATCAGAGAAGTTGAATGGGAACCATTGGAAAATAATTCATTGTGGCAGTTCTGAGAGGAAGCTCAATAGACAGGGGTGACATATTTATACTATGTGATCATAGATAGTGATGGGTTAGATGGTTGGATGGATCGACGGATTGTTGTGTGATTGTATGATCAATGGATGAATTCTATTCTATGAAGACTGTAACATGAATGTTTTGTAACAAGGTTGTTAATGGTGAATGCTGTTGTAAAATGACATCAGAAAGATAAGTTGGATATCTGTATGTAATCTTTATTACTGTAATACAAAGTGACTTCTCTTGGTGTGGTTGGTTTTTCTCCCGTAAGGGTTTTCCCACGTAAATTTGGTGTTCATATGTGTTTGTCAAATACTTTGTTTCCGTTATCTCTTTCATGTCATCTTAATTGGACTGTAATTGTAAAATTTAAAAAGGTATCTCTGCATTCTTCCCTGAGGTTTTCACATTAGGAGAGTTGTTTCCGCATCTAGCTTTCCTTACAAGTGGTATCAGAGCCTAGCTAGTTTTGTTATCCTTGTGGGTACGTTGGGTTTTTTGTGTCATTTCTGTTCAGTGGGAGTCTTGTAGAAGTTTTTCAATTTCTAATTACAGATTGAGATGGCAAGCATGTCAGGAAAGATTGAAATAGAGAAATTCAATGGCAGCAATTTTGAGTTGTGGAAACTCAAAATGGAGGATCTCTTAGTGGATCGTGATCTGTGGCTTGTTCTGTCTGGAACTAAACCTACAGGAATGAAGCAAGAAGATTGGGACCTTGCAGATAGAAAGTCTAAGGGACTGATAAGACTCTGTTTGGTAGACTCTGTACTTCTCAATGTGCATGAATAGAAGACTGCATCTTCCTTGTGGAAGAGACTGGCATTTATTTATCAAGGGAAGTCCTTGGTGAATAAACTATTCCTGAGGAAGAAGTTGTACACTTTGAGAATGCAGGAAGCAGGGTCTGTTGCTGATCATTTGAAGGCATTTAACATGTTGATTGCACAGTTAACTTTTGTTGGTGTAAAGACTGATGAAGAGGATCATTGTATGCTTCTATTGTGTTCTTTGCCAGACTCTTGGGATCACCTAGTGATGGCTATTGGGAGTACAACATCAAATTTCAAGATGGAAGATGTTGTTGCTTCTTTGTTATCAGAAGAAATGAGAAGGAAATCTTTTGAGATGGCGAAGGAGGCCCTTGTTGTTAGAGGAAGGTCAAAAGAGAAAGGCAAGAAGAAGGACAAGAAGTCCAAATTGAAATCATAGGGGAGATCAAAGTCTCCTAGTAAGAAGTCCAAGGTGAAGCGTTGGAACTGTGGGCAACCTAGTCATGTCCAAAAGGATATTGTAAAGAGGAGAAACAGAAGAAGAAAAAGAATTATTCTGACAATGAGTCTTCTCATATTGATGCAGATGCCTTCATTGGAGCCTTGGCTACACAGGCATCAGATGATGTCTGGATGATTGATTTTGGAGCATCTTTCCATATGACATCTCATAGAGACTGGTTTACGAAGTATGAAGAATACAATGGTGTAAAGGTGTACTTGGCAAGTGATTCAACTTTGGAAATTGTTGGTCGTGGAAGAGTCAGAATTGAATTTTCCAATGGCAGAGTGAAGGGAATCAAGGATGTTATGCATATACCAGGTCTAGCTCAAAATCTGTTGTCTGTCAGTAAGCTGAATGATATTGGAGTGCAAGTCACGTTCTCTGAAATGGCTGCAAGATGACTAGAGGCTCAATGGTGCTAGCAAGGGGTGCCCGTATTGGTACTTTGTACAAGTTGGATGCACATGTTGTTCAATGTAACAGTGTCTCTGTAAAGTCACAAAAAGCTACTCATGGAGGTAAAGAGGGAAATGTTCCTAATTGTGTAAACTCTATGGAAGTTAAACTTCCAGCAGAAAAGACTATGCTCTGGCATCATAGGCTAGGCCACATTGGAGAGAAAGGTTTAAAAACCTTGAAGAATAAAAACCTGGTTGAGGGGCTTGAAGATTGTAACCTTGAATTTGAATTCTATGAACATTGTATATATGGAAAACAACACCGTGTTTTGTTTTATTCCAGTCCTCATAAATCTTCTAGTTTGCTAGATTATATCCATTTTGATGTATTTGGTCTAGTGAATGTTCCTTCTTTGTCTAATTCAAGGTACTATGTATCATTCATTGATGATTATTCGAGAACATTTGTTTATTTTCTGAAAAGTAAATCAAAAGTGTTCAGTCGGTTTAAGGAATTTAAAACCTTGTTGAAAATCAAACTAGTAGGAAAATTAAATGCTTAAGGACTGATAATGGCGGTGAATTTTTCTCTGATGATTTCAAGAGGTATTGTAAAGATCATGGGATTAAAAGACATAAGACTACACCTTATACTCCACAGCAAAATGGAGTTACAGAAAGGTTCAATAGGACAGTGATGGAGAGAGCACGAAGTATGCTAAGTAGTGCTAGCTTGGAGGAGAATTTCTAGGCTGAGGCTATTGCTACTGCATGTTACTTGATTAATCATTCTCTAAATTCTGCTCTTGTTGAGAAAACACCTTTGGAAGCGTGGTCTGGTAAGAAGCCCTCTTTAAGACATATTCATGTTTTTGGCTGTGAGGCATATGCTTATGTGTCGTATGAGAAAATATATAAGTTGGAGAACAAGGTTGTCAGATGTATTTTTATTAGCTATAGTGCTGGCATAAAAGGATACAAGCTTTGGAATCCTGATACAGAGAAGGTTGTATATAGCAGGAGTGTAATCTTTCATGAGCTAAAGCCTTCTACCTTGGATCTGCAATCAGAGACAAAGTCAGAAAACAATAAGGATGTAGTTGAAATTCCTCTGACACTAGAGAAAGAGGAATTGAAAATTCAAAATATACCTAAAACTAAGGAGAGCTCAAGCAGTTCTGAAAGTTTTGAAGAAGAAGAACAACCTCAGCCTCAGCCACTAAGGAGGTCAACCCGTCAAAGAAAACAACCTGATAGGTATGGGTTCTCTTTGATAGATTCTACTTGTGCCTATGCTTTGATTTCTAGTACTGATGAGCCTAGGACTATAAAAGAGGCATTTAGAATGTCTAATTCAGACTCTTGGTTGGAAGCCATGGATGAAGAAATGGCATCATTATAAAAGAATGAAACTTGGAGTTTGGTGCCCTTTCCTAAAGGCAAAAAAGTTGTTGGCTGCAAATGGGTATTTAAAAAGAAGATTGGTCTGGATGGCAGTTTGGAAAAATATAAGGTGAGGTTGGTTGTGAAGGATTATTCCCAGGTAGAGGGAATTGATTATGGGGAGATTTTTTCTCCTGTAGCTAAGCTGACATCTATCAGATTTCTTTTGTCACTTGTAGCAGCATATGACTTAGAGGTCGAACAGATGGATGTGAAGACAACATTTCTTCATGGTGATCTTGAAGAAGAAATCTATATGTCCCAGCCTGAGCACTTTGTTGAAAAAGGTAAAGAGAAACTGGTTTGCAAGTTAAAGAAGTCTCTGTATGGGTTAAAATAGTCACCTAGAATGTGGTACCAAAAATTTGATACTTTTGTATTATCTTTGGGATTTGTAAGATCAAAATCTGATCATTGTGTCTATTATAAAGCTGAAAGTGATCAAGTTCTTATTATTGCTCTCTATGTTGATGATATGTTGTTCGTAGGCAATAGTAGGTTGATGATTTATGATCTTAAGTCTCAGTTGTCTGCTAAGTTTGAAATGAAAGATCTTGGTGCAATAAGATATATTCTGGGGATGGAGATAACTAGGGACAAGAATAGTAGAAAACTTTGGCTCAGTTAGAGTAAGTATATCAAGACTGTTCTAGAGAGATTTTGCATAAATGATTGCAAGAAGCTAGTTGTTCGAGTCTTGCAGGGAATGAAGCTATCTGTTGAAGATTGTCCAAAATCTCCTACTGAGATGGAGGAAATGACTAGAGTACCCTATGCTAGTGCGGTTGACAGTCTTATGTATGCAATGGTCTGTACAAGGCCAGAAATTGCCCAAGCAGTGGGAGTTCTTAGTCAGTTTATGGCTAATCCTGGAAGGACACATTAGGATGTTGTGAAAAGAGTTTTCAGATATTTTAAGGGCACTTCAGATTTTGCTTTGTGTTACCATGGGAACTTGGTTGAATCACAGAGGACTCTTAGTATTCGAGGCTATGTGGATTTTTATTGGGAAGGGGACATTGACAGCAGGAGGTCCACCAATGGATACATTTTCATGTTGAATGGTGGTGCAGTGAGTTGGATGAGTAAGCAGCAGGCTATAGTCACTTTTTCCACTACAGAGGTTGAATACATGGCAGCTACACATGCTTGTAAAGAAGCAGTTTAGTAAAAACATTTGTGTTCTAACATTGGTTTTGATGCAGGGAAAATAACTATTTTTTGTGACAGTTAGAGTGCAATTTGTCTAGCAAAGAATCCTACTTTCCATGCCAGGACGAAACATATAGATGTACAGTACCACTTTGTACAAGATATGGTGGAGGATGGAAAGGTCAATTTGGAAAAAGTTGATACTCTAGACAATGTTGCAGATGCATTGATGAAGCCAGTGAGCATAGACAAGTTCAGGTGGTGTGCCAGTTCGATGGGCCTTAGTGCCCATGATTTTCAGTAGGTTCATTGTGCCCTAGAGGTGCCTATGTGATCTTCATCAAGTGGGAGATTGTTGGAAATAATGTGCCTCAATCTCATAGGCTAAAACCTATGAAAGGGCCAAGTCAGTGTGACATCTTTTGTGTCTAGCCGACTAGTAGCTTGAATTTTGTTGAACAGTTCAGGTCGTTGTGACCTTGTAGGAGTCTCACCAAATGCTTATACATTGGAGTCATCAGGATAACCTATGGTGGCTCGATGAGAAGTCTTATCGAGTAATATTTCTCACCGACAGTATGTTACATTTTGTGGTCTTTGGCGTATCTTATATTCTTTGATGAGAAGTCTTGTCGATGTGGAGTGTCTCGCCGAAAGCTTCACCTTTGAAGTCATCGAGGAGACTTGGCCAAGAGGGATACTATCGGTAATAAGTCTTACCGATGTTTGAATGTATTACTGAATGGTTACAATTAGGAGTCTTCGGTGTGGCATGTGACTTCGCTATGAACTCCTGGCGACATGTGTTTCTCTTGCCAATGTTCATCGGGGTAACATGAATGTTCCGGTATGAAGTCTAGGTGATGTGTTTATGTCTCGCCAATGTTGTAGTTTATTCTTGGTATGACTTATGGTGACTAGTGGTCTCGGGGTAACTTGGAGAACTCGGTAAGAACTCTTAGCGAGAGTGGTAAGTCTTGCCGACCGTTCGGTGCTCGATGTAACTTAAAGTCTTCAGAGTAAAGTCTCAACGATGGACATGTGTCTCAACGATGAAGAAATCTATTATTGGTATGACTTGAGAACTCAGTATGAACTCTCTGTGAATGTGATAAGTCTTGCCGACTACTATTTGGTGCTCAGTATAACTTGATACTTCGGTGGGATGTCCTGGAAAAAGTGATAGTCTCATCGATATGTATGTTGAGGTCGATACAAGTTGTAATCTCGATGTAACCTCTTGCCAATGGAGATGAATCTTGATGATAATGTGTAATCGGGTCTTGTGGCATTGGGGAGACACTTCTTGTGTCTCACCGACATGCCAACATAATTGAAGCCTTTTGACCGTGTGAAGACTATCCTATGTGGCTTGTAGTTGACCAATCAGAGAAGCCAAATGGGAACCATTGGAAGATAGTTCGTTGTGGCAGTTCTAAGAGGAAGCTCGACAGACAGGGGTGACATAGTTATACTCTATGATCGCATATTGTGATGGGTTAGATGGTTGGATGGATCGACGGATTATTGTGTGATTGTATGATCAATGGATGAATTCTATTCTATGAAGACTATAACGTGAATGTTCTGTAACAAGGTTGTTAATGGTGAATTCTACTGTAAACTAACATCAGAAAGATAAGTCAGATATCTGTATGTAATCTTTATTACTATAATACAAAGTGACTTCTCTTGGTGTGGTGGGTTTTTCTCCTATAAGGGTTTTCCCATGCAAATCTGGTGTTCATATGTGTTTGTCAAATACTCTGTTTCTGTTATCTCTTTCATGTGCATCTTAATTGGACTGTAATTGTAAAATTTAAAAAGGTATCTTTGCATTCTTCCTTGAGGTTTTGACATTAGGAGAGTTGTTTCCGCATCTAGCTTTCCTTACACTTAGGTTTCTTGCTAACCCTTTCCCCTCCCAACTCCATCTTATAACCCTCCCTGGGTTTAGCAGTATTATCCTTCGGAGACACAAGATTTTTATGCACTTCATGAGCTTTAACATGCTCATAGATTAGGAGAACTAACCCTGAATGCAGGACAAGATTTTTGAGGTTTTTCCTATGATCTTTAATCCCCGAGTCAAGCGACATCAACAAATAGTAGGGAAAGAACACCCATTTATTATGCCAAAAATGGTTAAGCAAAAGGAAATGGTAAGTGTTAATTGTCATATACCTGCCTTCCAAGGTGACATACCTCATAATTTCTTCAACAACATCCTAACACAATGCTTTCAAGGAACTCCTCTGATACCCACCACTCTTCGTTGGCTTCAAGTCATCAGCGTCATTCACTTTAAAGAAAATAGACATCGTAGTTTGCAATTATTTTTTATCTCTAAACACCTTCATACCCTGAATGGCCAAGCTTGTAATTTGGGCTATGAATTCTTCATCAACCACAATTTTCCTACCACCCAAATTCAGGGTTCTCTCATTCCACCCTTTAGCCACCAAATCGATGACTTGGGGATTGTTACCATGCAGTTTCTCCATATATAGAGCTAAACCACCCTTCTCTAAAATCTCCCACACCTCCTTCCTCTGCTTAGCAATAACACATGACTTAGGTTCAACATAGTTTATGTCCCCACCTATTGCTAAAGACTTAACAAACGAAGGCCAAGCACATAACAGAAAGCTTAGGGAAATAAAAAAAACACCACCCAAAGTAGGAATACCCAGTAGAAGACTCTAGAAACTAAGGCGGATAACACCCACAATCCATGTGAAGCCATTCATAGGATAGATATGTCATAATGAATTTGAACTTCACGCCTTGTGAAAGACTTAACATCCTCATTCATGACATTCAACCACATGAGAAAAGATCAAAATTACATTAGCATTCATTATTAAGTATAATTGTAGCCTCAAAAGGAATAGGATCATTCAAATCCCACTCCTTGCTATCATTAACACCAATGTTAGTGAAGAAATCAGCTAACTTATTTCCCTCTCTCAAAATGTGGGAGATATAAACATTATCAAAGGAGTTCATAATTTTAATAGAGTCCCTGACCAAGGCTTCAATAGTCCAAGATGGAGGAGAGGCATTCTTCAAATTATTAATAATGTTCAGGGAATCACCCTCCAACCAAACCTTCCTATACCCTTTGCTTTGAGCCAATTTGAGTCCATGATAGGCTGCAGTCATCTCCACATAGTGGTTTGTCTGGATTCCCAAAGGGAGTGCCACAACTAAGATGAGCCTACAATTAGAATTTATAATCACTCCCCCACATCCAATGGGTCCCTGGATTACCTTTAGCCATGCCATCAAATTTGATCTTAACCCAACCATCTAGTGGCCCCTTCCAAGCCACATCATCTCTTGAGGATTTCCTTTTAGAGACCGGGAGAGATATATCACAAGGCAAATTCCATTTTTGAGCAATAGAGATATCATAGGGGAAAAGATTAATCTTTTGACCAACATGAGAGGAGATCCTAGATAGAAATTTTTCCTTAATTCCTGCACAAATCTTATAGGCCACAGCTAAAGCCAGAAGAAAAAAATTTCAAAAAATTATGTTGTTTCATTCCAACCACACCCCCCAAATCAAATGAGGCAAAGTGAGAGACCATAAAATATGCAAAGCCGGATTAGATGAGGGGATAACCCATTGAAACCATAAATCTTTGATAGATCCAAGAAACACCCAGCTAAGATTCCAGAGTGAGCGCACATGATTCCATATCACACCAACATATCTACACCCAATCAACAAATGACAAGTATTTTCCGCTTCCTCTTCACAAAGAAAGCATCTATTGGGCATACCAAAGCCTCTTTTATTCAGATTATCAATAGTTATAATTTTGTTCTGACAGAAGAGCCAAAATAAAATATTGACCTAAGGAATCAATCTAGAGGACCAAATAGAATCCCAAAAAGGAGGCAGACCAACAAAGGATTTATTGAGATGAAAATTTGAAGCAACAAAAAAGTTACCTACAGAGGAAAGCTTCCAAACAAACCTATCAAGAGAAGGGAGAGAAGGAATATGAACCAACGAAATAGCCTTATAAATAATTTCCAGACCAGGGTCCACCTCATGCAACTTCCTCCAACAACCTCCATTAATATAGTCAGCAACAAATCTTCCAAACAATCACACACATAGGTCCATAAAGGGTTGAGACCATGGCTCATCCTTAAGTGGCCCATTACCAAGCCAATTATCATCCTAGAAAAAAATACCCCTCCCATTACCCATTTGCCAAAAGAGACCCTTAGCAACAAGCCTTCAAGCCTTCAACATACAATTCCATAGCACATAACCATACAAAGGGTTAAAATCATGAGATAAAACATCTCTAATCCCATTAGCACCATGTAAGTATTTTCTCCAAGCATTTTTTGTCCACTCACTTTTGGCTAATGCCAAAAGACACCCTTAGCAACAAGCCTTCAAGCCTTCAACATACAATTCCATAGCACAGAACCATATGGAAGGTTAAAATCATGAGATAAAACATCTCTAATCCCATTAGCACCATGTAAGTGTTTTCTCCAAGCAATTTTTGTCCACTCACTTTTGGCTAACAAGAGATTCCACAATTGTTTACCCAAAAGGGCAATGTTAAATGTTCTAATTTTGCGAATTCCCAGCCCACCTACCTTTTCAGGCTGACAGACATCATCCCAAGCAACCAAATGAATTCTTTTTTTATCTTCAACACATGTCCATAGGAATTTTTTTTGAATTCCTTCCAAGATATCCACAAATTTCCTTGGCATATGAAAGAGACTAAGAGCATAGGCCAGGATATTCTGAAAGTTGGATTTAATCAATTGAACTTTACTAGCTTGGCTCAACAAAGCCCCCTTCCACCCAGCCAGTTTGGAATTAAATCTATCAATCAGCCCCCTCCATAAAGAATCAGGAGCCTTAGAGCATAAGGGAAGCCCCAAGTAAGAAGCAGGAAGTTCACCAATTTGACATTGCAAAATTATAGCAATCCTATTCTGTCTTTGAATCAGAGTGTTGAAAAAGAAAATAACACTCTTTTGTAAGCTAACCTTCTACCCAGATGCAACCTCATACATTTTTAAAATCTGTTTGATATCCTTAGCTTCCTTAATAGATGTTGGACCAAGTAAAAGATAATCATCCACAAATTGTTGATGAGAGCAAACAAGGTTAGTAGAAGAAGGGGCTAACCCAAACATAAGACCAGAATTAACAAATCTTTGGATAATACAACCCAAAGACTCAACCACAATGATAAACATGAAGGGAGAGATAGGATCCCCTTGTCATAGACCCCTAGAGTAGTCAAAGAGAGGAGAAGGAGACCCATTGATGAGCACAGAGAACCGAGGGGTAGAAATATGTTGATGCACCGGAGCCACCATTTTCTCCCCAAAACCAAAGGAAAGAATAATCTTAGACAAAAAACCTCAATCCACTCTATCATAATCTTTGAGTAAGTCAAGCTTGAGGATGAAACCAGCCTGTTTATTAACAACAAGAGAGTGAATATTCTCATGAATAGTGAGAATGGAGTCCAAAATTTTCTACCAACCACAAAATCGTTCTGTTGAGGAGAGATGATGAGAGGAAAAAAAAATTGCAACCTCAACACCAAAACCTTGGAGAAAATCTTATAAATCGAGTTGCATAGACTTATAGGATGAAACTCTTGAAAAGAAGTAGCACCAGGATTTTTGGGAGTCAAAACAATAAAGGAGGAGTTCAACTCCTTTAAAATGGAACCCGATCTGAAAAAATCTTTAGTAACCACAACAATATCTTTCGCAATAATTTCCCAAAAAGACTGAAAAAAGAACATGGGAAAGCCATTAGGGCCCGAAGCCTTATTACCTTCAAAGGAGAACACAACACATCGAATTTCCTCTGCCGAAGGAATACAAACTAATATCCTATTGACCTCATCATCCACCAACTAAGGAATATCCCTTAGAATATCCTCTTGACAGGCCAAATCAAGCTCTCCCTCCATCGACAACAGCTGAGAAAAATAGGAAGTAGTAGCATTTTGCAAATCAACATCCTTCTCTAGAGCTTGGTTGTTATAGTTAATCATATTGATCCGATTAGAGGCCCTGTGTTTCAGCATAGAAATATGAAAAAACTTATTATTTTTGTCATCACTCTTCAACCACATGATCCTCGAACGTTGCTTCCAAATTCTTCCTCCTTCACAATGATATTGTGCAACTTGGAAAGCAAAACACTTTCTTTCAAAATCGAATCCTAATCATACCCAGACAATTGAATGACTTGCTAAATAGAGAGAAGCTCCTTAGAGACCCCATCTTTCTCCAAAAAAAATGACCAAAAGAGGTATAATTCCATTTTCTAACATTAAGCTTAGTGTTAGCCAACTTTTTAACAACTCTATACATAGCCGACCCATCCACATTAATATTCCACCAATCCTTAACCAAACTGCCCAAATTAGGATGACAAGTCCACATTTTCTCAAACCTAAAAGTAAAGTTCTTCTTACCACCCAACAAATCCACAGACAAGGCCAAGGGGAAGTCATCTAAACCAAATCTAGTAAGAGCTGAAAGAGATCAAGAGTAGTGGACTAACCACTCATGACTTAAAAGAGCATAATCCAGCTTAACCTGGTTGAGGGAATCACCCACACACCTATTTGACCATGTAAAGGAAGCCCCTTTCAAATCCAGATCAAGAAGAGTCGAATCATTAATGAACTACATTAAGTCGTATCTACTATCATCCACATTCTGTGAGCCACCCATCTTATCAGCATCATGTAGAGGAGTATTGAAATCTCTAATGACCAACCAATTACCAACATTATGAAAAAATTTAAAAGAAGCAAGATTCTCCCAAAGCCTTTTTTTGGCACTCTTGCAATTAAGAGCATAAATATTAGATAAAGTCCAAGAAAACTTATCATGAAGGTGGAAAAAAGAAGTAACCACATGATTACTTTCATTAAGAACCTCCACACCTCTAATAACCCAAAGATTCCTGAAAGTCACAATCCCACCAAAAGCACCTGCCGCCTCAGAACAATGCATACCACAATCCTTGAAAAGTTTCAATTTCAGCCTAGAGAGTTTATCCAATCCCATTTTAGTTTCTTGAATTAAAACAAGATTAGGGTGATGATCTTTTACCAAATTAGCAAGGAGATCATGCTTATGAGGGTGATTCAAACCCCTCATATTCTAGGATATAATCTTCATGGGAGTTTATGGGAAGTGCTCTTAGAGCACATATCCAGCAGAGTTATTTGCATGCCATCAACTCTATCCATCTGACTCTCTTTCTCCCTAGCAACATTAGCTAGGGGCTAACCTCTACCACGCGGCTCAGACCCACAGTCTATTCTATGTTTATTCCTTGTCACAACTCCTGGCGAAGGAGAATGTTTCTTCCTATTATGCCCATGAACCAAAATATAAGGTAGGTTGTCCACTTCCTCCAACTCCTCAAACTCCTTGACATTAGGCTTCAACTCCAACCCCTCTATTTTTGACACCACACTTTGAGGAATCCCCCCTCAGCAGGAGAACTAGTTTCAATAATCACAGAAGAATGATTTTCCTCCAACATCACAGACCTTACCTCATTAGACACAGGGGACAAGCATTCCTTTTCAACCTGTTCCATATCCTGATTCATTTCCCCCTGAGTTGGTTGACATTCAACCACCTTATCAATCTCCTCCATATTTGTGTCCTCACAAACCTTTGAGGAAGGCACACCTTTAGGCTCCACCTCCTTAGTAGGAGGTTTTATAGAATCCACCTCCTAGGCTGGAGGTTTCTCTCCCTCTCTCCATTGTTTAGTCACTTGCTTAGGTACTTTGAAAGGACATTTCTTGGCCAAATGGCCAACTTTTTTACAGTGGAAACAAGCATAAGGATTCGACTCGAATTCAAACAATTGATCCCACACCCCAAGTTTAGAGTTAATATTAACCATAGAAGGAAAATAAATTGATTGCTCCACATTCACACAAAATCTGGCATAAACCAACTGCTTCCTAGAAGCCATCATTTGGTCTATTGACAACAAGCATCCAAATGTGTTGGAAATCCCTGTGAACACCTCCTCATCCCAAAATTCTAGCAGGAGGCCAGGCAATCTAACCCAAACCGAAGCAACCTAGAAAGAGCACGAGTTCTGATTAAAGCTCATTTCCCATTTCTTTAGCATCAAGGACTTTCCAAGGAACCATGGCCCCCTCATAAATTCCATCACCATATCATCTTCATAGTTGAAGGAAAAATAGAAGAAACCTTTGGCCATATCAGCCACATCAATTTGTCCTTTAGGTTTCCAATGAGTTAAAGTAAACTTGCGCACCAACTCAATGTGAGGCCGAGGACCAAAAAATTTACCCAATAGAGCCATGTCCATAATAGACATTCTTTTGTCCACAATACAGTCTATAACATAAATAGAGTACTCACTAGTCTTTTTATTAGCAACAAAAGGCACCGAAGGGGAAGTACTTTTTCCTTTAGGATTGGACCCAAATAGATTTTTCCATTCAAGAGAGGAGCTCGACAAGAAAGCATTCTTATTCTTGTCAAACCCAAGACCCTCCACATTAGGAATCCCATCACACCCATCCGAAGACAGGCCATTCCCTAACTGTTCAAAGCTAGGCACCAGGGAGTGCATCAGGCACACACTCTTCGAAGCTCCTTTACTATCAAAATAAATGTTAAATGGGACCCACTCAGCTTACCTACAGCAAGGGCCCCTCTTGACATCACCCTTGCATCAGCACACTGTCTGCCATTACCGCCTAAAGAATCATCCTGATCTCCCACCTTTTTAGAATTTGAAAAATTGCTACCACCATCACCACACCTGAGGAGCTTCCCATGTTCAATTGTTAAGAAGAAACACTTTATTCATGTTACTTGTGAACTCATTCATGATTTATCTTTGCACCTTCATCTATAACTTTGGAAAAACCTATAAGAAATTTTATAATTTATGGAATATTTTAGGCAAGTATGCGAGTTCATGAATTCACAAACTCACCAATACATCATCTTACAAAATTCATTGACATAAATCAATAAGTTCATAAAATTACAAAATTACAAACATTAAGTCTTTTTATCATTTTAATGATTTTGTGAATTTGTGAAATCATGAAAAAATTAACGTGGTGATCTCTTTGTCAACACTTTAGACTTGGAGAAAACCTATTGATGTTTTTTGAGATTTTGAAACTTGAAAACCTCTACCACTCTTCTTTTCAGCACTTCCAATGATTAAAAAAACTTTAAAAAGTATGATGGATTAGACAAGGAGAACTTGTGGATATTTGGTGGAGTTATCAAACTTATGAAAAGGTAAAAACAATCTTATACTTAAAATATTTTAAATATTTCTACAACTTATAACACCTTAAGGGAACATGAGGAATGGAAAAAGAGAAACACATAAGTGATTTTGACTAAGAGGCCCATTTGAAGGATTCTTAGACAAATAAAAAATAACAAGAAAAATGAGGCCTAAATTCATAAAGAAGCTAGGACAAACAAATTTTAGTAATGTGAAATTGAGTCCCAAATTTTGCTCTATTTGGGGATGTGTGTCTCTTGTGAATGCAATGATAATTTAGATATCTAATAGTAAACCATAAAAAAGAGGCATAGAGAGGGGATTTAGATTATCACATTTCATCTTAGCCAACAAGTGTCAAGATTGCACAAAGACACAACACACACACGCAACACAAAATTTATACATTGAGATTATCACATTTCATCTTAGCAAACAAGTGCCAAGATTGCACAAAGACACAACACACACACGTAAAGCAACAAAAAAAAATCCACAAAGAGGGGATTGAGATTATCACATTTCATCTTAGCCAACAAGTGTCAATATTTCACAAAGACACAACACACACATGCAACACAAAATTTATACAATGTAGGAAATCTTTACTTAGATAGAGTAATACTTAAGAGCTATTGAACATGAACTAACAAAGATATTAAATATCTTATTATATCCTTGAGAGGGTATACATGGTGACCACATTCCTTTATAATTTCATATGGCCCAATCCATAATTTATCATGTGTAATCCTCCTATTCTCATTCAACTCTATTAGTTTTATTATTCTTTAACAGATTGCACCACTTTCTTCTCCTTCAACATCATACAACAACTAATACACTGGTATCTCTAAGCTAATTTGTTGGAATTATATGTTGCCATTGATGTCAACAGAGTGTTGTTATATTGATGTCAACTCTTTGGGAAGTAAATGTGTTGATATTGATAATGTGTCTGAATATATTGGTGTTTTTAATTACTTCAAAAGTTTATTAGATATGTTGTTGGCTATACTGAAAATGCTTATGAAGGTGTTGCATAGATATTTTGATTTGTTGCATTATTTTTTCATTAGTAGTTTCACTCGTGTAAACCTCTAGTGTTTCTTTGATAAGAAAATGTGTGGTTGAGTTTCTATATTAAATTTGGTTTGGTTGTGATAAGGAAGTGTTGAAGATGGTGAGAAAGTGTTTATGGTGCTTGATTTCCAAGTGCTTTTGAGAAAATTTGAATAAAAGAGGAAGTAGTGTGTCAACGAGGTGTTTTGTATGGCTATATAGTGTTTTGTTTTTTGCTCCACATTTATTTTGTATTGAATTTATGATGATGTGGTTCATATATGTTGATCAAATGTTTTCAAAGGTATTATATCTAAAGTTTCTTATTCTAGATCATTATGTAGAGAAATTTATGTTCATTGGTGTGTGAACTATGAAAGCAATGTTGTCTAGAAGAAATGGTTTTTCTCCACATTTCTCCATAGTATGGTTTCTGGTCTTGCAAATCCAAGGGTGTGCTTATAATTCTCATATCTATCTTTAATCTAATTTTTTCAAAGTTTGGTGCTATGTAAGGTTGGATTCATGAGTTACAATATGTGAAAGGTTACTTGGTTGTACAGGATGAGTATATTCTTTAGCTGAAATTTGTTGTGAAGGAATTTTTTGGATTTTAGTTTGTTGATGGAATATTTTAGATAGTGATCAAGTGATGTGTGTTTTCCATTATTTGTCTTTGGATCAAAGGAAGTGTGTACTTAAACTTGTAATGGTGTTAACACAGGTTTGACCAACCTTGGGTGTTTACACTAATTGTGGATTTGATTTGGTATTTATGGAAGCATGGTATGGCATGTATATGTGGATTTAGATCTAAGTTAAGGTGTGATTTGGTCTGCCTGCATTCCTTTTCATCATGGGAATTTTTTTGTGCTGACCTAATTTGAATTTGTACAGTTAAGGTGCATAGCCAACCTTGGAGATTGTTTTCAAGGTTATGGATGGTATATATGAGTATTGAGATGATGAATGATTTGTGTATGGTGTGTGAGTGATGTGAAATGTGATGTGAAGTGCAAGAGTGAAAAATGCAGTGTGAGATTTA
This sequence comes from Sequoia sempervirens, assembly GCA_007258455.2. Classification (NCBI taxonomy): domain Eukaryota; kingdom Viridiplantae; phylum Streptophyta; class Pinopsida; order Cupressales; family Cupressaceae; genus Sequoia; species Sequoia sempervirens. The sequence continues at coordinate 183,739,271 of VDFB02193867.1, forward strand.
ATGTGTTAGACTATTGGAAGCAGTGAGCAGAAGGTGTCTACATTCTTCAAAGAGGTTGTGAATGTTCTGGTAATGTAGTAGTGGATATTTTTTATTGCTTTGAGATAGATTTCTCATTGTAAAAATCTTATTTCTTCTATTATGTAATCTGGCAATGAGCCATAGGTAGTGATCCCTTCTTTCATTTGGGCAGTAAGCCTATTGTATTTGATATTGTAATTACTTTATATTGTGAGCTAATCTTCATTGTGGTTTTTCCATTCTTGGGTTTTCCACATAAATCTAGTGTTCTATTGTGTATGGTGTTATTGTGTTTTAGTTTTTGTTATTTACTTACATGCTAAATCACTTCTACAGATTAAAAGGATAATAAGGTTAATGTGTATCTAGATATTAATAAAGAGTTTTATGTTTTAATGAACAACTAATTCACCCTCCCTCTCAATTGTCTTGTGTATTTCAACACAATCAACATATAAACATCCAATCTATAGAAAATTTTAAATTGGCTCTTACTTATAGATATTTTGTAGGTCACTCAATCAACCCATAGTGCATACTTCAAATTTTCACCCCATATTTTCTTATTCACATCCAATTTCATTCTAATGATTTTTATGAGGCTCTTTTTACTAGACTCAAGTTACCATTTTCTTAAGGATGATAAGGGGATGAGTGAATTATATAAATCCCATACGTAGAGTATAAAATTGAAATGTCATGGGATCTAAAATATGCATAGTAGTATCAACAATGATCCTTTTAGGCATGTAAAACTTGGTTATTATGTTGTTCAATAATAATTACACTACTACCTTTAATATAGCATTACAAGTTGGAATTTCATCAACCCATTTGGTGAAGTATTCAATGGCTACAAGAATTCACTTATATCCATTGCTTGAAATTTATTGGATTTTTACTATGAAATTAGTTCACCATTGCTATAATGGAGCTTCTACCACCACAAATGCTAGAGGTAGTACATCTATAAACTTTAATTTTCCTGATACCCACTAGAAGATATCACATTTTCTCACGCTTCTAGCCACACCCTTGAATAAGTTATGCCACCAATATCCTACTATGATGAACTTGTGAATAGTGGTATTAGCCTTGAAACTTACTCCAAAAATACCTTTACAAAATACATCCATCACCTTAAGGTACTATTATTAATTTAAGCATGTGTTGAGTAGTCCATTGGGATATCTCCACATAAAATCCTTGTTTACCAATGAATTTGTTAAATTATAACTTAAAATTTCATTATTGGTCATCATTCATCTCAAGAGGAAATATCATATTTTCCAAGTGATGAAAGATATTTTTTCTACAACTCTTTGCATTTCAAGCTTTACTAAGCAATTGAAGAAACAAACTTAAACAAGGTACCAAATATCAGCAACAAGAGAGGTTTTTATTATCTCATCAATACTTGCAACTTAGTGTGCAACACATACAATGAAAGAGATACAATGGCAGCCCTATGGACTAATATAACATGAAAAATCAAAGATTAATGTCTATCACAATTAGTATTATCAATTTTGGGTATGTAAACAAACTATCTCCCAATTCTTGCAAATTCATTCTTGTACTTGCACACAACTTCTGGAAATCAAAGTATACAATCTCCAATGTAAAAAAAATGAAATATCACTAACTTCTACCTTCTAATAGCCAACTCCAATATGAAGTTGAACCTCCAAGAAGATTCTACACCCAAAACCTTCTTCTCTAACAATTACGAACCAAAACCAACACAAAAATTCCCAAAAACAATCATCTAAACCACTAAAAAACTCCAACAATAACCCACTCAAAATCCCACACCCCTCTCATCAAAAATTAATTATTGACAAAAATTTTCCTCTTGACTCCCAATGCATGTTATATTCTTCTGTTTCCTAGTAGGCCACTATTAGTTGACACTATCAACCATCAACTACTATCAACTGACACCATCAACCATCAACCATTATCAGTTGGCATTGTCAACCATTAATTCTACATTTGTCTTGCCAATTCAAATTTTTGCTTCCACTCTTCCTAGATGCCCAAGTCATTCCTATAGCATGATTTTTTTAATTAATTTCAAGTCAAATATTCCTCCTCTACAAATTCCAACGCTCAAGTATGCCTTTTCGCTCATTAAATTATATAATATTAATCTCGACATGCTTCCCAAGGTGAAAAATCAACCCAAAACATGTCCAATTAAAATAATCTGATTTTAGGACTTATTAATGTCAAATTCACTCCAAAATATCCATGAAATTAAATTCACAACAAAATTGAACAAAAAAATCAAATTTTGCCAGTTGGCTGGCAACCATAGATGCACTTGCATCAAACACCCACAGTAGAAGAAAAGCGACCTTGTCACTTCTCAAGAGGGTAACCAAAATAAATAACCTCAACTTAAAAAAACCATGATGAGTCTCCTACAAGTCTCCCAAACAATTTTACCAAATACTCCAAATATTGCTTGTGTCTTATGCTCTTACTCACCCTACCATCCAAAATTGCCTTTATCTTCTTCCTCACTTTTCCCTACAACTTGATGTCTCTTCCATCCTTCATGCCCCCTCTCTTTCTCTCTCTTTTCACTTAATCCAACCCCCATCAATTTGCACTATGAAATGCTGGAAAATCATAATCATTAATTTTCTCTTCTTCAATAAAATAAGGAATCTCGTACATTACATATTCTCCTATTATTGTTGCAACAGTCAGTTCATTTTCAGTCTCTATTTGTTCCATGTGTTAATCCTTCCCTATATCTTCTAAAAGGAAATTTTCAATTGCAAATTCAATGTCAATAACACAATCAAAATATTCATCATTTTCATCTTTCTCCTCGAAGTCCATTTCACTGTCAGTAACACAATCAAAATATTCATCCTTTCCACCTTGCAACAAACTATCTTTCATACAAATCTCTTTATCAAATGAGAATTCTTCAATTGATGCAAAGGGAATCTCACAAACAACTCAACATTCACTTTCTCACGTTCTTCCTTACTTACAATTGTAATTCCTTCATTCACCAATGTACTCATTTTTGCAATACCTTCTTTTACACTAATCTTACCATGCTCACATAAATCAAAAACATTTTTTTTACAAAAATCTGATTTTACCTCTTCTTTCTCCATTAAAACATTCACCCTAACTATCTTGAATTCAATCAACAATGTTGCAACTTGCATTAGTAAATCATGATTGTCATCCTCATCCTCCTTCACTAACTATTTAATACTTTTAATCAAACAATTTCCAATGTTATTACATACCTCCCCTTCATCATTACTCAATGGTTTCAACTTTTTCTTGATTTTATCCTTTGCTAAGGAGTATGTGTTGGCATACCCATCATGCACTGCACACCTGTCAAATTGCCAAGGTCTTCCTAAAAAACATGGAAAACATCCATAGGCACATTATCACACATTATCTCATCATAATACTGCCCTATCTTAAATTTAACCAAATATTGTCCGTTGACCAAAACCTTCTTTTCATCTTGCAACCAAGCAATCCTATATGGGTGTGGGTGCCTTCTTCTCTCTAACTTTAATTTATCTGCCATTTCTTTATAAACTAAATTATTTGTGCTTCTACCTGTTATCTCTTAAACTTTGAACCCTGACTGAGTTATGAAACTCAATAAGTTAGAGAAACATGGGAACTTTTTCTAGGTTGTGGGTCACCTAAAAAGGAAAAGAACCTCCAGAGAAGGCCGGCTTCCTAGCTGGTTATCACTACTTTCCTAATTCTTTTTCAGGGAAAATGGAGAAAGACTGCTAAAAATGAAATGCTAAAATAAACTATTGGGTGATACACCAAACTGCAACGATTATGAAACTCAGACTTGCATAACACTTAATTTGCAATGATAGAAAAAAGAGTTTGCACTACTTACTTCTATATGTTCTCTGCAAAAATATTTCACAAAATGGTCCTAAATCTTAGACCTTAAGGAGGAGGGTAAACTCATAGCTAAAAGTTAATTTGCATTATTATGACACAATCTATAACCTGGATTAACATAACTATGCATAGAGGTATCAAAAAGATGAGACAAGATTAAGAGGAAATGAAGAATCTCTCATTGATAATCTGATCAACCAAATGAAATACACAAGCATGCACTGAATAAAAAGGAAAAAAAATTATATCAAAGCATCAAAGGCTTTCACTGAATTTCATATGCCAAAAACTAAGTTACAAAAGTATGCCAAATTGTCACAAAGGACTGTAAAAGTCACTCCAAGCTAAAATATCCATAATCAAGAGCTAACTCACAAAATGAGTAGTCAAAATACTAAGTACAAAAAATCCACAAAAAAAGGATCCCACAACCTCCTTGGGTCGGATGCAACCATCATGCCTACAATCTAGCTCTTAGATCTCATCCAAAAGAGCTCAAAAAGGTTGAAAAAGTTAAGATTGACCATGTCAAACCATGAAAGAACTTCAAAGATGCTCCAAAGGCTCCCAAAAGCAATTAAAATCTCCTAAATCCTTGGCATGTGTTGAAAATTAATTCTCAACCTCCCTAGATGCTCTCCACATGTTCTCAAACTGAAAAATAATCTCTCTTAATTTGTGGCTTGCCATCAATGCAAACACATTTCCATTTCATGACTTGGTCATATCTTCTTCATACATTGGAAACCTCCATAAGACATTGCTATTTGCATAAAAAAAATATTCATACATTAAGTGATTTATAAATATCACTAAAGTAAAAATATTTTACATTTCAAGGAATGCAAAATAATCAATGATAATACAAGGAGAATAAAAAGTCACAAAGACTTTTACAAAGAAAATGCAAGTTAATCTAGCCTAAGGCATAAAGAGCAAATATAACCCATGGGGAAATTAATTTACATTGCATTTCATAAAAGAAAAGGCAAAAATCCTTTCATCGATCTCTATCCAACTTAGGGTAACAACCCTAAAGTAAAAGCAAGAAGAAATACAAATGTTTCATTTGATATTTAGAAGCTTCAAGAAGAAGCTGAGCGCTACCAGGGATGAGGGTTTCGAAGAGACTTCTGGAGGTTTTACATGGTGGATTTTTTTTTTGAAAACACAGGAGAAACTTATACATAAATCACGATCTCTTCATCTAGAGATACTGGTAAGCATTTTTAGAAGTAAATTTTGAGAGAAATATTTTAATTTCACTTGATTTTGCTTCTATAGGCCTTCCATGGCCGTTGCCCATATATATTTCTTACATTTCTAAATTCTTTTCTTCTGTTCTTTGTGATTTTACTTGCTTGGTTGCACCACCATGAGGGTTTCTCCTGTGGATTTTAAGTCATACAATGATAATTCATGCAAAAAATCTTGATGAACCTCTCTATAAAAACATAGAGGTAAGCATTCTTTCATCTTCTCTTGAAGAAAATGGAATTTTCTATTAATTCTTTGTTTAAATAGACCTTTCATGGCCGCGAGTTTGCACTATTCCTTACCCATTTTATCATTTGATGCTTGTTCTCTTTTATCTCTTCCGCCATGAAGATTTCAAGTTTTTGAGTTTCAGGAATAGAACTTAATTAATCTCATGAGGTTTTTTTGTTCCTGTGTATTTTACTGGAAGGCTTCTCCTTTACTCTGGGCTGCATCTTTATGGATTCTTTCTCAAAAGATACTTTGTCCATTATTTGAGCCTAAATAATGTTGTCATTCTTGAGCTTTGAGACTCTGGTTGTGGCCTTCGAATGCATTTCTCCATGGTCGAGGTTATATTTTTTCATATTTGTGTCTCATTCAACTACAGGCTACAGTATCAACAATTCTTGATTATTATTTCTTTCCAAATTTTAGAGTTGTTTTTATGGCTACAACCATACCCATATACACCTTAATTTCAAAGATTATTCTTGCTAGTATAAGCCTAAAACTTCTCCATGACTGAAAGTATTTGTGATTCTCTACAAATAACAATGGGTTTTGATACAAAACCTTAGCCATAGTCCCAAAACCCATTTTAGGGCCTTCATTGTCTAAGAATAAATGCTTTTTCAGGCTCCATTGCAATGTAGCAATAATGAAGATACCCCAGATGTATTTGTACATTTCATGATTAAAGCTTTTTTTTTTTTTTTTTTGATGCTTTGCAAAAACTTATGTAGATTTTCTTCTGAAGAGACTTCATTATTTTCAAAAAAGTACCTTGTTGCAGCCCTATTTGGTTTTCAAATTCCAAGGCTATGTATAGGTTAATAAAACCCTGAACTCCATTTACACCACCTCGAAATTAGCAGAAAATAAAAAGAAAGAAAACTCAAATGTGTTGATGGCTGCCATAGATGAGCCTTAATTTTTCCTTTTGGAAAGCTCTATTTTCAAATTCATTGTTATCTTGAAATTTTGTTGATAATGTTTCCATAGATTAAATAAGCATTCTTTCCTTTGGAAATTTTGGTGTATGACCCAAAGAAGAATACAAAACTGCCTTCTTCCACTCCTTACTGTGTTGTGCAATTGTGCAAGGTTGATTGTTTCTTTACTCATTGCATAATCCTTAATGAGTATTTTAAACCTTTGTAACAGTCTAAAAGTGATTGTCCTCAATCTTTGATAGATGCCATTATGTTAAATGCATTATTCTTGCATTTAGATTAAATGTTGAATCTTGTCAAATGCATTATTGTTTTCAAGAATTTCTAGAAATGTACTTACAAGAGCACACAATAAACATGATTTCTTTTATGTGCTTCATTTTCCATGAAATGACATCATCTTTTAAGTATTATGTCACAGTTCCTTATTTTTTGCTTTTAGATACCGTAATTCCATTCAGGTTTTCAATACTCACTATTTCAATGAGCAAATATTGCCATTGTGGTTTGCATTGAATACACTAAAATGCACCCTGAAAGTTGTGCATATATAATGAGTTGGGCTCAACCCTCGTGGGATGCACATTTCCACCACTCATTTGATTTGAAAATATGAGTGCACCTATAGCTGCACATGAAACAAACAATTTAGAAAAATATGTATACTTTGATGTGTTGTTTCAATGGCTTCAATGTTTTTCTCTGATATATTTAGGATATGGATGTTTGTTTGATGAAAATTAAGCTTATTTTATACATGAATGGGTAAATTATTATGTATGGTGTGTAATCTTTCATTGCTTAGAGCATTGCTCTAACACATTGCTTTGATTAATGCAAGCAACAGGAGCATCAAGGATTTAGGAAGAAGACAACTTGGCTAGCAGTCAGACAAGAAGACTCGACAGAACTAGTCATTCTTAGGCAATGGCTGGTTACCCTCCCTACATGCATTTTTCTTCATTTTCTTATTCATGTATATGTTAACCTTGATTTGTATTGAATAAGACAAGAGTTAAACTCATGGCTTGTGTGAGTCAAAATGAATATTTCATTCAATAAAATAACTTTTCAGAAGAAATTTGCAATATCTTCTTATGTTTCATGCATCTATATGAATGTGATGATTTGTGTTTCTATAATTTCTCAAGTTACTTCATTTATACAAATGAATGCAATGTAAGGGGAATAGAAAATGTACCATTTTCTTTCGTCTTTATCAATGGGCTCTACCTGATTGAGCCATGGGTGAAAATCTGGGTAACATTTTTGGCAACATCAGTTGGATGTTTTTCTGCTAAACATAAAAAACCAATAGCCTAGATTTGTCCATTGGGCATGGATTCACTTGATAAACTTAGAGGCTGACCTAAAGAAACTTTGCACATAGTTGTAACTTATTTGTAACTCATCAGAATGCCATGACACTTATTGAAAATAGGAAAAACTTAAATGAAGACTAGCTATTGTGCTAGGACAGCACTTAGGGAATGAAAATTGCAGCTAAACTATAGTGCAACAACACTTTAATGAAAGCATAAACCTAACCTAATATGTACAATGATAAGTCATACCTCAAAACAACATTTGAGGTGAATCCCATTAACTAGGATTGGAAATATTTCCCCATCCATGTTTGATAATTGGAATGAGTTATGTTCCTTGCATTCAGTGATGATAAATGGGCCTGTCCAAAAATGGTCAAATTTTGTATGCTTTCTTGGTCCACTCTTCAGTACATCCCACTTGAGAACAATATCACCTTTCTTGAAAATTTTGATTGTAGCTTTTTTATGAAATGTTCTCTTTGTTTGGAGTTGGTGATATTCCAAATTTTTCATTGCCTTGTCTCTTGTTTCTTCAAGCTCCATGAGCTCTACATATCTAATGGACATTGGGTCATGTTCTTCAAACATCTCCAACTAATGAATAATATCTAGAGCTAGCAGCTCTACAGATAGAGGTAATCTAACCTCTTTTCCATAAACAAGTACTTATGGTGAATTACCAACCGATCTCTTAGGGGTAATTCTATCTGCCCAAAGTGAAAATTTCAATTTGGTGTGCCAAACTCTTTGATTCTTCTCCATGGTTCTTTTAAAGATTCTAATCAGATTTTTATTTGTACTTTCAGCTAAATCATTACCCTATGGGTAATAATTTGAGGAGGTGTTCAAATTAATTCCATGTTTAACAGCCCAATCTGTAACTCTTAAACTAACAAATGCAAGAGCATTATCTGAAATGATGGAGTCAAGAACTCCAAACCTGGTTACTATGTCTTCATAGAAGCTTAAAACTAAAGACTCATTAGCTTCTTTCAAAGCTACTACTTCTGTCCACCGCGTAAAATAGTCAGTGGTTGTAAGCACCCACTTGTGACCAGCACTAGAAGGTGGATTAATTGGCCTGATAAAGTCAATGCCCCATCTCATGAAGGGCTACTCTACTTGAATTGGCTACAAGGGAATAGTTGACAACTTTTCTTTTATTGCAAATAAAGCACATTTAACACATTTATTTTACCATGCATATGCATCTTTGAACAAGCTAGGCCAGTAATAGCCAGCTCTCATTATTTTCCAAGTTGTTCTTGGAGCAAAATGACCTCCTGAAGTTCCATCATGAAACTCATGAAGTACTTTTTCTATTTGATTGGTATCAATACACCTTAATAAGACACTATTCAGGTCTTTTCTGAAAAGAATATTGTCAATGAGGACATATGGAATTGATTGTAATCTGTAGTATCTTTGTTTTGCTTTTTCTAGATCTAGTGGAAACTCACCAGTTTGTAGAAAATGGGTCATATCTTGAACCCAACTTGCTACAAATGCAAGTGCAGCATTTGGAATTTTATTGTCATTGACTAAAACAGTCTGTGTTTCTGATTTTTGTGTATCCTCAAGGGTTGAGGCAAGATTCTCACAAAGTCTACCTCTGACAAGTTTTGTGATTTTGATGTCAACATTGAACTCCATAAATTTTGTGATCCACCCTACTCTTTTCTCATTCAAATTTTTACTCAATAAAAACTCTATTACAATAGGGTGTGCAACTAAAAGATGAATCTTATTGTTGGAAATTAGGGGCTTAAATTTCTTAAAACTACTAATTATAGCGAGAACATGTTTCTCAACAAAGGTATATTTTTTCTCATAATCAGCAAGACCTTGACTGGAAAGGGCTACTAGTTGTTCTAAATTATCATTGTTTTTCTGAACTAGCATAGCAGAAATAAAACTAATGCTACCAAAAGCATATAGAATGAAGTCTTTAGAAAAATTTGGATTTACCAATGTTGGGGCTGATGCTAAAGCTTCCTTGATTTCTTCAAAGCTACCTTTGGCTTCTTTAGTCCAACTGAAAACTACATTCTTCTTAAGCATGGTAGTTAAAGGTTGTAACAAGTTTGCAACATCAGGTATGAATCTTCTCAAAAAGTTGATTTTTCCTAAAAATCTCTGCAATCCTTTCTTTTGATTGGGTAATGGTAGCTCAAGAATGGCTTTGACTCTCTCAAGTTCAATGGTAATTCCTTCTTTTGAAACTATGTGACCTAACAGTTTACCTTCATGAACTGCAAAGATACTCTTTTTCGGATTGAGAGAAATACCATACTCTCTACATTTTTCAAAAACTTGTTTGAGATGTGACAAGTGTTCATCTGCATTTTGGGAGTATATTGTTATATCATCTAAATAAACAAGCAAAAAATTTTGAATCAAATTCTGAAATGCCATATCCATGGCCTGTTCAAATGTGGCACCAACATTAGATAAGCCAAAAGGCATTCTCTTTTAGGCCATAGTGCCCCACTTTGTTGTAAATGTTGTTTTATATTGATCTTCTTCTTTGACTAGAATCTGGTTATAACCAGAATACCCATCTAGAAGAGAAAATCTCTTTGAACCAGTAACAGCTTGAAGAATTTGTTCCATGGACGGTAAGGGGTAATGGTATTTTAAAGAAACTTTATTAAGATCTCTAAAATCTACACATAATCTTATCTCCCCATTCTTCTTTCTAACTGGAACAAGGTTAGAAACCCAAGATGTGTGTTTAATTGGAAAAACAATACCCCCCTCAACTAACTTGGTTAGTTCTTTGATCATTAAAGGTTCAAGCTTTGGGTTTAAAGGTTTCTTCTTTTGCCTAACAGGCTTAGCATCAGGTTCTAACTCGATTGTGTGTTGTGCAATATGAGGGTCAAAACCTTTTAAATAAGAATATTGCCAAGAAAAAACATCATGAAACTCCTAGCATAAAGCAATGAAAGATTTTCCATCTTCAGCTGAACAGATTCTTCCTAATTGAAGAAGCTTACCTTTAAAGATTTCAACTTCTTCATAATGGTCTTCTTTCACTTGAATGCTGACTTTACTCTTCTTAAGTTGATCATCAGTATTGAATATGGACTCCAAGGTAACCAAACCTTTGGGAAGCTTGTTTGTCTTCAGCTGTATAATCTAATCATCGTACTGTTATTTAAGCTTATCTTGATTTGTTACAGAAAATTGATCCTCTTGGAGCAGAAAAGATAAAAAAAATTCATCACTGTCAAATACTTGCTAGTTGATGTTGTTATCAAGGATTGATGGCTTGATTACAACTTTGACATACTATTGTATTTTCTCTTTTTTGATATCATTTGGGATATCAAATTGTGCTCCAATTGCTACTAGTTTGTCAGCATGTTTATTTTGATTTCTTGGGATAGAAACTATATTAAAGGCATCAAACTCTTCAATTATGTTTCACACTCTATTTCTGTAGGATTTCAAGTCACATTCTTGGCAACATTCAAGCCTCTAACTTGATTGACGATCAATTCACTATCTCCATAGGCCTTCAAACAGTTAATCCTCTTTTCCTTGCCCATTCAAGACCTTGAATAAGTCCCTCATACTCAACAGTGTTATTTGAGCATGCAAAAGCAAAATGAAAGGCTGAAAAGTACTTATCACCTTGTGGAGAAACAAGCATTGCACCTCCACCAATTCCATTCTTGCTTCTGGAGCCATCAAAAAACCTTTCCCAAAGATTTTTTTTTTGTTCTAACAGCTGATCTTCACCTTTTTCAAGGTTTGGAACCTCTGCATCAGGTTCAAGCATCACATAATTACCCATACCAACATCTTGAATAAGATCCTTAGGATTGTCTAACACATTTTTGCTGCCCATTCGTGTAACAATACATCAGGAACAATTTCTGCTTGTAGTTCTTGAGCAGCAACAAGCTCACTATCAGTAAAAATGACACAATTTGTGTTTGCAGTAGTAGAAACAACATTGATAACACTTGGGTTATAGGGTTTGATGTGATCCTTGGCCAACTTTTCAGATTTAATAGTAACTTTGGTTCCATATCTTGTTCGAAACAACATAGTTGACCAATCAACTGACACATAACCTCCTATCTTAATTGTAAAGTCTCTTGAGAGGCACAAAGCAAAGAAAAGTGGAAGATCTATGACACATATGTCTTCAGGAATTGAAAATTTTGGACAAGCATGAAGTGTAAGGCTTAATCCCTCTATAACACCTAAAGTATTGAGTGAGGTTCCATCTAACTGAATTACTCCTTTCTCTAAAAGCTAATACTTTAGTCCTAGTTTGTCAGCAATTTGCTTTGGCATTATAGAGCTACTAGCTCCACTATCTACCATATAGTTGTGGACTAACTTATCACCTATGATTACAGACACATAAAATGGAGGTGGTTTGATGTCCTTACCCACTTCGTTGCTGGGTTGTTTATCATTATCTTGAGGATCATTTGTGAACACTGCTCTAACTTGACTGGCTCATTAGACATTTTCAAATTTGACAAGGCTGACTATAACATGTCTTTTTGGCTTGGAATAGCTAATGAGTCCCACATAGACATCATTACATTCATCTTTTTCATATTATCAATAATATTGTAAGGCATATATGGGTTTACTTTTTGGTGTACCTTTATGCCAGCATGATTAGCTTGCAGGTGTGGCTGCTCCTTAGCAACAACATGTTGATTCCTCTGCAAAATCTGAGGTACTTGTGATGTAGATGGTCCTACCACTGCTACTTTTCCTTTATCAGTTGCTTGTTCAAGTTCAAAGGCTATTTTATTTGCTCTTGTGTTTGCTTCAACTAGAGAATCATCTACATTTACTCCACAAAATTCTTCACCTTGCCAATTAAGTAAAGTAGTTTCATTTGTAAGTTGATCCTGCTATTGTGGAAGTACATCATTGAGTGTGTTTTTCTATGAACTTGAAACATTTTGTACCATAAGTACTTGATTTATAACTCCATTGGAGAATGTAGCTTGATTGTGTGGTTGGTTGCACGGATAGCACCACTCATAATCAACAACAAGATTATTTTGAACAAGGACAAGGTCCCTAGCTGCACTAACAGGAGCTAGATTATATGCTTGAAAAGGCCTTGTAGCAATATTCTATCTTGGACCTTGGTAATTACCTTGGTACTATTTCCTATTGCCTTGAAATGGTTGACTTTCAAGTCTATTATATGACTCTTGCTTCTCTAAGTTAACCAATTTGTTCCCAAAAGTCTGCAAAATGTTCTCAATCTTTTGTGGACTTTCTTTTATCTCTTGCAACTTTTGGGACTGTACTGGGACTATAGATTCTTGTTTACCAGTAGTTGGTAATGCTAGTACAGTAGGCAATGGTGCAAATGGTGGAATTTGAAGTGGCATATTTGGCTGTATTTCTAGAAAAATAGGCATTGGTGGCCTGGGAGCAATCTTTCCTGCCTGAATTAAGCAAATTTTTTCTCTAATTGTCATCTCATATGCATTTGGTAGAGAGACTTTGCCCATTGACTGTGTCATAACAGCTATATCATTGTTAAGAGCCTTCAATTAATATGGAATGCATATTCAAGAGGTGGTCTTACTGTTGCAAGGATTCTATCCCAAGTCCTTTGGAATCTGAAATTGAAATCATTCATCTGCTCTTGAGGAGCTCTTTTTATAGTAGTCAGCTGCTCCAATAAAGATAAGTTATCAGACCTATCCTAAAACTGTTTGTGTAAGTTGTCACCCAACTCATCCCATGTTGCAATGGTACCAAATCCTAATCTTCTAAACCATTGTAAAGCTCTCCCTTTGAATGATGTTGCAAGGAGCCTTACAACTACATCCTCTTGTGTAATATGATGAACACCACACAAAGAAGCAACATCCCTTATGTGCTCAATGCGAGTTGTTTGATCTTCACCAGTGAAGATTGGCAAGCTCTTTAAAGCTGCAACTGGTATGTCATTATGTTGTGCCAAATTTAATGGACTGCCTCCATTAAATGGCACAAAGGGATGGTTTGTAGCAGCCACTGGAGGTGGTTGAAGTAGATTAACTAGATTCTGAATAGCAACTGATAAACTTGTTAGAACTGTAAAATTTAAAAATGAGAAAATAGAACTTGAGAAAATAGTGAATGCAGTTGGACTATCTGAAGGTGATATTGTTTTTCTAAGGCTTGGTGAGGAAGAATGATTCTCACTCTATTTTTTGGATGGTCTTCCTCTCCTCCTTGGTGGTGAAAACACTAAATCTATCCTAACACCAGGTGGTGTAGACTGGATCCTCTTGGAAGGAGGTACTCTTTTCGCTGCTCTGCCTTGTCTTTTGGGTGGTGACAGCTGCAAAAATTCAAATTCTCTAGAACTTCTTGTTTTTACCCTTCTCATAAGTTGTAATAGCACTAATTCTATTGTTCTTTCACTTCACGGAGTCACCAAGTATGCAAATATAACCTCTGTAAGGTCAGAAACTTGACAGTTGCATACCAAACCAACAAAAAATGAAAGGAACTTGTCCCACCGAGTGTGCCAAAATTGTTATCTCTTAAACTTTGCACCCTAACTGAGTTATGAAACTCAGTAAGTTAGAGAAACATGGGAACTTTTATAGGTTGCGGGTCACCTAAAAAGGAAAAGAACCTTTGAGAAGGCCGACTTCCTAGTTGGTTATCACTACTTTACTGATTCCTTTTTAGGGAAAAGGGAGAAAGACTGCTAAAAATGAAATGCTAAAATAAACTACTGGGTGATACACCAAACTGCAAGGATTATGAAACTCAAACTTGCATAACACTTACTTTGCAATGATATTAAAAAGAGTTTGCACTACATACTTTTGTATGTTCTTTACATAAATATTTCACAAAATGGTCTTAAATCTCATACCTTAAGGATGAGGGTAAATTCATAGCTAAAAGTCAATTTGTATTATTATGACACAATTTGTAACCTGCATTAACATAACTATGCATAGATGCATCAAAAAAATGAGACAAGATTAAGAGGAAATGAAGAATCTCTCACTAATAATCTGATCAACCATATGAAATACACAAGCATGCACTTAATAAGAAGGAAAAAAAAATTATATCAAAGCATCAAAGGCTTTCATTTAATTTCATATCCCAAAAACTAAGTTACAAAAGTATGCCAATTTTTCACAAAGGACTGTAAAAGTCACTCCAAGCTAAAATCTGCATAATCAAGAACTAACTCACAAAATAATGAGTTGATATTGTTATTGTGATCTTCATTGAATGCATTAAAATGCACCCTAAAGTTATGCATATATAATGAGCTGGACTCAACCCTCATGGGAGCCACATTTCCACCACTCATTTGATCTAAAAATATGATTGTACCTGTAGTTGCACATGAAACAAACAAGTTAGAAAAATATGTATACTTTGATGTGTTGTTTCAATGGCTTCAATGTTTTTCTCTGATATATTCAGTTTTTTTTTTTTTTGATGCAGATTAAGGTTAATTTATACATGAATGGTAAATGATAATGTATGGTGTGTAATATTTCATTGCTTAGAGTGTTTCTCTAACACATTGCTTTGATTAATGCAAGCAACAGGAGCATCAAGGAGCTAGGAAGAAGACAACTCGGGTAGGAGTCAGACAAGAAGACTCGACAGAACCAGTCATTCTTAGGCAATGGCTGGTTACCCTCCCTACATGCATTTTTCTTCATTTTCTTATTCATGTATATGTTAACCTTTATTTTTGTCGAATAAGAAAAGAGTTAAACTCATGGCTTGTGTGAGTCAAAATGAATATTTCATTTAATAAAATAACTTTTCAAAAGAAATTTGCAAAATCTTCTTATGTTTCATGCATCTATATGAATGCGATGATTTCTGTTTATGTAATTTCTCAAGTTATTTCATTTATACAAATGAATGCAATGTAAGGGGAATAGAAAATGTACCATTTTCTTTCTTCTTTATCAATGGGCTCTACCTGATTCAGCCATGGGTGAAAATATGGGTAACACTACCATCAATAATAACATTACATACCTTACCTTCACACTTACATCTTGTTCAAAACAATCTTTTCCTTTGATCTGGTTAATCTCATTCGTTTATCAGGACTCTTCTTATAACAAGTACCTCTCCATTTTTTACATCTTCTAAGTGTGAAGACTCCACATCTTCTTCATTTGCATTTCCTTCCCTTGCATCATTTTCACTCCTTAGTTTTGTTCCTTCCTGATTATGAGGGAAATCATATGCTTTGTGCCCCTCTTCTCCACACCTAAAGAAGTTCCTTGGAAGCCTCCTCTTTTGAATCCTCTACCTCTGATATTTTTCTCGAGGACTGGTTTGAACTCTCATCGTTCTCATATTTCTTGTCCTTAGTGTCTTCAATCTAATTTTTACCTTCATTTTTCTACACATAAGATCTACCCTTTCCCTTTTGCTATTTTCAAATTTCCTATTTAACTTTTCCTCAACTTTCAAAGCAAATTGATAAGCTTCTTCCAAATGAAAAATTCTTACCAAACTCAGTTCTTCCTAGATTTTCTTGGTTTTAGCCCATTGATGTATCTTTCTACCTTCTCCTTGTTGGCTTCTAAATTTCCTACTCTAATTAAGAGAGTGTGAAACTCCTTAGCGTATTCCTTGACTGATTTTCCCTATTGTTTCAATCCATGTGTCTTCTTTAACAACTCTAACTCATAATCCATTGGAATAAATTTCCCCTTAAACTTCTCAACCATTCTACCCCACTTTGTAATCCTTTCCTTTCCTCTCCTTCCTCTTTCAATCTACACTTCTTTCCACCAATTACTATCATGTCCCTTCAATTTAGTTTTTGCAAACTTAACCCTATCAGGGTCCTCAATCTCTTCAAATTCAAAGAACTCCTCCATGTCACTAATCCACTATATGAACTCTTTTAGATTCAAACTTCCATTAAAAGTTGAAACCTCCATTTTTGGCTTCTTTCCAAGTTGAGAGATAGCTCTCAACAATTTTATTTCCCTAAGATCCATTAGATCATGTTCTTCCTCTTCAAATTCATTCTCAGCTTCATCTTCACTCTCATCTCCTTCTCTATACATACCTTTTGTGAATCTCTTCCTATAAAGTCTCAACTTGCCTTTTGAGGGCTCTAAGTTCATCTCTAGGAGGGTCTCTTCTCCACCTTTGCCTTTTCCCCTACCACATTGGGAAACTCTTGGAGGAATTTTAATCTTCACCCACAACTCATAGGTCCTATTGCAACTGCCTCACACTCAACAATTTATTAACAAACTCATGAACTCTTGCTCTGATACCACTAATGCAAGAGAGTTTACTTGCAAATCTCTACACTTCAATCTTTACTAAACAATTGAAGAAACAAACTTAAAACAAGGCACCAAAAATCAGCAACAAGAAAGGTTTATATTATCTCATCAACACCTGTAACTTATTGTATAACACATACAATGAAAGAGATACAATGGCAGCCCTATGGACTGATATAACATGAAAAATCAAATATTAATGGCTACTGTAGTCAATATTATCAATCTTGGGTATGTAAACAAACTATCTCCCAATTCTTGCAAATTCATTCATGTACCTACACACAACTTCTAAAAATCAAAGTATACAATCTCCAATGTCGAAAACAAATGAAATCTCACTAATTTATACCTTCTAATAGCCAACTCCAATCTAAAGTTGAACCTCCAGGAAGATGTTACGCCCAAAACCGTATTCTCCAACAATCAAGAACCAAAACCACCATAATAATCCCCAAAAATAATCATCAAAACCACTACAAAACTCCAGCAATAACCCACTAAAAATATCATGCCCCTCTCATCAAAAATCATTTATTGACAACAATTTTCCTCTTACTCAACTCCCAATGCATGTTAGATTCATCCCTTACCTAGCAGGACACTATCAAGCAACATTGTCAACCAACAACCCCTGTCAGTCAGCACTACCAACCATCAACCACTATCAGCTGACATTGTCAACCATAAATTCTCCATTTGGCTTGCCAATTCATTTTTTTCTTCCACTCTTCCTAGACACCCAATTCATGCATGTAACATGGTTTTTTTATTTAATTTTAAGTCAAATATTCCTCCTCTACAAATTCTAACGCCCAGGTATGCTTTTTTACTCATTAAATTAAATAATATTAATCTTGGCATGCTTCTTGTGGTGAAAAATCAACCCAAAACATGTCTAATTAAAATAATTTTATTTTGAACTTATTAATGTCAAATTCACTCCAAATATCCATGAAATTAAATTTACAACAAAATAAACAAAAAAATAAAATTTTACTAGTTGGTTGGCAACCATGGATGCCCCTGCATCACCAAGTAAAAGATAATATATCTTTACCAAAGATTATTTTTCAACTAACAAAAAGTATATGCACAATCAAAATCTATCTTGTTGACCTTAGGTACTTCTAAAATTGCATCTTCCCTTAGTTTTTCTATGCCTTAACTTGTAATAAAATTATTTTTGGTACCTCATTATTATATATTCTTTGACCTTATTTATCTTTATGCATCTCTTACCTAATGCTTGATACTAAGGGAATATGTCTTTTATTATTGTATGTTTCATTCATGCAATTGTATTGACACCTATTAGATATGGCTTGTAATTCTTAATGGTTTTCATAATGGAATACACATGTTTTTATATTCTTAAACACTTAAATTAAACATCTTGCAAAGACTTACTAATAAATTTAGTAGGATTCTCATGTCGATCCTTGCTCTTTCGGAGTGATACAACAACTATAGTTGGAAATGAGGAAAATGAGAATATTTGGAAGGGTTTGAAATAGTTTGGATTCACCAAGACTAGAACGCATTTGAGGTATTCCTTCATCTTCAATAATTAATTAGTTGGTTCATTACTTCATGTGATTAATTTTTCTTTTCTCAAAATTTTGAAGATTGCTTTGGTCTTCTCAATAAAGTTTTGCATGAACCTTGTAACAAAGTTTATTTGCCTAAATAATGATTGCAAAACCTTAAATATTTTAGGCTTGGGAATGAGGTTGATTTTCTTAACTCTTTCTCAATTTATCCTCACCTTGTCCTTTTAGATAATACACCCAAATATTTTTCCTTTGTTGATACCAAATATATGCTATTTGGGATTTGGGGAAATCTTATATTCAAGGAACCTTTTAAAGATAAAATCCAAAATTTATTTGTAATGATATTTCTTATCCTTGGATTAGGCTATTGGGTCATCCTAGTACACAACCATGATCTCATAAATGAGGCCTAGAAAGGCAACATTAATTTCTATTTAGAAATTATATCTTGTATTTTAAATATAAATGGAATTCTAAAAAAAATATAGGTTCCCCAAGTGTAGTAAATGTAGTCTTAGTTGTTCTAACTCATTGACCACCACTCGGTTGTATCCAAAAAAATATACATCATAGACATTACCTCTGATCTACTTACATTTTTAGTAGGTTATCCATATATGAGAGTAGATAATTATCCTATAAATACTTTATCTTCATGATTCTAAAATCCACAGATAGTCTTATCTCTCCATTCTTCTTCCTAACTAAGACAAGATTTGATACCTATTTAGAATGTTAGATAGGTTTGATAACATGCCTCCCTCTTTTAGCTTCATTAATTTATTTTTCATTTGGGGAGACATCATAGGATTGATTGGCCTTTAATTTTTTTGGAATGGATTAATATTATATTGAAGTGGCATGGTGTGTTGAAGCAAGTCCTCCTTGTAAGATTTGAGCTCATCATAGTACCATGCAAAAAAAAATTTGAATGTATTTGTTAGTACACTTAGAATTTATTTTTCTTCTGCCCTTAACTTAATACTGATTTAAATCATCTTTATGTATTCTTTAGTACCCAAATTGACTTGTTCAAGGCTATATTCATCAATAAGCTTACTTTGAACATATAGAAAATTGAACTATTAAACATTTTGAGCTCCACTGGTCCTTTGGGAATGGTGTTTGCAGACAAGAAAAATATTTAAGGTAAATAATATAGAAGATAATTCAATACACATACAATACCTTCACCTAAAACCCTTATATCTCCATAAATAGATCTAAAGTAGAGTGCACCCTAGCTCCACTTGATTTTCTCTTTTGATGTTTTGATGGAGGAATTTTGTTTCTTATAAAAGTAGCATGATGATATGATTGATATGATGATAGATCAAATGGTAATGGAATATTAGATAGAAAATGTAGTAGCATAAGGGTAGGATGAGACTAGATTTAATAGAAATTTAGGCAGTGTAAGGATATGAAGATGGAAGATTCAATAGAAAATTTAGTAGCATAACAAAAGGATGAGAGAATAAATTCAAATGGGATGAGAGGCCTCTCAGTTATATAATTTTTAAGATGGAAATAAAGATCCAAGATAGATTGGTTGATGGATGTCTAGGATTATTGATGATTAAGGTTTGGATTGAAGTTGTAGTCATGTGACAAGTGCCACATGAGGGATAAAGGCTAGGTTATGGGTTTGATTAGGGAAACATCTTTATATAAATGGTTTAGATTTGGATATGTAGTATTAAATGGATGGAGGAGATGCAAAGTTAGTTTGAATTTTGTAGCAAGTGCCTAGGTTCAATGAGTCTAGACATGGTATTTTTAGTCGTGTGACTCAATAATTAATTAAATAATAAAATTATTTAATTAATTATTGGATAAGGGTGACGTGGAAGGATAAATTAATTCAAAAAATAACATATGTTTATTTAATTAAAGTGGCTATGAAAGTGAAGGATAAATTCATTAAATAAATAATAAATATTTATTTAATTAAAGTGGGGGATAAAGGTGAAGGATAAATCAAATAAATAAATAATAAATATTTATTAAATTAAAGTGAGGTATAAGGTGAAGGATACATTAATGAAATAAATAATAAATAATTATTTAATTAATGGCTAGGCTAGGGTAAAGTCAAGTGAAGTTAGGTATGGCCAGATTTTAGGTGTGTACAATGTTAATTTTAGTTTGCAATATTTTATTACACAACAAAAGTTATTTACCATCCTCCATCTCAACCATAAGTTTCTAATAAATAATTTTTTTGTCAAATTCATCCATGAAATTTGGGAATCTATACATTTATTTATTTCATTAAATGCCTACCAATTGTGAATGCTAGAAAGTATGCTAGGCCTTGCGAAGATTTCAATAGCTAATTTTCATTGAGAATGAACTAAATTTAAATCAATCTTAGATGCTTCAACTCTAAAGCATCAATAATAATATTCTTTGATCTATCAAAATATTCTAGGCATATTGCATCAAATAATTCAATTGTATCTCAAATTATATTACTATACATTATTATCCTTTCATCCTTTGTGACATTAGTGTTCTTTATTTATAATAAAATTATCCTTGAGTCTCCAAGGATCATCAAGAATTTATTCCCATGCTCGTGAGCAATATTTATTCCCAATACAAGAGATTTGTAATATATAGTATTATTAGTGCATTGGAATGTTTACTTGAATGCATATTTGAGAGGGTTGCAATTGGGTGAAACAAGAAAAATCTCTAATCTTGAACATTATTTTAAACATGTATCATCAAAATATATGGTCTATAATTCACTTACATTCTTAACATGAGAAAATAAAAGGTGATATTCAACACTTCCACAATTTTTTTCATCATAATACCCAATTAAGTGGTTAAAGGTAGAATCAATATATAACATTTCATTTGTGGCTATATAGAGGTCCTCAATAATGTCAAACATTTTTCTCTTTGTATAAATTGACCTCTTTTTAATGTAATGGTATTGTAGTATATGACAGTATATTTGTATATTGTCCCCTATTGAGGTTTCCTATATTTTAGATAATAGCATACCCTATTTGGATAGACAATCCACAATAATTGCATCTATTAGGATAAATGTTTGGGTATGAAACAAATTAAAATTCCATGTTGTTCATAATTCGTGTGCAATTTAATTCTCTAGAATTCATTGTAAAAAAAATCCATATGACTTAGACACATTCAAATTGAAATCATTCTTGACCTAAAATGGTATAATTTTACTTAAATTTGTAGAGTCCAACATGCATTTGTGAACTAAACATCAATTAATAACCAATTCGGTGTATAAAGGGTCAACATTAAGTTGGATATTAACCAAGGAATCCTCATGCAAACCTCAAAAGTTTCTTCTTTATCATTATCATTTTTTGTAGTATTAGTAGTACAAGCAAGCTAGTTGTCGGCTGATAGATTTATCCTTAAAATGATTAACTTAGATTGACTCCATTATTCCCAAAAGAAGAACTAATTGGTCAACAATAGTTGGAGAGAACACCATTGCATTGGTGATCTTCCTTTGAATTTTAGTTAAGGTACAACTCCCTCTTCTAATAAAATTTGTTTTTTGAAAATTTAAGAAACCAGGGCTATGCTTTTGACTAGAAAGCAAAAAAGGAAAACTAACATCTATCCATAGCCATGAAATAGATGCAATTGAAATTGATTTAAAACAATTAACTAATCTGAAAATTAAATTGACAAAATATCAATATCATGACTCACAAATCAGAATTTCAATAGTAAGTTGACTTGACTCACAGTAATTTCAACATTCACTAAAGATACATTAACAAAACACCAAAGAATAGCACATCCTCATATGGAACACCTATAAAATCTTACAAAAAATTTCATAATAATTAAGTATTTCATTCAAAATTCATTGCTCACAGATAATAAACATCTGCAACAAATAATCATAACTACAAAACTAATCCTTCAATTAAGATTGATTCTCTCTCATGCATCACAGTGTAAGGGGGATCAAAATTTTAGACCCTTGCCAAGTCCAAATAAAACATATTTAAATAATTTACATCATAACAGTCAATATTTTCTTGGAAATGAATTCTTGAAAGAACGATAAGTGTTACTTGGCTGAATAAGAAGCTCGTGGGAGACCAACAAATTTTTATTTTATCATAACATAGTCATTAATGACTATTTTTTAAGAGTGGTTATGATTGCGTCACATTTTTTTATTGACAAGATGAGGGAATGAAATGATTCTCTCTATTTGCAAGGGCCATGGCAAGATACTCGTGCAAATAGTCTACCACCCTTGCTTTCGACAGTTGATAATATGCCACCTAAGATTGTTTTTGTGCAAGTCTTTTAAATGCAGAAGATCTCCTTTGATGCCAAACCCAATTTATTGAATTACCATCACATCACTTCACCAAGCTCATTAATTTTGAGGCAATTTTTTTCCTCTCTTAGTTAATTTCTTTCAAGAAAACTCCACTTACCCTTCTTATTCTATAAATTAGCCACAACACTTCTCATTTTGCTTAATGATAATTGCAGTCTTAGATATGTTGAGTACTTCCAATGATGTCATTTTTGAGATTAAGAGTGATTTCCTCACTATTGAGGGTGTGGAATGTAGCACTATGTAGAGGTTAGTTGCAAACCAACTCTGAGAATTCTTCCTCATATGCAACAATGTGGAGGAGGGATTCATCCAAAAGATCATCAACGAATAATTCTTGTCCTAGGTGTGCAATGTACACAACTCTAGTCTGCTAGAGCATTTCATTTACAATGTCATCTGCACCTCTAAGATATTTTAATGGGAAATCTATGTCATTGAGCACCTAGTGAAGCCAATGTACCTATCATGCATTGTAGATGCCCTGGGAGGTTTGTCTATGCATTTGTGCATGGGCCTAATGGGTAACACAATTTGTATCACTACTACGTTGAGGAACAAATGAGCTAGGAAACCAGTTGCCCTACTCTATGCTGGACTGGAATGCAATATGATGGAGACTTTTTCCCACTATGTCGAGTTCAACAAAAATCTCTTTTTTCCTATGCAAATTGAATGTCTATAGGAAGTGATAGAGGGCATTAGGATCCTCATTTTTACCCTCTCTCTCTCTCTATATATATATATATATATCTTTTTGGATTTTGAACCTTTAAATTCTATGAAGTGAATGTTCTCAAAAAAATTGGCTTTATCACCACATTTTCATTATTCTAAAATGCACTCTTTCATTTCCATGTATGCAATGTATCTAGGTAATTGTGCATTTTGAATGTTATTCTTTTTCTAAAATAAGTTTGCTTTTAATAGTGTTATTTCCTTCTACAAATTAATTCATGGAATTATAACATATATCATCTTGAATGCACAAATGTCAAATTCTAGGCATAAGTTACAAAATATCTCCGGAGTCCACCCTAGTTTTGAAATTGAGTTCATCACACGCTATTCCAAATCAACCCTCAAAATGCCTTTTAGGTTTCTTCTTTAGTGAACTTTCCCAAAAAAATAGCTCTTAGAATATATGCTCGTCTTTCTAAAGAATCCACCACAAGAATAATTAAGTTTTGGAAACCTTGCGAGAATTGAAAAAGATTTCAAAACTACCCAAAGCTCTGCAAAACCCTTTATCATTTCTTCTTTTCCATCCTTGGTAAACTTTAGTGATTATGAAAACCCTTCTGACAACCTGACACTTACTCACAACTTTCAAAAAGACCAATGCAAAGTAAATTTTAAGTTGGAATTTAAAGACCATTAGGTGAGGGAGAGGTTTTAAAACTTGAGCGACACCTAACATAGGTTTACAAACCAAAATGAAAAGGTGACAAAAGACATGGTTTGATTCACTTCAAAGACAGAATGATTTTATTTCATAAGGGTGACTGAAAATAGTGGCAACACTAGTCTACCTATTTTACAATAGTAAAGTAGGATAAAACCTTTTCTCTATGTTTAGGAATTTTAAGGAGCTCCCTTATTAGTACTTAAACTCGAATTTGACTCATGAATTGAGCCATATCCATAGGGTTTAATTTTGTAAGGGCGCCTCATGTTGAATAGTTAAATCACCAGCATTAAGAATATAAGGCATGACTATATAAAAGAGGAAAATCCTTATGTTTTATCTCCTCATTGTCTCCACGTTGTCCCTTCATTGATTAGGACTGGGATTTATATACTTTTTGTTTGGATCCATCCCTTTTGTAATAGCTAATATGACAGAGGGTATTACATGGGAATGAGGAATAGGGGCATGTGTCTTAGGGAATAGAGACTAGGAAATCCTAAAATTTGAGAGTGCAAATAAGGAGGTTTTAAACCCTAATTGCTTATATAATCCCCCCAAAACCTAGGGTTTTACCCACGATCACCCTTTTATGTTGTCTTTTGAGCATTATCCATGACCCATAGGGCCTTATTTTTCATCCTCTTCTCATTTGAACTGGTCCTTAACTCATGTCGTGAGCCCAACTCAAAAATTATTTTTTTTGGCCAATCTCCTGTGGGGGCAGCCTAGTGTCCTATCATCTTTTTGACACTCATTGGGGCACAATGGTGCATCAAAATTCTGATTTGAGTAGGACAAGCCTTTCAAACAATGTAAGAAGTATGTTGTATCAAAGAGGGGGAAAATGTAGACATGCAAAATTGCCTAATGCATATCACACATCATTAATATTGCATTTCCATCATATTCATTCTTGATCATTACATTTGCATCATTTTCATCATCTACATCACTAATTCCCCTTTTATCATCATTTTCTATCAAATTTTCACCTTATTTCCCCTATTAATTAAGTATTTTTGAATTATTTAATTAATTCATCTTATTTCACTAATTTTCCTCTAATATTCCCTAATTGGATAATTTTTATTATATAATTAGCCATAAATCTAATTTTCTTCTAATGTCTCATGATTAAATAATTTTGAATTATTTAATTATCTGATTCCCATCCCACTTGCATTGCATATTCCTTTTAATAAAGAATATCCTAATCCTCCATAATTAAATAATCTTGAATTATTTAATTGTTCTAATTTCCCTCTCAAAGGTATATTCCCTTGGAATATTCTTTTTTAAAATTTCCTAAATATCTCATTCCTCTCATTCATTCTTATCCCTCCATTTTTTGATCCCATCCACATGCTTCATCTAAAATATCCTCAACAATTGCCTTAAATTATGGAGATATTTTTAGTTCAAATTAATCTTTGATCCCTCATCTTCCTTGATTCACTCAGATTCATGGGTCTTTAGGATTGATCTACACCATTGATCATATTCATGAAAATATATAAAAAAAACATCCTTCCTTCATTATCATTAACCTAGATCATTTGTGAGCATCACATCTTTGAGAATTTGAGCAATTATCCCTATCTAGGTCATCAATCGTCATGCTTTTGCAATCATGGGAGCTTCTTGATTGAGCATCCAACATCCCATCACCATGGAAATGGAATGCAAGGTTTTCACATTGGTTGGTTTCATGTTTTGAATTGTTTTTATTGCTAATTTTTATTTCTAACCCTTGTATGCACTCAATTTCATTTTGTAAGTGGGATTTGATCTTCATTGTTTTTGGGTCTTGTTGACTGTTGTTAACCCAATTTTTAAACTTGGAAAAATTTTAACCGAGAGTGTCCTAGTTAAAATATATCTCCAATCCTCTAAGGGAATTATAAGCATCTTGTCAATCTAAAGTAAAATCACTCATCTTTGTTCCAATCCTTAGGGGCATTGGTGAAAAGTGGTGAAACTCATGTAAATAATTAATTTTTAAAATAGGTGAAGTTTGGTACAAATTCTCTTAATGGGTATGATTCTCTAAGTACTTTTAACAATGTGGCCAATTTTCAAGTTATGAATCTTCACAAGTTGAGATATTTTAATGCTTCATTTTTTTTGTGCATGGGATTATGAAAACGCTTAAATATGCATTTTCAAAGAAGCTAGGAAAATTTCACTTAATGGGTTTCTTCATATTGGCATTTTGACCAACCTGGAAAATTTTCATTGAAAAATATGTAGCCAATCAAAAGTTATGAAGGTTTCTCTTTTTGGTAGGATTATGGATTTAAATGGTCTTCAGTGGGAAAGGAAAATGCTCATTTGGATTATTTTGTGGCAAAAATGGTTGAATCATCATCAAGATTTGATAGACATGGTAATAGTCTACATTCCATGTCATATTGGATCTTTCAAGATTGTCGGTTAATTTATTACTTATTTATATTAAAAATAAATAATTAAAGTTTAAGTGGGAAAATTGGTTGGAATTAAAAAAAAAAGAGAACTTGTTCAAAGTCACAACTTAAAATTTTAAGTTAGAAAAGTAGGTTGTGAATTTGCAAAACTCACTTAAAATTTACAACTCACAACCCAAAACCCTATCTTAGAAATGTAGGTTGTGAGTTTGCAAAATCCACTAAAATTTGCAACTCACAACCCAAATTTCTAACTTCATGAAAAAAATTGTGGATTGGAATAACTAATGTTAATTGGTTATTCCTATTTTGAAATAAATTCTTCAAAATTAAAAGAAAATTTGACATTGAAAAGCGCGCGTACACTATTCTTTCTCCTCTATTTTTTCCATTTGTAGAAATAAATAAAAGATAACAGGCAGTTATGATGGTTTGATATGGAGATGCTTGAATATGGGTTTGTTAAGAAGGCATTAGAAACTTTAAAGTACATGCAACCACCAGTTTGAAAGCATAGACTACACCTCACAAGTCTTAATATAATTGTCATATGTAAAGCCAAACTACTCAACAGAGATAGGATTTTGTTCGATTATGTAGTTGCAAGTTCCCTAGTAGACATACATGGATATTGTGGAAACATAGTTGTGAGGGACTGTTAAAAGAGGCTTTAGAAAATGTAAAAAGATATAATTTGCAGATGTAAAGTCGTGTAGGAAGAATATGCACAAAATGGATTTGTTGGGAAGTTTTTAAATACTTTTAGACAAATGAAAATAACAGACCCACATGCAAATGTAAAGGAAGCTAAGGGTTCTTGCATGATGTCGATAAAGTTGTTTCCAACACCATGAGAAAAGTATGATGATACAGACTATAATTGATTACAACCATCATCGAATATGCACACAAATGTATCCAAAATGTGAAAGCACAAGCAACATACCAAAGTTGCATGATATAATGTCTCAAAGGTTTGTCTAATGAATATTGGGGTGATGTTATAGCAACAACAATTTGTAAGAGAGGGGGACCACCGCGTGCAAGACCCCAAGTCACGGAGGGTCAAGATGTAAGAGGCTACCCTAACTTACCTTAGCTAAGTGCAATGTTTATGGTATGTAAGGCGAGGGTAACGAGGACTGTAGGGTCCCTTAGTTACTTAGTAAGCCCGAAATGCAAAAAGAGGCTATGCAAGTTGGTTTCTAGGTTTAACACTACGTCTCAGGGGACTCTCTATCTGAGGATAGAAGCATAGACTTTAGACAGCTGCGCGGCACACTGGCGTCTCAAAAGTGTGTTGTCGTTTGTACGTCCATATAGTGACAAAGACGAGGTTAAGTCACGAAAAACTAGCTAATGGCCCAACAAAATAACTAAAGGGCCAAAATGATAGAACTAAGTAAATTAAATAATCTCTAATATTATAAAGTAAATAACCAAGAGTGATAAAGATGAGGAGAATCCCGCCAATGAATTTTTTCGCCAATTGATTCTCCGAAAGCTCACACACCTACACACAGCAAGAAGGAAAAATGTTGGGGGGTTGTATAGGGGCCTACCTCAATTAGACCCCCGTTTAGGTGTTTCCACTGCCATGGAAAGCCAAAGGAACAAGATAAAGAAGTACATAAAGAAATTAAAAGGACTACAAAATAGTACTATGATACTCACCAAATGATAGAGGAGAGGAGAGGGAAGCTTACCACCTCCACCAAGAGCACTCAAGGCTGCTTGGGGGAGAAATGAGAGGAACTCAAGCCTCTGCTATGAATGGCATGGTCCCAAACATGCTCTACCAAGTTGATGGAGTGTAATGTTGCTCCAATGAAATGCTTGGAATGATTGGAAGTGAGTGAAAGTGAGCTTGTGTGAATGCTAGAATGAAGGCTTGGTCTGCTAAAGATTTTTGAAGAGTTGGAATGCAAGTTCAATGAGTGAATATGAAGGAATGAGGAAGAAAATGGCCATATTCGGGTCAGTTTGTCGAAGGAGGCGTTACAACTTCACTGCTAATGGGAAGAGTAACACCTCTACTAGCTCAACTGTAGGAATCTACCAGGGATGTAACCGTACCACGTGAACGTCTACGCGCCACACAGGCATCCCCGATAGAAATGCCTCCACCAACACACAAAATAGGCTCCATGTGGACCACCAACAATAGGCTTAAGTAAATTTAGGCCTCTGACTTTGGTTTTCTAAAGTGTATAAAGGAAAAAAGGGGAATTGCGCCTAGGGTGAAAATTCACTCTTATACATTTTTCCCCCACTTTAGCTAGCATGAGTACTAATGAGTGCTCGGTAAAGTAGATCAAGAAGAGAGTAGGGTTAGAAAAGTGTACCTGAATCATCAAGGAAGCAGTACTTCACCTAGCATACCTGAAGGTGCAGGAGATGCGAAGGACTCCATAGCTACTGGGAACTATGAAGTTGGAACAAAGAATCTTATAGGCTCGAAGACCTGCAAGGAGGAAACCCCCAAGATCTCTCACATGGAGGAAGCCTCAAGGAAGCAGACTTTGCAGAGTTAGGAAGCAGCGAGATGTCTACCCGCAGATAGAACATGTCAAAAGTAGTGACATGTCTACCTGCAGATACAACATGTCTAAAGCGGCAACACATCTACCCATAGATAGAATGTGTCTAAAGCGGCGACATGTCTACCTATAGATAGAACATGTCAAAAGTGGTGACATGTCTACACACAGATAGAATGTGTCTAAAGCGGTGAGATGTCTACCTGCAAATAGAGCGTGTCTAAAGCGGTGACACTCCTACCCACAGATAGAACATGTTTAAAGTGGTGACATGTCTACCCATAGATAGAACGTTCCTAAAAGTGATCGGTCACACAGATCGTCAAACTTTCAAATGGTTCCCTCGAGAACCCTTCAAAAGGAGAGGGGTCCACTCAAGGGACGCGTTGTTTGAAAAGTAAGGTCTAGTCAAGCTTCCCAGCTACGTAAAGAAGAAATGGAAATGGAGTCTAGTCAAGGCCCCTGTTGTGTGTGAAGAATTTC